>VMOF01000111.1:29323633-30523633 GCA_011764245.1 Trialeurodes vaporariorum
TTATCTCTTTTTCGCTGGTTAGAGTGATCATTTCAAACTCTGTGGCTGATGCTACGACTGCGTTCCGTTCGACCGTTCTTACCCTCAACAAGCGTAACGAAATGAAAACAACGATTCCTAAGCACGCTTAGCCGCGTTCTTCCCTTAAAGCCGTGAGGAATCACAAACTTTTGAGCAAAAATTGAAAAACACGATAAAGGGGAGGGGGAGGAGAAAGCAGAAATGAACCTAACCTATGAAATTATTTGAATTCCCCAAATTTATGAAATATATTAAACTACAGGGTGTTCCTGGATTAACACACATAAATGAAGGAGGTGATTTGTTAAGGAAAAATAAGACTTTTCCTCCGACAAACATATGGGTCCGAAAATGCCCTTCTTTTGAGCTACAGCCTACAGCCCCAAAGTTTAAATTTTTTTTTTTTTTTTTTTTTTTTTTTTTTTTTTTTTTTTTGGAGTAGCGACCACCACTGTGAACCAAATGTCATGAAAATTGGTGTTTCGCAGTAATTTTACGTGTAAAATCCATTAATGACCTCGAAAAAATCAGAAATTAAGTCTGACTGCAATACTTTTTAAGAAATCTTGTACCTTTAACAGCATAAATTTTATGTCACGGATGAAAAATATAAAAATTAATTACTAGAATCAGATGGTAAAACTCTTAGAAAGGTTTTTGGTCTCTTGCATTTTTTCGATAAGACGTGTTATAATCGAGGTAATGGCTTCGCAACGGGGAAAAGCCAGCGCTTTTACATCAATGACCGGGCGGCTCGGCTCCAAGAAGCAGGGCGCAGCGCACAGTGCTTTGAACAAAATGTTAAAACGAAGTGATTATTCGTCGGTACGGTGCCGACGTCTAAGCCGTTATTTGTCGGTACGGTACCGACGTCTAAGCCGTTATTCGTCGGTACGGTACCGACGTCTAAGCCGCTATTCGTCGGTACACCGTACCGACGTCTAAGCCGTTATTCGTCGGTACTGGAAAACTTTTTTCTACCGCTAACTTGGCTAAACTGGGAAACTTTTCTCTACCGCTAACTTGGCTTTACCGGAAACCTTTTTTCTACCGCTAAACCGACAAGCTAACGCCATCTATAGTAATCCTTTGTTCTGACCCTCATATTCGCGCACTGAGTGAGGAGGCGTCATTAAAGTTAAATGAGCGTGGCAGCCTCATCTTTCACCAGAGTCTGAAACTTCTTGAGAAGAGACGGGAATACCTTACAGTGGAAATGAGTGGCATTCGAGAAAAATATGGAGAAGGTGAAAATAAACTGTATGCCACTTCAACATCCCAATGTAATTGTACTTTTTTTTGCAATCATCAAGCACCTTGTCGACATATCATCCTGATGCGTGAACATTAGCAGCTACCTATTTTTGAGGCAGCCGTTTTTCACGTTCGGTACCTCAAAGAATGTGAACCGGAATCAGAGCTCTGTGAGGCTGAAACAATCCTAGCAGAACTTGAAGAGGTGGTTGCTATTCCCAAAAAGATTCGCAACGAAAATAAAACATTAGACGTCCGTGAAAAATATAACCTCATTCTTCCGATCGCCTTGCAGATAGCCTCTCTGGCTTCAAATCACGGCACCACCCAATTTCATAGTTACTTGACTGCACTGAAAAATGTTGAAAGTATGGTGAGGGCTGGGGAAGATTTTCAATGTACGTCTGTTCAAAACACTTCAGCCTCAACATGTTGTGCTACTGAGACGCCTTTGCCCGAAAATGACGGCGAATCTGAAGTAGCCCATCCTTCGGACAACAACATAGAAGAGAACAGCCGTGGCCGCTTTCAAAACTTAAAATTCCGAACTAAACTTGTGAGTCGAGGGCGACCTAAGCGGCCGAAGCGGCAGTTGTGCTCCTTCAATAGGACAGCGACCGATAAACGCAAAGAACCCCCACCAGATTCTGATTCCAACCCTGATTCCGACCTTTAGTCTAACCCTGAGCCTAACCCTAGCCCTAGCCCAACCCCTAACCCTAGTGCCAACCGTAACGAATATTGTGGACCCACGGGGCCACGACACGAAAAAGAGCTAAACGACTGTGAATAATGTTTCGGCTGCTATGCCATTAGATTTTAAATAAGTTTTTTTTCAAAAATGTTGTCAATGTATGTTTTTTGTACTTGAATGCCTACCTACTTGTTGTATGAACTTTTTTCTAATTTGACCATGTATGTATTTTTTCGCATGTTTGCATACCTACTTGTTATATTTGACGTGATTTCAATAAACCAAAGAAATTTTCATGATTCAGTTTTGAGTACATTTAAAACGATTCCTTATTAAGTACCCTCATTTCTTGTAAAAAAGTTTATTATTGAATTTGCAATTCTTAAAAATACACTCCAGTACCGACCTAACCTGATCCAGTTAGCGGTAGAAAAAAGTTTTCCCGTACCGACGAATAACGGCTTAGACGTCGGTACCGTACCGACGAATAACGGCTTAGACGTCGTCACGTCGGTACCGTACCGACGAATAACGGCTTAGACGTCGGTACCGTACCGACGAATAACGCCATCCATGTTAAAAAAAAAACCCCAAAACCAACTCTTAAAATGGGAGTTTTTGGCCATTGTACGATGATTAGAAGTGTCTACTGGCCACTAGACAATTGCTGATAAACGGGTGAATAGTGATTTTAACAACAAAACTGCAGACCAAAACTTACGTAGGTAATGACTCATGAGTCTCCTGGAAGTTGCGGCCAACCTCAGTGCTGCTCAACCATTTCGTTAAACATGAGTTAAGTTCAGAAGTTAAAATTTTTGGAGGTTACTGAATGTGGATCGATTTATTAAAGGTATAAGTTACGCCCATTGATAATAACATTTTTTTACTGATTTAGAATATTGTTGTTAGGCATCTTAAAGATGATCCTATGAAAACACCTTGATTTCTCGTATTAACCAACTTGAAAAGGACTTTTCTCAAATACCCCCCTCAGGATCTTTCCAGAAAATGACTCCTTAAAGCATCTACTTTTCGGGGAAAAGTCGCTTTTTTGCGCAAGTTTGCGCTTTTTGAGATTTGAGATACTTAGCCTCTAGTGCTCCTGCCTCCGTAGTGTTTTCATCTTAATTTTGACTTCCTGCTGCCAGTGGAGTTGCGCGCGATCTAGCAACGCTGTAGTTCGTCTGTTTAAACCCATGCTAAATATCGAATCAAAAGTGTACACGTAACACTTCTATAGAATCGATATTTTTCATGAATTTAAATAGCAAAAGTGCAGCGTTGCCAGATCGCACGCGACGTCACTGCTCATAGTAATAGAGTACATCAAGGGGGGGGGGGACTGGAAATTTGGCATGTTTCATATGCGGATTCAGAAATCTGGTAACTGAGCATGTTTCCCAATTGAATGTACGACTAAAACTGTCACTGAATACACCCTTCCGAATAATTAGACTAATTTTCTCATTCTTCAGAGCACGTGACTCACCGTTCAACTTTTGAGAAGTGGTTTGACAGCACCAAAGCAAAACGACAAAAGGAACTTTTAACTTTGTTATCGAATAAATTTGCCGTTGACAAAACAGCTATATATATAAGAGGCGAAGATCTTAAAGAGATTTTCAGAATTTTTAAGCTTAAAATTACAAGAACGGTATGAAAAAAGTAATCGAAAAAAATCTTCTTTTTGGATAAAAAATGAAGTCTGGCTCGACTCTCCGATTTGTTTTCCAAAATTTGTGGTTAATGCTTTTAACTCTATTTATTATGGTCGAGAACAAGTCTCTGACGCACTTATAAAGGAGGCAGAAGCCGCAAAAACCGTTCAATGAATGCACTATACAGACCAAAAAACGACGTGTTGAGAAGCTTATCCAAGTACATTCACATGAGGAACTCCAATTCGTCGCAGCCTCTGTTTCAGCAAAATTTAAGCAGATATGTTTTACGCCGACTAAGGCTCTGGCTTTAAGCCATGATTTAGACCTCTCAGAGAGGCAGTATACATGTGATTCTTAGAAATTCTGTAAATAAGTTGAATGAAGGATGTTTTCCGTCATTTTATGCCGTTCAAAATGGGGGGGGGACATTTTACCTGATAGTTCAAGTATGTCATTTAACGAAATGTCCGGTAAAGTTAAATTGCAAACTCTGGTGGACATGACAACAAAAAGTAATTCAAAATTAATCGACTTAAAAAGTAATACTTCTGCAAAACTGAGTTGTAAATGGGGGCTAGATGGTAGTGGGGGGGGGGGGCACACTGCGTACAAACAAAAAATTGCCAATACTAATTATTCAGATGAGTATCTTTTTCTTATTGCCACGGTGCCCAATCAAATTAATTGATTGCGAATCCGAAGAAATTTTGTGGGTCAATGAGAGATTATCCTCATTCTTACAAATTGATCGAGTCAAAAATCCTTGGTTGTAACCGATGAATTGCGATGTGAAGCTGTCCTTTTTGGACAGAGACTTTTTAGAAAGATGGTATCTACGCACAACTGAAATGAGATAAACGAGGTCGAAACGAATACTGTACATTGCCGATACGAGCACGCTTAAGGTAAATCTTCAGTTTTTAGTGCCGATTTTTGCCACCAGAGCGCCTTTGCTACCTTTCGATTGCGGTAAAATTACTGTTCAAAGTAAAGGTACTGGTAAAATAAAATTTACCTCCAAAAAAAAAAAAAATGAAAAATAAGAACTATAGATGATCATCTAAAGAATTTCCCGTCAGCAGTTTCAAAAAATAATAATACTAGACTACCAAAACAACGATTCTTGGGCGGAAAATTGATTCTTGTATCGAAATGCAGTATTCCGCTTTTAGCCTGGCTATTCTTTGAAAATATAGACGAGACATTCTTCAGGTGGCTATCCAAAAACTGATATTTCATTTCCTTGCAAATCTGAAGTACTTTCAGCATGTAATTTGACATCGGACAGTAGCGCCGTGGCGCGCCGGTGGCAGAAATCGACACTAATAATATACATGTAGTTGAAGAATCACCTTATTTATATATAAAAAAAAAAAAAAAAAAAAAAAAAAAAATGGACGGTGAAATTTCATTCAAGGAAGTGACACGCAAGATGCCGATTAAATAGATGCCTTTGTCTCCATACTTACACCGCATAAAGAAACTGAAGAGGGCAAGTTTAGTTGCGGCTGGGCGAATGTCCACTGACCAGGGTCCAAGTATTACAGTGTCTTCGTTCAGCGTTGGTAAATCCCTAAAAAGGGCCATTACCGGTAGATATGTCATAATAAAGAGGGAAGGTTTCAAATATAATTATTAATAACGCGTCAAGACCGAAAGCTGACATCACACTACAGGGACCGCGAGCACGACCGCGCGTGGTGAGCTACGAAGGAAGCGCGCGCCGCGCCGCCCTCCGTCACCGTGCGCTCGTCCCTGGAGAGTCATTACGCGGTCACCATAATACGACCTATCCCCCTTCTTCGTGCACACCAAGTGTAAGTATGTAAGTACAGAGTTGCCAGTCTCGCCATAATAGACTGATCCAGACAAATAAGAACTGTTTTGCTCTGTGCAGACAGTCAATGTATTGCTCGAGAAGTTCCTCACCCTCTCCTCGTAGTAATTTTACAGGCCAAAATAACTTGAAAGACCTTCATGACTTCCTCCAAGAGGCAAATCATGAGCCACGGTAGAGATAGCCTAAAAACATTGTCATCTGTGATGACAGAATTCGAGCATAACCACTGAACAGCCAGCCGATACCGTCCAAAAATGCCGAATGTAGATATGCGAAACCATGCTAGATGTCCAATTTATGATATTTAAAAAGGCATTCGCCCAGAGCCAGTTCCCATGAGGATTTTGCCATGTCCTTTTGAATTTTCTCTCTTTGTGCATTTTCATAGTGATGCGTTTTCTCTAGTATATGGGTAAAGGGTATAGCAGGATAAGCATAGGATTTCGAGCCCGGCACCTTTTGTAACGAAACTTCGGGAACTTGTTAAGGACCATGAGAAACTAATTTCTGCAAATTTTCAGCCCTAAATTCTAATTGCGGTTCTGGCTCAAGACGTTTTTATTTTTTTTAAATTTCGAAAAAAGTAATCCCTCGAGAGCAGTAGCGGCCCGTGAGATTTAGCAACCATGCATTTTTCCCACTTAAACTTGGGTAAAAAATCGATTCAAGCGGAGGCTGGCAGCCTCCTCGAGTTTCGATTGTTTTCCATGTATTTAAATGGGATAAAAACACTGTTGCCAAATCGCACGAGCCGCCGCTGCTCGAGAGCAGCTGCACCGATTGAGACCAAATTTTAGGACCTTGTGTAAGTAACCAAAATGCATCTAACAACATTTGTTGGTTTTTTTTTTTTTTTTTTTTTTTTTTTTTTTTTTTTTTTTTTAAAGGATATTATCCTGCTATGCCCTTTATTCAATTTGATTTCTTTCTCATCAGGGACCAACAGCAATTTGTACACCTGTGAATCCAGAATGCAATCCAACTTCTGTCCCAGAGGGTAGAGGGACGAATGTACAATTTGAAATTGATCCAGACTTATATCTTCTTATAATGATCTAAGTAATTTACGTATTTTTTTTTATTTTTCGAAGGAAATATCCAAGAAAGGGACAGATATGAATATTGATCTCGATGCGGATAAAACTTGTGTACACCAGTGACAGCTTCAAATAAGCACCTTTCAGAGTCAAGCACTCTAAGCTCAGCCTGTTCAAACAATTGCATGCCTAAGCCTAACTCGATATGCATCCAGAATGCAACCTTCCAATTTCTATTTCAGAAGATCGAGAGCAGTGGCGTAGCGTGCAATTTGGCAACGTTGCAGTTCGTCCATTTAAAGGCATGCTAAAGATCGAACAGTAGGGTGTCCGGTGAACACCTTCGCATTCGACCTTTTACATGGCTTTAAATGGACGAACTGCAACGTTGCCAAATTGCACGCTACGCCACTGATCGAGAGGCGAATGTTTTAATTTAGACGATTGATCCAAACCATCTTAACGCTGTAAGTAGGATTTTATTTCAGAGGACTACCTGCAGAAGTCTACCCAGAGACAAAAGAAACCACACACTAGCCAATCGCACGGCGGACGATTTTATTTTCGAGAACTCAACAAAATAACATGGGAAAAATTGCGGAATAAATTACCCACATGAGATTAGAATGAATTCGAATATAATGATGATTTCAGTTCAAGTAAAGTTCTAAATGACTAAACTTGTTACTCCTTTAAAGGTTGCCCTTGTTTAGAGGTGGAAAATATGGCAAGAAATTTTTACCACGTGCCTGATTGCTAAACATTTCCCTTCCCAAAAATGTTACAATAAATAAAGAAAATAATATACGTTAAACTACTCTGAATGTTCCCAAAAAGTCACCAACCGTTACAAATTATGTTGCATAACGGAGATGAAAGAATGATGCAATGCTCAAAATATCGGAAAAGTCCCTCGACAGTAAGGATTTTCTGACTCTAGTGAGCGTTCCTCGAAATTTCCGAAACAAATGTTGGAAAATAAATTATTTTTATTCTGAACAAAACATTCAAAACTATACGTAGAGAAAAAAAAATGAAGTTTTTATTGAAACAATCCGGGAACAATCCTGGAACTCTGCTATTGTGGCTCATCTGTGAACGATGACCCAGTTTAGGGGGAAGTTGGCACCGCTGTATACACCGCCGCGAACCCATCCCATTACTTCCTTTGCCAGGCGTTATTTTCGAGGGTCTGCCTCGTTCGATCGGTACTCTTGAGTAATGTTTCTTTGTTGCAGGTATGGGTACAACAAGCGTGTCTCTTGTACAACAGTCTGAGACAAAATCCTTTTGCATATTATTGCTTATTGCATCGGTGCCCACGTACGGCGCATGCACTTCGTCCTTCGCGAGCCGTCCTCTCCAACCCATATTTTCACCGATTCAGCAGCGGAACAAGAAATCCACTCTCTCTTTCTCTCTATTGCCACTAATATGTGTATGCCAGGAAAAGAAAGACACGGAGGATCAAACTCCTCCTTCTGTCCTTATTACTGGAACCTTAAACTGGGTGTTTCACAGAGCCTGCTCACTACGGTTTACTCCAACAGATGATCGTAAAAAAAAATAAAAAATAAAAATGATGTTAGTAAGAAACGGAAATGTTTTTCACTCGTTATTTTATTTTGACAGCCGCGCTCAATTGTAGACCTTGCTGATAAAAGGACTTATAAGAAAATTTATGAATTTGAGAAAAACGCGTTTGAAAAAATCCAAGTGGTTTTTTGATACTTTAAAGAAGAAAATTTAAGAAAAACGAAGATCTAGTTTCATCGATTTCCTACTTTGAAGTATCGAAAAACCACATTGAAACACGTTTTTTTCGATAGAATACATTTTCCTCTCTGCCCTTCCATCGGCAAGATTTTCAATTCCGGCAAGTCTTCTCGTTCGCTCTCTCGTCCCCATCCGAGTTATTTGGATCTTAAGAAACTGAGAAAAAAGTCCGAAAACCGTAACCGGAATTCTATTCAACGCTATCCCATCCGGAATGTGCTTTCTGTGGAGTTCCAGTAACTCAAACAATCCCGAAATTCTTTTTTACAAGTGAGCGATCTTAAATAATTTTACCTGTATCATAAAAGGGTCAAATCAAATCGTTCGTAAGATAGTTAACTATATTCTTACCTCAACGTTTTTAAACATTACACGGAGAGTTTTGGTCATGATTGATTCAAAGCATTTAGAAAGACTTGGTATGATTCCTTCTGATGGGTACTGCGAAGAGATGGTGCGAGTCTTTGAACAGTTTTCATTTCCTTCGATGTGACTGAGTTTTCCTGTCCCTCCCTTAAAGACAAAAAGGGGAGCAGGGGAGTTTGAGAAGCAAACAGAAAAAGATGCAGCGGGAATTTAAATGGGTATTTCATGCTACTGTTGCGCGAAAAAAAGCTTTAATTGCGAGGATTATACAAGTTTCAGCGGAGCGGACCGAAGTTTCGAAAAGTTGAAATTAAAAATGAACTTTCAGACCTTCGGCAGGAGAGGAGATGTAACGAATAAATGAAATTCTGGGAAGATGGGAAGGGGGCAGGGAGCTGAGTGAAAGAGATTGAGACATCTAGAAAAATGAACATGGCGAAGAAAGAAAAGGAAAAAAGAAAAAAAGAAAAAAACCAGTACAACATAAAACAAAATAAGACGTTACGATATGATAAGGAGAAAAAAAAAACTGAATAAGAAAAATTCATCTCAAATTGTTTCTTCGTGTGGAGACATCAAATCATGATCCGTCTCCGGCCGTTCCTGACTGCCCCCTCCTTCTAACTTTTCAGCACAGAACTATTCGCCTTACAACCTCCCCCCCCCCCCCCCCACAGTTAACCATCCTTCATGAGGGCAAACCATAAAAATATTAAACTTTCTTTCATTGTTTTTCCTTCCTTTCCTGAATCCCTCCACTCACCCTCATTTGTCCACCAACGCTCCTCTATGTTGAGCGTAAGAAACAATTGAGATGTAATCTTGGGGACCGAATCATTAATTACAAGAGCAACTCCTTCCAATTTCCTGCTTGGAGTAGAGCGCGAATTCCTTTTATCTAGAGTTCAATTTCGGGCGCTGACATTTGACAAAGTGCCGAGTTCTCCCGTCCGACAAAATACCTTGATGACCCTTCCACCGACATCCAAAAGCTTTCGTGTGTGGGTTTTTTATTGTATGTATGTACGTGTGTGGGCGTGCGCACTTTGCGATGTCGTCTAGCTTGTAAACACACCCACCCTGCCTCGGTGCAATCGAGCGATAGGAGCAGCCATGCACGATTGGATTTTTTTGCATTTTTAGAATTTTTTTTTCCTCGGGAGAAAAAGGAGAAATCAATTAATTACGATACGTGATGTCTGGAAAAAAACACTGACGAACAACAGAAGAAAAAAACGATACAAACCCTGGGGGGTGATCACGGAGGATCGGATCGTTTCGTTATCGTTATCGTTATCGTTTGCATTAAATCAAATGGGCTTGCTTCTGCGCAACTCGATCGCGCAGGTGATCCCCTCCTCACCTCTTCCTACTTCAAACGATCGAGTAGACGACAGCCTCCAACTCATCGCTTCCTTTCGTCCGTTTCAATCGTTGTGAGGGGCTCAAAACGATTCGATGAGTTGAGCCACCCATAAGGTTACATGGAAACGATAACGATAACGATACAAAAACGATACGATCCTCCGTGATCACCCCCCTGATAAACAGTATGAATATGCAATACCTATGCATGTATGGGTCCAATAGGATCTGTTTTGGCGTTTTCTCATATAGAAATGTAGTTTTACGGATATGCGTAAATAGAGTAACTTAAGAGTTGATTTGAAATATTACCTGTTGATTTAATAATGATAGATAAGTTAAATATACCTGACAAAGAAAATGATAAGAAATGAAACGTAGACTTTTTTAACAGTTAAAATTAAAATAAAAGAAGAATAAAAGAACAGAAAATATGTTCTATCTTTATACCTAGAAACTGAACCAAATTAGTTTTTTACTGCCACATAGTGAGTGATGAAGGACACTCTCAGAGAGACTGACTTCATAATTCAAGCCCAAAATCTCTCTGTCCCAAAGTGGGTCCAATGTTGGACTTGGACTCATTTTATCAACTCCTGTAACGGACGAACAATATATGAGCGTTAAAAATGTTGGCCGAAACGGTCCCTATAGAAAATCGGGTGAGATTTAGGCTCATGTTGCAACTCTCCGTTTAGTTTGAATTCCTCAAACTCCGTCTTCAACACTCATTCTCACCCCTTCGGATTTTATGTGTGATCCGCGGCTGTACTGAAGGCTTTCTTTCAGCTTGTGTGATTGTAAATGTAATCAAGAAATGTAAAAACGAAAGAATGCCGATCAGTGCCCAATAAACATTTTTTTAGCGCTGGATCATCTAATAAATATTTAATCATGGATCATCTTTTTTTGATATCCACTGTATGTCCATTAGATGCTCAATCATTTTGGGACATCTAGTGGATATACATTAGATCATCAAATATTTAAGCATAAATAAAGAGATCTAATGGTGATCCTGGTGAACTAAGAATTATTATGATTCCGAATTCTTATCCAAGGAACAACCATGAGAGATCCAGAGAAAGCAAAATAAATAGCACAACTATTAGATCTCCAATGGATGAAAGAGTAACAAAGCATGAACGTGGGATACCTCATGGATATCCAATAGATTATTCACGAAAGTCCTTGTAGCACGAGTGATCGCAGGGATATCCCGCGATAACTATATTCATCGCTACCCGAGAAAGCGACAGAAATAGCACAACTATTAGATCTCCAGTGGATGAAGGAGTAATACAGCAAAAACGTGGAATACCTACCGGATATCCAACATATTATTCACGAAAGTCCTTGTAGCACGAGTGATCGCAGTAGGGATCAGGGGCGTACCGTGGTTCCCAGAGAGAGGGGGGGGGGGGATGCAATCTTGCCGCCCCTAAAAGCTGTAAATTTGATGACCCTTTTTTTTTTTTTTTGCTTGCCACACACTGATTTTGCCGCCTTCGGTGATTTATTTTGAAATGTCATAATCTTTTTTTTTTGGTCGTTCACTCTGATTTGGCCGCCCTTGGAGAGTGCCGATGCCACCCGGAGCAAGGGCACCCCACATGCCTCCTCACGGCACGCTCACGGCAGGAATATCCCCGCGATAACTCATGCTATCCGAGAAAGCGAAAGAGCACAACTGTTAGACCTCCAATGGATGAAAGGAGTAATGTAGCATGCACTCAAAATCGTCTGTATCCTTTAAATACGCATATCTTGTTTTCAAATGGTTCCATCCTCATAGTACATAGATTTTTGCAATCCTCGTGAAGTCAAACTCATATAGCCGGATGAATCATGTTCAACCCATAATGCCCCTTTCCTTTAATTATCCTCTTTGGTTTAATTTTTTTTTTTTTTTTTTTTTTTTTTTTTTGAGTTTAGTTTCCTTCCATTTGGTTGCTGTATTTACTTCATGGAAAAGTAAAACTTAATGACACGGTATTATCCTAAATTTTTGAACCTGTCTCACCCATCTTGATGGAAGTGCTCTAAATGGGTTTTATGTTCTCTGATCTCCTTGTTTCTTAGTTACAAATTAGATACTGTTGTAGGTTTTCACTTAACTAAAACACTTTGGAAAAAATAGTTTTAAAAAATAGAAAAATGTTTCCTGTCCCCTCTTCACCTCTGCCCCACGATGAGTTTTTAATGAAGTGTGATCCATCTAATTTTCCAGAAAATCTGCGAAAAAGCAGCATCTCTTGCAAAGGAGGAGTAAGGTGGCGGTAGGAGGACCGCCGTCCAAAAAAAGGACTGACTCAGACTCAACTCCTCCAACACCTGGAGAGGAAACACCCATTATTGCAGAAAAAACCTGTGGATGAAAGACAAGTGCAGAACAGTCCTGCCGAGGAAAGATCTGCCGCGGTCGAGGATAAACCTACCGAGGCCAAGGATAAACCTGCCGAGACCGAGGATAAACCTGCCGAGGCCGGAGATAAACCTGCCAATGACCTAACTATGTCTTCCGGGTAGCTTAAGGCTATGCCACCGAGTCACATCTACGTAATTGCTGCTTTCTATGCTAATGAGATAAGTGATTTATCATAGAGAAAGCTGGAATTAGAATGGGAATTTTTCATTGCCACCCGCTTATTCGCCCACCATCTTGTCATTTTGTTAAACGCATAGATTGAGTTTGTGAGTGGATTTTAAAACTGTTTGATGCTCTCAACGTTAATTTCAACTGATTAAACACGTGCGATTCAACCAACCATATCACAGTGGCCAAAGTTTGCAGCAGCCCAATTTGGCTATAGCTTTGTCACCATCGAAGTCAAATTGTTACGCTGAAAAATAATCTCGAGCTGCTCGAGAAAAACAAACAGCTGTGAATAAAAAAAATAAACAAAAAATAAAATAAAATAAAATAAAAACTGAAACGTTTGAAATGAGAATAAGACAATCTAAAATACTCACAATCAGAAGACAATTACCGTCTTCATGACACCCCCCCCCCCCCAACCACACTTATAAGTTCTGTGGCTCGTCCATGGGCGGATACAGGAATTCGTCTTCCTCTCTCTCCTCTCAATTGAACGCGTGCGTTTGCAAAGGACGGAGATAGGAGCTAAAGTCACGTGATGGTCCCCTCTCTTGTCCTTTTCTAACGCATGTATTCGAACGGCCGAAGAGAAAGAGAGAGAGAGAGAGAAATTACTGTATCCGCTCTTGGGCTCGTCACGTTCTACAATACGGACCATCGCTCGCCGCAATCGGCTGTTAAAAGTTCAATCAAATGGTGCAAACGTGCGTGCATTTTTCTTGATGGAGTGAAAAAAGAGGATGAGAAAAAGTAGAGAGAGAAGAAAAAGATCTTTACCACTTTTATGCTTTTATCCTCGAAAAATGTTCGCCGTGTCTTTTGTGTTGTCTGCTCACGTGAAGATACACACATATAAATATTATACTTTTCCAATATCTCTCCTCTCTTATTCGAAAGACGCAAAAAGATAGGGACGAAAAAAGGAAAAAGTGAATTACATTTTTTTCCATCCCCTTTTATAATCCTTGCCCCGTTGTAAAAAATAAGTAAATAATAAAAATAATGGAAGTATTACTTTTGAAAATTGATTTTTCGAGCCTTGGACTTGGGCCGAAAATATAACATTTGTTTGATTCGGTTGAACTACTCGATCGTGGTCTCCACCGCACGCGGTGGAATCGAACTTGAGCTTTAAAGCTTGAACACTGTCCGTCCACGCGAGTCCCTGATTTCTTATTTTCCCGGTGTCAGCAAATGGACAGCTGGGAATCCTATAGGAGTGTCAAAGGTGAGGGTTTTATTTTGTCTGCCTCGACTCTTCGCTGCGTTTTTCTTCGTTTTCTGGGGGGAGTGCTCGCATTATTTATAACTCGACGAGAAAAAGGTATATCTCTCAATTCTTAGACGACATCTCCTGCTCCTCCCCCCCTCCCCCTCCACTCACAGCATTCCACATCTCACGGCGCGAATCTGAACTCCAAGAAATGACGGAGGTATTTACATTCGAATTTTGGAACAGATGCCCACGATCACATGAATATTCAATGAGTTGCGAGAGATATCTTTCGTGGTTAAGAATTGAGGACTTTTCCGGAAGAAGGACCCATGAAACAATGGGTGTGCTCTTCCTGAGATTTGTGCATTGTGAGTAAATGGAGGTTTTTAGCTGAAGAGCACACCTCTTGTTTTATGGGCCCTTCTTCCGGAAAAGTCCTCAATTGTCTTGAAAACCTCGGAATTTTAGCCATTGCTCGTCCGGCTTCGAATTATTCTTCAATGAAAGCATCAAACAACGCGGAGCTGAAGAAACTTCAAAAACCATATTTTTAATTCAAGCTGAGAGGTACTTTCGTCGAAACACTGTATGATTTGGTTTGACTTTTAGACAGGATTGAGAATTTGCATTATTTTCCCTGAAAACAGACGTTTTCTTTGAAGCGTATGAAAAATTGGTGCGTTTGCATATTCATGCAGAAAATAGAAGTGCGAATCGATTTGAATAGAGCATGCTATTTCCCCCCTCTCTCTCTACACCTCTCTCTTCCTTCCTCCTTTAGCAATAGGGATCCGAAATTGTGTTACTATAGGCCAGTATGGTCTAAAATTGTTAGAGCTCGTTTCACGAAAGAAGGCAGATGTCAGATCATGCGGCTTGCTGCGCAAAGACGTGTTCGCGTTCCTGCACATGCGCAAAAACGTAAAATCGTTTCTGCGCAGTAAACAAACCAATCTGTTATCGGCCAACTTTCGTGAAACGACCTCTAACAAGTGGCCACAAATCAGCAAGTTTTCTCATCAATTTTTCATTATTAAACTTTCAAGATCAATCTTAATCACAAATAACTCTTTCACAGCTTGTCCCGGAAAAAATTAGATTTGAAAATTCTAAGGCTTTCATGAAAACATCATATTCAAACCTCGAACCTAGGGCAACCTGTTTGGGAGCGGTAATAAGAGGCTGGTGTTTTCATTTGTGCCTCCAGTTGTCAAGTCGAATAAAGCTGAGACATCATAAAAAAGAGGCTTTGAACCTAGAAAAGTCACTGGAAAGATTTCGATGAAGCTTAGAATGTCAAAAACGATGATTTTTGATGACTTTTTTCACAGATTTTTTACTATTTTTTTCGATCTTCGAACGTTACACAGCCTGTACTCAGTACTGTTCATTTGCATTTTAGGGCCAAGTTATGAACTCTGAGTAATCATCGTTAAAGTGCCTGATTTTTAAAGCCATAGTCAATGAGATTTTAAATAACCGGAACTTTATCTATGATTACCAAAGCGACAGCCAAAAGTTTCATGATTTTTGACCCATATCATCACCCATAGACAGTCTTAGCAAATCCATTTATTGATTAAGTAAATTATTATTGGCTCCCTGATCTTAAAAAAAAAACCGAGGGAAATGATTAAAAATGCACAATTTTAAGAGATGAAATTGGAAGTAGACTAATTGGCATGTCAATTTTACAGATGGCTGTGCATACTCCTCCACCACCAAAAAAAAAAAAAGAGAACTACTAACAATGACAAGGAACGTGTAGCTTTTGCCCTCACATCACCCAGTTTTGTATCAGGTAATGATTCTGAAAGTGTCCCTGAAATCTCCACTACAAAACACGCCAAAGCTGTAAAATGTTTTCCTGGACCAAAAAAAAAGAAAAGTGAAAAACCCTCTGGAAAAAAAAACATCATTGCTTGTTTTGCGAAAAGCTTGTGAGCAACTTTTCCCGCCATTTGCGAACACATGAGCTTAGACCTTTACATAAAGAGAATGCTGATTAAAAAAAAAAAACAAAACAAAACAAACAAAAAAGCAAAAAACAACAACAACGGAGGAGCGAAAAACGCGCATCGCTTTACTGGCGGAGTTTAAAGATCCATCTACGACGGCAGCAAGAATATTGCAAATCTCTTACTCTCATAAAGGAAGTGGAAGCCTTACTTACAACAAGGGTCAACTAAAAATTAATCAACCACTGCTTCTAACCCGAAAAGCTGCTAAGAACTCTAAGGCGAAATCAGCAACCGCTGAAAATTATGCAGCGTGTGAACATTGCTTGAATTTATATAAAGCTGAATATCTACACAGGCATGTGAAGAGGTGAATTTTAAATGATTCTAAAAGTTTCGTTTGCCCCTTTGTAAAGGGGGCTGGTATAGACACCAGCTTGTTTGGAAAAAAAGTGGGGATATCCTCACAGATGAGGCAACTGATGAAGACAAAAATCCAGGAAGTAGGGCCAGTGAATTACTCAAAAAGAAGGTTTATCCAATATTTAATGAGGATAGAATATCACTTGCAGCAAAAAATTACAAGGTCATTAATCTTTTCTGCTCAGAAATCCTAAGAAACCATTTAGATCGGAGAATCCATCTCCATTTAGAAACCGAGACGTTTCGAGGGAAAACGGTCCTTGTAACAATCGAAAAAAAAACAAACAAACAAAAACACACACACAAAATTAAATAAATTGGTGAAAATGACACGGGTGCCTCACTGTGACAGTCATAAATTGCCACCTAACCTACTTACCACATGTGCCATCCAAGGTTATAGATTAAAGAGGTATGCTTCAGAGGTATGCTACAAATTCATTGGCGCGCAGTTCAAAATCACTGCAAGCAAGATGGCCGACAAAAGCAGAAAATGTATTCGCTTTGCAGAAAACATTGGGCTGCCCTCTAGAGGAAAGCAGAAAACAACACAATGTTTTCTGCAAAGAGTATATACGTTTTCTGCTTTTAACGGCCATCTATCCTGTAGTGATTTTGAACTGCTCGCCACTGAATTTGTGGCGCGAAGTCAGATGAGCATACCAGCATACCTCTTTAATCTACAACCTTGGGTTCCATCCTACCCATATCATACACATCGAGACAATGTACCAACTGACATCAATCGGAATGAATCCAGATTTTTCCAATTTCAATCGCAACAAGAGTGATGAATTTAGCGACGCATCTTATGGTGGAGAGATACTGTGATTGTGGTGTTCCGGGTGGAGGAGGGGGGATTGCAGGGGGAGGGGGGAAGGGGGGGGGTTTGACTGGGTCTCACAATAGCGCAGGTAGTGGTAGGGTGCGGTTGAGGGGATCCGTTACATTTCCCGTTCGAGGGAACGTCGAAGTTTTCATGTCACAACAGTGGGCACGAAACCATCTCATTATGCAACGGGGGAAAAAAGGAAACAAGGAGAAAAAATTGTGAATACGTGGAACGTCTATTTCGAAATAAATTATGCAATTTTACGCTTGGTGTACCGAGGCTTCGGAATTTTATTGAGACATAAAAATGATATTAAACACGAAGAAAAATGATAATAATCAGTTCGTGCGTGAAAACGCCCACATGACGTGTTGTGTGGATCAGAGTAAACAACACACTGTAAGTTGACTCGTTAGGATCTTTTCGTACTACTTTTCAAGCCACCGCTGTCGTATGGCAGGGGGAGAAAATCACTAGATCCAATGGCATTTTTGCATTTGCAAAACACGCATACACGGAGGAAGAAACCCTTGATTCATATTATGGAACGCCGAAGTTTTCAGTTGGAGTACTAAGGTTTTCAGTAGGTTTACGGAATGCTGGTCACACTTGATGACACGGATGCGACTTGAAATTGATTTTTGGTTCCTCGGTGGAATGAATAGCGGTTCCGGTTCCAAGAATAATTTCGGTTCTATGGAACTTATGGTCACATGGAGAAAACGTTATTTAAACGAGTATGATCTCACCGACATTGTTTTTAGAACATCTTCAATCGTAGCATCTTCAATCACCTTAATCAGATTGCTTGGCAAAAACTGACCTGCATTATTATGAGAAAAACGAGTTCAAAAGTTTGGTCCGCTATCGTTATTGCCTTGAGCAGCTTTTGCTTTTGGCTTCCATGACTGAATTTAATTGATCATATCCTGATGAAGAAATGACTCTCTTTTGAAATCACACTGCTGTCAGGTTTCCAAAAAAAAGTGAAATTATTGCATTAATTTTTGTATGTTCTTGCTGCATTTTATGACGAATTTGAAAGTTTTTACGTTTGCTAAAGGGAGCATAGAAAGCATTGCTCATCTGATTTAGTCCCGCTTGTGGGGCTGCCCGAAATTCTTTGAAAGTACACAGATTTAAAACAAACAAAAAACCTTCTTTAATAATGTGATTGAAAAAGAAAAATGTGTTGAGTGTACCAAATCCGTCTTTTCAAAAGAATTTTGAGTTTTGCCAAATCTAAAAATGAAACAAAAAAAATCGTGGAAACACATGAAAATAAATACCTTACATTACACTATGGTTCAAGTATAGGGGTATTATCACAGTCTGGCAGCGTTGGATTGGATCTAAACCACGGCCACGATCTTAGACGAGAAGTAAAACGTGCAGCGAAAAGCCACGCATTGAGGCGGCTAATAACTTAATTTACTTGCGAAGAGTGGCGAGGAGGGGTCGAAAGGGTAGAAAGCAGAGGTTAGTATAAAAGCAGTCTCCGTTTTCCTAATTTAAGAGGCGCAGCAATTAAAAGTTTGAAACTTGGAACGTCAAAGAAAAGATATGGAACGCAAGCCACGTCGCGTCTCGTAGATCGCGCTTCGCGCGCTCCATAGGCAAGTCGCATGATGCAACCCAACAATACACATTACACACCTGCCTCAAAAATATAATAATTATTTATTGATATTCCGACCGGCTGGTGTGCGGGACAAAGTCGTCACATTCTCGACAGTTAGCGACGACGGCTAGGGCTGTCCGACCGTGTGGGCGGGAAGGGGGAGGAGTGTATGGTAGGAGGGTGAGATCATTAACATCGTGCATTTCACCCGATGTAATGGTGAGGTATGGGGGTGGGGAGAGACTGCAGAGGCGAAAGGGGGCTTGATTGGCCGATGACAGAGGCTGATTGTTGCATGTTTTCGGGCCGTCGCGACGCGACTTGTGTAATCACGTCACGCACATCATGTGGGAATGCACTATGATACAAAAGGTCTGATATTGATAACGATATTATCAGCGCCCTTAGCACTTAGGAAGAGGTCAGGCGGAGGTGGAAACGTCTCTTTCTCTTTCGAATAATGACGACGTAATACGAGCCGCATTATAACCTCACTTCGCGCGGTGGGTTTGAAGGAAACCCAAATGGAAAGTCAGCAACCCCATTCCTGACGATGGAATGTTGGTCTGGTGACTAAGAAACATATTCTCGTTGAAATTGTTAAAATTATTTCCGGCGCCGATTTTTTCTTTTTGGGTAATTCTCTGGTTTCGCAGCTTTTCGAGTCCCCTCTGTTTTTCGTTTCCTATTTCTGTCTCCTCCACTTTTCAAGGTTATTCTATGAAAGAAGAAAACGTGTTCAAACATTTTCAGGCTTTATTTGAGAAGAAAATTAATTTCGCTCTTACTCGGAGGGCAGGTAGAACCCGAAATCTCATTACTGTCCCGTGTCCCCATTTTGACCAGCTTGAAGGGTTAGGTCCTATCCCCCCCCCCCCCAGTATGCCTCTTATTAAAGTACAGACGGACCTAAACGTAATTTTGACCATATATTTTTATGTTACAGGCCCCGGCGGAAGCGGAACATTGATGTGAACCAGCTAATTGAGAAACTAACTGATAAGAGGGAAGCTGCGGCTGAAAGAAGACGGCTCAAAATCAAATTCAACAATACAGTGACATGTAAATGGCCTCAGAGGGCTGACGTCCAAAAAATTCCGTCGGATGAAATTTTATGTCAAATTTCAGCCCCCAACGCTATTGGGAGGAACGCTCGTACATTCACTCTGAAAGAAATCAATGAAATTGAAGCTCTCAATGAAAAGTGAATATTATCATTGAAGTTCCATTGAAAACCCTCCAAGGTTTTTCTCTTTTTTTCTGTTAAAATACTTTAAGCACGTACAGTTGTGCTCACTTTTTAATGCCCAGGTGCCTGCCAAAATTTGTTGTGTTCAATTTTACTTTAATATTTGTTTAAATAGTATTAAATACTTCTGTACAAAAACTTTTAAAGATAAGGAAACCTAGTGCCTACCAAAGTTTGTTTTGTTCAATTTTTTATACTTGTTTGAATAGTACCTAGATCATTAAGTACAAAAACTTTTTAAAGTTTAGAAAAGCTAGTGCCTAAGTGTCTACAAAAAATGTACGTTACTCAATTATTTTGCCTCTTCACAGTATGCGTCATTTGGTCAAACGACCATGGGCGGATACAGGGAATTGTCTTTCTCTCTCTTCTCCCATTAGAATGCATGTGTTAGAAAAGGATAGCAGAGGGGGCCAAAGTCACGTGATGGCCCCCTCTTCTGTCCTTTTCTAACGCACGTTTTTAAATGGGAGGAGAGAGAGAAGGACAATTCCCTGTATCCGCCCTTGCAAACGACAAATCGAATGGAGCATTAACTAGACTTGAAGATTTTTTAAGAATTGCCGATCTATGATGAGCGTCTCTACATTTCAAATTTTCCTCACTCGAATAGAGTATACCTATTTGTCAAACCAAGAGTTACGCCCAGTAAATATCAAGTGCTGTCTTGCACCTTAAGATTTTACTGCATCATCTTGCAATCATGTCATCCTCATTTCTCAGCATAGGTGTTATAAGATTGCGACCAAGCATCAATTTTTCCGTTAATCTCAATGTAAAAATGCCGAATTTAATCATGCAATCCGGCAACTCTGTTCAACTGAATTGTAATTTTTCGGATAACTATCCAATTTTTCTTCTTTGACTTTATGTAAAATTTGGTTGTTCATGGAAAAATCTGGCAACATTGCTTCTCAGCCTTGGCACCATTTTCTACGCCGCATGACTCATTAGACAAATAAACAGGGGATGGTGTATGCTGTCTCTATTCAATTAGAGGGTGTTTTTGTTTGACATCTCTTTCACAACCCCGCGTAACAAATATTGTAACAATAACACTTCGTGGTTGAGTTTGTAAACACTCATGACATCACTGTGTGTTGAACGCGGAGTAAGTTTTTTGCCCTTGTTCACTGATTAAAACCGGTTTTTGCGTAGATATTGCATTCCCGTTTAAGTATACGGTTTCCAACTTTAAAAAAAAAAAAAAAAAAAAAAAAAAAAAAAAAACTTTTTACCAGAAACAGATCCCGCGATAAATCGATGTACAGAAACGGTCGATGGTGATATGACCAGTATTGCTACATACATTGATACAGTATTGCTACAACAATAAGACACATTGAAACCTATGAAAAATTCGACGCAGATAACGATGCACACAATAAAACTTTTAAAATCCACTCATTACTCTATATGAAATCACTTCCATTTCAAACAGCCCGCAGTACACTACACTATTAGCACCAACGTAAAACTACAAAGCCAATAAACAAAGTTTATTTCGTGACCAGGTCACGTTTTACGAGACCAGGTTTCGAAAATCGGTAGGTGACCGATATTTTATTATTCTTGCTTCTTGCCACCTAAAAGTGGTTGCTGCTATGTACGGTACCGTATCAAAAGGTGACCGGGAACCGCTTGGTTCCGAATTTTGAGACCTACCTCCAGAACAAACGGAGCACCTTCGCCAACAATTCAAATTCTAGTTCATTGGGAACCCCCCCCCCCCACCACCACCACAAAATGTCGTTAACACCAATGAGCAAGCGGCTCTCCTCATCAGCAATGATGTTTCAAGAGAACAGATCAGGAGAACAGCAGCACAGGACCTGTTGGGGGTCCGGAGCCGGCGGGTCTGTCTTCGACAGTACCACCCTCATCAGTAACGTGGAAGGAACTACCGCGGTAGAAGCAAATAACGAACGGAGCACCATTCGCCAACAATTCAAATTCTCCTTCATTAGGGAACCCCCCCCCCCCCCCCCGAGTGGCTCATGTAAAACGTGACCGGACGAGTAGGTGACTGGCGGGAACGTTTGAATTTTGAATCGACTTGTCTGTGATTGGCTCCCGTAAGTGACCGTGATTTCGAAACTTTGGTCACGAAAGAATCGACCGGTGAGTGGCGGTGATCATTGGTCACGAAATAAAATTTGCTTATTATCACTGTGGTTATGTACCTAAACATCGTCGTAAATCACTAAATGTTGGATTTTACATCTAAATGCATGCAATTTTGGTTGTGTTTGCTACCTGATCTTTTCTGGCTTCATCAAAGGTTACAAAATAATGCAATACTTGTACGTGTCTAAACGAAAAATACAAACGTTTGTAAATTCTGTTGATGTTTACATGAACGTAGTGGTTCCGTCTGTGTATTTTTAAGTCAATGATAATAGTGTCTTAAGTAGCGCAGATTATTTGAAATGGAAGTGACTCCCTGAGTTAATAAGTGGATTTTGGAAGTTTTTAAAGTCGTCATTTTCGTCAAATTTTACGATAGAATCAATGGAAAATATAGATTGCTGCAGCAAAAGTACGCAACAGACCCATCTGCTCTTCCGGTTATATTTGATCACAGGAGACTCGAGACTCCTTGAAAAATTGATTGGCTGTGTAAAGCATACTTTAAGGAATTTTGAGGATCGCCAAAATGACGAAATAAAGCTGATATAAGGGTCGGGTTGGGGGGGGGATTCGAAGATTTAAGTATTCAACACTTGCGCCTTGCGGCTCTAGTCGACACAACAGCCAGCGTCACAGAGCGAGCGCCAACCTCGGGCTGTTCGAGGGGAGAAATATGTTTGACTTACCGTCAATTTTCATATTAACGTAAATTTGAACCAGGGGGTGGAAGAAGGGAGGGAAAAGACCCCGGAGAAGACAAACATGATAAAGTCCCTGGGACCAGCTGAGTGGGGGAGAGGCAAACTTGAGGTCTGCGGAGGGTCGGCTCTCTTGCACCTTCAAAACCCAATGTTGCCATTTTACGGATAGTTATCCGATTTTGCCCATTTGATTTAATGTAAACAATGGTAATTTACAGAAAAATATGGCAACACTGATCAAACTATGGATGCCAGACTTAGAATGACACTTGAATAGGCAAATACAGGAATTTGTTTTTCTCTCTCTCTTCAGTCATTGGAACTCGAGTGTTAGAGAAGGATAACAGAGAGGACCATCACGTGACTTTATACCCTATCTCCGACCTTTTCTAACTCACGCGCGCTACAACGGGAGGAGACAAAGAAAGAAATATTCCTGGGCGATTGTAAACTGACTACCGCGGTCAAAAAAAGCATGGGCGGATCCAGCGATTTGGCAACCAAAAATTCTTTCCATTTGGACGTATGATAAACAATCGAGTCTTGAGAGGGCCGTGGCCCTTTTACTAATCAATTGTTTCTCCTAAATTCAAATGGAAAGAATCCACAGTTGCCAGATTGCTGAGCCCGCCTTTGAAAAAAGACGTAAACTGACTCCTGTATAAGAAGGGTTTAACATCATGAAGCTGGCATCACAGGGTAAAAAAATCCGAGAAAAAAACGAAAAACAATTGGTAACCTGGAATAAATTACAAGATTTTATTTTACTTTCATAAAACTTCAATTTTTGCAAATGTTTTTAAGTGGTTTTTGAAATCTTTTCTAAAAAATCTTACTTTAACTCTCTTATCTCTAATCTCTTATCTAATCTCTTATCTAATTTCTCATTTAATTTCTTATTTAATATCTTTCTGTTCTAATGGACCAGTTGAACTAGAATAGCTAATATAACAGTCAAAATGTGCAGCGTTCCGTCGCGTTCTGGGTGTTCATCACTAAATAGGTATTTTATTTAAAGATGAATAAATAGATAGATTTTCACATTTTTTCCAATCTCTCCTCTTTTATCTTTTCGTTCATTCCTTTTCTCTGTGTTGTTTCTTTTTCTTTTTGTTCTATCCCTTTCCTCTTGTTTTTTCTTTTTTTTCCTTTTTCCTTTGGTTCTTTCCTTTTATTAGTTGTTTCCTTTTCTTTTTGTTCCATCCCTTTCTTCTTGTTTTTTCTTTTTTTTTCCTTTTTCCTTTGGTTCTTTCCTTTTATTAGTTGTTTCTTTTTCTTTTAGTTCTCTCATTTTCTTTCGGTTCCATCCATTATCTTTGCTCTTTATTTTTCTAGTATTTTTTCTTCCTGAATTCAATATCATACTTTTAAATCTTGATTAGTGATAAGGATTGAACAATTTAGATAAAAATGCGTCTAACGTCTTCACAGTTTACAGTCTTCGGATCGTGATTGAACTCCATCGAAAAGTCGGACCGATGCTATCTGAGAAGGGGGGAAAATGAGGGTATAGAAGGACTAAAATGTCTAGGAAGTTGCGCAAGAATACAGGATCAAAACCTATCGGTGAAAAATGTGGAGTTAAAGCCCCCGAGATCTCAGAGGATACAATTCGGCTTGCGTAAAATACGCGAGTAACGTAGCTGACGCACCGCGAGCGGGAGTTGAAGGCGAGGGCCCGGACGGCCTCGCTTCGTTCTTCAGTTTGAAGCTCGTGGGAGAAAAACGTACGTTTTGCATTATTAAGAAATTACGGGGAGGGGAAATTCTCGCTCTTTTAAGACGATTCCAATTGTTTTTTTCTCCCTCCCGATTCTTTCTTTCGTGGTTTATTTTCAAAGTCGTCATTATGCTGATCCCAAGTGAATAATAAAGGAAGCCTCGCCCGTAAAAAAAAAAAAAAAAAAAAAAAAAAAAAAGAGAGAAAGAAAGAGAGAGAGAGAGAGAGAGAGAGAGAGAGAGAGAGAGAGAGAGAGATTCCTTCAAAACCATACTCAAAGGCCAATAGAGACTCGATGACAGGCGCGGGCGAGTGGATTCTCTGACTTCAAAATCGAACTTTTATCCTACCTCCGCTACAAAGCTCTCTCAGCAACCCCGACTTCCTTATTCGTGCGGTTGCTATAGTTAGTAAAAACTCCGTGGAAATCTCGCCTCCTCATCGGTTTGGAAGATTGAACATTTAAACATAAAGGATTTCAGTGACGTAACGTGTAATCTGCCGACGAACAAAATTTGAATATTCTCGTTTAAAACCCAAACGAATAAACATAAAATTTGAAGGTTAAACGAATAGAAACGATTGCTGGCACACCTAACATAAATTCATTCCCAGCCAACATGCTGAAAATCTGCTCAGTTCAAAGAGTGAGCTTGGACTTTGAAAAGTTCATATCTGCTAATTTAATCGTAGGTGCGTATTCTACTAGTTATAGTACAGAACAATGTTAAACAAACACAACGAAACTTTGGAGTAACATCCGAAGGATATTTGAGATAGTATGGGATCACGAACTGTACGATCCATATCTAGAACTGGGCAATTTGGCAATTCTAGTTTGACGGATAGTGAAAAGCTGCCTCAGTATGTGAAATGAATAGAACTACTCTCTTGAATTTCATATTAATCCTTTTTTATGCGTAGATTCAATGTGCAATTTACCACTGAGGGTTTGCTTACAATTCAACATTCATTTGACAACATTTTGTTTGAAAGGAAATATGTATGCCTGAAAAAACTGTTGGTGCTAGGCGGCGGCGGCTCGTGCAATTTGGCAACCATATTAATTTGCCATTTAAATCTATGCAAAAGTATCGATATCTTGGGGGTGCAATTGCACCTCCTGAAGATCGATGGTTTTATGTAGGTTTAAACGGAGAGAATACGTTGTTGCCACATTGCACGAGCCGCCACTGGACTGCTAGGCTACTACATTTTGACTGACGACTAATTGGCTGAAGAAATAAACCTTCCATCTCAGTCCAGAAATGATATTTAAGAGTACAAGAAGATACGCTTGCCTCTGAGATACAAATTTTTTGATGCACAATTTGTAGTGACCAATTTGGAAATGAACGTTGTCATTTAGCCGAAATATGTATTTAAGCTAAGAAGACACCACGGAAACAATTCGATCTAAATAAGTGCAAAAAACTTATGGCAATTTGGTTCCAAAGATACTGATCTAAAAATTACGTAATATTGTTCGATTGCTCGAGGTACAATACATATTGGTTTTGGAGACTAGATCATACTATACTACTTGGTTTTACGTCAACTCTAGGTAGAATGACTTAGAAACTCGTATTTTCCACCTTTCCGTTTTTGTTGTTCCTGCAAAGTGTGATCGTGGAAGATAATGTTGCTGGAATTTCTCGTGCTCGATGGCTGGTTTTAATGAGCCCTCTGCTCAAAAGTTCGGGCCAAACTTTCGGAGGCAATATTGACTGATTTGCTTACTTAAGCATACTCGACTGCAGGGAATACTTTTTGAGACGTCTAACTAATTAGACAACTCTCCGGCTTTTGCCATTTGCTCCACTAGAGAGGTTCACCGCACAAAGGGATATACTTCCATAGTTACCACACCTGTTTCTCCGGCTGTTTCCGCTTTGCTTGTAACTCAAGATAATTTCTCTTCAAGTATATACAATCATGCATTATACACGGAGTTCAAGATCTTAAACATGCTCACTGATCCAACTGTCGGTGAATATCTTGCTTTTCACGGAACCTACAATTTCACACTTTATGACACACTCGACGTCAAGCTCCGTCGACGAGCTGTAACTGTCAGTGGCGTAGCGTGCAATTTGGCAACGTGTATTTTGTTCATTTTAACCCACGTAAAAAGTCGAATGCGAAGGTGTTCACCGAACACCCAACACTTCGATCTTTTTCATGGGTTTAAATGGAAGAACTGCAACGTTGCCAAATTGCACGCTACGCCACTGGTAGGTAAATATACAGGGGCTGCGCCACATTTAGTCTGATCCCAAAATGAGGACGGTTTGTTTGCCTCTTGTTGATTAACCAAATGTCAAAAATTGTGATTACTTCAATGGAAATGCGGTTACAAACAAAAAAGCAAGAGTTATAGAGTAACTATCTGGACACAGCTTTTTAATACAACTATCCAGGTGAGAAAAAATGGCTTTGTTTCTTTCATGCGTGTTTTATATCTTGCAAATCCTTCTTAAAGAAACAGTTTTATGTCGATTTCTGTTTTCAGACAACTACTCCAAAACACTTCCATCTTAATTTCAACCCAATTTCAAATGGATGTTATCATGACTTTTGTTTTAAACTTTTAAGCTTTAAAAAAAAAAAGTAACAAATAAACCGAGTCCGTGTGATAATGTTCATAAGAGATGTTTATCACGGCTACCTTCACGATATCTTCAAACGTACGTCTCAGGAAACTCCTCTATAGACGTAACTGTTTGAGCACCGTAAGACGGTAGTAGGTATGACTGAATATCGATAACCCACCAGAAAAGGCTTCATTATTTCTGGTGAAAGGTAGAGAGAGAAAATGGGTGCTCGCAAACATTTCCCGTTCCACGTATGGGTGTAGAGGGAGAGTGAAAGTAGCAAACAAATTATTTGAGTACCGCAATACATTACGGAAAGAAACAAACACAAGATGACAAATTTAAACATTGTAGTTGTTTGGAGAACGCCACGTTTCCAACCATGGCCGTAGCCAGAAATTTGTTTTGCTCTCTCTTTGCCCATTTGAACACATGTATTAGAAAAGGATGTAGGGAGGGGCTATCTCGTGCTTTCAGTCCCTGTATCTGCCTTCTTCTAACACATTTGATAAAATGGTTAACAGACGTTTCGTCCCTTTTTTTTCGTCCGCTCGATTTTTTGTCCCTTTTTTTTTCGTCCAATGAAGATTGGTCCTTGATAATTCGTCCAATCAAATTTCGTCCCGTAGAACAATTGGTCCTTTTATTATTTTCGTCCTCGACTGCAACGTCCATGAGTTTTTAGTCAAATAATTTGTACGTCCAAAGTATATCTTTGTCCTGTAATTTTAGTCCAATTTTGTTTGTCCTTAAAAAAAAGTAGGTTTCGTCTAATGCTCTTTTTCGTTAGTGTTCAGGTGAAATGAAGTGAAGAAATAGAATTTCACCTAAAACAAATTAATATTGTATTTACTAGGTGTTTTATTAATTAATCTTTTGAGAAAATGCAATTCCTAGAAAAAAATATGAAAAGAAACGTTTTTATTGAGCTGCCTTGCAATGTAGCAACAGTTGTTCCTACGCATAGAATTATTGTTGCGTTACCTATCAGGTGATTTGGTAACATGTATTCGTTCTAAACTATTTTCTAAATTAGTACTAGTATGAACACATTTTGAAGCAGAAAGTCAACAAATTTTACCTGTAAACCAATGAAAATGAACATAAATGTCTATTGGACGAACCAAACTTTTTTTTGAGGACAAAAAACATGGGACTAAAATTACAGGACAAAAGACATACTCTGGACCTAAAAATAATCAGACTAAAACCTCATGGACGAAAGAAACAGGACGAAAAGTCTTGTAACCGATAAAATGGGGGAAGAGAGCGAAAGAATTCCTGGCAACGGCGATGTTTCCACCCATTGAGTGCCGGCTCCAATTAGTGACTTTAAGTCCCAGAGGAGCAATCGTCGTCGTAAGTTGTGTCAAGAACTTCCCCAGCGTTTGGCCATTGTTTCCCAATTGGAGGCATTTAGCGAGAATAATGATGAACGCTGACAGTCTGACTATGAGAGTATCGTTGAAAGTAGGATTTTTAAAATTCCATTAGGTATCGCTTCCCAATGAATTTGCCCAGTAACAGTCCATCTGCAGGAAAGAAACAGATACAAGTTCTCCAATTTGAATTATTGCAATGCTCGCAAACAAGCAGTTGCAAAGGGTCTGAAGTTTCGTGTTTTTTTGTTAGTTTTTGTTTATTTTTTTTAATGCAAATGCATTTTTGCGATGAGTTGAAAACAAAGATGCTTTTGGTTTCGTTTTATCAGTTCCTGTTTCGGAGGTGATCTCATATAAAGTCACAAAAAAACTGTGAGTGTTTGTGACGCCGCAACGCGGAATGACCATTCAGAACTATGTATTGAAGGCAAAAAAAAGCATCTCCCAAACTATGAAACATGGTTAGTAATCAAAGGCTTCCTTGATTTCAGCTCACCGAATTCTCACCCTTGCTTAGTCATAAAAATTCCGACCCTTCCGGCTTGCAACTAAACCATTTCAGTAATTAAAAATATAATTTCCTTTTAAATTATACGTATTTAACAAGGTCGTATATCGAAGTTTTGGAATAGTATGCCCTTTCAAATGACGTATCACAAGATAGGAGTTCCTTTTTAAGATTGTTGTAAAAGCCCCATAGAGGGACCCATTTCCTCCAAGAAAGTGGTTTTCATTCTTGACGCCCCCGTCAAGAAAATTCGACATTCTAAATAATGAAAAATGGCGCAAATCGCAATTTCATGCATCGCAAATTGTTTTTAGGATATGTGAAAGGGGAAAAAGGGCGAGAACGTCTGTTACACCCTACATATATAGACATATACATAGATAGACATATACATAGATATACATTTACATAGATAGACATAAGACATGCATAGCTAATAATGACAAGTGCGCAAATTAATTTTTGTAAATCTTAATTGACTTTATAAACAAACTTAACATACCTTCTCAAGCTCATGGAATATTAAAAACAATAAAATAAAAGGGAATGAAAATAATATCTAGATGCGTTGAGAGACCAAGACGTGAGAGAGGCAGGGTCGGGCGGTTGTAAACTGACTCCCGCGGTCAGAAAAAGTTGTAAACTGACTCCCGTCAAATAAGGATTAAAATCGTGAAGGTGGCAACACCGCGCGGATGTAAACCGACTCCCACTGTATAACCACAGCCAGGGACTCCGCCTGACGATTCAACTGTAGTCGACGATTCAACTGTAGTCGCTGCGCGTATTAGAGTAAGGCATGTAAACTGACTCCCGTTGTATAGCCACTCCCGGTGGCTCTACGTTGGCGATCTACTGTAGTCGCTGCGTATGCAGATTTGAGTATTCTAGTAGATAGTGTATGGCCTCACCATGCATCTTATCATGTACTTTTTCGGACCAACATTTGTTGGGCCCAGAGAGGAATAATAATACTGTAACTTGGAGTAAATTACAAGAAAAAGTGTTTTAATATATGTCCCTCAATGCTAATGCGAGATAGGTTCTTTCTTGTTTCGTGTTTGGATTACCGTGACATTTTTGAGCGTTTCGATGTCAAAAAACCTTTTCTTCCAATTTTGCAAGTTTTTTCCCGGACCAAGTAGTCGTACCGCATATTAGAGTTCCCTTCCTAGAAAAGGAGGTGTATAAGCGGCGCACTCCGAAGAATCAGAAATTGCATCTCTGCAAATTGAAGGTGAAAACTGAGGTAATAGCTTGGAAGTGACGCTAATTGCGTGTATTGAATATCTCGCATTAGTATTGAGGGACATACATTAAAACACTTTTTCTTGTAATTTACTCCAAGTTACAGTATTATTATTCCTCTCTGGGGCCAACAAATGTTGGTCCGAAAAAGTGCATGATAAGATGCATGATGAGGCCATACACTATCTACTAGCATACTCAAATCTGCATACGCAGCGACTACAGTAGATCGCCGACGCAGAGCCACCGGGAGTCAGTTTACATGCCTTACTCTAATACGCGCAGCGACTACAGTTGAATCGTCGACTACAGTTGAATCGTCAGACGGAGTCCCTGGCTGTGGTTATACAGTGGGAGTCGGTTTACATCCACGCGGTGTTGCCAGCTTCACGATGTTAATCCTTATTTGACGGGAGTCAGTTTACAACTTTTTCTGACCGCGGGAGTCAGTTCGTATACGCCCGCAGGGTCAAATATGAAGAGTGGCCAAAGATCAAAAGGAGGGCAAAGAGAGGCTGTCTCAGTTAGCGGTCGATTCATTAGTTATGTCATTTAATTAGTAAATGCCGTCCCATTCCATTGAAGGGCTTTCCTCTCCAAGTCATTATATCCAAGAGTAGGTTCGTTTTTCTGGAAATCCTCGTCCAGCGTTGCCACAACAAACCAAATAATACATATTTTCAGGCTGATTCATACTGCACAAGGCAACCTTGTTATAATCCAGCCCAAGATCGGCTAGCGGTAATATAAAGGTTAACAGATTTAATAAGAGAATACCTGCACAACAATTTAATAACTCAATCCTCATAAAGGATTTCAAGTGCACGTTAAACCATTATTCTCTTTCATAATTACGCCTAAAAACTAATATAAGACTATTGAAATATGCCTCCTCGGCGCAAATATTGTGCGTATAATACTTATATTCCTTTTTCATTTTGCCGCTGCCTCTGCCTCCAGCTCACCACCCCTTCGAATAAGTTCTCTTTAGTTTTATTTATACAGTCTGACGCCGGTTTTAATTTTAACCGGAACCGCAGCGTTGCCAGGATACCATGAAAAAATCCACAATTTTTTTTTCAATTAAAGTCAGGGTAAGGAGAAACATTTGTAATTTTACTTTCTACTTAGGAAGCTGTGCCTTCAACAACTCCTCCGTGTAAAACTCTACTGTTTAATCCTCGTTTTAAGAATTCAATATTGTAGTGTTTTGTTTTTTTTTCTCTCTCTCCAGGAAATCTCTTGAATGGGGCAGTTGCAAGGGTTTAAAAAGTTGAGTTTTTTATAAAGAAAATGAAAGTACTAGATGAGCTGAGAACAAAGATTCCTTTGGTTTCTCCTCAAGTCTCATTGTTCCGGAGATGAGATTTTGGCCCGAAATACATTGTTTTAAATGGGAATTCCACGTTGTGACGTCACTACAAACACAATTTTATACAACTTTACACGTCTGTATCTCCGGAACCGGGACACTTATGAAAAAACCAATGGCACCATTGTTCTCAGCTCATCAAGTACTATCAGTTTCCTTATAAAAAACACAACATTTCAGACCCTTGCAACTGCCCCATTGTTAACCAATACTGTTTGCTTTGACAAGCCCGTAAAGTTGCTCTCATCTATGATTCTATACTTTTACATGATAACATAAATCTAGGGTCCCTACATAGGGTGTCCCACAGTTAAACAGACAGAAAGGGAGGGTAAAGCGATTATTTATAGTCGTAATTTTTACCATGGCACGGATTCGCCAGTGCAAATAAATTGGCTTGGAAATCGATCTAGTTGACAGTTGCGCTCCTAGCGAACTCAACGAAAATATTCCATTGGTTCCTCCTTGCTGCCGACCTGCGCTTAGTCTGATTATTTTGTACTATCTCTCTAGCGTCCCTAAAATTTCTCTTCATTCGCTAAATTATTTTTTGAAATCATTTAAATCCTCGTGAGAGCTGCGTCCATGACGCTGTACCTATTTAAAAGATTAACGTGCTCGTTCAGTTGTTATTAATAAGGTAAAACAAGCACTGTGTATTTTATACTCTACGATTAACTTTAAACTAGGTTATGTTGAAGCAATGAAAGAGAGAGACAAGATAGCAGCTCAGGGTTCTGTCAGATTATCTTCACAAACTGATGGATAAACGTTACTGAATTGATATATTTGCCTTACAATTTTCCCGCAGGAAAGTCTTTCTAAGAGCTTTTACCATTTGATTTTAGTGATTAATTTTTATATTTCTCATCCGTAACATAAAATGTATGCCGTTAAAGGTACAAGATTTCCTGAAAAGAACAGTCTGACTTAATTTTTGATTTTCTCGAGGTCATTATTGGATTTTACACGTAAAATTACCTCGAGGTACCAATTTTCATGACTGTTGGTTCATAATGGTGGTCACTATTCCAGAATAACCACAAATTTTTTTTAAACTTAAGCTCAAGGGGGGGGGCATTTTTGGACCCACGTTTATAAGAAAAAAAAAAATATTTTTCTTTGAAAAATCACCTCCTTCATTTATGCATGTTAATCCAGGAACACCCTGTGCAAGTATACCATTGATTGTTTCATATACTGTAGGCGCGGCATGTGCGCTTTCTAATGTATAGACGTTGTCGAGCACCGTGCACAGGTGCCACAGACCTAGGTAGCCCTAAGATAAGTAACAAATAATTATAACCGAAAAAGTCTGTCAACCTATCAATATCGAAGAGTCTTGCGGTAAGAAATAAAACATGTCAAACCCCCTTAACGTGAATCATTAATCATTAAAATAGTAAAGTATCAGTTAAGTCATTGTTGTGCATTAAGTGCTCAACAGACGTGTTTAGTGTTTAGTGGGACGTCACGAAAAAAATTGGTTCCAAACAAATGCTCTATCTCACTCTCTCTCGTGGGGTTTCCCATAAGAAACAAGATCCGAATTTTCATTTGCAGATTCGTAACAGTAAACAACAAGTTTTCTCAGATTTGATTACACCATCAGATTCCACGTACTTGAAAATGTAATCACGCTACAACAACATTTGTGAAACATAGCGCATTAATTTACAATCACAGTCATTTCGAAGAATGTCCAATGTTTTGTCCTTGTCCCACTCACAGGTTCTTATGGGCAAAGAATTCTAGGATAAGTATAGGCTTATCAGCACCACCACACCAGGTGTTATACCTCGAACAGCCTTCGATACGAAGAGAGGTTAGAATGATTGAGTGTCATGGCGTTGATAAGCCCATAAGAGACTGTGAGTCAGACAAGGAAAAAACATACAACAAATCTCGGTATAACTGTGATTGTAAATTTACTTATGATCTTCCAGGAATTATGTCTGAAAGAAAAGATACTTTAACGTACGTGGAATCAAATGGTGCGATAAAATGTGAGAAAACTGGTTGTTAACTAGCATGAATTTGCATTCGAAAATTTGGATCTGATTTCTTACGGGTAAATCCACGAGAGTGAGCGAAATGGAGCATTTGATTGGAACCAATTTTGATCGTGACGTCATCACTAAACAGTAAACAGGTCTATTTCCTTTGGAGCCCTGCGTTTCCTCCCTTACGCCGCGCCCGCCGCGGAAAGTGGCGCGGAGATCCTCCTTTTACGATCTAATTCTGCGCACTGCGTTTGCAATGTCGTCGACCGCGCGCTTGATCAGCTCTTCTCGCGACGATCGTTACCTCAGCGGGCCGATCATTTACTTTATCGTTAAACCAATAGTTAAAACTGTCTACGAGTGATGCTATTGGTCGGAAATTGTAAAACTTGGCTGTTGCTATGGTAAACATCGTTAAGAGTCTCGTTTTATAAAGGCTATTCATGAGTAACCTTTAAAAAACGGACACTATAACGATGGTTACCATAGCAACGGCTAAGTTTTACAATATTCGACCAACAGCATCACTCGCAGACAGTTATAACAATCGGTTTAACGATGAAGTAAATGATCGGCCCACAGATTGTTATTAGTGGTCTCAATTTCCGTTTTTTTTGTTTTTTTTTTTTTTTTTTTTTTTTTTCTTTTGCCTTTTTGAAAAGTGATCTTAATTAATTTTTCATCCCCCCCTCCCCACCCATAAAATTAAATGGCTTTTCATACTTGAATTTTTTAGTTCATACCTTCCTTGGTCAAGAAATGATGGAGAGTATGTTGATTACTCGTATTATTTTCGTTATTAGAGCATGGATATGCATCGCGCAGTATATATATGCATAGCGTCACAAGGGTGGCCAGGGGCCACGCACCGGAGCGCTCCCGTTTGCTTCTGTGTGGCATGCGCACAGAATAATACGCAATCAGAACGGAAACTCCCATAAGAGCCAATGGAAGCATTAGGAATTTAACGGCACCAATAGGCAACGCTGGGGTCCTACATCTCAACATGGCGGAAGTTTGTGATTTGTGTTGAAACTTATTTATTTCTGTAAATTCTGGAAAGAAATCTTAAGTTTCCGCCCTCACTTTTACTCTATAGGCATTTCAGAATGAAAATTTCGCGGATCATGTCCTATATTTTTTTTTTTTTTTTTCCGAGCGCGAATCCAGATGTAAACATCCTATATCCCAACATGGTGGACGCGAAATGAATGTGGCAGTTGCAAGGGTCTGAAATGTTGTGTTTTTTATGAAGAAAATGATAGTACTCGATGAGCTGAGAACAATGGTGCCTTTGGTTTTTTCCTAGGTGTCCCGGTTTCGGAGATACACACGTGTAAAGTTGAAAAAAATTGGGTGCGTTGTGACGTCACTACGCGAAATTCCCATTTAAAACAATGTATTTTGGGCCAAAATCCCATCTCCGGAACAATGGGACTTAACTAGAAACCAAAGGCATCGTTGTTCTCAGCTCATCAACTACTTTCATTTTCTTTACAAAAAACTCAACATTTTAGACCCTTGCAACTGCCCCATTTGCTTCAAAATCTGACAGAGTTTCCGTTCTGGTCGTATTATTCTGTGGCATGGGCTTTACATGACATGCGGCAGCACTGCTTTGGGCGGGAATTTCCACATTGGCTCTGTGTAGGTGGGAGAGAGTTGTATCAGTAAGTTAACCCTCCCCCCCCCCCCCCCGATCACCCTTCATTCCTTCCACGCCACGTTTCCGATCCCATCAGTCAGTCGTCGTCATGTCGTCTATACATATCGACCGTTGTATATGTTAATCACGCAATCGGCAGTAGGCGTACACCTATCCATCCACATACGCTCGCGTTTCCACTCGCTTCACAAGCGTTTGTCTCTGCCATTCGAAAAAAAAAATGACAACAGCAACAAAAGCAGCAGGAACATTGACGACCAATGAGCTATGTAGAGCAGGATAGACGTCAGATGTAAAGGTTTCGAGGCAATCTGGTATTCTGTTACCTCTGTCAATGGTACACGGAAAAAAGTAGCTTGTGTCGTAGGTACGAATTTGGGTTCACCGGCCAAAATTTGGATCACTTCTGTGCACGGGACACAATCAGACTGTGATGTCAACCGCACAATCTGATCGTGTCCTATGCGTAGAACTGATCCAAATTTTGGCCGGTGAACCCAAATTCGTGCCTACGACACAAGCTACTTTTTTCCGTGTAGCAGAATACAAACTTCAATTAAAATTTGCATCCACCTTAACTTCTGTATAACATTGTTGAGGATGCAAACAACCAATGAAGAAATAACGAGTGCTCAGCAGAACTTAATTTTAATGAAGAAGCTGTTCAAGAGACGCTGGTCACTGGTGTTTCAACGTTTCATGCAACGCAGAGAGAACCATCACCGGGGGAAAAAATGAGACGAATAAAAGGCAATTCATGCCGCAGACAATGAAGATATGAAACTCCTCGTGGAATCGTAACCCCGCAATGGGACTCTTGCAAACGTTTGCTGTAGGGGATTTAGGAGATGATTCTTGCACCAAAACCTGTAAACATGACGATGAGTACACTAAAAAATCACAAAATTCACTCTCAGAATTGGGCTCAATGGCGGAGAGACTCAGGTATCATGGGAGATTCCTATCTAATTTGAGACATATCTCTGTGTTTTAGAGAGAACGTGACATTATAGACAGGAATCTTCCATGATACCTGCTTTGAACCGCCATGACAAACTTACCGTTAAGCAGTTATGAGAGGTTGTTAGTGAATTTTAGACTTTCTCAGGGTGATTTTCGTGATTTTCGCTGGTTTTTACGTCACATTGGATCATTCATTTGCTCATGGCAAAAGTTTGCAAGAGCTCCATTACGGTACATCTGATATTCAAGGGAAAAGGGTAGACCAAAAGTATAATCATAATAAACTGTAGGGAACACCCAACGAACACTTTCTCCCTCCATTTTTATCGGGGGGGGGGCGAAGGACCCCCAGACCCCCTTAAGAATTCTGGGGGAGACCCCCAGACCCCCCTCTAGTATTCTGGGGGAGACCCCCAGACCCCCCTTTAGAATTCTGGGAGGGACTCCTAGACTCCCATCAAATTTAAAATATTTTCACCTCTGGACATAATTCCGCCTTCAATTCGAAGTGTTTGCGATTTTGCAGAGAAGCTGTACGAATAGTTGCCTACTTCATCCTTTGAAGGATGGGTTTTGAACTGTGGATATTCTAAAGAATTTTTTGTTTAGTAGATTAAACCCCCCCTTTAAAAATGTTTTTTGTTTGTAGATTGTGTACACCAAATGTCAACAAAATTCATCCATCCATTTTCTTTATAAGTTTAATTTTCTTTGGATATTCTATTTTTTGGGTTTGATGGAACAGCTATTTTGCCTTTAAACAGTCTCAGACTTAAGAGTTGTATACTATAGTTTTACATTGAAAAGAAATCCCTGCCTAGGTTGGTTGCAAACTTTTTGTTGCATTTTTCATCAAACATAATTGAGTCATAATTGAATTTCTTATTCCAAGTATTACGATTGTTTTTTAATTTGCTTGGTTGGTTTCAAAGATTTTTGCTCGATCGCACATATATTGGCCCTTGAAACGGTCTTAAAGGTTTTTGATGATGACTGTATGATAGGAATATTTTAGTGGGTCGGTAACATAATATGTTTGCACAAAGATTCATCAAAATTCATCCCATGAATGATTGACTTGAAGTTTTAACATTAATTCCCCGCTTTAATTCATGTTTTTGGGTCAAACACCCTATTTTGATTTTTAAACTATCTTAAGTGTTGTATATTGTATCTGTAAGGAATACTTTCTTTCATAGACTAATTGTAGATTATATTTGCCAGTTTTTATCAAAATTCATTGGACCAAACCTGAATTATCCCAATTAATAGGATTATGTTTTTATTTGCTTATATTCCCATATTTTTTTCTCAATCCCACCTATATTGCCTCTTGAAAAGGTTTTATCAGTTGTGTATGGTGACTAAGAAAGGAAAATATCTTAGTATTTTGATAGTGGATTGTGTGTACAAAAGTTTTTATCAAAACTCATTGAGCCATAATTGATTGACTCCAAGTTTAAAGATTAATTTCTCAGGATAATTCCATTTTTTGGCTCGAGCGCACCGATTTTGATTTTTGAACAGTCTTAAGGGCTGTATATTGTAATGATAAGAAATTCTATCTAAAGTAGAGTAAATGTAGGTAGGTAGATTGTTTGTGCCGGATTTAATTAAAATTAATTGGACCTAACCCGAATTATCTCAATAAGTAGGATTATGTTTTTATTTGCTTAATTGGTCTTATTTTTTCTCAGTCGCACCTTTATGGTCCCTTGAAACGTTTAAAAGGATTTATTATGATGATAGTGAGAAGAAAATATTTTAGTACTGTGGTAGTACATTGTGTATACAAAGTTTCATCAAAATTCATCCAGTTTTTAGTAATTGGCACTGATTTACAAGATTAATTTCTCACTTTTATTCCATTTTTGGCTCGAACGCGCTAAATTGATTTTTTAAACGGTCTTAAGGGTTATTTTGCTGAACTATAAGGGGTTAATTTTGATGTGGGCTGGTTGTAGAATATTTTTACAAATTGTCTTCCAAATCCAAAGATCCAATATTGAAATATTTAAATTTTTCTCTTTTTTGACCCATTTTCCCATTGATTTTAATGGAAACCATTTTTCTTCCATAACTAACCTAAAAATTAAAATTTTAAAAAAACAAAAAAAGCCCCTCTGGGGAATGTTAAAAGGAACATCTCTGCAAAATTTGGATGCATATAAATCAATAATTTAAAAGTTATGCTGGGTTTCACGTTTGTGACTACAGACGGACAGACGGACAGACGGACAGACAGACGCCACAGAATTTTTTTGCATTTACTCCTCCCTACCACATATGGTTCAGAAATATTGAAATATCATGGATGGATGTTCTTTAGGATAGTATTAGGCATGATAAGAGCCAATTATTTTATAATTATCATGATTGACTTAGTTGCAGCGGGCCAAGTATCGAAACAGAATGCATCAAAAATCTCTGCGCCATCGCAATACTTTCTCAATTTTTCTAATTTCATTAGAGTGAGAAAGTAATAAGAATTATTTGTGATACAAGAGACAGCGGTATATTCTTACAAAATGTGACAGTTTCAGAGCTGATCCCTACAGATACGGCTAGAATCCTCATTGTAAATCAGCCTCGAATCTGTTGATACCAACTTAAATGAATTGTACCAAAAGAAATAATACAAACCACAGTTTTTACAAATTTACCTTTTTTTAAGGTTTGAAAAATTAGCACCAACACACCCAGACTTGGTCTAAAATTTCTTGACAATTTTTCAAGTTGAAAGGAATGGTTTCCGCAAACCTCGAAGAAAGAAAAAAATCGGGATAAAGAAAAAAAAAATCTAAAGAGAAAAAAAAATGCTAACATACTTATTTTAGTAAAATATGTATACATGCATTCATGTTCCTATACCTTTTGAGCAAACTATTGTTGACAATTCAACTATTGGTGACCGACCAACTTTTGGTGACGGTTCAACTGTCGAACCAGCCACCTTAAATTCAAAAATACCTGATGAAATAAAGTCAATCTACACCGTATAATACCGTGAGTTGCTAGTATTTTTCACACAATTGATATGAGCTTAAAGTCATGAATGAGTAGATTGAGGCTTAGCCGCAAAGATACTAAGCGACACCCCTTGGTTTACTATACTGCGTTAAGGATTGTATTGAAAAGCAGAGTCAGAATTTGCACAGTTGACCACAAACCAATGTTCTTCCTGAAGCTTACACATTTTTAAATCCATTTGATTACAGCTCACGCAATTTTTTTCTCTTTTTTTTTTTTTTCAAACTTTATTTTTTCCGCAAGAAAATGAAACCCATAAACACAATTTCTGTCTGATAAAATGCGAAAAATATGGCATTTCTTATGTGTGCGAGAGACCGAGTATGCAGAAGGCAAACGAAAAATTAAAAGCAAAAGAAAAGGAGCCTAGACAAGGCACTGCTATCTCATAACACGGAAGAAAAGTGTGAATTCGATAAAGCACATCCTATTTTTCTACGGTATGGTATCAAGGTAGAGGTTATCAAATCAATGAGCTTTCCGACGAAGCGGCATGCGGCAGCGTCAAAACGACCGACAGGGTGCCGATCGCTGTGTCGCCGAGTGTCGCGTCGATTCAATCAAATCGAGCCATTTGAAACGCGCGGTAAATCAGGGGACTACGAGAGAGTAATTGCCTTCACAATACTCTCAAACGGCGGACAAACGACAACTTTTATGAGGTCAAACGCGCCTTTCTTGCCAATCGTCCATCTTGCCTTTCACGCCAAAGGCTCTGTTATTCCTTTTTTTCTCCTCCTAGCTCCCCCCCCCCCGCAACTCATCCACGCCACCAACCCTGATCACTACCCTATTCTTGCTCACTATTCTCCATTGATAAACTGCACGGCAACATAGCGCTTCGAGTCCGGCACAACTGCATTGCTTCCATTCAAAAGCTTAAACCTTTGTGTCCCGCGTAATTGGATCCGTAAAATATTTACAATCATCCTTCGAGTCCATTTATCTAAGTGTTCGGCGTTCGCGGCTGCATTATGCTTATGCTGCTTATAGTTGTCGCTACAGTAGTTTCGATGGGTCTATTTCCACTCGCATTAAGCGACAAATGCGTTTATGATAAACTCTGGTCGTGTTTTAAAGACCGAGTTAGTTAACAGTGAGTCAAACAAACAAATTATTGCGATTGATCCGATTGATTAATATTCGGTAGCGATACGTTTATTCTTCACAATGAAACGAAAACAAACAAATTTCAGCGATAAATCCGACTGATTTTCGAACGGAGCTGTTGCAAACTTTTGCTATAGGCTTATTGATAGTTGATTATGAGGTAAAACCCTATAAAAATGAAGATAAGCGCGCTAAAAAATTACAAAATCTACTGCCAACCTCATAAAATGCTTTCAAACGGGAGCCCGTAATGACAGTAAGGATGGAGGCAGTAAGGATACCCATAAGGATGGAGCTTATTGAGATAGGGAAACCCAATGTAAAGGGCGGTAATCAGCGCCATTCAGGTCTCGCGTTTTAAAGCATTTTAAGAGTTTGGGAGTGGATTTCGTGATTTTTTAGCGCGCTTATCGTCTGTTTTACAGAGTATCGCCCCATCATCAACCATTAATAAGCCTGCAGCAAAATTTTGCAACAACTCCATTCGGCAGCGATACATTTTTAATTCATTGATTTATTCTTCTTTCATTCATTGAATCAACGATACACGTATGATCGGAGTTTCGTTTTGCTTGGCATTACACTCTATGCAGTGTCATGGCCGGAGCTGATGCTTTGGGTACATTTATTGATTGACATTTTTCATGTCACCGCAGTGGTTGTCCAAAACATTACACAGCTTAGTTTGTATATTATTGTAAAGCACGGAAATAATCTGATCAGTAATCTTTTCTCGACTGCTGGGGTTGTCACTAACTTAGTAACTTATTTAAAGGAAAAATATGCGGATATTTTGATAAATCAACGGCGATTTAACACGGAGAAAAAAAAATCGGTTATAAGAACTGAACTTCGGCTCATATGGAACACCAAGGGGTTCGGTTACGGAAACCAAAGTTTTCGGATGTGAGTACCGAACTTAAGTTAGGAATACCGAAGGTTTCGGTAAGTGTGACCAATACTATGACTCACATTTCGTTCCTGCTGAACCACTTCGGTACTCCTAACTGAAGTTCAGTATTCACAACTGAAAACTTCGGTTACTGGAACCAAACACCCTCGGTGTTCCATATGAAACGAAGTTCTTTTCCCCGTGTAAACTCTATCATCACTTGTTGTAACTCCATTTTCTAAGGGAAAGTCGAAAAGTCGAAATTGTACCTTTCTTCACAAATGAATAACATTGAATGAGAATAGTGGACATTCAAACATGGACGCCCGCAGAAAAATTTCCATGGGGGGGGGCACAATTGTTGAACCTCAATGGAAGGTCTAGGAGACCCCCCCCCCCCGGGGGGGAAAAAGGGATTTTTTTTTTTCATCCAAATGGTGTACAATTACTTAGCCATGGTAGGTGTATCTGTCAAAAAATAGTTATAATTTTGACGTGGTATAATAATGGATAAAGGGACAGCATACGAAAATGATATCAAGGAAAATGTTTAATTCTGCTATCCCTTGCAAAAAATGAGTTAAAATTAAAAAATAAACAAATAATAAAGTTTGTTGACTATTACTCCTTTGATTAACATTGCATTTCCTTTTTTCCTTTCATTTTTTACCGTGAAATGTTGACTTTTTTGAAATTCAGGGGGGAGGGCAAACGCCCCCTCTTGCCCCCCGCTGCGGGCGCCCATGCATTCAAACGAAACAAACCTACCTAACAACTAAACTAGGCACCGATTGCAAACGACGATCGAAGCGAAGTGTAATTGAGGCGGTGGCTGCAAAAACAGCACATACCGAAAAACCTGATTTCCAGAAAACGCATTTAAAGTTTTCATTTGCTAATAACGCGTTGATTAGATTCGGAAATGAGTACAATTTTTCTTGGTTTTATGCTTTGAACCCTTTTTGAAAAGAATCCAAGGACAAATTTAAAAAAAAAAATGGTTTGAGTTCATTCGCGGCCAATTTAAAAAAGTGAGTTATGTGCGGTTTTTGCACCCAACAGTTAAATTAACGCAATTTTAATAGGATTTGACAGTTAAATGAGAGAATAATAATTTGTTTGCCATAGTTTATTGAAACATAAAAATTTAAAGTACAGTAACAACGCAAACTGAAACAAAAAAGTTAAAAACTAAATAATAAATCAGCTATATTTGGCTCGCAATTAAATGTATAGGAAAATGACCTCTCAAAGTACATGAGCATAGCCAGCAATTTGGCAACCATGAATTCTTCCCATTTGAACGCATGAGAAACAATCGACTCTTAAGGAGACCATGGCTCTTTTACTAATCGATTGTTTCTCATGCATTCAAATGGGAATATTACACAGTTACACACAGTTATACGTATAGTGCATGTACTCGTATGTGCTGTTTTTGCACCCATCGACGCGATATCTCCGCGTAGAATCATCGTCACGTCACCAAATTTACAGGGGTGATACTTCTTGAGTATAATTTTCAATTGCGCTGTTGGGCGCAAAAACAGCACATACGCGCATGGGCTGTTAATGCAGGGGCCGCCTCAATTGTAGCCATTGCTGGGACGTGTAAAAATCCTCATATCTCAACGAAAAATCGTCGATGACTCATCAGCTACCAAGAGCACAGACGGGGAAAAAATACAGATTTTGGAGTCTACAAGCAAATATGGTAAACACTACATTATGATAGAATGTACCAACAGCAACAGTTTCACTTAATTTACCACAGGATACTTAACATTTACCATACTTGCTAGCAGATTCAAAAATCATGCTATCTATAGATCGTAAATTCTACTAGTCTTTTTTTCCCGTGCACTGTATAGAGATAAAAGCGTTTCTATCGGAATGACGACTCGAAAAATATACAACACCAATAGGCGTATGACGTACTCGATCAATGACTCGATAAAATTACCGAACGAAAGTTTTCAATTAATAATGCCAGATTTTCTTACTAACGACCAACCTTTATTTTAAGTCAAATGGGAAAATCGAATAATCATGGGAAAAATCGGAGAATTGTGGGAAAATCAGAGAATTATGGGAAAAATTGGATAGATAAGGAAAAAATTGCATAGTTATCCGAAAAATGGCAGTACTGTTTTAAAATCAGCCCCCTGCTTTAGGTACGTAAAATGATAACAAGTAATTAAACTCCTCGTTGAAATTCCTGTAACGGATGTTGCATTAAAAGCTAAACAAAATAACTATACACGTCGCTAAAAGAATCTTTCTTCTTAGATGGATCAGCTTGCAGAGAAAGCTGTCTCAACTGCTCTTCCATCATGTTTTACAACCATGTTTCACGAAAGTAAACAGCGAATTTGGTTAATAGTTGAATACATAATAGATGAAGTTGGAGGAAAATTGATAGTTTGAGCACGTGATGGTTTTTTAAATGCACTCACTTCCCTTACCCCATGGGTTTTTGAATAATGCATGCAATATTTTAAATAGATTTAAGCGTCATCGAGACAGCGCAGCGCGTAACTTCTTTTTTTTTTTTTTTAATTCCGAAACCTGCCACAAAAACTGATGCGAACAGAATGAAGAACTCTAAACAAGAAGAATGGTCTAAAAATACTTTCAAAAATCACGTAAGTAAAAGAGCTCCGTGAATCCATCCAATGATAAAGGCTTCATTTCGAGTGATACGTATAAAAGAAATCATACTTGACAGTCGGAGTTAACAAATATGAAAATTTATTTTTTTAATCCGTTGAATTGGTTCATTCGCATCGCCAAGAAATAAATGCGACACCATATTGTATCCATTGATATTCATTCATCCACTAAAGAGCACCGTCAAAAATTTAAACTTTTGACAGGACCCGTTTCATAAATAAAACAGTTTGTGTATGGTGCGTTTCATCTCGTTTCTGAATCAAAAGTTATACGAGACAGCTCACAAAATGAGAAGCTATGATTATTTACTGGAACTGAATACTGTGCTTTGAAGAATAACGTGATCGAGGTAAGTATTGAATAGGGTGGCCCTTAAAATGGACTGTTATGAATTTCTAATGGGAGAACCCTGGAAAGGGTGCCTTTTGATGAGTAGAGCAGGGGAAAAAAAAGAAAATTGGAGAAAACCATTTTTTTATGGTGCCGCACGGCCACTGAAGTTGGGACCCGCGAAAGTTCGGTTTCCGCAAATCGTGTTTTTTTACGTTTTGGCGTGTTGCTAAACACATGATAGAATTCACCTACACGTCTGAAATTATGATTTTCATTATAACTTTTTGCCTACCTTTACGTAGTGTTCTTAGATTTTCTCTAAGATCTTTTGAAATCCGCTTTTTTTGCTCTCAAAGTCGGGCAAAAACGCGATTTGCGCAAAATGAAAATCGCGAATGGCGTTTTTCGACGTTTTGGCGCGTTCCTTAAGATATGATAGAATTCGTCCAAATATCTGAAATTACGATAATTTGTTCAATTTTTTACGTTCTTTTACGTGGTGGTAGCAGATTTTCTCTGAGATTTTTAAAAATCCGATTTTTGGATCTCAAAATCGGAAGCATACACAATTATTTGCGAAAAACGAGCATTTGCTCATATCATGTTTTTGGTTTTTTTCCAGTGCTCCCATTAAGTTACATGATCTATTCAGGCAGCTTAGAATTCACTTTCTGAAATAATTTTCCATGTCGTTTTGCTTAAAGTTGAGTCCACGTAGTAAGAAGCGGGTTTAAACTTGCTGATTGATGCCGAGCGAGCACTCGAAGTGCGTGAATGGAACGTGTTGAAACATGTAAAACACTGCCATTGCAGTTATACGATTATACCTTATAATTCTTCAGTTCTATCGTGACGATCAACTGGGAATGATAGTGCCGATTAATGTAGTGTGAAATTCATTTATCCCTTTTTTCTTTTTTTTCTTTTTTTTCGAAATGCCAACTACTCGCAAAGACACCTCAATTTATTTAATCGGAAACTACCATCCGCAAATTGTTGGTAGTAAATTACCTTCAAATGGGGACGCTTTAAGAGTGTTATTTTTTAATCTTCGCCAAGTACAGCTAAATTTGCGCGAAAGTGCTACATTGGTAATAAATGAAATTTTGACTTTCTGGAACAAGGCGCGAATCCCAACAAAGTTTACTTGTGATTGTGTTAAAAAATTGGAGACGCTGTACAATACTTGGAGAAATTTACAAAAAAATAGCCATCGCGAAAGTAATTCGGGTAAAGAACTAACTTTTGTGAACGAATTGGACAATCTGTTTGATATCTCCCATAAAAATGCGATGGATCTCATAAAAATTGATGAAGACGCGTTGTTTTTAACGGCTCAAAAGAAACCTGGCCGCGAAGGGTTCATGTATGGGATCGACTGGGACCAAGTGAAAAAGGAAGAACGAGCAGAGGCACGAAAAAAAAAGCAGCTTGAACGAGAGGAAAAATATCGTCAATCTTTACAACTTTCTACTTCTAGTAAGTGTTTCAAATTTAAACAGGAATCCTGCATTCCTTCACTGTCTCTATAGTTGCAGCTGGAGCCCCTGTATACTACGAGAGTTACGCCATCTGACCATCCAATTCTGATTGGCTCTCAGATTTAGACTACCATGGCCGAGGCTCCCCCCTTGGTGCTCTATGGTCAATTTCTTCTTCTTCTTACCGTTGAGATGGCGCAACTGTCGTAGTACATAGGGACTTGAGTTGCAGCTTGTGATTTTTCTCTGTTCAAAATTTATTCGACATCTGTTTGTAGGCGTTCAATAAAAAGTGCCGTACCGAATTAAACGTTGATGCGCGCCACTTTTAAACAACTTCAGTTGTTCCAAGGCAATGAACCCAATGCTTTAATTTTAAGAAAATTCTGGGTAGTAGCCAGATTTTGATGAAATTCAGTTTCCTGGGTAATTTAAGTCAAGCAAAAATAATTTTGAATCAGATTCTCAAAATTCCAAAATCCAACATGGCGGACATCCAAGATGTCGGCTTTTCGGTGAAATGCTTATTAGCGGCTGGATTTTCATAAAATTCAGTTTCCGGGAGTAATCTTAGTCGAGGGAAAGGAATTTTGAATCAGATTCCCAAAATCCCGAAATCCAACATGGCGGATATCCACGATGTCAGTTTCTTGTTTCTTTTAGTTTCGCCCCTTTGCGTATCTAAGTACGCGATGAATTTTTGTTGATTACAGGTTCAAGTACAAGTCCGATTTGTAACTTGGATTTATTGCCTGAAAGTAGCTCTGATTCTGAGGAAGATGATGACCAGGTGGAGCCACCAGTGAAATTGAAGAGAACGAGAGGAACTAGAAAAATGATCGACACTAAAGTTGTTGCTGCGTTAGATAAGGCAAAAATAAGTGACAGGGATGCAATGCATGTCATAATGGCTGTTATTGAAGCTTTGGAGCTTGATCCCGCGAACTATTCAATTAATAGGACTTCTTTGCAGACAGCAAGGGCTAAACTTCGGGAAGAGAGAGCTCTAAAATTAAAGGAAAACTTTCAAAATTTAGATTTAAATTTATTAACTATCCACTGGGATGGTAAGTTGTTGAAAACTTTATTAGGCACCGAGAAATGTGACAGGATTGCAATTGTTATTACAAGTGGTGATACGGAACAAATTCTTAGCATTCCTGAGATAGAAAGTTCAACCGGCAGGGATCAGGCCGACGCTATTTATGAACAACTAGTAAATTGGGATCTTGTTCACAAATTTCAGGCGCTATGTTGTGATACTACAAATGCTAATTTAGGTGCTTTTGGTGGGGCTGCTGTCCTGTTAGAAAACATGATTGGACGAGACATTCTTTATTTTCCTTGTAGGCATCACATTTTCGAGTTGGTACTTAGAGGAGCATTTGACGCCAAAATGCCTGGATCAACAAGCCCACAAGTCCCCGTTTTTAAAAGATTCCAAGAAGCTTGGCCCAAAATGGCCCATGAAAATTTTCAAACAGCAGGTGATGAAGTGATGAACATTTTGGAAAATGATAGAGACAGTATCATTTCTTTCACTGAATCAGTTCTTGATAAAAATGTAGCTCCCCGGGATGACTATAGGGAATTTCTTTTCTTAACTAGGATTTTCCTCGGTAATGTTGATGAAAACGTAAAATTTGCCCCTCCCGGCCCCATCCACCACGCCAGGTGGATGGGAAAAGCAATTTATTGTTTAAAGATCTACCTTTTCAGGCATCAATTTCAATTTATAGATAATAACGAGAAAGAAAGTATTAAAGACTTATGCATCTTTATAGTCAAAGTTTATATTCAGGCTTGGTTTAATGCACCTTTAACTGTTACGGCTCCTAACCATGACCTCGAGTTTTTGACAAAGCTCGATGATTATGCAAGTATTGATCCTTACATCTCTGAGGCTGCGATAAATAAGTTCAGAAATCATTTGTGGTACTTAACACCGGAGATGTGTGCTTTATCATTCTTTGACAATGCCGTCACAAATGAGATGAAACGAAAAATGTTAATCAATCTTGAAAAAAATGAACATTTTAATAAAAGTGAGAAACGGCTGACATTCAATAGGATTTCGGAGATGCAGGGCTTAGAGTTATCGGATTTCATAAATAGCAAGACTACCAAATTTTTTGATAGGTTCGGTTTGTCCACTGATTTCCTCAAACACGACCCTTCGACTTGGTTACATAATGAAATTTACCAAAATAACTTGAAAAAAGTAGTAAAGTTAAAAAGTGTCAATGACGTAGCCGAGCGAGGGGTCAAATTAATCGAGGAATATAATGGATTTTTAACTAAGGACATACAACAACAGCAGTTTCTATTAAGAATTGTATCAGAGTACCGAAAAAAATATCCTAAATGTACCAAAGAACTGCTCAGCCAACCCCTCAAATGAGAAGTTGATTATTATTGTATTACTTCATTGTAACCACTAATCATATTGAATTTTTTTGTACTTTACTCAGTGTGTTCTACGAAAAATAAAAATTGAATTATTTAAATTGATTTTAATCTCTCGTGATTTTCATCTTCAGATTAAAATAAAATATTATCGAGCTTAGTAGAGAGAAGAAATATGTGAAGCGAAGGCTCATTTTTCGCAAATAATTGTGTATTCTTCCGATTTTGAGATCCAAAAAATCGGATTTTTAAAAATCTCAGAGAAAATCTGCTACCACCACGTAAAAGAACGTAAAAAATTGAACAAATTATCATAATTTCGGATATCTGGACGAATTCTATCATATCTTAAGGAACGCGCCAAAACGTCGAAAAACGCCATTCGCGATTTTCATTTTGCGCAAATCGCGTTTTTGCCCGACTTTGAGAGCAAAAAAAGCGGATTTCAAAAGATCTTAGAGAAAATCTAAGAACACTACGTAAAGGTAGGCAAAAAGTTATAATGAAAATCATAATTTCAGACGTGTAGGTGAATTCTATCATGTGTTTAGCAACACGCCAAAACGTAAAAAAACACGATTTGCGGAAACCGAACTTTCGCGGGTCCCAACTTCAGTGGCCGTGCGGCACCATAAAAAAATGGTTTTCTCCAATTTTCTTTTTTTTCCCCTGCTCTACTCATCAAAAGGCACCCTTTCCAGGGTTCTCCCATTAGAAATTCATAAAAATCCATTTTAAGGGCCACCCTAGTATTGAAGTATATGGCAAACCTTTAAAAGCAGACCCAGGATGATACACAACTTTTTCCAGTCCACGCCCAGACACGTAAGGCTCTGAAGACAATGAGGTTTGAGAAATTAAAATTAGGTTTTGTTCCTTATTTTTCTTCGTCCTTCTTTTTTCAAAGAAATTGAATACTTAATCAAAACGACTTGTAAAATCAATAAAGCGAAGCGAGCGAAATGGTTATGTTGGACCCACACAAAGTATCAAACTCGGGATCGTCGATGGCCATCGAATTTGTTTATCTATGTGATTGAATGGACAAAATGTTACGTTGCCAGATATATAGCACGCTTCGCGACAGGGTAAAATGGGCCTTGTCCTAGACCAGGTTTGATTTGAACGGCACAGTAGGCCTCCGGTACGCCGCGCCACTGGTATTATATACTCATTAGCATGACATGGCAATTAATTTGATGCACTCTGTATACAAAAGTTCAATTACGGTATGACGTAAGTACTTGAACCATTCAAGAGCGGTTCCAGTCCACTCCCTGGACCGGGTCCAAAGTATTTTGATGGACCTGGACCCAGACCCTGAGGATTCACTATATCTTCAAACCGGACCGGTTGATCGAATGCTAGGGTCCGAACTCCGAAGGCAAATTAAAGAATGTCAGTAAACGCCATAGATTATGGCCCGGATAGGCCACCGGCTAAGCTAGAACAGTGTTGCTAGATCCTGCGGCTTTTTCTATAAGTTCTTATGGGAAAAGCCGCAAGATCTGGCAACACTGAGCTAGAATGTATTGTGGTAAGTATTGCGGGTGGCCTCCCTACGCCTAACTCTATGGAGTCGACTGACGTTATTTAATTCTCCGACTGCACAGTCGGGGACAAACAGAATGTCAGACGTCTCCTTGAAGGAGGCCATACGCAATACTTGTCTCAATGAATTTTAGCATTGCAGGTGGCTTACCTTCAGGAGTCGGCTGACATTCTTTTCGTCCCTGACTGTACGTGAGTACATCTTTAGACGATAATTGAGGCCGTCTCCAGAAGAAGGGAACATAAACCACTAGGAGTGATCTTCCGAAAAAATAAGCCTTAAGATCTCATTCGAATTTACTCAGATGAGCACACCCAACATTTCATGAACCTTTTGTCCGGAGCTGTTGCAAACTTTTGCTACAGGCTCATTAATAGATGATTATGGGGTAATACCAGTAAAAATAACGGTTAGCGCACTAAAAAATCACGAAATCCACTCCTAAACTCACAAAATGCTTTTAAACGCGAGACCGTAATGGCGGCCGGGGCCGCGGTTTTCATAGGGGTTCCCTATCTTCAATCAGCGCCATCTACACGAGGTGTTCTCGCAACACCACACAAGAAGAATAAGAAGCATTCAATTGCCATAAGAAAACCGCGGCCTCGGCCGTCATTACGGTCTCGCATTTAAAAGCATTTTGTGAGTTTAGGAGTGGATTTCGTGATTTTTTAGTGCGCTAATCGTTATTTTCACAGGGTATTACCCCAGAATCAACTATTAATAAGTCTGTAGCAAAAGTTTGCAACAGCTCCATTAATTGCTGAAATTCTTCCCTCCATAAGTACCTATATTTTGCTTGTTCTATGCCAACTAAGCTAGCCTCTGCTATACTTTGTCCCCCTAAATAACTTTGAAGGTTAATATATTCTCGCTTCTCCTGTTTCTCACTGATTCATTGACTATGAGACCGACGAGACGCGACGCGGTTCAAAACCCCGAGTTTGGCGTGTACTGCAAGAAGCGCGGCGAGAGATTCACGGCGCAACGGCAGCTACAGCGTGGTGTGAGTACCACCTGCTTGCTCTTTCAAAATCGATGCAAAGCTTTACTATCGTCTACATGCCAAACAGTTCTTCTTCGGCTACCGCTCGCGAGCCAGCTTTTGTCGAGCTTTTTCCCGCGCCGCGCTTTCATTCGTTCGATGTTTTCGTTCGCAATTTCACACATCGCATGTTTTCGGTGACGACTCGAACTCGTCCAGTCGATTTTTATTTGATCGGTTCAAATCTTGTGTTCTGATTTTATATGATTCCGGGTATTCATCTTCGAAAAAAATTATTCAGACGTCATTTGAAGCCCTTAAGTGACTAAAAAATCTTACAAAAGTTGCACGGTGTTATCATTGAATTTATATTCATAATTGGCAAGGTGTGAATGAATAATTTTTAACCTTGTTAAAAAAAAAGCATGAACTAACTTGATCAGTCAAAAGCTCTTCTGCGTCATTACAAAGATATGAAAGCTAATTTTAATTAGAGTAAGAAAGTAAGAAAGTAACGGTTAGATTCACTTAAAAGCCTAGAGTAATTGTTTTCTCGGGTGTAATTTTACTACTTCGGATTTCTTTTAATTGACTCTCATAAAATAACATTAACACTTCACATCATAACATTTCATTTGACCAATTGAAGCTAGAGACAGAGATAGTAAATAAATTCTAAGAAAATAGGCAAACAATAAAACTATTACCAATTTCGAGAGTCTTTTGTTAATTTTTTCGAACTTTGTTAGCTAAGTTCATGTGATAATTAGAAAAATAATTCGCTAGATGTAGAATCATTTATGCCGCATGCTACTATTCGCCAAGATCTACGAATATAACTCTACCTTTAATCGTTCGGCAGTGAAAAAAAAATCATTATTATTTTATCCCTTTTTCGTTGATTTCTTTTTTTAACGAATATTCGTGTGTTCAACTTAAATAAATGTAATTCCAGAAAATTTGTGAAATAAAAAAATAAGTTCAACCAAAGTGTTCCCAACCATGTTTTCTTTCGTTGTTTAAAACTTTCAGTTAATATTCCAAAGCCTTCCTACTTGAGCTCTTTTTGACTCCGCATACTGGGATAAAGCCAAGGATCATCAAGATATGTTGCAAACGGTATGTTAGAGCAATATTATTTCAATTATTCAATTATTTATCGCCAACACTTAAAGTTAGTCATCAAGAATGTAGCCGCCAACTTTTTTCTATTCTCAACGAGGGCGAAAACTTTGGAGATAGTTCTTTTCAAAGTGAACGGTTCTGCAGACATTTGCGCTACCAAAACAAACATAAACTTTAAAAATTTTCTCTCAAAAATCTTTGAAAATGTCAGTTTGCCTCAATTTTGAACGCTGACATCGAATTTGATGGCTTTTGGAGCGAATTTTCATTAATTCCTCTTGAATCTAGCTTTCCTAGAAAATAACCTCAAATTCATCAAAACACTAAGTTTTTTGGAAAAATTCACTTCTAAGGAGGAAAAGTGAATGGAAATAGCTATCAGAGGGCTTACGTAATATTTTTCAGAGCGCACGGTTGCAATTCCGCACTTTTAATGAAGCTTTTGAGACCTTTTACATATCTTGTTCAACTGATAGTAGCGCTCAGAGTCTTAGGTAGCGCAAATGTCTGCAGAACGTAAAATCCTTCTTTTCAAGTGATGACTTTGGTAGAGAGTACTTTGGCTGCAGTGGCAGGAAATGAGGAAAGTTCCATCTTTTACGAACCATTTTTATTATGGTCCGAAGGATTGTCAAAAGTTTAGAGTCTTAACCATTTGGAAGAGACGATAATCAAAATAAATCTTAATACCTGTCTACAGAAAAGTCTGAAAATCAGAGTATTAGGGACTAACTAATTTTAAGATAAATTCAATAATTCAATACAGAACTTTGAGTAAATACCAATGTTGCTTTACTTACTCTTTGACCATCTCAGAGGACAATAAGATAGTTCAAATATCAACGTTAAAAAATATATTTAAATAATTTTTTTTCTTCAGAGGTTGAAGACAAAGCGGAAGGCCAAAGAAAGAGGCCCGCCGCAAAACAAGGCAATTCATTTGTAAAGAAATCTAATGAATCGGAACTGAATGCTTCTTTTTGAAGATTTCAAATTGTTCGCCCATTCTTAAAAATTGAGTTGATTGACAATCTAGTCTTGTGGCTAACTTTTCCTCTTGTCGGACAAAAACTAGCTTAAAACTATACGAGCTGCGGACATTTTATCCATGAAATCGCATACAAGGCAAATATTTTGTATACACTGAAAAAAAGGGGGGTGGCTCCCCTGACTAATAATTGAGGAGTTCTCTGGAAAAACCACTCATAAAACAGAGAGTGCGGTCGTTCTCAAAAATGCGTAATTCAAAGGGTTATTGTGGGTATTTCTGATGAGTTATAAGGATTGTAATTTCTGAACTGACAATCTTTGTTGCGGATGGGAAAATTATACTTTTTTAAAGTTTAAGGTTGCTCTGGAGAAGATTCCGCTTCTTGAAGCTTAGACCACTCATCAGATGAAAAGTATAACCGGCGTAACTCATCAGAAACACACACAATAACCCTTTGAATTATGGTTTTTTGAGGACGAGCATACCCTCTGTTTTATAAGTGGTTTTTCCAGAGAGCTCCTAAATTCTTACTGAAATTTGCGTACTCAAATTGATTGCGTACTGTTATTCTTGTCCAAACAATCAGGTATACAACCAATACTTGTTATCTGGCACGCACCAATTATAATGGGTAAGTGCAACCAATAAAATTGGGTGTATACCGTACCAATTTGGGTGGGTAGCCGGTACAAAATTATTGGTACCGAGTACCAATTTATTAGTTAAAGTGCCTACTTTCTTGGGTAAATAACTGTACAACCAATAAATTGCGCAAATTTCACTAATAATTAGTCGGGCGAACTATTTTTTTTCCTTTATTTTTTTCTCAGTGTAGATCGTATAAATTAAGTAGATGATTCCAATTTTATTTATATCCAAAGTTAGAAGGGGGAAAAAAAGTAATGTGGGGAGGGAGGGGGATTTTGTGTCAATGGAGGCTATATTCATACGAGCTGGACAATCACTTATCACTGAAGCTATTCCAACGATATGCCATTGTGATTCGGGTTTACATGGCGGGCGAGGAATAACTACTATAGCTGTTGAAGAATTTAGGGATCAGTTGGTTTGAATTGAATGTTTAAGAGACGCCAATTTAATCTATTCACGGATTAATGCATCAGAAGATAATTTGGTACCATTACCACGTCTTCCGACGACAAAATAAGAACATTGGGCTTAGTTCGAGCTTGCTCAGTTAGACCTTTTCCACACATTCTCTAACTATATGTTGGTAATTATACTATTTAGTAAAAAGTTATGACATTCTATGCCAAGTGTCAGAACGTTTTTAAGGGTTCGTACAGAACCCATTAAAAATGTGTGGGGAGAGATCACACATCTCAGCAGTTTGATCACTAGATCACAACAATTATTAATTACGTGTTTCAACTTCAATTTCGTCAAAATGACTTTTTTTTGCAAATCAATCTAAATACTGCGCCACTGCGGAATATTCATCAAAACACAGTGTTACACCAGGGAAGCCAATGCAATGTGTGGGAGAGAATCATTCGTGTGTCAATTTGATACACTCCCAGATTAAAAATAGAACATTTACATACGATAATAATTCATAATACCAGGAATAGGGGGTTCTAGTAATAGCGACTGCCGGTGATGAGCGTTCCAAACAAAGCCAGTTTGTCTCTCTCGCTCCCACGTGACCCCTACGTACTGCCATCTCACTCTAATATCAAAAATCGTATAGAGAGACTTATTTTGTGAAATTTTATGGTAGAAATTATTTTCTCGAGGCATTTTAATGCGATTTTGATAATAATTTGTTCCTAAAACAAGGCCTTGTACATACGACTTTTGATACTAGAAAGAGAGATGGATGTGCATGGGGGTCACGGGAGAGTGAGTGAGATAGTTTGGAACGCTATACGCGAGTTTTATCTCAACCGATTTCGACCGATGAGTGCATTGTTGTGGTTGTTGGCTAACCGTTGACTTCGCACTAAAACCGTCTATACAGTAAAGGAAAAAGGTTCCATAGTATGCAATATGCAATACAAGAAATATCACATAAAACACTCATCAAGCTAGTCGTGGAAATGGGTCTGCTGCATACATTTCCTACTGCGTAAACTGCGTTATGGATAATTGATTCTTGTGTAAAATCGCGTAAAAATCACACAATGAGCATCAGATAGTCTCAAAATCCACCCTATAAAACCCACAAAAAGGCATTTTCAGGAAAGACTCAGATGGCGGTCGAACGGTCGAATCAAACCTGAATGCATGCATCTCGAGCACCAAAAGATGGCCAACGACGGCAATTTATATCGTTGGTTAGAATGTAAACAAACGTCTCATTTCTTCAAAGTACATACATTTCGGATTGTTCTGTGAGTTTTTCCGGTAAATTTTACTCGTTGTTGTTTGTGATTGTTAAGGTTAAAATTTGACGTTTTAAGTCGATTTGCAAAATTCTGAAAAGAAACGCCGGGCAAGAAGCAAGTACTTACTTTGCCGAATGCCGTCGTCGGCCATCTTTGACGCTCGTGGTGCATGCATGCAGGGCTAATTACTAATTAGCCCATCCTAGCGCCATCTTAGGCTTTCTTTGAAACGGCGTTTGTGTGTTAATGAGTGACTTTTGAGACTGTTTGGTGCTCTCAATATGATTTTCACGCGATTTTACACAAGAGTCAACCCTCTATAGTGCTGTAGCAAAAGTATGCAACAAACCCATTGATAATCCGTAAAATTACAATAGAAAAGATTTTTGTTCGATGGTAGGTATTCACAAAATCTGGGTGCAGGAATGCTGATGTACCTAAATCTATGGCGAGGTTCAACGTATTGTGATTAATCCGAGCTGGTAATGCATGCAAATACGAAATAAATGCAAGATATTCTTTGATACTTACAACAAAATCCGCAGCATACTTATAATAAACTGAAAATTAAAAGTTACCCCAAAAAACAGATGGATCCATTTTAATGCGGGACGCAGAAAAAAAAAGAAGTTTCTTTTACGATGACAAAATATCTAATTTGAATAGCACCAAAACTGTCCTAGTATACTTTACAAAACTGGATAGTTCCTACGAGTAATCGGATTGTCACAGCTTCTAAATGTTTTGCTAAAATTAATAATAAATTAGACTTCAACTCTAATCTCTGGAACTCTCAACTCTAGGATGCTGTTGAACTGTTGTGACTGTTGATCAAATATTATTATACAGTTGAAAATCCATCATTGATTTTACAGTACACACATCCAACTGAGCTGCGGCAAACTTTTGCTACAGCAATAAGAGGGTCCTGAGGTAAAATCATTTCATAATAAAATTAAGAGCATCAAAAAGGTCAATTATTTACTCATAAAACGTAATAAAAATCAATACACGCGTTAAAATAAAATTGCTAAATAACTGTCATATGGTGAGTCATGTCTAATTTACTTTTTTTCCCCCAGCAACTCCGAGCTCTCCCATTTTCACTCGGTAAATGTATGACAGTCACCTTACCTTGAAATATTAATTAGACGCATTTATCGAGTATGTGCAAGTTAAAGTTGGCTTTTTTTCGATGTTACTAACGTTACCTACTGGTATTTTGACACTGGAACCGATCCTTTTTATTGATGTAGCAAAAGTTAATTGCTACAGACGTTTTATTTGCAGGACCACTCAAATAACATTAGAATGACGACAATGCACTGTAATTGAGTTGCAACTTTTTTTCTCCGTGTTAGAAATGGCTTGCTAGTTTCCACGAATCAGAACTGCGATTAAGAAATTATAAAAGAGAGAAACCAAATTATTCAAGAATGTACGAAAAAATATAGAGACAAGCTTTCGTATGAGGTAGGCACGCCAAGTATTTTTGCGATTTCGCGACAAATAAATGGGTCTGTTGCACACTTCGGCTCGAGCGTTTTAAAGTATCAATTCTTATGTAAAAAGCTGTAAAAATAACAACGGCAGCATCAGAAAACACCAAAATTCATTAATAAACCCACACATTGCATAAAACACTAGACACTATTCATCCCTGTATCTTTCCACCACGTGCACGATATTTCGCGAAATTATAGCGCGGCACATTCAAATAAACACGGCCGACTGTCATCACAGCTGACTTCATAAACAAATAAACAGTAAACACGGACGGCGTCTGTTTGAATTCTTACGTCTCAATATCCTCAAATCCTCACGAAAGATTAAGAAAGGTACGGAAACCGACATTTGTGTCGAAAACTTATCAAAATGAAACAATAACACACATGGAGTTCCAAGTATGATTCCACTTCAATCATCATCTTTAGATCTCCTGTGTGATATTGTTTCATTTTGACAAGTTTTCGACACAAATGTCGGTTTCCTTACCTTTCTTAATCTTTCGTGAGGATTTGAGGATATTGAGACGTAAGAATTCAAACAGACGCCGTCCGTGTTTACTGTTTATTTGTTTATGAAGTCAGCTGTGATGACAGTCGGCCGGGTTTATTTGAATGTGCCGTGCTAATTTCGCGAAATATCGTGCACGTGGTGGAAAGATACAGGGATGAATAGTGTCTAGCATTTTTCGCAATTTGTGAGTTTATTAATAAATTTTGGTGTTTTCAGATGCTGCCATTGTTATTTTTACAGCTTTTTACATAAGAATTGATACTTTAAAACGCTCTAGCCGAAGTGTGCAACAGACCCATTAGGTGTCTGCAACCAATGATAAAAAAACTAGGGTCCCTTGACACATAACTATGGTTTCAAGCAACAATTAGACCTCTGTTCGCTTAATGCGCAAAATTCCTGTGTATATGTATTGACCTGCCAAGTTCGAAATTAGCCTTAATTTTGATCGACATAGCCTTCTTTTTTTTCTTTTTTTTTACAATTTAAACGTCATCGCGAAAAATGAAACGAGTGGAATCCAAACTTATTACTACTTTAGACAAATCGGGATCAATTATGGATGAAACATTAATCAATGGCCATTATCTTGACAAAAGTAAAATATTAGATCCAGAAAGTTTCAAATCACTTACACTGAAAGAAATAAAGGCTGAATTTAACTATTTTATAGTTAAAAGTATGGACACCAATTAAAAACTGTTAGCTTGACATTTTAAAACGGTTAAATTACCTTCATTCTGTGATAATTTAACTATTTTTTGCATATTTCATATAGTCAAACAAACAGTTATTCAGTGGTGGTGGCCACACCTTTTAACTACAAAATTGTTAAATTCAGCATCCCCCCCCCCCAAGTGAATACAAAATTAGAAATAGTGTGCATCTTCCATTAACTCTCAAGATGGCGTCGGTTTGTTTATCACCAGAAAGCACAGAGAAAAAAAAAACAAAGAAAACGCACTTTGGTAGCTCTGACAAAACCTTCGATGGAAAAATGACCCAGCAAAAGACTTTAGTGGAGCCAACCAAAAATTTTTGATTCACGCAGCAAAATCTCTTGAGTTCGGCTTATAAAATGCTTTGCAGCTCTGCGAAAGTCTTTTGGTTGGTCATTTGTCTACCAAAAGTTTTGTAAGCTCTACCAAAGGCATTTTTTCTGGTTTTATTATGTGAACCTTAAAAATAATACAAAATCATCATGATGATACAGTTGTTGCGTAAACTAATCAGGCGAAACTTTTCCAGATTTCAATCCGATGGATAGCGCCACTAGTCACTTTTTGGAAAAGTCGAGTTTTTGGCGTTTTAAACTGAAACCATAGATAAAACGCAAAATCCAATAACGTCAGCACCTGCAAAAATTTTTATGGATTTTTTGAGCCCAAAATGCCCAAAATTGGTTCAAAATTAAAGCCATAAATTATGGAATTCGTTTCGCCATAAGCTTAGTGAGTGAGAGTGAGCGCGAGTGATGATACGTATATCTGCCTCACTCGCACTCATTGCGGCTTACGGGAAGTGTCGTATTTCATAATTTCCGGCTTTATTTTTGAGTATTTCAGCCTGAAACTTTCAGGGTATCTTCCTGAAGTATGCTCGCAGGTGCTGACGTTCCTAAAATTCGTGTTTTCAGCGTGAATTTGTCAATTTCAGCCAAAAACTGTTGACTTTTTGAGCAGCGCGACGCGACGTGCACAGAGGAAAATACTTCGGTAAAATTTGATCACGGAAGTTTTCGGTTAGAGGAACCGAAATGATCGGTCCTGAGTACCGAATGATTCATTAGTAATACTAAGTATTAGGTAGGGGCGGAATTTCGGTTGTACTTACCGATTTCCTCGGTACTTACGACCGAACATTTTGGTTTATTCAACCGAAAATTTCGGTGATCAAAATAAGTCCAATCTTCAGTTCTAACAACCGAAGCATTTTTCTCTGTGTGGTGTCCAAAGTTGGAACTAATCGACCCTGGAATCACCTTAAGACTGTTGATCATTTTTGGTGATCAAGTGAAGCACCGCAAGTTTCCCTCAAAAATCTTGTTATGCACTCAGTCTATAAGATATAATGTGTTTGGTATCATCCAAACCGGCGATATCCATTATGCTGACCACTGTTCTAGATTGAGGATCTCAATTTTGAACTGAGCGGGCAGACCGAGATGGAGTGATACAATCTAGATAGCGAGAGGAAGGTATAGAAGTGAGGAAATGAAATTTTGAGTTAAATACGTTTGAGAAGAGTCGACTCGAGTCGGTGCAGAGTGCGCCAGCAGTAATAATGTGCATCAAGCATCACCAAGACTCGATCCCGCTCGATGCGACGACGGCGACGCGACGCGAACGGCCGGAGACGCGGCGAAAGCGAAAACCGCATCCTCTTCATTAGCCATCAGTCAAGGAGTCAATTTTCTTGACACTTCAGGAGGATCATCAGCCAAGAGCTACACGATATTCCGATACAATACACTTTATTGGCCTATCCCCTCTCTCTCCTCCCTACCACCCTTTCAGATTAAGGTGCACTCCGTCCGTGGCGCGAACAACGAGGCGCAGAGAGCTGAGCTGATTTCCAGCCGTCATTTCGCAGCTCCGGCTATCAATTTCATTTCCTCCCTGAGACACGGACGGACACGCCGCGCCGCCGAGATGCGCCGACAACTCATTTTCTGCTGCACCCCCCCCCCCTCCCCTGTACACCAGGTCTCGCCACACAGTGTATATAAACACGGAATTTCGTGAACAAAATCTTATGGATAAAAATCGAGATTGTGCATTGTGGGGGAAGTGAGTGGTTCTGCAGACATTTGCGCTACCAAAACAAACATAAACTTTAAAAATTTTCTCTCAAAAATTTTTGAAAATTTTGTCAGTTCGCCTCAATTTTGAACGCTGACATAAAATTTGATAGCTTTTGGAGCGAATTTTCATTAATTCCTCTTGAATCTAGCTTTCCGAGAACATAACCTCAAATTCATCAAAACACTAAGTTTTTTGGAAAAATTCACTTCTAAAGAGGAAAAGTGAATGGAAACAACAATTGGAGGGCATACTTAATATTTTTCAGAGCGTACGGTAGCAATTCCGCACTTGTAATGAAGCTTTTGAGACCTTTTTTCTTGTTTAATTAATAGTAGCGCTCAAAAAGTCTTAGGTAGCGCAAATGTCTGCAGGACGTAAAATCCTTGTGGGGGGGGGGGGGTGTCTTAAATTGAAGTAATAATGTCATAAGCACAACGACAAGTGAATCGCGGAGATTTGTGTACTATCGACGAATTAAAGTTTGGCGCGAGATTTCCACGAACTATAGGTTTTGCCTTCAAGCCTCTGGTTCGGCCACTTTTCATACTCCTCACACCTTGCAGGTGAGAGGCCAGTGTGGGTGGGGTGGGAAAGCCGTTGCAGATCAGTCCCACACTTACACTCGTAAGTCGTAACTGAAAATGTGTGAAAATCTCGCGACAATCTTTAATTCCTCGATAGTACTTTTACCAGAATTTCATCCACATTTTCAAGAGCTATCGTACAAAACAAACATTAGTAATTCTAGTTAAAGTCCCATCCCTTGCCTTGGTTCACTTATTCTTGTGCTTATGGTATTTTTGTTATCTTTCTTGTATCAGGGTGAATAAATACATGGCAAGATATCTAACTTTAAACATGTGTAAAAAAAAAAAATCAGTTTAGAGATGAAAATGAGTCCTCTTCTGGCAAACGAAAGACGCGCAGAAGATGAAAATACATCGTGTCACGCAGGTGTACTATACAAAGACCTGTAATTAGGAAACTCTTCTGAAACAACCTCTACCTAATGAATTGACAACGCTGCGGAAATGTGCAACACTATTATCGAAAACCATACCTGTCAGTAAGAAAGGTAAACCAAAAAGTGTTTACAACGAGCTACCTTTATGAAAGGATTTTGATTGGTTCACTTTGGAGACCACATGTGTCTGTAGCATACTTGGCCGAGGTGAAATCGGCGGGATTTAATTATAACCGTTGCTGGTCGAGCAAAACTTTTCTCAATGCAAAATGAACATCGTGCTCAAAATGCAACGAAATAAATTTCAAGTTAATATTCCCCTCCGCCAAAGTTAAAATAACACTGATTTTATGAACAAACTTGCCTCCATGTTTCACACCTAATCTCTCTCTCTCTTAAAAAATAAAAATAAAAAAAACAACAAAAATTCTAGCGCGAATATGAGACATCGATAAAATGCCCCATCCATGTGTTTATCGCAAGCTTCCCTGAATTGCATTTTCAGTCTTATTTTGAGCAGATTTTTGGTGACGTTTTGCATAAAAGAGACATTTCTATACCACGGGAAGAATCCTGTTGACTGATTTTCGTGGACAACGAACAGCTTTTCATTGAATCAAAACAGTATCTGATACGAGGATAGGATTTTCTTTCTCTTCAAAAAATTAATGAAATGAGAACTATGGAATGAGGGTACTGTGATAGAAGAACACTGAATGTGCTAATAACGAGTGCTCGTCATGGCGTCATGTACCTTTCTTGCAAGAAACAATGGCATGGCTTGCAACCTGACAAAGTCGCATTTTGTTCAATTTTGTCGCATTTAAACCAATGAAAAAGATCAAGATATGTAACATCAAGAATATAGGAGAATTAGACCTCTTGTATACGTTTGACAAAGAACAATTTCCACGTTGCCAGATTGCACACCTCATCTCTGGCTAGAAACAATCATCGATAGGGAAAATATTGTTAACAATGGCGGTCCAACGGTTCGTGGGTTCAAAAAAGGGGGCCTTGAAAAAATGCTATTTCCCCCCCCCCCTTCCAAATTTCTTGAGCCCTTCTCTTTATAAACGAGGGGAACTTAGGTGTTATGACCTGTTTTTCAACCTTGCTTTTTACCCACCCATTTCCAGAAAAAATGGGGGGAGACGGGGGGGGTCTTGAGTTCCCAAAGCGCTCCTCCGCTTGGACCGGCATTATTGCTTATAAAAAATACCCTCTTTGGAGATTTATAGAACACTCATACACACACACATGCAGCTCCTACCTCAACGTTGAAGAGACCAACATTTTCATGCCTCGCAGTTTTTTCCCCTTGGATTATTTGAAGATCTAAAAAACTTCTATCAATTAACAGCCAAAACACCATGGCACAAAAACGAGGGAACTAAAACTCGAGACTGCTACAAAGAACCTAGTTAGAACAAAACACTCGATGCCGATGAGTCAGTGTTGCCAGATTGGGATGAAACACCCGTATGTTTTCTATTGATTTAAATGGGGACGATACGGTTTTTACCCTCGATCTGGCAACACTGCGATGAGTTGAATGTTACTTTTAATATCAACATCCGTGCGAGGAGCGCAAGAAAGAGGAGCAAAGACGGAAGTTGCTGAGTTGTTTAATTGCGGTATCCAACAATTTAGTTGTTAAAACCTGACTGTTTATTTTTACGGTACTCAATTTATTTGCTTAATCCTTCGCCCTCCTACTTCTCCCGATGAAGGCTCCGGTTTCTAGTCTAGTCTCTCTCCCACAATGCACTTCGCGGAAGATCTTCGCTGATACCTTCGCACTTTGTTGGCAGAAGCAGTTGAAGTTTGGACCCGGAGCCAGAGAGTTTTCTGCAGAGAGAGAGAGAGAGAGAGAGAGAGAGAGAGAGAGAGAGAGAGAGAGAGAGAGAGAGAGAGAGAGAGGGGGGGAGAGAGAGAGAGAGAGAGAGACTTCAGCGTCTTGTTCATCAAAGAAAATTTGGCGAGACTTCAGCGACTAAGCATTTACGCTTGAGGGATGTCGGGGATGTTCTCTTGTGTATTTATGTTTGAGAGTTGGTTCATGCTAGATCTAGATCCGGTTCTAGGGACGGGGGCCATCTACCTATCGTCGAGTGAAAGTTGCTGAAAATTCAGTTTCAGGTACATCTGCGCTTGCACCGTGCGCTCTACAGTCATCTTCAGATTCCTCATACGGTCTCTAATAAATGCATTTGGTTTCGGTTGCTCGTAAGAGCAACTGCCGGTAGATCGAAATATGATGCGTGCCCACACTCATTGAATGCTAGTGACGATATACAATATACGTCCATGTAAAAGAGCGGGCCTTTGGTGTTAATACTATTGTTTCCCCTTTTTTTGCCCATTTCGCAAAAAGTAGGGAGGTGGGGGAGGCTGGAAAAAAGTATCAGTACAACTCTAGCATCCTTTTAAAATAGCTTCGCAAAGCAAAAGTTCTAGCTCTACCGGTCCGGTAGAGCTAGAACTGGTCCCCTTTTTCTCCGGTAGTACTGGAGCAAGGTGGGGCTGTGCCGAAGCACTACTTTCGGTAGAATAACTGCATTTCTTCTTGCATATACTCCACCGAAGTAGCACTTCGGTACAGCCGCAACTTGCTCTGATGGTAGAGCTAGCACTTTTTCTTTGCGAAGCTTCGGTTGTACCTCCATTTTGTCTTTCTGTGCAAAACCCTTCGGTCTTGATGGGGAAAAAAGCTTCGCACGCTCAGAATTAATTCAGTAAATGTTTTATTTAATTTAACAATCTATCCGCTTAATTTAGCAAACAATATCATATCTGAACTAGTGGAACACAAGTGTTGGTACTCGTACAAAAAAAAAAAACATTTTTCATTCGGTAAAGGTGACCAAAACGTGCTTAAGTAATTAATTATACGACCCAAAAGATATCAGCTGTGTAATGACATGGTTTTTGAACGAACATATTCGCACCAAAAACTAAATCGCAAAACTTTGAATCGAAAAATCACAACATTTCATAACCTAAAAAAACCAAGATTCGATCCACTGCGCGCCGGTGCCACGATCGCATTGGAGATACCAAGGTAATAATTCAAGTATCCCGCCAAATTTCGGAGGTCCGAATTCACTCGGCAACCAAAACTGAAACAATCGCATATAAACGACGGTGGCACAGATAGAGGCGATGAGCGATGATTATTTTGATAATGTTCTCTGAAACTTGTTTTTATGCAGTTATATTCTCAACGGATTGAGTTCTCACCGCGGCCGCGGTACTGATATAGCAGAGAGGGTAAAAGTAAGGTAGATTGGGGGGGGGGGGGGGGTGTTAGTGACTCCGGCGCAGGAATAACTCTGCCTAACGAGTTGGCGCTTCCAACTGGAGAAGAGCACTCGTAAATTATCGGGATACTTTATAACAAACTTGCAGAATGCGTACAGGGTGGCTGGAAAACTAACGTATTAAACAGTATCTCTAAAGTGTCAGGTTCAATTTTAAACACCAATGATCCGATGTGTGTATCTTTAATGACATTTTTCAATTTACAGATGGTTCCACCGGTTGAACATAAAATGTCTGATTTTTTTTCTTGTTCATGGAAAAAATTCTCAGATAAAGTATGTAACGGATGTTACCTGTAGGCGCGATGGGTTTTGGATTTAGGTAAACAATTCTGAAATTCTGTTCTGCTCGCTCAAATAAAATTCTAGAAAAAATAGAAGCGAGTCTCAACCTTTTAAGCAGAACTTTTGTCAAATGATATACGGTTTATTACATTAAGTATTATTTTTTCTTTCTATAAGGTAGATTTGGCTCATGCTTGAAATGTAACCGTTATGAGTGAACCAGAAACCTATTACAGTACATCCTTTTAAGTTTTTAAGCCGAACTTTTGTCAAATGATACTGTTTATTACATTAAGTATTTTTCTTTCTATCTTTAAGGTAGATTTGGCTCATGATTCAAAGTCGGCGATTTTAACTGTGCGGATACTTAGTTGTTTATATAACTATTTAGCGGCCGTCTCATTTTTTTTGTTTCTTTTTTACCAAAGTGGTTCAAGTAAAATCCTCCGGGTAAGAGAGCACCACATTCAACTTTCCATTGTATAGGTCTATTTTTCCACAGCTGCCGTTTTGTGTGTATTGAAAGGCATTTTTCACAACATCGATCATTTCTCCGGTTGACCGAAAGATTCTTCTTCAGTTCAGTATGCGGATGTCATGCACGAAAACACTCGCAAATATCAAATATTAGATTTTTCGTCTTTGACTTCGAAAAATTTACGGATGGTTTCATAATTTAACAGTGATTCCACCGATTGAGAAAAAATTCCAGATCAGAGCATTTTCGTGAATTTTAATCCTATACTGAACTCAGCTGTGTAATCTTTTTGTGACAAATTTAACACGAAAAAAAAAAAAAAAAAAAAAAAAAAAAAAACAATAAACAAACTATTACACAAAAATCTCAATGGACCACAAAAACGACTGGTCGATGTTCTTCCTCGAACGAAATGTCTTAATGCTGGAAATAAGCATGAAAACAATCGTTAACAGGACATCCACGCCGTTTCAAATGGGACTGAGAAAATTGATAATTTTTGACAGATGTTTCTTTCGAGCGCCTTCAATCTTTTGTGCATGCAAAATCAGCACCCCGGTGTATAGAAATATTTGATTACCCAATTGATTTAAGAAAGCGAGCATTTTACCGAGATTTGCCGGAAGAGTGAGTCACTGTAGAGTCCCTATATACTATGAGAGTTGCGACAAGACTCTCAAAATGAAGAAGAAGAAGCGGATCAATGGAGCCCCCAAGAGGCAAATTGCAAATGGCGGATGGCCATTTGCCTCTGCTCTGTTGCCACTGTTTCGCTGTCTCTTATAGGTTAGGTTCAGATTCTCGACAGTAACGGTCGTTATTGAAAGAGATAATGTTCTCCATGATAACATTCAAGCAGAGGAAAAATTCACAAAAATTACCGCGGTCACTGTTACTTCAAATGCGTAATGATAGCGAGTTCGCGAAAAGTAAACAAACCCTCCGCCATTTGCATTTGCCTCTTGGAGCTTTCTTGACAGCCTAAATCTGAGAGCCAATCAGAAATGGATTCAGCAATGGCGCAACTCTCATAGTATATAGGGACTCTAAGTCACTGGAGTGACTGGAAGACGCAGTTGCAACGATTTTCGAACACCCTGTAGGTACCTGCAAAGAAAAAGCGAACAATGAGAAAAGAGATGCATCAGCTTGTGTTACGGAGCGCAACACAGCGCCGCGACCCGTGTAGTATCGCCGAACAGAAAACGAAACGGCACAACAGAGCATATTTTCCGATTTTAGGAGTCACAAAGTTTTGTTTCAAAATTCAAACGCTTTTCCAGCGCCTCTTGCCACTCGAATCGCTGCCATCTCCATGTGTCTCTCCGTGTCGTCAGTTAATTTATGTTGCTTCACAACGAGTTGACGCGCCTCGCGGTAATTGGATAGTACAGAATAAGTACAGAAAGGTGCGCTCGCAATATCCCATTCACTTTCCAGGTTTTATTTCCACAGACCCATTCCGCATTTCATCTGTAACTTTCGTCTCTTGGCTCTCGTGCCTATACGCGATTTTAACGGATGGTCTGACAATGTTGCCATCTTTGAAGAAATTAAAAACGGGCTGGATTTCGCTACGATGATCAAGAGCCGTCTTTTTTTACGTCCACTGTGGACGGTCCACGGTCGTTTGCGGTTCGCAAAACACGGTCATGTAATTATCGATTCTTATGAAAGAATCTCATTGCATCTAATCTAATTCAAATCTTGAAACCTTCCCGCATTATTTCCTTTGAGGTTCACAAACGTTCGCAAGTTCAAAAGCATGCGATCGCTTGTGGACCGCGGAACTATTTTCATCTGCCCGTCCGCTGTGTTCGACTTTGGACATAAAAAAAAGAAAACCCAATGAACCAATTTCAAATGACACTTTTACAACTTTTTTTTTTTTTTTTTTTTTTTTTTTTTTTTTTTTTTTTTTTATATACAAAATTTCCATCATGGTTGCCTACGTGGGATTTTAAAATCACGCCCAATAAATCCTCTCTCTATAGAGCTGGTTGGGTGAAAACAGATGGACGGTCTGTAGCACAAAAATCAAAAGAAACACGATCAAAGTTGGCAACACTGTTACCACTCAACCGAAAGCAGCATATTTTTAACTTTGTCATTTTTCCTCCCTCTTAACGGGACGAGCTGTCCCGTAATTTTCCGAGTGTACAGTGTTGCTAAATTTGGGGTTAAAAACTGAGCATTTGCATCGACTTAAACGTAACAAGTACCACTATATACGCAGAGAACGCACGAAACAATGCGAGAGTACGCAGTAAGATGAAGCGCAGAAATAACTTATAGCCCAGGCAAGATTTTCTCCCCCTTTCTCTTCGTTGCGACTCGACGTTACCTGCCTGTTTTTATGCTAACCGCTAATTTTTTTTTAATTAAAACAGCAGCAAGACTATTATCTTCCACCATTTTTTGAAAGTAAAAGGAGGGTTCAACTTCACACAGCCATCATTTGAGACCAGGCGCGGCTACACGGTATGCGTCGCGTGGTCGATGTTATTAGCCTCGTGGCATAATTAAGGGTTGCAATGAACACTTTTGGAGTTTTCATTACTAATTCGGACTATTTTAGAGAGAGGGTCGAGTAAAGCAGACCGGTGCCGGTGAGCTTTATTATTCAACTGGTAAGTTTTTGTTAACGTTTCGGCGCACCAGAAACCATTTTGAATCATTGCAAAGACCATTTCGTATATTGGATTAAAAGCAAAAAACTTGCAATAAAACGAAACTGATTTCATAATAAATAGCCAATCTTGTTATGAAAATTAAGCCTTCGATCCTCTTGATCATCTTCAGTGAAACCATTCTGTCCGAAACTAAGCTGTATACTTTTTCTTCGAGATACTTAGAAATTCATAACTAGAAGCATCTAACTCCTCCTATAAAAAGAGAGTCAACTATTTTAGGGTTTTAGAAAACGTGTTATAAATTCAGGAAAATTAACCAATAACAAAGAAAATTGATGGTATTTAGTTAATTGACATGAGATCGGCCAGTTGCAAGAGATAGCAGTAGGAGGAGACGAAAAACTCGTTTTTTTTTCCTTTCTTTCTTTTTAAAAAAAGAAACCTTCCTTGTATACTGTATTATTTCATGTGATAAGTAGGCAATGAGCTTTATAGACACAGCAATGAATATTTTGACTTTTTTCACAGTGTACAAACAGTGTCACCTTATAAGAAAACATGGAACGGGCTTAACATGTTTCCATAGTCTATCAACACTAATTATAATGCTTTTTATAATTGAAATCATACTTGGAGGGGGGGGTGTATCCGAATGAGCCCTAATTTTATAAACTCTGCAAATCTTTTGACATTTTTTCCCCCAACAATCCATTTAAAGTAAAAACACAAGAAAAAAAATAACAAAGAAAGAAAGAAGAAGAACAAAAAACCAATTTTTTTTTGGTACTACAGCACGTGTGAAAAATGAGTCCAAATATTTCTTTACTAGTTTTCCCACATGTTTGACCACATGGGGAATTGGAAAATCCATACATTTGATTTAGAAAAAAGGGTTATGCAAAAAGTTTACATACTAGGTTTGAAGTCTGTATTATAAGTTTAATTAAAGCCTCACAAAGCAGTTTTTGCTAAAAAAATAAAAATAAAAAAAAAAAATAAAAAAAAAAATATTTCACCGAATTATTTTCCGCAGAGCGGCCATTCGGCCAATCTTGCCGGTACGCAACATTACCAGTGACGAACGACTTGCGATTGAACCCATTGAATCGGTCATAATGATTAAGTACTTTTCGGTGCGTTACGACAGTTTTAAATTTTCACTTTTGACAGTTTTTAACTTTCGTTTATTGTTCAGCCTCTCGTTTTCTCTTTTTTGCTATCCCTCCCCCGGACCCTCTCACCATTCGTGGTTCATCGATAGACATAAATTCAAATTCTGTCAACTGAACCATGAATCTTCGCCATCGCGATATTCGCGCAATGATTTTACAGATTAAAAAGCCATCGATACAACGCTTACAGCTATAATATATACTTTGCTTCGGCCCTGAGTTGCAAACTCACAATGAGGTTGCAAAATCGAATGATAAAAAGGTATCAAATGAATACGATGCTAGAAAAAAAAAATGATAGTGAAAACACACTAACAAAAGAAGTATGCATGAAAGGGAAGCAACGCATTCAGAAATGAGCAACATATTTGAAAATGAAACTCTCATCAGTCATGAATCTAATAAATAGAGAGGGTTCTCTAGTTGCTAATTTAAACATTACCCTAAGGCTTGCTTCACTGATATTTTTTCTTTCTTTTTTTATAATTTATTATCAAACTTCTTCGGAAAATCCCATATTTTCTTCATTTCTTGTCGTGATTGCGAGTCTATCTAAAACAAATATTACTTCCATTGTTATAATTTACGATATTGCGCACCAAGCATCTTTTTCAAGAAGGTTTTAACTTAATTTGAAACAATCTTGTTGCCGTGACAAGAATTCTGATAAATAATTAACTCTCAAAAATACATGTAACTATATAGTTGGAGTTCTGGTTACCGTCACCGCGACCGGACGTACGGTTATTTTAAAAAAAAATCCGGTTACTTTAACAAGAGTTCTGTTTATTGCTTTCTGGAACGGGTTTTCGGTTGAATTAAGAGACATAATTTTTTCAGTGTCAATTATGAAAGAGCATTGATGTATAAACATTTCTTCGGTGAAATATTCACATGGATTTTCATACCTTTTCGACCTTAACTTTCCTTTGTAGATCCACAGTCTCTTGAAAATGCTGTTTATCCGAGGAATCCCCGATTGAAGATTTTTTTTTTTTTTTTTTTAGAAAAAATTGGCAAATATCACTACTGCAATAGCCCTTTGCCAATTAAATAAGTACACTAAAGACACTTCAGAATTTTTAGTAAAAGCCCAAGGCTATAGTTAGCATTAAACACGGATATAAAGGACGTAAATAATGAAGCTCTTGCTAACTTCTGCTTCTTGCGATTGAATAGTTGATTCATTCAGTAAATCTAGAAAAAATTACGATGAGTACATTGAAAAATTACGAAATTTACTGTAAAGTTAAAGAAGTAATGGCGGTGCTATGTGCATGACGCAAGTACCACCATAGAAAAGGAAGATTCCTATCTAATTAGAAGCTGTTCTCTCTTGTGCAATTCTAAAGAATGAATAACAAATTAGATAGATTCCTATCTAATTCTATCAATGATACCTGCATACCTCCGCCATCTTTGCTCTTAAATAAAAGGGCTACGCAGGGCAGGTGTCATGGGAGATTCCTGTCAAAGTAGCTCTCTCTACATAAACACATATGTATAGAGGAAAACTTCAAATTGGACAGGCGTCATCTTCCATGGTAAGTATACCTCTGCGTAGCTCCGCCATGCTTTAAAGTTAAAGTCCTTTTGTGAGTCTTTGAGTGAATTTTGTAATTTTTAATGCAAAAAACTCAAAGATAGCAAGAGACTCCATTATAAATAGAATGGCTCAATTCAAAGACATTCCATTTGACAATATTCCTAAAACTTGTGTCAGGGCGTCAAAATGTTGATCGCAATGTGAATAATCAGTATGTGCATACTAGGGACGGAATGATGGAGGTGGAGTAACCATAAAGCGATACCACAACGTTGAGTTAAAGGTGTACTGGTATTAAGACCCACATCGCAACGGGATTGCGGGAGAGCGGGGGGTGGGAGGTAGGGGGAATTGCACTCTCTCTCTCTCTCTCCTCTCTCTCTCCTCTCTCTCTCTCTCTCTCTCACTCCCTCTCTCTCTAGTAAATAGTTCACAATCAAGGTTCTCTGACTGAGACCATCAAATATTGATTCGCATCTCATATTATAATTGCGTCGATGAAACCTTGGACGTGGGAATTACACGCCGTTTGATCTCAAGTCAGGCGAGATGTGATACGGTATTTGTCTGCGGTGCTTTCCGCAACCGTTTCCCATGCAGCATCAATCCAAAGCCTTAATTGCTCAAAAGATCGGCTGTTGATCATTTGACCCACAAATGCCAGGTCGGAAGACCCGACGATAGTTCGACGAACAATCCCGGCCGAGGATTCGACGAGTGTAACTGCGACACTGAGTGACAGGTTTTAACGCCTATCGAATTGGCAAACTTCGGACAAACGCGTCACTCAGAGGCTGCTTGTGAGCATACTTTAAAATCAAAAAAGTATCTGGAAAAAGTATCGATTTACCCAGAGGTATCAATTGAATCATCGGGATATGGATTCTATTCAAAAAGTCAGTTTAAATTAATTGCTTCAAAAATAAGTTGAGGTCAGTGGCGTCGCGTGCAATTTGGCAACAATGTATTCTATCCATTTAAACTCATGTAAAAGATCGAATTCAGGGAGTGCACAAAGCACAAGGAAAATTCGATGTATTTAATATGAGTTTAAATGGAGCAGTTGCGTTGTTGCCAGATGGCACGCGACGCCACTGGTTGAGGTATATGTACAGTAGGTATGTTGCAAACTTTTGCAACAGCATTATGAATGGTCGAATTTTACTTACAATTACACATGAAAGCGTCAAAAAGTTTCGAAATCCACTCATGGACCTACAAAAGACGTTGCAAAGAAGTTCAAAACGGCGGTCAAATAAGTGGGTCACAATGAAGGAAACCCATCTTGTTATAGCTTTCTCTACGACGAATTATCATTCTCAGCATAAAAAGTTCCGCTTGGATGGAACTCCCCCATTGTGCACGGATAGTAAATAAAGAAAAATAAAAAATAGATAAAAAAAATGCTGGTTTTATCCATGTGGATCACTAGAAATGGATCGAATACCGAACAAGAATAACACATGTATCTTTCGGAAACAGAATGGGAGCCGCTTAAAATTTCAAACGATTTTTTCTCAAAAAGAAGTTTCGGCAGAGAACTGGTGCTTGCACCAGCGGCTTCAATTATAATACAAGCGGTATTATAAGTAGTAGATTGTATTATAATTTTGTTAGTGATTGGACTAAGTGATTGGATTAGTGAGGTGGACCAAAGGCAACAAATTTAACGAATGAAACCATTCGGAGTGTATCCTTGAATTATACCTCATCTTATTTTCGATGCAAGTAGTACACCGCCTGAATTGATACAAAGGGTAAAAATCCATCCTCAGGTAATTTGATTGAACCTCTAGAAGTCTGGGTGAGCGATTTTTTTTTTTTTATTATTATTATTATTTTTTTGCGTGCATTCAAATAAGTGAGAATTTGAGGGAGCATGACTCATGATTCATGATGTAAACAATAATTGTTCGTTAGCTCGTTTGAGTATAATTGACAAGATTAGCGAAACAATTTTGTTCGATACAGTCTTCAATCACTTCGTCAACGACTTTCAGTTGCTACATTTTCCAGGTGATTCTCCTCTGGATATAAAAAGAGAGTATACAACTCGCCATCAAAGCTGGAGCTATACGTGACTAAGAACACTGTGTAGCTGCATTAAAGGTACAATGTTCGGTTACTTGAAAAGTCACTTATTGTTAGTCTGGACTGCGTGTCCTCAACTCGGAGAAGATCACAATACCAAGCGCGACCATTATAAGACGCTTTGGTAGCGATAAAAGCTATGTGCGCCTTCAATTACTCCGTTAGGCAAAACCCGAGCAGTAGTGTACGAATAGTTATCTCGCGAGAATATGAGATCTAATGTGAATACATAAGGATTTCGTCTTCATTTCTTCTCTTGCTACGCTTGAGTGATACAAACGTAAACCTGATATAGGATTTTTCTTCCGCCACGAATTTGATTGCAATTAGTTGAGAATTTTGAGAATACTTTAGTTCAAGAAATTCAAAAATAAACTCTAGCAACCTTGCTTTTACTATCTAAATATTTCCTTCTTCGCTAAATCATGGTCCAGATATACTTATATCCACCATTCGGGGTAGATAGGATGCCCAACGGTACCACTGTCCCGTTTTCGGGAAGAGGGTATTACAGGAACTAATGGGGGATTGAGTGAACTCTTTTGTTCTGGTTTTCTCCCCCAGCCCTTCCCCTATCGTCCGCCCCTTCTCGCACCTTATTTGAGAGAATTTTGCTTACTTTCTCTCTTGAAGTTACCGCAAGTGAATCGATATAAAATCCGAGCAGATTTATTCGACACATTATCAGAGCTCTCGCAGCTACAAAAAGCTTTCTTTGATGTTAGTTTTAATTAAAAAGCACTAGTTTTTCCGCGCGACAAATTTACTGAATATCCATTAAAAGAGCCTTATTATTACATCCAGCAAAATACGCAGTGAGAATGAGGGAAAGTTTGTCCTAGTTTTTTTTTTTATTTTTTTTATTTTTATTTTTGCTATAAATGTAGCAAAGGTGAGTTAGATGAGGTCGAGAAAAAGAGGAAAGAGGTGTGGGGAGGGAGTCATAATTTATTTGTAATTTGTTTCGGGGATGTAATAAAATAAATGATGCCACGATAACTTGGGACGAATTTAAATTGCGAGTTGAGGCGAAATTGCCATCGCCAAATAAAAAGATGACTCGAAAGTTTTCCTTACGTTTCTCTCGCCTGAACCTTACGGGCTTTATTTCCCTCTCACCCCTCGCCTGCAGAATGAAAGACATTTTGCTTCGAATAAGCATAAAATAATGAGAAAACAAATTGGAAAATAGGAGAGAGGAAAAAAAAAGAGATAGAAATTGAAATGGAAACTCAATTAATTATTAACTCGTTCGAGGAAAAGTTGTGACTTCTCAATATTGATACAGTAATTATTATTTTTATTTATTTTCTGGATATTAACGTAAGCATCTCTTCCCACCCCCTCTCTTCCACAGTCAGCCACTTCATAGCTTTGAAGTCAAGTTACGTCAGCCAATTAGGATGGGAAAAATAATATCAAGTCTATCGCAAAGTTGTTCGAGAGTTCAATTTGGCACTTTCGGGCGAACTTAGAAGGTGAAAACATAAACGCAGTTGGAAACCTACGGCCCGTCCTGCGGTCACTCCGTTTTAAAAACAAAACAGCACCTAAAAACCAAAAACAAGGGTGGGGGGAGTAAAAAGGAACCCTCCAGTCCTCGAATTTGAGGGACTCTCTTGCCTAGTAGCCCCTCTGATCCCTTACGTCCTGTTTTATTTACAATCTTCCCTCGTTTACCTCAACCACAGAATAATACAATCAGAATGGAAACTCCCATATGAACCAATGATGGAAACAATTTTTTCGGTCTATTTTGGTGAATTTTGAAGATGATGGATAAATCTCTGTCTCTGTCTTTCGCATTGCTTTTCATGGTGATATCGTTTTGAACTTCTCAAGATGGCAGTCCAGAAAAATAACGCTTCAAAATGAGCCGAGGTTTCATTCTGATTGTAGTATTCTGTGCCTCAACCTTTGCAGTTCCTACCAGCTATGGAATAAATCAGATTTTCTAGGTACCCATCCCTCGACGTCTTGGTATAGTTCAGCTTTTTAACAGTGAACCAGTCAACCCCTGAGATATCCGCAATCCACTTCATCGCACCTCAACTGCTATGTCCTTAATCTCAGCTGAGTGAATGAAAGACCTCCGATATCCATTGTATACAGAGGAAGATGTATTTGAATTTGGCGTAGTATCGGTGTTATTTACAAAAAAACCAAAAATAAAGTATTTTTTTCAAACAGGTTTAACTATTCCTTAATATCTCGTTTAATGGTGGGTATAATTTGAGAAAATGTAGGAATGATTAGTCTATGGCTTATCAAATTTTTGGAAATCTTAAACGAAACAAGATATCGAAAACTCAATACATACAAAGAACTGATGATTGCAATTGAACTGATCTAAAGATGGATCGCCGTGAGAATCTTCCATTTCCCTTGTCGAGTAATACATGGGACATTATTTTGAACTTTCTGCTTCCAAATTCTGAGAAGACTAAAAACAGTTAATGAAAAGAGTCTTAAATAGTGAGGAACACTTTATTTTAGTCCCCCATCCCCTCCGAGCTACACTACCCGTAGTATTTGGATCAACAATGATTAGAAATTAGAAAAACGTATCAGGGCACTTATTCTAATTGAGAAACGGGTGTAGGCTAATTGAGTAATAATCATATTGCAGCACCGTCGCCAATGAAAACAAACTTTCATATTAATTAGTTCTTGGGCGAAGTTTAATTTTCAACGTTTTAATTTAGACAGCGAATAGAAAAAGCAAGGCATCGAAGGGAGAGGGCAGGTCGGGAGTGGGGAGGCAGTTTGGCGCGCACGGAAATCCTCGAGAATCCAAATTAAACAAAGTTTTCTCTTATCCATCTTTTCCTCCTTCCCTTAAACCCTCCCCCACCCTTATCCCTTCCGCGTCCCACGCCATTCCTTTTCTTGGACGCTGAAAAATTAGTCAAGGCATAAACCAAGTCACATAAGTTGATTATTATTCAACTACACCGACTTAAAGTGCGGGAGGAACTATTTTAAATCCTTTTAAAGACCGATCCCACGACTCACTTTAGCTATAGAACTGAGATTCGCGATTATTCTCAATTTCACTGAAAATGAGGTTTGAATCCGCCAGAGCTGCCGATTTGCGTAGATTTAATGACATTTTGAAATTCACCGAAGATTCCACCGGTTGAGAAAAGATTACAGAGTTTAGTTCAGTGTATGACTGTAATATGCACGACAATACTAGCGTCTTTTATCTTTTCTGAACCGGTATATTTGAATTAATTAATGGCGTTTCCACCGATTGAGGAAATATTACTGATCAGAGTATTTTCGTGCGCTACAGTCATACTCTGAACTAAACTCTGTAATCTTTTCTCAACCGGTGAAATCTTCGGTGAATTTCAAAATGTCATTAAATCTACGCTAATCGGCAGCTCTGGAATCTGCTGCCGCTTCTTTGGCGGCGCCATTCAACTTCAGTATAAAGACTAAGCAGTTGCGGCTCCTGCGATTCGGCAACGACGAATTTTCTCCATTTAAGCCTATAACAAAACACAAAACATGACCAACAATAATTAATTTAAATAAAGAATACCATTATAGAGTTGGTCAGACTCTAAAGTTTGGAGATTCAAAAAAGCCAAAAAAGAATAAGACAACATTACAAACAATGTAAGTATGTGTAAAAACACAGGGGGGACACTGGGGGGCACATGCACATGGGGAGGGGAGAGTTCAGCTCAGGTATAGGTGCAACAGAAATGAGTGCTTCCCCCCCCCCCGTGTTTTTGCACATACATACATTATTTTTTAATGTTGTTTTATTCTTTTTTGGCTTTTTTGAATCTCCAAACTTTAGAGTCGGACCAACTCGAAAGGTATTCATTATTTAAGCTTATAGGAAAAATAATCGATCCTCCGAAGGCTCATTGAAGACCCAAGAAATTTATTCTTATGCATAGGTTCAGATGACAAAAAAGCAATGTTGCCAATTTGCACGAGCCACCTCCGAGACACAGAAAAGTTTAATTAAAACACGATCACAAGAAAAGCATGATTCAATAAAAAAACTATGTACTTGTTTTTGGGCGGTTGATCTTGTTCATACGATACATTCTTGTAGCCAAACGAAACCAACAGTTCCAAGAAAATACTCTAATTCACCTCTAACCACAAACTGCAAACTTAATTTTTTTTTTTGTATGAATCAATTTAAAATAAAAACAGCAGCAGCCATGCACTTGGTCATGGCTCGTGGGTCCAAAATACATCTCCAACTGGCTAATAATTAAACCAAAATATGGCACTTAAGCGAGTAAAAAGATTTGTATTTTTTGAAAAACCTCTTTGAATGAATGGTTAAACCTGAAAGCTAAGTATAAGAGTGAGAATAACGTCCACGTTTCCGAGACTAAAATTTAAAACGATTCAGTTTGAAAGTATGGTATTAAGAATACAATTAAGGAGCTCTTTGGAAGACACCACCAGTGGCGTAGCGTCCAATTTGGCAACGTTGTAATATGTCCATTTAAACCCATCTAAAAGGTCCAATGCAAACCAATAGTTCGATCTCTTGAATGGATTTAAATGGACACATTACAACGTTGCCAAATTGCACGCTACGCCACTGGATACCACGAATAAAACAAGAGTGTGCACTCGTTCTGTAAACTTCTTATACCTCAAAGTGCTAATGCGTGTGTTTCTGATTAGTGAACGGATTGTTCGGTCTTACATGACAATTGGAGCTTAGAATGTCAGGTAATGAAAAACCCCAGTTTAACTCATCAGAAACACACGCAATAACACTTTGAAAAATGCATTTTTGAGAAAGAGCATACCCACTGTTCTAAACGTGAGCTTAGACTTTTCATCAGGCCAAGAGAAAAACATGTTAACTCATCAGAAACACAAACATTAACTTCTTGAAATATGAATTTCTTTCGTTCTATACGTGGTTTTTCCGCATGAAGAAAAGTCCTAAATTATTTACACAATAAATTAGAAAATCACTGATTTAACAACGGTGAGCAAATGCTTCAGTAATTTAAACGATTCCAATTCGAGATTAATTAAAACTTAGCAAAGAAAGATACTCATGAATTTAAAAAAAATGAAAAACAGTCCTTATTAGTCTATGACATTATTCAATGAACACTCTGCCCACTAAAAGACGCAACTCTTTGCTGAACGAATGAAACTTTGAAAAGAAAGCTCGGCGGAGAGGCAGCAGGAAACACTCGAGAGAAAGAGCGAAAAGACAATATTTATTTCCATAAACATTCGCGACTAAAAGAGAATGAGAAAGAATAATTATGCATAGTTATTAATCCAGTTTGTTATCATCAGAATATAATTAAACTTCTTTTTTTGTGCCGGAACAGTTTAAGAGTCGTCATTGTTTTAACTTAATTCCTTTACCTTTTTCTCTCTTTTTTTACAGAGGCTGTCCCATTCTGAGGAGTAGCAAATAAGAGACTATTCAAGGGTAAGTGTTTCTACTCCACGTTACATTCTGAGTTCTTTTTTTTTTCTCCATTCCACCCTTGCTTCTTTCTATCCACTCACCCATCCAGCCTTTTTTTCTTCTTTTTTTACTCTACTATATTATTCAAAGCGTTTTCTCTTCGCCGAGCCGTGTACTTTGTTCAATGGTCCGTAAGCTTCAACGCGCGCAGCCCGGGTTGCCTTGACTTATGTCTTTCACGCAATTACTTGGCCCCTGTAACCTTCCGCCACCAACATCGGCTACCACGCTTATTTTAAGCGTGAATTCACTCCTTTTTCGCACTAGTAACAACTCTGCATCAATGCGCCGAGAGTAAAAGGGTAAAGAAAAGGTTTTAGTCTCCAACGATGTTGCCAAAAAAGAGGTTGAATGTCATTAAGGTTAGTTTTTGGTCTTGGTAGTAGAGGTCAAAACTTCAAACGCACCTCAAGCATTGCGCAAAAGACTGTGGTATACTTATCTGACACGATCCATTTTGAGGCTAAAAGTGGATCTTATTCAATATTATTTGTTATTTCTTATCTATTTTTTTTATTTCTTTTCTATTTATTTATTTTTTATTTCTTATTCTGATTTTCGATTCTTTATTTTGCAAACTTCTTCTAAAAGCAATTAAAAATCTAATCTGATGTAAAGATCAGCGGAAATCACGAACATCACACTAAAAAGTCTAGAATTCAATAATAAACGCACGAAGCTACTATAACGGCTAGATCGTCATGACGGTTCAACGCAGGTATCACTGGAGATGGATTCATGTCTAATTTGTCACTTTCTCTACAGAAACACTGAGATATGTCTCAAATTAGATAGGAATATATCCCATGGCACCTGCGTCTGTACGCCATTACACCTTTGTTGTTCAAGGGTACTTCTCAGTCTCGTCAGGTTTTTGGAATGCTATGGGTGATACAGGCGCGTATTTTTAATGTAAATTGATGTAGGTGTATTGATTTTTTGCATTTTCCATTTTTGGTGTAAAATTGGTTGTACTTGTGAGTACCGTTGGTCAACAAAGGGTTAAGCCCGAGTCTGAGAGTGAATTCCATGGTTTTTTAGTGTACTAACCTTCATTTTTAAAGGTTTTAATGTAAAAATCAACTCTTCAACACCAGTAGCAAAAGTTTGAAGGAGCCCCAATATAATGAAAGAAAATCATAATGACTTATGTTTTCCTTGAGCTCCTGCTTCAGAAAAGTCACTTCTTGGATAAAATATTCAAAGACGATTCCTAACTCATGCCACGAGCATTTCTCATAGTGATTGTTCTAAATTATGGGCGAAGAGTCTTTGAACAGTTTCATACCTCCGGAGCTGATAAAAGAAGAGTATGTGGTTTGCGCAATATTTGATAAATGTGTGGGAGTCTTTGGGACTTTTACTCTTTAGCCCCCGGAAAGAAGGGATAGAGAGCTCAACGTGTTTAAATCGACCACTATTTTTTGATACATTGATTGTTGAAAGAAAACAAGGACCTACGGTTTTCCACGCAAATCACAGGTCAATGTCATTTTTCGTGCTCGAGATATGGAACGCCAAGGTTCAATCAGTATCTTGAACAGAAAACAACGATATCGGTCTGTGCGATTTGCACGAGCAAGTCTGAAGATTGTTGAGCTTACCTATCCCCTCCACAGGAGTTGAAGGTCCCCCACCGAAGGAACATATTTTTTTCATAAAAGTGAGAGAGAATTGGACGGATTACACCTCTGTATTTCGATTAGTCTGAAGATGATGCTGGGTCCAAAGACTATTGCTACACCCTTGAGGCAGGCTGAGCTGATCACACTTCACAATGGTTTTTCCTCCAAAGGGCTCTAGTGTCAAGCTAGTCTGGTTTAACTTTTTAAATCACGAATCACAAAGCGTTCTTTTTGAAATATCGTAATGCTCCATTTTAAAGGACGTTCCTTCAAGGTGACTATATGACAGAAGGGATAACGAACGGGTGGTTGGAAAATCTGGCAAGAATGGAAATCTTCGGTCAAGAGGAAGGGGTTTACAATTTCCACATCCAATTTAAGGTGGGGGGTAAGGAGGTGAGGGGCGACAAGGGGGGTGGGTGACGCGGTGCGGTGCTCTATGTTTATTTCGCTAACAGACCGAACGCGACTACCAGCTATACGCGAGCAGAGCAAGATTGCGTGTTGCTGGAGGAAGGAGACAGGCCAGGAGAGAACAAGTGAGGTGGATTTGATTGAAGCTGTAAATTATGTGCATAGACCCCTATGCAGAAAAGGGGTTCCGGCTCTCTCTCTCTCTCTCTCTCTCTCTCTCTCTCTCTCTCTCTCTCTCTCTCTCTCTCTCTCCCGCGGTTTTCGCCCCGTAAGGAATCTTTACCGTATACCTACCGCGGGCGCCCCCCTAGCCTTACCAACGACCGAGGCCAGATCCAACTGCGCGTACTCTTAAAAGTTGTTTAAATGAAATTCGATCGAATTGCTCAGCAGCCAGCGTGCATGGTTAAAAAAAAAGAGTGGGTGGTACAGTCATTCCCGATACCTATGTCCTACAATGCAGGCTAATCAGCGACGAAAAGGAACGGCATGAGGTGGGTGCTGATTTAAACTCGCAGGGATAGGGGGCGGGGAGGGCTAGGGTCCTAGAAAAACCACTCGGTAGAGTTTGTCGATACATTAGCATCGATACCGACCATAGAAAATAAGTAGGTATTCCACGTAGAACGGAAACTCGCGATAAAGAATTCGATTGACCCAGTAGCCAGGAATTTTTCTAGGGGGGGGGGGGGGGTCCGGGGTCCAAAAATTGTCAAGGGGGGGGTCCAAAGATACTTATTTGGTAAAAATTTGTCTGAAAACGCAACAAATTACCTTTTTTTAGGACAAATTTTGGTGTCAAGAGGTGGGAGGAGGGGGGTCCAGACCCCTGGACCCCCCCCCCCACCCCTGGCTACGTCACTGGATTGACCTCGTTCTCCTGTTTTCTTTTTGTTTGACAGATTTTGTTTCAATATGGGGGTTTGTTCGGTATATGGTTGTAATGAAAGATTTGAGAAAGACAAGCACTCAAACAGTGTAACAGTGTTCTCCTGAACGTTTCGCGAAGTGGGTGGAGTTTTGCCACAGAAAAAAAATTTACTCCATTTAAAACTTCGCGGATTCGTTCTAAACATTTTAAAACCACCGATTTAGATCCGGTCTCAGTTGATGAAATTAAAATTAATGCCCGATGCTCGTCTTCGAAGTGCGACATTATTACCCGGAACAGTTCCGTCAGTGCGACTTGATGTTGAAGAGCCTTCATCTTCCGCTGATACCGATTTAACTCGTACCGTCAGATACCGCAAATTAGAAAGAGAAGTTTTAGTTAAAAGTATTTTGGAGCCTGCTGTCATAGAGCCAGAGCCAGAGCCAGAACCGAAGCTTGGGGTGGAAGCAGATAATAGTGATCCTGACGATCCTCACCCATTCAATTTAGACACCGAGGCCGAGGATCTTGGTGGCGGCACCTCCCGAGAAATTGTTATTGCGCTTGATGACAACGACAAGTCCATGCAATCTGAGCTAAGTAGTGAAATTTTAAGATTCAACAGTGATTACTGCCGGTTGAATTCTATCAAGCAAGGAACTGACGATCCTAACGTGAGCACTTTCTCCATTGATTCTGAATTATTGAAGGATTCCGATTCGTCAGACGCGAGTAGTGATTCTGAAGACGAAAATGAGTTCGAGCCGAAGGCAAGTAACAAGCAATATGAAGTTTTTCTCTCCATGAAAAAGGAACGAAAATGCATTTTGAGCGTTGGCTATTCATTGAGGAACGGAACGCTTTAAGATCAAAAGTAAAGCCGCAGACAAGTCATATTTTGATTTAAAGGAATTAAAATTTAGTAGGTATTCGCCAAAAATTATCGATTTAAGTGCGCCTGCCTTTCTGAAGCGAACTCTAACACGATGGTGGAGAGTCGTCAGCTGAGAGTCCGGTCACGCACCGGTGTTGAGGCGAAAATCAACTGAAGAGATACATAAGTGAAGTCTGAAGTACTTACTTATTCTATGCCTCGACCTTAAATTTTCGATACTGGGTACTCGATAGTAGGCACTCAGTATCGATACCGAACGGGTATATCGATACGATTTTTTGCCACTTGACAACACGTCAGTCGGCAAAAGTGTGTTCCTTACTTTGAACTACACAAATTTAAAAGTTTGATCAATTACTCCAATTTCCACGTTTAATAATAATCCTTTACACATTCCTCCCTCAATTTAGCGTTAATTTCACTTAATAGATATCGATAATTTGATACTGGACCATAGCTACAATGCATTATATTAGTCCGTAGCTCAGTTCCATAAACAATTAAACAGTCTCCTGATCTCGGAAAGCATAAAGTACATAGAAATCGCGAGTAGTTTAAAGAAATTCAAAAGAAGGAATTTCAAGAGAATGTTCATGGGCGTGATTTATGGGTCGGGAGAGGGGATTTCCCCCGAAGGGTTTGACGCATCTCGAAATTTAGGGAGAATTCGAGAAGCAAAATAAGGTTGTCTAATATTTAGAGCGTGTAGGTAAAGGAAGCTTTCAATTTCAGGGAAAAATTTGTACAAAATGTGTTGGGTTTCCTAAATTGAAAGTGAAAAGGACAATAGGATCATCCAGGACCTCGATGGTCACAGTTTTCGGGGGTCCAACGCGTGAGAAGTAAAAACAAGAAAGAAAAAAACAACAACAACACCAACAACAACATCAACAAAAACCCAAAACAGAGTCATTTCGCTCGGCCATCCCCTGCAAAAGTTGAAATGGCGCTCCTAGGCTGCGGGATTGTTTTGGAGAATTTCTGAGGTATCATCAATTTTTCTTAAAACCGAATAAAATTGCTCTCAACTTGAGGAACGACAATGAAAATCATAATGCGATCCGACGGTATAATAAAATTGCGGCCGGGCTATCTTCGTGTTGAATCTACGGATTTTCGTTGACATCTAGCAACATCGCATGTTCAGAAATACTATATGTCGTGCGTATTCCTTTATTCTTTTTTTATTTCTTTCTCGGCCTGTGCTCCGCGCCTAACCCCCCCCAGCCCTCCCCGCTCACACGCCCTCCCCATCTCTTCGTCCTTTTCCTTTTCGATCTTTAGCCCTCACCTCGGCCGGTGAGAAATGGACATTTGAACTAATAAATAAAATTATTCGAGGGGAGAAATCGCGTTTGGCAAGAGTATTGAGGGGAGGAGGGGGAGGTTGCGTGAGATTTTGAGTCACCTTCCCTAGCGCCGCGACGCGACGCCAACGCGGAGGGGTCCAAGAGGCGTCATCATTTACGCCTCGCACGCTATCTTAACTACAAACTTACAACCATCCCTTTCCGCCTTGACGACGCGCGACGAGGCAAAATGTCTTGCCGCTTACTGCCATGTTGGGATTTGGGATTGGAATTTACGAGCAGCGCCCGAAACTGCTGGACACCTTGAAATTTTTCCTTTAAAAAAAAAAATATCTTATTGAGGAGCCGGTGTACTCCCACTACTGCCCCCTCCTTTTCCCACTCGATAAAGTGGGATTTTTTTCCAGTTTCCATGACAAAATAATGAACGCAGAGACAAATGAAAGAGGCGAAATACAAAGCTTGTGATAGGTGTCCGATTTTCTAACTCTATTTTGGTCGGTAGTCGGGACTCATCGAAACAACAGGCGACTAGAGTCCCTGTATGTAGAGAGTTGAGGCAAGAGGGTGGGCAACCTCTGATTGGTCATGAGTTTTAGGCTCGACGGAGGGAGAGAGAGAGAGAGTGAGAGAGAGAGAGAGAGAGAGAGAGAGAGAGAGAGAGAGAGAGAGAGAGAGAGAGAGAGAGAGAGAGAGAGAGAGAGATGCATGTCTGCAGGTACAACACTGCAAAAAAAAGTAACTGCTTTTTTCCTTAAGACTTAAAAATGAATCTATGTGTGCTAGTGAAAATCATTGACACATCAAATCTTCGATATTTAAACAGTAAGAGAGGATAACCTAATTTCTAAAAGTGGCACATGAAAGACAGCTCCGATTCCATTCACAAATGTCCTTAATTCCTTTTCCCGTCTTTGAGGTAAATTGACTTGAAAGAAAATTGAAGAGGAGGAAAATGTGACGAGTGAGATGGAAACAAAGGCGGGAGGGATGCTCGATCTTAAAAAAAAAAAAAAAAATCATAATAATAATAATAATCAGAGAGGGATAAAAGTGAAAACGTGCAGTCGGCAGAGTAATGCGATCCCCCTGAATTCGAAAAAGCTCGATGGCTAAATGGGCTGAAGTCTCATGAATTCGCTTACCGACAGAGAATCGAAAGATGATTCAATTTTACTCTAATGATTTAAATACCCTTTCTTTCAGAATCGCACCCTTTCGAATAAATATATTTTTTTCCATTAAGGATTTGACTTCTTAAATTGATGGTGAGGAATAACTTACAGCTTCCGTGTTACTTTAATGGCCGTCTATTAAACTCATTTTCCTTGACGCTGCGCCGCGCTCCGCACAGACGGAAACGTTTACCGTTCACAATTTGAGTCGCTGATCTTAGAGAGAAAAAAAAAATCGGTAAACTTTTATTGAATCCCTGGAACAACCGGTCTGTTGCAAACTTTTGGTACAGCCAGTACAGCCACTTTTTGAAGGATTCAATAATTTTTTCTTTCTTTTTTTTTCCATTATAATTATTAATAAATTGGGCAGTACAGCTACTCGTGGTAGAGTAGCGATCATTTCACACGTAAATTTATGATAGCTTATTACTAGAACAAAACCCAATGTTAGGCTACGTCTTCTTGAAACAGAATAATTAATAAATGAATGACTAATTTAATAGATAAGCACAAAACAAGTTGAAAATACAAGTAAATCATAATGTATGTCAGAGGACATGCATAAGCTTGGCAGCAGTGTGAAAGGATGCTGTCAATTGAAAAAAAAAAGTTAGATAACGAACGAACTAAAAAAAAAGTACTGAACACAAATGAAGGAGATTGGACTAATATTCCTTGAAACCCAACAATTTTTTCATCATTGCAAAATCATTTCTTCAATTTGCGTACAGGCGCATGTCGTTCTGTTTGTCGATAGGTACAGTTGACTAAATTATTAACGACTATATGAAAAAGGAAACTTTGATTCGTTTTAAAGTCATTTTTATCTGTTCGTTAATTCATTTGACTAAAAGTTTTATTTTCATTTGCCTGTTTACCTGCGACATTATGCAATGTACTACTGAATTTTTACACGCCCTTAAATTCCTTTAAAATTTTTCAACTTGAAAAATGTCATTCGAGATGCATAGATGATGGAAGGAGTGCGATCGAATAGCGGAGGAAGTTTTAAGCAGGGTGCAGTATGGGGAATTGTGAGATATCGCGGACCAAGAAACTGATGAAATACCTTGAGAAAATGTTAAATTATGGTTAAATTGAAGACATTTGAAAATTGGAGATGGAAAATGTTGAGATTTTGGGATATTTCAAGGTTGGTCTAGACTTGCCTTGAGATTTCCTCCAGATTCCAACATTTTCAATCCTCAACTTTAAATTTCCCCCATTCCATTTTTACCAATTTAACCTTTTCACATTGTATTTCACCAGTTCAATAATCCAATACCTCTCATTTCCGACTTTAACGTATTCTGCCTGAATCTTTTTGAAAAAGTTTCTCATCAGCATGATCTTTCCATTTGCCATGCATCTCAAATGACAATTTTCAAGTGGAGGAAAATTCGAGGAATGTGTGGAAAATTCAGCCCGTAGTTTCGGCATCTATGTGAACTTCGACAACTTTCCGTTCACACCAATTAAAATTATTCATTTTTCCACTCCGTTGATGTAAAAATAAAGTTGGTCGCGAACGCATACGTTAATTAATAATTTACGGCACCGCGTTTTGAGGTCGTGAAAAGGGCGAAGAGGGCGCAAGCAGAAAAGACGGGAATATGTAGAAATTAAATAAAAAAATAAAAAAAAGAGTAAAATTTTAAAAAAAAAAACGATTCAAACAAAAATGAAAACTATATGGGCATGGAAACTTACTCATAGCGCGGTTACGTACATCAGTAGCTTGAACGAGGACGGTTTATCAAAAAGCTTTTAAGCGGGCTTGAAAAAGCTTGTAAACGCCACCGGCGAAAGTTCTGTGGAATGAGTATCGTGTTGTCATTCGCCGCATTCACCCAACAAATAAAAGAACTGGATTCCTCATGAACACAAAAATCATATTTATGAATGAAAAATATCTCACGATTGATGAAAATTTTTGCAGTAACACTGAAAAAACAAAGTTTATGTACAGCCGAAGCAGCTTTTTAAAATAGCTTCGCAGAGCAACAGCTCAAGCTGTACCGGAGAAAGTTGCAGGTGCACCAAAGCACTACTTCTTTAGAGAAACAGACTCTTTTCTTGCTTTGGCTCTACCGAGGTGTTGCCTCAGGACAACCACAACTTGCTCCGGTAGAGCTAGGACTTTTGCTCAGCGAAGCTATTTTAAAAAGCTGCTTCGGTTCTACTTAAACTTTGCTTTTTCAGTGAAAGAGCCCTCTAAAGTAAAAGTAGTGTCAGCTCATTGGATTCAAAATCAATTTCATCATTTGAATTTATATAGGTTTTCAACTTAACTTTGCGAAGTGAACATTCCAAGCCGTAATGACGCCGGGTTTTTTCTATGGCTGTCCATGTGTCAGTGATTGGTGAACAAATTGACTTGCAGGGGCAATCACCAGCTGCAAGTGCAGTTTAATTTTCGAAATCAATAATTCGAGCCTACTCCACGATTATTATAATTTAAATAGCTCATTCATCTTCACAAATCTGTCAATTTCAATACACACTTATAGTCACAGTCCTTTATAATAATTGATATAAAAGTAATTGCGTTATGTATAATGCAGGCTCACGGAATTTAATTGATGAGATTTGCCATACCTGTGGTTGATTTTGCCCCCACGAAGAGGTATGGTATTACTCCATTAGGGTATGGGGAACTCTATTGGCTAACCTTTTCAAATATCCATAATATAATTGACCGGTTGAAGACATTAATTCGATATTTAATGCAGTTTACCAAAACTTTGGGTCGAGATCAAAATCAACTTCGAGAATGGTAAATGTCGCCAATCATTCTGTTCGTGTATACACATTCCATAATACATCGTATACCTAGGACTTTAAATAAAGCTATTTCATTCCCGGCACCGAGCCAACTCCATCGTCTCTTTGTGTGCGCACCGTTCATAAGGAAGATCAAAACGAGAGATTCACAACAGTTTAAGAGTTCTCCGGTAGAAAGAGTCTATGGTCCGGTAGAAAATATTATGGGAGTGTTCTTCGGAAGAAATTCTAATCAAACCGTGACAATGATTTGGCTCATCTGATAAACAGCGAGAAGACCTCATCTTTTATGAGCCTTTTTTCCAGGAGAACGCCTCTACTGCAATCCGTCTGCTTCATTATCAAAACGTACCTAAGTAAAAATGAATCGGTTGCAGATTTTGGCTACAGTACTAAAAACGGTCTATTCTGAAGTAGAATCTTTTAAAAATAACTTCGAAGTAATCCAAAATTGACTCAAAGATTCGATAAATGCTTTCTAAATTCGAAGATGGGTGTCATATGAGCAAGTTGCAAGGGGGAATCACATCTGACTGCAACTTCCCATGCTGAGAAAAGTGATTCACACAGAGGAAGCTACGATAAGATAGGGCTCATTCAACCACCATCGTTGAATTTTGTTAAAAGCATTTATTGAACTTGAGAGTCAATCTCAGAATTTGCTTATGTACCCAAAGTTATTTTCAGAAGATTTTACATCTGAATAGACCCTCTCAACAACCGTAGAAAAAGTTAGCGACATGCGCATTATTACTCCAAAAGAAAAGAATTGCCCGGTACAAGGTAAGGAGTACAAAAAAAAAAATCAAGCACATGAATTTGGTGCTTACATGCTTCAAAACTTTAAAAGAGTAAGAAGGGGGGTATACTATAGTACAAATATAAAGTCCAGCCATCTGTTATGTGCTATTTTGCCGATAGGAGCCAAATGACTAAAAATAAGTACACAACACGATATATATTCTGAAACTAGACGAAGAAGTCTACAAAACCATTTTACTTTCATGTGTTGTAAGCAACTGTGCCTCCCGCAATAAGCACTGATATATGTAAAGGTCAGGTTGCAGTTGGGTGCGACAAAGTTACTAGCTATTTGGTTGAAAAAGAAGTTTGGGGGATCAAAGTTTCGGAAAAAAAGAAAGAAAGCTTATAGAAGGTAAAAAAAATATATTTAATTTGTTTGCAAGACTTACAATTATAAAGTTTTCTCCCCCCCCCCTCCCCGAAAATTTGATGTCCAAAACTTCATTTTCAACCGCAGGGATAGCTAGTAACTTTTTCGCGCCCAACTGCAATTAGACCTTGACATATATCAGTGCTTATTGCGGGAGGCACAGGTGCTTACGTCACATGAAAGTAGCATGGTTTTGTAGCATTTTATGTCTTGTTTCAGAATATATACAGTGTTGTATACTTATTTTTAGTCGTTTGGCTGCTATCGGCAAAATAGCGCATAACAGAACTCTTGGCTGGATTGTGTAAATTAAATGTCTCAGATTTTATAAAAAGAAATGCTGAGCAAAGCTTTTCTCCTCAATTGCGAGGCAAAGCAATAACCGGGTGCACTTGAAAATTGAGGCTAATTCCAAAATCCAAATGAACTGATTGAAAAGAAAGCGATAGCGCAGGATACAACTCCATTGCACTGCTAAAGAATTAATCCTCAACACGGCGATATGCTTAAAAAGACATCGCTTTCTCTTGAGAGTTCAAAGTATCTTCTAAGAGGGGTCGAGAGTAACGCGTTTATCTGAGCCACTAATCCATTACGAAAACTTTTTTTCTCTTTCTCTTTTTTAATTGGCGTCAGCAAAGAACACAAAGGAAAAGGGAGGAAGCACAAAAAGCGATCGTTTAATTATCACCCCTCGATCGAGAAACCGCAAGGCGTGAGACCGGAAATGAGCAGTCTAAGGAGTCAGTAATAAGGAGAGGGGGAGAACCAGAGAGCGAAGTGGAGAGAGGAGAGGAGAAGAGAAGGGGCTGCGAAAACCGCAAGGAGATGAGATCGCAAAGCATCGTTGAGTGACAGTGAAGTCTACGTATCCGGGCGCGAGTCGTCGTCGGGGAGTCTATTGTGAGAGAGAGAGAGAGAGAGAGAGAGAGAGAGAGAGAGAGAGAGAGAGAGAGAGAGAGAGAGAGAGAGAGAGAGAGAGAGGCCTTGAGAGGAAGAGACACCATCCATTTCAGAGCTTCGCATACACGCTACGATACGATACGACTACGACCGCGACGTGTGTGCATGATTTTCTCTCTTTTCCGTTATAATTGCGCGCGTACAAATTGCCACGGCATTTCGAGTGTATTGGCGAAACGAATAGATATACCCCCGGTGAGAAGGGGGTTCAATAGAGGGGATGAGGGGGAGGGTATTGCATTTGAATGCTCTATCACTTCCAGCGCGCCCACATCTGAGCCGAAGAGTCACGAGTATTTCATATACTCTCTCCTGGGAAGTGACTAAACTTTTTTTTCCACCCCCCTCCCCTCATTTTTTTTTTCATCCGCTAAATACTAATTGCGCGTTTCATGTTGAGGGGTAGGCAGTGGAACCCCCTGCCCCTTCCTTCCCGCATCACCTTCCCCTCCGCTTATTTCCCTTATACCGAGCAAAACCCGCACGTATAACCTTTTTTTCAAAACCGCACAATCCCGGGGATAAGCACCCTCAGGACTTTTCAATTTATTCCCGGTGGCGCGTCCTTGAAAACGGCGCACTTGTCTCGTCCCGTTTTCCAATTCAAACACTTCTGGTATTGCTAAGACTTTGTAATGAATTAAAGGTTTTCCGTTCGAGAGTGGGTCGTCTTCGGCCGTGTTCTGTCAAATCAAATTAGCATACATTGGCATTTGTTGGAGAGGCTTTTTGTACTTTGGAGGTTGGGTGAACAAAAAACCCACAGAGTGTTCGTTTCATTATGAAACCCAGCGATTGAAACATACTTGTTGACATTTAATCCAAAGCGCAGTTGCCGAACTTGGCTTATTTTCGATCGCAAGAGATAACTGTACATGTCAGTGGCGGTTTGTGTGATTCGGCAACCATGTTTTCTCTCCAATTAAATCCCTGTATAACACAACAGATTGCTGACGAGCCATAGAAAGTAGTGATTTTGAGGCTGATTCGGAACAAATCTATAGATCACGTAAATAGACTTTGAGACTTCAAAAACAAGCAGTTGAAATCAGAGCTGGGCAAAAGGGGGAGTACTCAAGCCCCATGAGTCCCAGTATTCGGGATTCATAGATTTTTTGACTCGTATTTCAGAGGTAAAAAAAATAAAATTGAACGATTCATTAAAATTCTACTTTGCGATTACCGCTGAAATATAATAAAACACAAAATTTACGATTTCCGGATACCATGACTCGTGAGACTCAAATACTATCCCGTTTGTCCAACTCTGTGATCTGCCCTCTAATGAACACAACATGCAAGCAAGAAAAAATTCTTCTTAAACATGGACTGATAAGAAAATTATTTTAGAATTACTGGAATTCTCACAATCGAAAAGATAAATTGCCAGAATGCTGATTGATCTAATCGAAAGTTCTGATAGTTTACGAGATAGAATCGTTGAGTCGAAGATACTTTCGGTCATTTCAAAAGGAATATAAGTTATTCGTCCATATTTAATAATATGCTCCGTTATTTTGACGAGAAATATTTCTCCGTGTGTGTAGCTCGAAAGTTGTTGAAGTCGTTGTAGGAAAAAGTTCCGTGCAATTAGCCGACCCGAAAATGTTTGCACTGTCGTATTATTAATGAAACAAGAAGTTCAACTGTCATTAACAGGAGTTTAAAGTTATCCGCCAAGTGTTTCCCACGCGATTCCATTTTTCTTACTTCTCACTCCTATACCGTAATATAACTCGCCCGAAGGGTCTTACAAGAGATAAGACCAGGGCTGCCGTTTTGCGTATAATAAATGCTATTTTTCTATTCACCGATGATTCCACCGGTTGAGAAAAGATTACGCAGTTCAGTTCAGTGTATGACTGTAATGCACGAAAATACTCTGATCCGTAATCTTTCCTTAATCGGTGGAAACTCCGTTGATTAATTAAAATATCCGCAAGTTTTATAAAGTCATCGACGACTCCTCCGATTGAGAAAAGATTATAGATGCGAGTATTTTAGTTTATTACAGTCATGCACTGAACTGAATTGTGTAATCTTTTCTCAACCGGTGGAATCATCGGTGAATTGAAAAATAGCATTAATTATACGCAAAACGGCAACCCTGGATCCGGCACCAACATACCCTCCTTCAGCCCCCAATTCTCCATTCTCCCTTGATCTCGCGAAAAAAAAACAAAAAACAAAAAACAAAACAAAAAACCAAGAAAGTTCCTTGAAGTACCGCTACTCCGCGGCCGGCACTGTCACTTGAAGCTTTCTCGTCACCGAGATGAAGTGAATATTTTTGCACGAGAGGTGAGATCAATCTGGACTATAGCGTCAACGTATTTTAAGCTTGTCGTGCGCATATATTCAAAGCGAGGAAAACGAGAGACCCAGTTTCTACAACTATCCATTGTGTTATTGGTGGTCCACGGTCTTGTATGCACTTGCACTATATTATTGAAGGAGAGAGGTGCAGGATAATTATTCACATCGATGCCAAAATCGCTTCCTCCCTTTAAAAGTTTGTCGAGGCAAAAGTCTGGCTTCGAAGTCACTGCACTTGAGCTTTGCATAGAGGTGGCATAATTTGGTTGCAAAGGAAGTAGACCATCTGGGTGTTGCCAAACTTGATTTAGACTTTGTTCAAAAGAGTCCTAGAAAATTAAGTTTTTTACCGATTATCGCTTTCACTAACTCCTCGTAGAATTAATGTGTCGACGAAAATGGGTCAGTTCCAGTGGCGGCTCGTGCAATGTGGAAACAATTCAAACTCTTATTTTAAACGTACTTAAAATAATCGAACTTCAAGGGTTTCATTGAATCCCTGAGAAAACTATATGCTTGCATAGATTCAGATGGCAAAAAACATGGTGACCAAATAGCACGAGCCGCAGTGGCGTCGCGTGCAATTTGGCAACAATGTAATCTATCCATTTAAACTCATGTAAAAGGTCGAATTCAGGGGGTGCACAGTGCACAAGGAAAATTCGATATATTTAATGAGTTTAAATGGAGCAGTTGCAATGTTGCCAAATGGCACGAGACGCCACTGACGAGCCGGCTACAGGTCAGTTCTACTGTTTAGATTCATGAAAACTTTCTACGTTGCGCGCTACTTTAAGGGAGGAAATAGCTGTTAAAGGAATCGTGAGCATTGCATTGTGACGATTAAGGGGAGAAAGAGGTCCTATGTTAAACAATGTTAAATATGCTTCATTTCTGGTGCACTTTTCTTAGAAACTATTTGACCTACGAGGCTGCAATTTTACAGGAAGTTGTGTATGAGTGTTGACTATAAGTGGAAGTAGGATATTAAAAATTCATGGAAAACTTCTTCTTTTTTTGTTAAGTTGAAAGTTTGGTTGATTGATCCCTTGTTTTTTGAGCTTTGAATGTCGACTATAAAAAAAAGCAAAGGAGCTACACAGAATATCCTAGTTCCACTTATAGAGCTTTTTCTGAGGAAAATTTAAAAAAAAAATCATGAAAATAGCATTACTAGTTCCTGAGAAAAGTGCACCAAAAGGTAAAAAACCAGGGTTTTCAGTATCGCAAAAAGAAAAAACTAAAGAGAAAAAATCAGCAGACCTGATAAGGACTCTTCCACTTCAAAAATTCATGAAAAATTGATTTTTTTTTCTAAACTATACAATTTAGTACATCATTTTAAAGCTGAGAACGTCCTCTTTTAAATACAACTAGAAAAAATAAACAAAAACAACAACAAACTCATTTGGGACCTCCGTCACCCCTTAATGACGTCATCTGCCAAACTATGTAATGTGCACTCCCTCCATGGTGTTGCTTGAGTTACATCACAATAACCCATAGGCGTGTAAACACTATACTTCTTTGTGAAATCAAACAATAAGCACCTCGACACCATTAGAGCGGCAGCTCTTTGTGTACATGTGACGGGGAGATCTAGTTGTCTAAGCGAACCTAGGTTCGCCTGGGCGAAATTAGGTCCATTCAGGCATATCCGGGGACAACTAGATTTGCCTATTTCAAATGGGCTAGTGTAGGTGTGTAATATCTACATCCACCCATAACATACATATTCAATAACATGTTTTAATCCACCGATTTATCAGAAGATTACACACTTCAGTTCATTGCATGACTGTTCAATGCACGAAAATACTCTCACCTTTAATCTTTTTTGAACCGAATACGTTTACGTCACTGACTATAAAAAAATGCGCGGTAATTTTGATAATTTCACGATCCACCGCTGAAGAAAATATTACAAATTCGAGTATGTTCGTGCAATAGTCAAACTGAAACGAACTGTGTTTTCTTTTGGTTCATCGGTGGAATCATCGCTGGATTAAAAAATGACAAATGAACATTAACAAATCGGCAGCAAACACCAAGATAATTAATGGATACAGATGTCGTCAATGCTTTGCAAAGTGTTCTGTCGGCTGTATTGATATCAACGTTTTTCTCGCGATCAGTTGCGCACTATATGGCTCCAAACCGAATCCTAAGCGGTCAAAAAAACAGACATAAAATACCATGGGAATGAAGGTTCTATATAATATTTTTCTGCGATGGATATATGACCCTAAATTCATCTATAAAGTAGTAACCGGAATTATTTTTTTCCGACTTTGAACAGATCGATTTTTGACCGCCTAGGATTTGATTTGGGACCATAGTGTGGCGTTGCGTGTAGTCTAGCAACGCTGAATTTTGACCTTTTAATCGTTTGAAAAAGATCAAACCACTGAAGGTGCACAATGCACTCCCTCAAATCGATATTTTGCAGGGGTTTAAACGGGCAAAATGTACCGTTGCCAAATTACCAATGGTTATGAATGGGTCTGATGCCTACTTTCGCTACATCAGTACGCCACATTCATTCTAACGATAAATTCGGCGAAAATAACGATGCGCACATAAAAAACTCTTAAAATTCACTCATTAACTCAGGAAATCAGTTCAATTTCAAAGGACCCACGCTATACTATAGACACCATCGCCGACATACAACTACATAGACGGGCGTTTATGTAAACATCAACATAACTTACAAACATTTGAATGTTTTGTTTATATATGCATACAATTAATTCTCGTGTTCGTTTGTATTATTTGATAAGCCAGAAAATACCAGACAGCGAATGCAGCCAATATTTTATGTATTTACACGAAAATAATCATTTCATGGTTACGATGCTGTTTAAAAATGAACACGGTGGTTCCGTCTATGTAGTATTATGCCGGTGCAAATAGTGCCCATAGTGGAGCGCGGGCTGTTTGAACTTGAAGTGATTTCCTGAGTTAATGAGTGGTTTTTGAACGTTCGCGGTTATTTTGGAAAAATTTTACTTAAGAATCAAGACTCTACATAGTTGTGGCAAAAGAATACAACAGACCGATTATCACACGACCTACACAGCAAACTTGGCAACTCCGGGTGTCCGACTTTTCGCTCGTCTTGTCAGTCGCCGGAGTCATCGTCGCTGCAAGAGAGTCGACAAAAGCGAAAGCGAAAAGCTCGCGTTCGACAAGCAAAGAGCGAGCGAAATGCTTCAGCTTGCTTTGGACCATACAAATTTAATGACAGCGCCCTCCACTCTCCTCCGCCCTTCGGAAACCTGCTTTTCTCTCATAATAAATGGATCTCCCGGGGGGGGAGGGGGGAAGAGGCCAGGACAGGCCAGACGAGACTAGGCAGGCTGGGCAAAGCATATACTTCGAAGTGAGGCCGCAATGATGGCGTGGCAGGCAATGCAAAGTCTGGCCAACATTGGCCCACCGGGGGGGGGGGGGTTTGGAGCGCTCACCATTCAAATTTACCATCTCATTTGCCTTTCGCGTTATTATTTGTTCTCATTTTCTCTCCTCGCTTTGGATGTGCCCGGTACCCCCCTCTGACACCTTTTCCGCGAACCATCGCACCTTGTTACTTCTTGTCCTCTTTCCTTGATTTCTTTCATGCGATCGACACTCTCCGTGTTGCGCCAACGCTCCCGTTTCACGCCATAATTCACTGTCCTTTGATACCATGCTAGATTTCTTCACAATAGAAGTGGTTTTCAACGAGATGAACAAAAAAAGAGCGGTTGGGTCAAAACCCAATATGCTTTCAAACAGAAACTTTTCAGAGAAGTAAAAAAAAGTCTAGGAAACAAAAGCAATGCAAAGAAAAAAGAAAGCTTAAAAAGAGCTGAAGGAGCCTTCTAAAATAGCTTAGTGGAGCGAAAGTTTTAGCTCCAATGAAGTAGGTTGCGGTTGTACCAAAGGTTGTACCAAAGCACTACTCCGCTAGAGTAGCAACCTTCTTCTTTTTGCTTAAGCTGTACCATAGTAGTACTAATTCGCGGGTATAACCGCTACAAGCTCCGGAGCTAGACTTTTGCTTCGCGAAGCTATTTTAAAAAAACTGGTTTGGCTCTGCTTAAAAACTTGTTTTTTCAGTGCGGGAAATTTGCAAGAGTCCGAATTTGGGTGTTTTCTTTCAAACGAATCAAAGTACTCATTAAATTGAAAATAACGATGATTTGGTTTTTAACTCGCAGTTTTAAGGTCCTGAAGAAGCAATAATTTTGGCCCAAAATACATTGTTATAAATGGGAGTTTAGCGTTTTGACGGCACAACACACACGACTCTTTTAAACTTTACACGAGTATGTATCTCCGAAACCGGGACACTTAATGGAATAAATCATCTTTGTTGGCTTTGTTCTCAGAAAATCAACTATTTTCATTATTTTATGGAATATAACCTCACAAAATCATTTTTGTCCTCAAAATTAAAATAGTACTACACATCAAAGTATTTAAAACATATATTTTTTTAGAGAAAAGTTAAACTAATCAACCCAGCGGTTATCTGCTGTAATTGAAATCCGTTACATGAATTATAAAATACACGTATAATGAATTCAATGCCAGTCTAACATAAATCATCAGAACTGTGAATAATATCCAATGAATTTGCATTGCTATGGTGATTCTTTTTCTCCGCGTAAGTACTAACAATAAGTAGGTACAGTTCAAAGATCTTTTCCAACGTATGAAACAGTCACCACGATTCTAAAACGGAACATCTGAAACCATGAAGGGATCCAGCAATTCGACAACCATGCATTCTTTCAATTCGAACGTATGAGAAACAATCGATTGTTTATAAGACCATGACCCTTAATCGATTGTTTTCCATACATTCAAATGGGAGGAATCCAAAGTTGCCAGATTGTTGTCTGCGGAATCGCAAAAGACAAGTGTTCGCTAGAATGTTAAAGGCAGTGCTTAGATGTTTCGTAGAGATCCGCAATATTTGCACTGCGTGTTGAAAATGAAATCAAAAACTCAGTCGAGACGTATCAAGACAATCCGACCGTCTTTCACCGACTAAACGGCAGGGTGTTTCGGGATCATATTCATAAGATAAACAATTCCCCGGGAAGTGGAGACCCGTTGTCAAAAAGCTATGTTACCGCCTCCATTCGTTGTACCGCGAAAAATAATGAAAGGATGAGGCGGCACGAAGAAAGAGGGGGGGGGGGTTGCGGTCTCTTTAGCCTCTGATTAATTGTTTTGCCCTTCTTCTGTCAAAACAGTCAGAACAATCCCCTGATAACGCGCTCGCACGCTCTCGCCCACAATGACACATGCACGCACCCACACAAACAACCAAACAAAGTTTGTCAACGCGCGACAAGGTGCCGCGCCGCGCGCGCTCCGACTTCCCACGAATAAGGAAGTTGTTGGCCTTAATTGACAGCAAACTGACGTAATTTCACGCACTCTCAACTCGCACTTGACATCACGACTATGTAGCATGGTCTCGTGGAATGGAATGGGGATGAAAAAAAAAATAAGGTCGAAAGTGAGTCCAAAAAAGAAAGGAAACGTGCGAGAACGGACCGGACATGGGATAGCGTAGATTGATGAACGGGAAGTAATGGAGACCGTCTATGAAAAAAGGGCCCTTCGTTAACAGGTATTTTCTTCTCTAGATAAAAGCATGTCGGTGGAATTAGGATTCCTAAGGAAGAGCGCACATGTTGTTTCATTGGTTCTTTTAGCAGACAACGACTCAATTACTCTAACGGCAGCAATCTAGCTTCATTCGTTCATAATAGGGATATTAAAAACCTCCCTACCCTTCAATCAAAAACGTTCAACTGTAAAAGAAAAACTATAAAATACATGCATACTGAACCACCCACTGGCCTCCTTTCTTCCAGTATAGTTTGTTTCCTGTCATCAGTCTTTTAAGCACTATTGAGTATTCCGACTCGAATAGTGGTGGTAAAAAATGTAACTTTTTATGTTTAAAACTTCACTGCAAACGCCTTTCATTTTCCAAATGGCATTCGCTGGTTTGCTGGTCTGGCATTTGGTATTTATGCTGAAATTATTCCAATAACAGAGTTTAGTGCCGATTCCTGCTACCAGAGCGCTACTGTTCGATTAATGTTACAGTCCCCTTAATTCAGTAATTATGGTAAAATAAGAGCTTAAGTTGGAGTTTAAAGCTCAGTTTCCTAATCTTGACGCTTTAAGCTTTCAATAGAGACCTTTTTGGTTCGAGATTTATATTTTTAACGATACTTTGAAAATCGGGTGTTTTACAGGCGTTCTTATGGCCGGTAAGGTCGGCTTGGGTGCGTAGCAATTGATCACACTGTGGTTTATCTAGTCACTTTAATTAATGTAAAACAGGCCGAAAGTAATTTTTATTTATAAAAAAAAAACGGAAAGTAGGTTATTAGATAAACACCTAAAAAATGTCTCTGCAAAATATCTCAAAAAAACTTCAAAAATAAGGCTGAAAATACCAAAAAATGGAAAATCGCATTTCTATACAATAATGCCGGTTTTTGGTACTTACCGTCTTATGTGTGAAGTTATTGACGAGATACTTAGCAGATACATTCTTCAGATGTTCATCAAGTAACTGAAACTCCGTTTTTTTTTGTTTTTTTTTTTTTTTTTTTTGTTTTTTTTTTTTTTTTAATGTTTCAATAGCTTCTAACTTTAACTGCACCTCAATTTCACATTAGACGAACGGTAGCGCTCTTGTGACATATATATAGAAATCGACACTAGACACTGAAATTCACCTGAAAACGTAAGGTGTAAGCGAAGAAAATTCCAGTAATGGGAGAAGTGCAAGCTACAAACTACAAATCGTCATTCTATATCAACTAACGCGGTTTTTTTCTTTCATTAGTTTTTAATGCTAGTTTGAATAGCAAAACAGCGGGGCGTAGGGTCGGACACAGACAGCAGCTAATCCTTTTCCAATGAATTCCGAGTTCAATTTCGTTTGAAGCGATACATTTGTTCCCAGCACCGTGCCTGACCACACCGTACAACCCACAATGCAGGGCAGACCGCGCTAGAATTCATTAGAGTGAGGATAATCGATTGCATCATTCAACTCTGTAACTAAGACTCGATGGATTTATGCCTAAATTCGCCGTCCCCCCCCTCTTCTCCGCTCTTTCCTACATCATCTAAACCCCCTTATTACACTCTCTGTTTCCATCATCTCAGCCTCCCTTACCCGCCGTCTTCACTCTCGAAGTGAGGCAAGGCCGCCAATCAATAAGCACTGCAGAAGTTTTCCCCGGTACGAAACTTTTCTATCAAAAGTTGGGAAAAAGTTATCGAAATCAACGATTATGGTTATTATTATGAACTGAGAGGATGAAATATTGGAGAGAGTGGAAGAGAGAGAGAGAGAGAGAGAGAGAGAGAGAGAGAGAGAGAGAGAGAGAGAGAGAGAGAGAGAGAGAGAGAGAGAGAGAGAGAGAGAGAGAGAGTGAGAGCAGACGGTTGGGAGCGGAGAGAGGAAGAAAGAGGAGGAAACTACCCTTCATAAGGAGATTACCTCCGAGCCCGGTCCGATCGGAGCGCTCGCGCGTTCACCCGATGTTCGCCGGTAGAAATAATAGTCCATCGCCTCACCTGTTCCCAGTTTGGCGGGACGAGGAACTCCCGAGTTTGCTAAGAAATGGAAGGGGGCTTAAAATATGGGGCTGGGGGCCAAGTCATACTCAGCACGCAAGTTTATATTGTCAACATTCGATGAGAAAGTAACGTAGACTAGCTCGCCCCGCGATGATGATCGAAAAGTAGAAATCGCTGTGCTCGGGGTCGAGGTGCGGGGTTCTTGCCTTGGTTGTGTACCATGTAGTTTAGCTCGACGGGATAATGTAAATTTTCCGTTCTCTCGCCTTGTGCACAAACGTAGCAGACAACGTATACTGTATAGTATGTTTCATAAGAAGATGCACGCTGCAGTTTAATAATTCATTGCACCCTAAGAGTATCTAGAAGCACTTACACAGCGAAATATAGTAATATTTAGGTAATGCTTACGAGTGGAACCTCGTTTGCTAGCTCTTTAGTAACGTGCTAGAAAGTGTTTAATGACTTTAAGCTATCTCGGCACACTCATCCCTGAAAGAACTTCTAAATCATAGGAGATACGGTTTCGCCGCATAGAAATTTGACAATACTACGACTTTTAAAAAGGAATAGCTGTGCGTATACTTTCGGAAATGTTTGAAACGCCTTCACAGCTGTTCCAACTTCTTCGGAACATTGTACTTACAATTGTACAAAAGTTGGAGAACTTGACGAATCCATGGGGTGGGGATACATGACAAAGGACAGCTCGCCAAAGAATGGGGGGGGGGACAGACACGATTGTATCAAACAAAATTTGGAAGCACGATAATTTTCTTTTTAATACCAGAATTGGTATGGTTTCCAATGCGACGAGACACTATTATTGAGTAATGAGTAGGTATGCATTTATTATACATACATATGTGTGCAATATTTTAGGGACAGGCACAATTTTTGCGCAAAACTCGAAATTGCACAGATTCCATCTGTTGCATTAAAGTTGTGGCGATCTCTGACCTACTGCATCACATCAGAATTGATAATTCTCTTTCCAACGGAAGTGTCGACGTATTTATTGGCATCGTATAAATTTGGCAACGTAGGATTTCCTCCATATAAACTTATGTTAAGTAACCAATTCGATGCGAGACGACAAGCCTCACATGGAATCGATTCCTCACGTCGGTTTTACTGGCAAAGAAGCACGGTTGCCGGATAGCACTTACTAATGCTGCTATTTTACATTGCGTGCTACTTCACAGTATTTAATGGACATACCGTACAGTCATCATTGCATTCCTACCTTCTCTCCGTCGCGTCGTTCCCCGTACAATTTCATTTTCCTTCTCTTTCCGCCAACTCTTGCCAGCTATTCATAATCTTGCTTCACTTTCTCTCTTTTTCCCTTTCATGTTTCGTTTTCCGTTTGTTGTCTGATTACCCTTCGGCAGCGGTTTGCTACCCTCTAACGCGGTTCGTTTTCGCTCTGCTCGAGAGACCTAGTTTTAGGCCTCGTTGTTCGCTTGATTCGTATTTCTTTAAGTCTGCGCTCCGTGCCGAACTTTTAAATTAGCTATCGAAGTTTGATTGAAGGAGAAATGAAGCGTCTTTCGGTAAAACGGATGAAGATAAAACGTGTATGAGAACGAACAGTAGTCAGGAGCAGACAATAATGGCCGCTTGATCGCCAGGTGCATCAATTTATTTTGATCAAGTTTTTGATCAAGGAAGCTCCTTTTGCTGATGCGAAGGGAAACTTTTGAAGTGTTAATCTAAAGAAAGAAAATAAATTCTCGGAGCAAAAATTGATACGTTCCTTTACCCATCACCTGGTACAAAATATCATCTCTGACAAGTATAATTCGTTCCTATCATACTTTTTTTTTCCTTTTTGAAAAGAAAAGTTCTACAAGCTATATAGGGCAAAGCAGGGTCGCGGGCATGCGTATCAGATCAGTTTGTAACTTAATGAGGACTAAAGTTTGTATAATGTGATATATAGCTATTGAATAACCATACAAATACAAATGACTCAATTGACTCGGGAATTTTATGAACAGAGCTCAGATGATCCTGACGATACGACAGGAAAGCATTGCTGAACCTACAACAGCTATGTAGAATGAGGCTCTCGCAAAATGTTGATGCAAGCAAATTAATGGTTCAATCTGATCAAGAAACCAGCAAAAATCACGAAAACCACACTGGGAAGTCTAAAATTTAGTAATAAACGCAGAAAACAGCTGTAAAGTCAAGATCGTAATGTCGTAGGTATACGCAAGTATCATGGGATATTCCTGTCTGCTTTGTCAATTTCTCTACGGACACACAGCGATATTTCTCAAATTAGATAGAAATCTCCCATGATACCTGCTTAGCTCTGCCATGAAGCCCGATTCTGAGAGTAAATTTTGAGGTTTTTAAGTGTACTCATCGTCATTTTTACACACGTACCTATTTATGCAAGAATGAACTCTTAAATCACCTGTAGCAAAAGTTTAATAGCCAGTTTGAAAGGAACACGACCTATGAATTACATTCATGAATGTTCGAGAGATGATACCGTTGAATCAACGGCGAGAATAGGTATCCATATCGGCAATGTAACAGAGAAATTCTTGGGCTGAATTGACCGAGGTATAAACTATAAATGCACAGTAGCTCCCAATGAAATATTCCAAACTTTAATCGGTGTCATCGATTTCGTTTTTGGAAGAACACCTCAATTCAGTTTTTAGCCGATAGATCACGCATCGGAAAGTATTTTTCGTTGTTTTCCGCCGAAATGGGCCAAAAATATGATTACAAGCGCGGCTCTAGCTCCGAGTTACTGGTTTCGACCAAGAGTAGTTTAAAGAAAAAAATGTGATATGTTCAAGGCTCCAGACTATCTCTAGCAGTTAATTAATTGGCTACATATATAGTCAAAAGATAACAAATGGGTCTATAGAATTCATTCCAATATTGAATCTTTGGACTAAATTGATTGCGTTAAAACAAAAAAGGTGGGTGGATCAAATTGAACCGGGCAAGCATGCTAAAGAATATCTCCAGGGGGCTGATCCTGCACTTTAGGACGAGACGAGACGAGATGAGATAAAGAGAACCGACCAATCTCTTCGGTTTAACCCTTTATGGACCATGCCCGAGTATTCTCATTTTTCTCCTCAAGTCTATTTCACATTGTTCCAGTATCATGATTCCGAAATCATGCAATTCTGGATGTCGACACTTGCAAGGAGAGGTTTGGTCGGGCGCCTGCAATTATTTGTATAGGCAATTCCAACTCCCCCGAGTACGAACAGTTAACTACCTTTCCTTTATAAATTAGTGGTGATCTTTTGAACAAACCTGGTCTAAAAAGGGTTAAACGGCGTCATGCAACAGATTTGAAGTCATTCCAGTCGTGCATTTCGAACAAATGACTCCTCCGTCCATGGAATGACTCAAAATCTGTCAAGTGACGCCGTTCAAACCAATGGGGTCGGTCGATTTCCGCTATATCTCATCTCGTCCAAAATAGCGGAATCAGCCCCCAGGCTCAGAGACGGAGTGAAAGATTATATCTTTGGAATCGCTGGAAAGTATGCGCTTCTGAGGACGTGGCCGTGGATATAAAAATGGTTGACTGAAACTATTTGCAAGAGCCTTTGCAATTTTTACTTATTTATATCCTTAAAACCTCTACCTGACTCTGAACACTGCGAGCAAGTAAGAGACTTTAAAGGGTTAAGTAATTAGATGCCTCTAAATAGATGAGTTACCTTAGGTTCTCAGTTATTGAAATCCACAAGATTAAACGATTCGGGAAAGGAAAAGACGACACGACAGAGGAACTTCATTTGAGGGATCGCAGCTCAGATGTCTCAAAATGTCCGTGAGGCATGAGAGAGGCTAATGAAACTACATATTCTATGATCATCTTAAGTAAACTATGGAACATGTACGGGGTGGAAATATATGAGTTTAAGTTCCGGAGTCGAGCACGAGGAACGAAAAACCATTAAAAACAACGATAACCGTAAAGCAACTGGAGAAAATAATGAGCAAGTTACTTCGACGGTATGTACTGAGAGTTGAACCGAAATCGCAAGTGGCCTGGAAAGGCAAGATCCGGATCTCAAGTAAGAAATATATGGCTAAATAAAGAATGAATAAGTTTTTCTAGAACCGTAGGAATGCTCATTTTCTGAAGACAAATGTCAAAATTGCGTGATTCCGTCTATCAAGATTACGGACAGGATTGTTTCGCTTGTGTTTGTGTACATACTTGGCGGGATTCTAATATCGTATTCATATTAAACAAAACGAACATGAAATATTGCGTATACGGACGACCGACTCGGCTGCGCACGAGAGGAAATCGCGACGAGCGTTGCGGCGTTGCCAGATTCATTTTTTAAATGATCCGAGATTCAAGGAGTAGCTTGATGGAATTTACCATGCATAGGCATCTGTTTTACATCATAACAAGAAAATAACTTCTGAAGAACAGAAGGGAGATAAACTCAATGGGGCTATTGCACACTTTTGCTATAAGCAATTTTATAGTCGATTATGGCGTAAAAACCTCAAAAAATAACGATGGCGGCACTAAAAACTTCCAAAATCCACTCCTAAACTCAATAAACGCAGTCATTTGCGCGAGTGTAATGGTGGCCGAAGGCACTAACAATGGGAGATTCCTATCTTAATTTCGTCACTCTTTCTATGCTGACAAGGATGATTCACAGAGTAATTAGTCATCGGAGTGATGATCCACATCCGATGAATGGTACCGCAACACCAAGTGACACCGGTGTCAAATGAAAGTAGTCTCTTATTGGTCACTTCTTGATGGAGTTTCAGAATTGTTAGATGGGAATCTCCCATTGTTAGTGCCTTCGGCCACCATTACGCTCCCGCAAATAACTGCGTTTATTGAGTTTAGGAGTGGATTTTGGAAGTTTTTGGTGCCGCCATCGTTATTTTTTGAGGTTTTTACGCCATAATCGACTATTAAATCGCTTATAGCAAAAGTGTGCAATAGCCCCATTGATGTTACTCGAGCTTAACGATCAGACGCAGGGAAGGGTACCAAAATATGTTTTTCATTTTGAGAAATAATTGACGCACTCTTTTAATAGTTGGATGTAATACTAACAATCGATCAGTTAAGAGATTAGATTGAAAAAAAAAATCAATAGCTATTTTTTTAAACATATTTTTTAACTGAATTTTTCACTGTGTCAATGTTTCGTCCAAGTTCGGCGTTTTCGACGCCATCCGAAGATTTTTCAAGCTAATTGAATGCTTGTCTGTGACAATAAAGAGTCAACTTCTTACGTAATGTCAGTTTAACCATTTTCCCGCCATCGGGAAACATACATTTTGCGGGAATTCGAAATACGTCGCTAATTTGGCTGATTTGATATTCCGGTCCCTAATGTGTGTTCCAAATCAGCTCAATGAACAGCATGCGCATTAATACTTTTTTTTTCCGGAAGTTTAAGTGTCCTCTTTCGCCAGCTAGGGCCCAACAGACGAAATGGAAGAGAGAAGAAGAAGAAAAGATGATAGAGAGAGAGGGAGAGAGAGTTAGAGTGTTTGTTACATCCATGTCCTTCCGAGATGACTAGATCTGAGACCGTCAAATCTTGTCACCTCGGCCGGGATTCGAACCCGAGACCTCTGGGTTAGTGGCCAGTTGCGCTGACCACCAGACCACGGAGGCCGACTGCATTTTAATGCTTACCTAGGTTTCCTTCCACGATGAGCTTCGATGGGAGATTTGACAACACTGCTCACGAATACAAACGCAGCAGCTCACGCTACTGTGTTTACCTCCCGACTTCCGACCCCCACCCCCGCCCACCAACATAGTTCCTTTTTCAAAGAATTACACTCTCGCCCACCCCATGTAAGTATGCAGGTATGAGTTAATATCATATTTTCTCCGCGTCTCTTTGAGTATGCGAGGGTTCCTTTGAGGATTCTTTCACCGATTAAATACCTTTGACTCCCTTAGACCCTCCCGCTTCTATTCTTTCAGGATTGAGATAATAAAATGAAAGAGAGCTAGTTTAGTACAACAATGTGAACGAAAAGTCTGAGGCAGCTAAGGCTCCTTCTCGACTCAGTGTACTACATATGAGAATTAAAAATCAGACTTTGCTCGACATTATTTTAGTTTTAGATATTTTTTTGGTGGGTTGGTGACAAGAGAGAAACTAATGAGAATGAAGCTTGGAGGTTGATGGTTCACCCAGAAAACCTGCGATATGGCGATTGAAAAAACAATCGAAAAAAGTTAACGCTCCCCAAAAGAAAATAATAATGGTTCGTCCCTTTCGATTTTAAATACTGAAACGTTACGTTTCATATTTTTTCCAAATGATTAAATTCAATATGGCGACCATTGCTACAAATATACTTGCTACTTGCTACAAATTCTCAACAGACCCGTTTTTCAAAAGAATAAATCAAAAGCAGACCCCCTACCCCTCTGCAAAGACGAAAAAGAGAAGGAACTGAAGTGATTTTCGGAGAGCTTCATACAAGGAGTCATCCATAACGCCAGTGGCGGCGTAGCCAGGGGGGGGGGGGGGGGGTGTACGGAGGGTCTAGACCCCCCTTGACACAAAAATTTGTCCTAAAAAAAGGCCATTTTTTGCGTTTTCAGTCAAAGTTTACCAAATTAGTATCTTCGGACAACCCCCCCCTTGACAATTTTTGAACCTCGGAGCCCCCCCCCCCCAAAAAAAATTCCTGGCTACGCCACTTCATGACGCTGCACCTTTGAAGCGGCAAATACGAGGCACTGAGAGACAGAGAGAGATGAAGTCTGCTATTTGTGTGAGTATAAGTGACATTGCTTCGAGTCCAAGAGTCCAAGACATCTTACCTATTCTTGGAGGGAGCAAGCGAGGCGTCAAGTACTTTTACATATGAGTGCGTCTTATACATACGTATATTTATTTTGTGGACTTTTATAGAAAACAAATTGTTTTCGAAATTAAAGCGAGACTGAAGACCCGGAGAAACGTGAGTTCGGAAGAGCGAGCAGTGCTAACGCACCTTCTACCCCCCCCCCCTCGGAACTCCATTGTAAGCTCCACACGGACAACATATTAAGAGTTGGTCGAGTGTATGAGCGTAGAGATCCAAACGGAGAACAAGTGTCATGTTCAATAGATTTATACGAGGGATTCTGTCGACCGCGAGGTATAAGACCTGTTTTGGAGTGAAGATGAGATACGCGTTTTTCGACTTCGACTGCAAAACATCTCTGGTTATAGTAGTAAAAAGCAAGCTCATGAATGAAGAGTTCACGGATATAACGTGATAAGTAATTTGCTAGATTTATAAGTAATTTCGCATCCACCCTCTTTTAACAGAAAAAATTAACGACATCGGAAGTTTTTACAAAGGAAAAAAGTAAAAGGTTGAAAATGCAAGGGATTTTAACATTGAGAACTTAAGTAAAATACTTTTGTATAGTTTTCATTTTCGAACAGCAGCTAAGTTTCAAAATTAGTACATCATCCTCAGTAGACTTACTGTGATTTTTTCCGTGGACTCTCTAGTACTAAATCGTTAGAATAAGGCAAACCATGGTTTGAAAAGTAAAGACAGGAAATTCAAAAGTCCCCAGATCCTACCATTTTAACATAAGAGACAGTACGGTTTCTTGGGGGTTCTATTGAACCTCTAAAATATCAATTATTTTACGTACATCTTATTGGCGATAGTCCATTGTTGCCTTATTGTACGCAGTGGTGGACCGTGTATGGGGCTTTAGGGGCTGAATCCCCCCTCCACTTTTTCAATGACGTATCTAATATTAACATTGAATGATACGTTTCTATGGAGTTTCAATGCAATTGGCCTTTCCTACGAACAAATTTTCTCTTAACCTTACAAATCCTGTTTCAAATTTTTAGAGTCGTATTTAAATCGTGAATTTTTTTTTTGGCGGCCAAAATTTCGAGTAGCAGTGGTTTCAAGTAGTTTGTTTTTGAATCTCAGAATTTATCAAGTTTCAAATTGCTAGTTAAAATGTTACAGTGGCTCAGTATAGGAAAAGAAAAAGAAGCGATTCTAACCGCAGCGCAGTGAAAAGGGCTTTTTCCTCACTTCGACTTTTAAAGTCATACCTCCGCTTCACTATGAACCAAGAGCGACTCAGCGCATTAGCCATCCTCTTTATTGAACGTGATTTCGAAATAAACGTTGACAAAATTATTGATAAGTTTTCGGCCGCAAAAAAACGCCGCATTCCCCTTTAGATGAGTTTATGCTAACTTGCTTGTATTCCGTCACTGCGCACTTGTACTTTTGGAAAGCAAAAAAAAAAAAAAAAGTTCTCACTTTCAAGCCTTCCCACCCCCACTTTTTTGACCTAATATCCGCCACTGATTATACGAGCCATTAATGAGTAGAAGGAACCCAACGGATGAAGGCTAATATAAGACAGGGTTGGCGATTGGTCAGTAATCGAGACAATTTCTTGAACATCCATCGATTGAGGAAAAGATTAGATAATCTAGTTAATTAGAATGGTTCATCCTCACGATATAAAACTTGAAACTTTGATCTTTTTGTCGTCTTGATCAATCGATGACTCCGTCGGTTTGACAAAAAAATTACAAGTTAAAAACATAATTATACTAATCATATGAAAGATCTCAAAAACTCAGATCTAAAATATTTTCATCTAAAAATCATCGTTGATTTTGGAAATTTCTTTAATTACAGATAAGTCAAGATCCTTGGTATAGTAAATAACTAAATAAACTGGTATAAATATTAATTTTGCAGCTTGAGAACCGTCAATCTAAACAAATTTTATTCGAAACTGTCACAACTGAAAGCATTCTGAAATTACGTCTAGAAAAAGCAATAATTCTGTCCACTGAGGGGAAGAACAAAGCATTCGGTAGTGAGAGTGCATGACCAATGAAGCATAGCAAGTTACTGACTACGGTCCGGGGTCCAGTTGTTGGCTGGATGGTTGACATTATCCTTCCTCAAGAACGCTGTCGACCTGAAGGAGAGAAAACCCCCAATATCACCCTGCGGGAGAAAAGGAACCCATTAATACATGCCCCCGTTACACCGCTTCTTTATTGAGTATTCTTCATTTTGAAACGAAACGAGGTTAACTCGTGGGGTCCCTCCTTTTCGACGCATTTCAGGGTTATGAGCTCAGTGAGACGAAGTATAGGTTTCAGACTCTGCACAGTCCATATTGACCAGCTTACTCGGAGAGAAAGGTAAGAACAGCGGAACAAAGTTGCCATGTCGAAAAATATAAAAACAAAATGAATTACAATAAAGCAGTTACAAGGATCTGAATTTTAGTATCTTTGGTAAGTATTTTGTTTCGAACTAAGTACTATCGTTCCGAAGATGCGCTTTTGGTCCAAACTACATTGTTCCAATAGGAGGAGATTCAGCGACGCGACCTCACAACACACAAGATTATTTGCAACTTTACACGAGTGAATCTCCGAAACCGAGAGAAAAACCAAAAACACCTTTGTTCTCAGCTAATCGAATACTTTCCTCTTTTTTTTTATGATTGACACAAATTTTTAGACCCTTAAAACTACCTCATTTTATCAACAAAAATAGTACTCCCATCACAAGGTCGACAAAAGAAAAGAATAGAAAATATCTACTCTTACCCAGGAAGGAATGCTAATCATTTTTTTATTATTATAAAAATCGCAAACAGTCGACATTTATTTTGAAATTTGGCAATACTGCGGCGCAGGTTTCAACGAGGGTGGGTTCTCTCCACCCTCACACGCACCTTACTTGAATATTATCATGAATTTCATCTTTCCCTTCACCTTATCAATATTTACATTCGCTTTTCTGTGAAATAAGAGCAAACGAACGCGCCGTGGGAAGAAATTTTCAATTTTATTCCCTGTGGAGAGGGGAAAAGGAAGTTCCGCATGCTAAAGTTCCGTTGTAACACCTCTGAACCTTACGTAGACAAAGAATAGGCTCTATTGTTTACATTCGTGAAGACACCTTCGAACTAAGTTTTTCCGAAAATCTCAATTCGTGTTCCCAAAAATTTTGGGCTGGTTCCGGATTGCTTACGATACTGCAAAATCGAACAGAAAAAGTAATTGGTCAGATTCAAAATCATTCATTGTATTATGTCATACAAATCGGTATGCCTCGATTTCGAGTTGAAGGAAACAATTAATTAGTGAAACATGCCTGATGAGTTTAAGGTGTTCAAATAATGGGTCTAAATGCGATGAAGTAAACATCATGGGAACATAATAACCGTGAGCTAACGTGGGGGGGGGGGGCGGCGGACTTACCGGGCTGAATTAAATAGCGATCGCCGAGACTCTAAAAAAACTTAAATCAGAGATAGTGACTCCTTGCAGTCCAGTCATTTTGATCAGAACGGCAAACTCATACTTAGTGAAATAATAACACGCGTTGTGTATGGATAAATTAGATGAGACTGCGTGCCTTAAAAATTCCGAGCGGAAATTCTTTTAATTGTAAAATTTAACATTTCTGAGCAGGTTTATGGGGACGGAGCAGACGAATATTCCGCGTTTCGTTTCTTTCAGTCAGCCAAGCTCATAATTTATTTCCAGCAGCCGACTTCTTAATTTCAATTTTCAATTCTCCTTAGCTCATCCCCTCTCTTCCCCTTCTTCACACCTCAAAACTCGTTGGAAAGCTCTCGAAAATCTCGAAGTTCTTAGCTCCTTTTATTATTTCCTTTTTTTCCAAGTTTCGCCTTACTCATGCAAAACACACATTATCATAAATGTAAAACATTTTTACGCTGCAAATCGGCACTCCCGTTTCCCCGAGCTCTCTTCAGCAGCCGCTACACTGTAAAAAAGCAGAAGCAGTGCAAATACTCTAACTCGGCTTCACGGCTCATATTGCTTTTAAACTCTCCTACCTTTAAAAATACAGTTATTACCTTTTTCTATAGGGGGAGAAATCAAATACGCGTGTATTTTATCTGTGCAGAAGTCTAATGTTTAGCTTTCTCTTGAAGAAGAAAAAAAAAAAAAAAAAAAAAAAAAAAAAAAAAAAAAAAAAAAAAAAAAAAAAAAATATAAAAATAAAACGGCGGAAGTAAACACATTTCATTTATATTTGTATTTGAGAAAGGTTTGAATCTTTCTAATTTGAAAAGGTTTAAAACTGGACGCTGATAGTGATTGAAACTTTAACATTTTTTTTTTATTAAAAACTACGAAGTTTCACGATCCTTGAGTCACGTATATACTGAAAATGAAGCTAATAAATAATATACATAATTAAAAATTGTCAAGAATAACAAAAAAACCGCGCACGATTTGTGATTAAACACCGATTTTGACCAAACCGAAAAATCACAGGGTATAAGATATACTTAAGTAATTAATAGTCAGCAAAGGCATTGATACCTAACTAAGCTACGCAAGGACATTTTTTTGGACTGTGAGGCGAGAGAATGAAACGCACAAAACCGCTCTAACAGCAAGATCCAGGGTTTGCCTTTATTCCTCTACTTTCTGTTATGTATCTGGGTATTTTCAAAATGGCATAACTGTTCATGCTGCTGACAATCATTTCAAAGAGCTTCAGAAACTTATTCATTCAGTTTGCAATACATGAAAAGACTCTGGCAAACCTACAATAGACATTGAAGTGATATGAAGCTCTAAACCAAATGTACCGATGAAATAAACTGACAATGAGTAGCTGTCGTTTCAGAAGTGTAGGCGAACTTAGACCAATGATCTGAGGAATTTTTCAATATTATTTCTCATGTTACAATATGAATGTTAATGAATGTTAATATGAGCGTTTGCTTTTCATTGAGGGACGCTTTAAAAGCAAAAGTTGAAAGTCGGAGGCAAGTTTCGTTTGGATTTGCAGGAATGAAAATTGAAAATTCACCAAAGATTGTCGGTCTGGGTGCGGGTGCACCTACACTTTTGAAATGAACTCTACTCGTTGTCGAAATTTCTTAATTACATAAGCTAGTATGGCTTTCAAGCAGCTTAAATGCATTTTCTAAATTTTCAATTCTCCAGTGACTCTGACGCGGATCTTGATACCTACTCGATCACCTCCAAAGAAAAACTCCTAACCTCAATTCTTTCGATAAAACTCGAGGACTTCTTAAAATTCTTCTCTCATTCAAATTCAGACCCGTTGATTAAAAGCTCCGATTGTTCTATACCTTAAGAAAAGACGTCGGACTTTATACGACAATCGATGAACTTCTCCTTTCCTTTTTAATTTATAATGGCGCGGTTGAATAGACTTGATGCCGCGTCAGTCGGATGTCCAGCAAACTTAGGAACCTCTCCTCCATCAAGCCGCGGAATGAGAGAGGCAAACGGGTCGCGAATTAAAAGAGAGGGAAGATTTTCATTTTTCAATGAAGACAGGTAAAGTGGAGGGGAGAGAGAAGCGGGGAAGATAAATAAGTTACGCTGGATTGCCAAGACTCTTGACACAGAAAAAAAGAAAAAGAACGGACCTCATCAACCAACGTGGAATTAATAACAGGCAGTTGACTGGTTGTTACTGTTACGTTACTGTTGGAGGAAGAATGGGGGGGGGGGGGGGGGGGTAGGTGGCAGGGAGGGGGCGGATGGCTCCTCGGCTCTCTGCTAAGTTCCAACAAATGACTCCCATTAATTTCCACTTATTACTTCCAGTTGTTTGTTTACGGGTTTCAATACAAATCCCACTTTCCACTCTAACAACCTCTGCCCCCCTCACCTCTTTTCTCTCACACTCACTATATCTGTCTCTCTGGCTTCCTACTCTCTTCTCAGCCACCCCCCCCCTTCACAGCCACCGCCACCCCTTCCACCATCACTGCCCCCATCGTGTTGTTCCGCGCTCTGTGTCACACTTTCCGCTGATTACCTACCCGAACTTTTCATGCTTCCTGCTTCCATCAGGGCGTGCCATTTGCCGCTGTCCGTATCCCCGCGCGATCTTGCTGCTGCGCTCACAAAATGTTTGGTGAAACTGACCGAAATGTTTGGGGGGTATCAGAGCTGCCGATTTACTTAGATTTAATGCCATTTTGAAATTCACCGAAGATTCCACCGGTTGAGAAAAGATTACAGAGTTTAGTTCAGTGTATGACTGGAATGCACGAAAATACTAGCGTCCTTAATCTTTTCTCAACGGTATATTTTAATTAATTAACGGCGTTTCCAACGATTGAGAAAAGATTCCAGATCAGAGTATTATCGTGCATAACATACACTGAATTGAACTAAGTATAATCTTTTCTCAAACGGTGGAATCATCGATGAATTTAAAAATGTCATTAAATCTACGCAAAACGGCAGCTCTGGGGAATGGATAGAGTTTTCGTCGATTAACGAATGGAAACAATAACACAACTGAATCAGTCTTGGAAAAGCTTTATTCGTATTCTACACTCATATGAGCATACATCGAGAACAATTATCTTGTCGAAGTATAACTGAAACTCCGATTATTAAAGCATTAAAAAGAATTTCGATGCGGTAAGCGGCATTTTTATTACATTTGCCAGAACTCTGGTTACATTTACAGAAATTCCGATTAAAATAATGAGAATTCTGTGCAGAGAATTCAAATCTCGATAAAGACAAAAACTGGCATTCGTTTCAACGATATCAAAACATAGGAGCCATGAGCTCGGTGTTTGGGGTGCGGATAGAAAAGTTTTTATTATTCGCACAAGTTTACAACGACTGCTTATTGAAACTATCACATAAACGCACTATCTTGCGGGGGTTTTCCCGATGGATAGTTTAAACTTTTATATCATGATTCGGCACTTAATGTGTACTTGAAAGAGTTATATGCATATGTTTACATCATAAGTATGTATTCATTTGGTGAGATTAAAGGTTAGGTTAGGTTTTTCATCCTTCAAAAAAGCAACCTGAAACCAAATTCAAAAGTCTTCCTTCGTTTGAGTCTTCCAATTATCCACCCATTACCATGCGAGTCATCAACGGAAAAATTTAGATGCATTTCATGGCCATTTTTTCCCGCCTTTATCATGATAACTTGCTTCCCAGTATCCGAATCTAGGTCCCTATGTAGTATGTTACAGCGGGGACAAAGATACTTGGCTAGAGGATGCAATACGCAACACACCAATTACACATCTTTGTCTCCGCTGGTACACATGGGCGGATCCAGCAATTTGGCAACTATGAAGTCATCCCATTTGAACACATGAGAAACAATCGATTCTTGAGGGGGTCATGGCCTTGTTACTAATCGATTGTGTCTCATGCATTCAAATGGGAATAATACACAATTGCCAGATTGATGATCCGTCCATGCTGGTACATCGGGGTTTCTAGTATGTAGGGACGTCTATTATGATTCTTAGAACTTGATTTTGGAACGTTTGAGTTGGCCTTAGGTTGCTTTCAGCTCTGCACCTCCATAAATTTGGTTTATGGATGTACGCGTCTTTGGAACGGTTGATTGATATTAGGGAGCAAGATTTGGTAAATGTCATAGTTAAGGTTGCCTAAACCGAACAAACAATTGGTGCCTTGATAAGTTAGTCATCAAATCCCTTCAGTTGAACCTTGCTGAAAAGGCAGGTAAAGGAAATTTTGAAGGAACACTTCATCTACATTCCTACTTTAGAGTCCGTTTTGCTTTAATCCATTTAGAGTGTCCATGGATATATTTTTGCTTTGAGCTCGTAGCTTTACCTCCGCGAAAGTAACATCTGACCATAGTCTAAGAAAGGGAGCTCTGTCTGACCCCCAACCCTTCGTAAAAGTGACATTTGCTGCCTGGGGTTTCCTCGGCGAGGACCGAAAACCGCGTGGTACTTCATGAGATGACTTGGTCAAAGGAAAGGATCTTTTGACGACAATATCGAGCAGACGCTTATTCGCGGTTTGCATTAAAAGCGGAATAAATAACTCTCGCGAGTGAAATAAATTGAGGGAGACTTAGCAGGTAATTAGAGGAGAGAGGTCGCTTGAACTAATTTGCGCTGGCGAGCAAACGTTTCCTTGATTTAGCGATGCAACAATTTTCTTGCCGATCCTTATATTAGATTTTGTGTCGGCGGAATCGCCGAGCTAATTGCAAAAGTCGAGCGCGACTCACTCGAGACCGATAGTCCCTGCAGATCAAGGTTGCCAGATTTCAATTGCGAGGTGGTCGAATCGATTACTTATGGCAAGTAGTTGTTTCCAAGCAATAATTCATCTACCTATCAGCGGCGGCTCCCGCTATTTGGCAGCTATGTTTTTGACATTTAAACGTATGCAAAACTATCGATTTCTCAGGGAATCAGTGAATCCCCTGAAGATCGATTATTTAACATGGGTTGAAATGGAGAGAATCCGTTATTGCCACATTGTACGAGCGGTCACTGCTACCAATAAAATCTGATCTCACATCTATGGCAAAGTGCCAACACATAAAGAAATGCTGTTACCAAAGACTTATTCAAGAGAGGCCAGGGAGGGAGGCTCCCCTCCTCCAAGTCCAAGAAAAAAAGCAAAATTAAAGAGAAAACAGAAGGTAAGATGCTTACATGTTTAAAAAAAATCAGCAAACATTTACATTTCGCCCCCCCCCCTCCCCACAATAACTTCAAATCGCTTCTAATTATTCACAACTAAACTGATATAAGTAGGTTGCTTATGAAACCAGCTTTGACTTGACTATTAGTTTCAATAGATTGTTTCAGTACAGTGATGTATCGTATCGATTGGCACCCGAAGGCTTCTGGTTTTAAACAAATTTTGGTTCAATGTAATTTCCCCATAAGTGCATTCTTTCTTGAACGGAAATTTTAGCTATCAAATTAAGAAATGAATGCTACCGTTTTGCGATCATGAACTCTATACGCCCTCGAAAATTCTTATGGTTATGTCTGGTTTCACGACTAGAACTGCCAAAACCAACAAGATAGGATAGATTGAACGATGAATTGGGGGGAATTCGGGAGATTCTAAGCTACAAATGTATCGTTTAATCTGTATGATGTTTTGTTGATTTTGGCAGTTTTGGTCGCGGAACGCAAAAAGTTTGCAATGCTTTCTTGGCTTAGTAACCAACAATCCCGTTCAAAAATGCGCTTATGGGGACTGAACCAGACTTTATTTGGAACCAGAGGTCCCAAACGGCAATCGATACGGTAAATTGCTGCACTAAAACAATCCATCACGGTATGAAAAAATACAGTTACCATTACAGCTTCCTCTGTCTAAATTCACCGAAACCACGCACGAGTTCCCACAGTTCTTTTCACTGACAATTTTTTTTCAATTTTGCGCACATTTGTTTACCATTCCGGTTCATTACTAAATTTCTGTCATATGATGGACCGTAAACACCTCGGTGCTTACACAGTAGTTTCAAGCCTAAAATATTGCAAACGCCAAAAAATTCGAACTATAGTCCGTTTCATTTAAATAGAAGCTTGAGCTCGACTCTTTCCCCTACGAGTTTTACCCTCACTCACGTACCTGCGATGACTCGATACCTGTCCCATCGGTCGGGGATTCCGTCCGTCACAATGGACAGTCAGCTCTCCAAAGGACAGTCCATTGTGATGGACGGAATCCCCGACCGATGGGACATGTCTCGAGTCATCGCAGGTACGACAGTGAGGGTAAAACTCGTAGGGGAAAGAGTCGAGTTCAAGCTTCTATTTAAATGAAACAGACTACAGCTATAAACGAAAACAAATACTAAAATGTTGTCTTAAAAGTGTCCCCATTGGCGTCGCGTGCAATCGGGCGACGTTGTATTTAGTCCATTCAAACCCAAGAAAAAGGTTGATTCATACGGGGTTCACAAATCAATCTCTCGAATCGATATTTTACGGGGAATGAAGAGGAGAAAGAGCAGGGGTAGGCAGATTGCACGCGACGCGACGCCACTGAGCGCGCCTCAAGCCTTTTTGCTTGTTCACTATGAACAGTGTCGCAAACATCTCGAAATTAATTTAAAGAGCACGATCCTAAAAATCAGCAACAACTCGATACAAATTCAAAAACCTCATACCTACTCATATTCAAAAACTTTCGTTCACTGTATTCAGTGAACATTCGTTCACTGAATGTTCTATTAAAAATACAAATTTATTCCCAATTCATTATTTTTTTTTCTCGGTTCTTGCCACCCTGTTAATCGATATATTATATGGAACGCAATTATTAAGAAACCATTTTGGTAACAAGGGTTAGATTTTTACTTTCACACTTTTAGGTGTGGTATCGATTAAGAATAATAAATAGGCACGCCTCTGAATGGCGGCGCCCATGGTTTCACTTGTCACAACTATCCAAATATAGGGATTCAAACTGACAACGTGCTATAAAACTTTCCGACGAGTAAAAATGAAATTTTTTCGTCCAGAATCATGGCAACAGCGGTGAATGTACCCAGTCGCTACTTGCTTGCTCGCTTGCAGTTCCGGGAAAATATGCCTCGGAATCCACCTTCGTTCTGTGTGCGGCCGATCTGATTTAATACTGCTGTCGCTGCATAATTTCGCCACAAATTAGGAGTCTCTTCCCTCTCGTGAGCTGAAAAGCTGACATAACCTTTCTTATACGCTCCGGCCCGAATGCCCGCCATCGTCCCGTGCCTCTTGCTCTCTAAGCTTTCCTCTCCACAGCAAAATATACCTTTCCTCTGAATGAATGAGCCATTCATTTTCAGTTTTAAACCACTCGTGTTTAATTAATTGATGGCGTCGGGCCTCAGAGAGCCTCCAGTTGCATTTGGTACAAGTGTCAGCTTGTCACTCATCAGGGGAACGTATGCGGAATTGCAGGTCGTATTTAGATAAGCACTTTTATAATTACTGAATTTAATGGCAGACAAAATTTCCTATTTCATCAGTTGAAGTCTCGTTTAAAGTAAATCTTTGAATCAAATACACATTTTGAAAGCTTCTAATTTTGTATTCCAATGTAGCTTGGGTGCAGAGGCTCGCAACTTTATTATTCCGAAACCATTCCACACTTGAAAGAGAAGAAAAGTAAATTTTACCCTTCTTACCAAAATGGTTTCAAAACAGATTTGCGAGTTGGATGGTTAAAAAAAACATTCAATAATAGTGCCATTAGTAGTATACCTGTGAATATCAACGTATGACTAGCATTAAAAAATTAACCATCGCTCTTCGAGTCTCAACGATCCAAATCGCGAGGTGATACACAGGATGATTTTTTACGGGCCCATCCAAAGTGTTAAACATACTTCCAAAAATTCATAATTTTTTAATCTGACTATCTAAAGATGTTTACTTTAGGCCGAAAAATCCTACTTTTAACCAATTTTTAAGGAATGAATTGGCCGTGGTTTAATCGCTCTTGCTTGCCACGAAACGTGTCTTTTTCGAATTTGAGAAATGTTTAATGGGTCCACTTATTAACAGCCACTCCGTATGTACATGAACCATCCAAAAGTCACATTTACTAACCCACTTTACTGAGTGCAGCAGATTCAGATATTCTTGAGCAGTTTTCGGCAAAATAGCAGTAATTCAAGTGGTTTCAAAGCTCTAAAGGTCAAACCTCAAAACCATTTAAAAATCATTTGAAAGTTCAGAGATACACTAGAAAGTATATTGCGAATAATAATGGCACATAAAAGTAGCCAAAGCGCACTAAAAAAGCACGATGGTTTGAAGATAGTTTCAACTATATACAATTTTAATATGATTCATTTTGAGACAACTCAAAACAGTTACAATGGGGAAAAATGAAATGAGCGCAACAACAGTAGCCTTGCACATTTCGAATGAAGTCTAATAAGAAACCTAACAGAATGAAAAGCAAGCATTTTTTTATTTGTTTTAATATATCAGACAAGATGCGCCTCCAAATCACCGTACAGCAAGAAAAGTTCTCTTGTACCACGAACACGCAGAACGAGCAAACTTATCAAAGGATGAGCTAATATGATCACGCTAAATGGTCCAGTGGCAACACGTGATATTGAGGCATGTAGTCATGGCCGATAACCGAAGCATTCGATTTTTTCAGTAAGTTTAATGGTGAAAGTATATCGTTGCCAAATGTCACGCCTTGATACTGAAACGGTCAGACCTGAAAACTAATGAGATGATGATTTTGCAACGCTTCTTTTCATTCCATTTCACACGAAAATATTCGATGGGATCTTTCCGGTAAAAATGGAAGAAGTATACATAGACAAATGAAAATGCTTTCAAAAGGTATTATAGCATGCATTAATACCAAAAATGTAGATGTTGAAAAGACGTATTTAATCCCAACTGAAAGATTAAAGTGTAGTCTACGAGCGCGAATTTGATACTGGCTATTAGCTATTCATATAGGCAAAACTCGTTCAGACAGCACCGTATTCTCTCTCTACTCTCGACGTCATGTTCTTACAGTGTGTTCCCTCGAATGATCTAGTTGATCATATTATAACCCGATCCACCAATTTTTTTTTTTTTTTTTTTGACCGGATCCGACGTTTTTCGGGGCTCATCTGAGTGATGACTGGTGCGTTTGGAAGTAAACGTTGGGGGGGGGTCGTTCTGAACCCCGCCCGTGAGTGGAATTCAGATGAGCTTTATGTTTGCTAGTTTCCAACAACTCAAGCGGCTTAAGAATGCATGCCAGCTCATTCGCGAAAATACACTTTCAGTCAGCCGGAAAATGTCGATGGAAAAAATGTCAAGTATTCCATGACATGATTTCAAAGCCTTAGAATCAATTGGCAACACTGTTGTTTTTCAGAATTGCAAGCATCAATCAGTTGGAAAGGGGAAAAAGATCAAAGGATCGATTTACTTTGAAGCAAAATGAAGAACTCTGACAGCAAGGGGTAAAAAAGTGGCAGGAAAGCAAAAGCAAACGATTTCAATTGAGTCGCATTTTCACTTGAAATGGAGTCGGAGTTTGATTGATATTGGCATGAAATTAAACTCTTCGCTTATCAAATATTTACAGTTCTGAGCTTAAATTAAGTTTATAGGTTTATAGGTTGGGCAATCGACGATAATTTCCGGTGGATTCGAGTCACAAGAGCGTACGAGAGAAGCTTTTCACGACCCAGGAATAGCTTACGGCGTGGAATCTTCATTTTTATTTAAATTAAAATCTCGTTGATCGTTGAGCTTAAATAAAATCTCGGGCACTAGGCTGGAGCTAATTTAGACTGCTATACTTACGTTCATTCAATTATCTAGGTCAACTAAAACGGCGTACCAGTTCTCCTCTTTGGTGATCGAAAACTTCAGACTGACGCCAGAGATTTACAGTCTTACGATAGTTTATGACACTCCTTGGGTGCACAAAATGTGAACTGGATTGATTTGTTGAGTAAACGATGCTACACACTGACAGATCATAGAGAATTGGAGTAAAGTTACCATTTAATATGTAAGGCAGTCCCAATTTAATTGCATAGATGGTACTACAGTAAATCGAAGTTGCGGTCCAATATTTTAGTGCTACTCCAATTTTATATTTCAGTACAATCGGTCCGAACTTAGTCTGGATCAAAAGGTATTTTCGGGCATGGTTAAAACGCAAAAATTGACATACCTCGTTGTAGCGTGAGACATATAAATCAGAATAGAACAGAACAGATAGAACAGTAGTCAATAATAAATGGACTTTCCAAAATTAAAAAGCTAGTCTCGTTACATCCTTAAATTTAGCGATACGAATTGACATTTAAAGCGCCTGCCTGCCCTGCCACACTGGACAAAAAATCCTAAATTTTAATGATATTACTAGAAGCATAACGGTATGAAGGAGAGTCTAGTTCCCTTCCAGAAAATGATGGTGTTACTATTAGAAAATGGTCCAAGGGCCATAAAAAAGGGGTAAAGGGTTTCATAGAAAAAAGTCAAGAATTGTGGTAAAAATACTATAATAATTCTGGTAAAGTGTCATCACCTAGGTTCACATATCTTTGTGCCTCTGGTATTATAACTTTCTCTTTTTTACAGTGCAGCAACTGCGGTTAACATCAGCAGAGCAAGGTAGATATAGCGCTACTTGTGGTAAAAACAGGTAACTGTTAATTTTGTCTTATTTAGGACCTGATAAAGTTTACCTTACTTTCTCGCAGGCGCCAAAATCACCGGGGAGTACGGTTAATTGTGCCGTACATTTATCCGTGCGAGGTGCATCATAAAGACGTAAAATAATACTAAGATAAATGGCGCTTTAGTCTCATATCGATTGTAACTGACCGAAACTAGGAGCGCGATGAAAGCATCTGATGCCAGGTCACGTAGCTCACGCTCGGAAAGTACTCATCCCTGCTTAGTGCGGCAATTCTCAGAGCACGAAAAAGATGAATTGCCTTAAATGAAACTTTTTCTCAAACAATGAAAAACAGTTGAGTCATTCCAGAGATGAGACGACGAACCGAAAGAAAAGAGATCTTGGATTCCAGAAATAAGCGAAAATTCTTGGAATAGATTCAACTCGTTTTAATGAGGCAGGGAGATGAATGTCAAGAGAGGCAGGCTAAATCAAACTCTCTGGCTTCTTCTACTTAATCTTTCCTCTTTCCTATTACCTTTCAAATAATTTTCTCTCGCTCCAATTGTCAAAGTACCTGTTGCGACTTAGGAAAGAGTAGCTGCTACGCTGATAAAAGTGGAAGTGTAAATTTTACACTTTTATGGCCGGCTCCTATATTGTTTAGTAATTTGGTTGGTTAATACTTTCAGCGCGATAGTTTAGTAATACAGGACTTCTCGGTGTTATTCACAGTCATGCGGTTCGTATTCATAAGCACACGGTCAATAATTGTGAGACGTAGTAGATTTCCATGGCAACTGTTGTAAAAAATCATTTATAACCTTAATTCATGTTTTCACAAATCTCCTTGCACTGTCTCTTTATTTACGAGGGTTGTCCGTAAATTAAGGTCTCCAAAGCTGTTTCATATAGAAAAAATCATTTTATTGAAAAAACAAGTACAGATTCTGAAAGCTTGAACCCTTACCTTTTTTCCCACTTAATCGCCATTACGATCAAAACATTTTTCATGTCTCTCAGAAAGCTTTTTCAAATTCGCGTCTTACCCCTCTCCCGCCAACTTGCATACTGAAGAATTGACAGCTTCTTCGAGCTTTTCAAGACCCTCAAGTGTTGTGTCAAGTTGGGGACCAATTAATAGTCGCTTGGGGCCAAACCAGGACTATATGGAAGGTGGTCGATGGTTTCCCACCCGAATTTGGCGATGCGAACTGTCGTGACGAGGAGGACGTGAGATGAAAGCGGGCGTTGTCATGGTCTAAACGGACTCCTTTGGTCAGCCAACCTCTCCTTTTGTTCTGTATGGCCTTGTGGCCTGTATTCTTGAACAAAAAAGGCGTTTTGCTGGTCGACTGCCTTGAAAGAGGTACGAAAATCAACGAGGAAAGGTACTGCAAGACACCAACAAAACTGCGCCAAGCCATACAGAACGAAAGGAGAGGTTGACTGACCAAAGGAGTCCGTTTACACCATGACAATACCCGCTTTCAACTCACGTTATCCTCGTCACGACAGTTCGCATTGCCAAATTCGGGTGGGAAACCATCGACCACCTTCCATATAGTCCTGATTTGGCCCCAAGCGACTATTAATTGGTCCCCAACTTGACACAACACTTGGAGGTCTTGAGGAGCTCGAAGAAGCTGTCGATTCCTCACTATGCGAGTTGGCGGGAGAGGGGTATGACGCGAATTTGAAAAAGCTTTCTGAGAGACATGAAAAATGTTTTGATCGTAATGGCAACTACGTAGAAAAAAAGTTAAGAGTTCAAGCTTTCAGAATCTGTACTTGTTTTTTCAATAAAATGATTTTTACTTTCTCACTCTAATGAAATTAGAAAAATTGAGAAAGTATTGCGATGGCGCAGAGATTTCTGATGAATTTTGTTTCGATACTTGGCCCGCTGCGACTAAGTCAATCATGATAATTATAAAATAATTGGCTCTTATCATGCCTAATACTATCCTAAAGAACATCCATCCATGATATTTCAATATTTCTGAACCATATGTGGTAGGGAGAAGTAAATGCACAAATTTCTGTGGCGTCTGTCTGTCCGTCTGTCCGTCTGTCTGTCTGTCTGTCCGTCTGTCTGTCTGTCTGTAGTCAAGAATGTGAAATCCAGCATAACTTTTGAACTATTGATCCATATGCATCCAAATTTTGCAGAGATGTTGCTTTTAACATTCCCCAGAAGGACTTTTTTTGTTTTTTTAAAATTTTAATTTTTAGGTTAGTTATGGATGAAAAATGGTTTCCATTAAAATCAATGGGAAAATGGGTCAAAAAAAGAGAAAAATTTAAATATTTCAATATTGGATCTTTGGATTTGGAAGAAAATTTGTAAAAACATTCTACAACCAGCCCACAGTAAAATTAACCCCTTATAGTTCAGTAAAATAACCCTTAAGACCGTTTAAAAAATCAATTAAGGGCGTTCGAGCCAAAAAATGGAATAAAAGTGAGAAATTAATCTTGTATATCAGTGCCAATTACTAAAAGCTGGATGAATTTTGATGAAACTTTGTATACACAATGTACTACCACAGTACTAAAATATTTTCTTCTCACTATCATCATAATAAATCCTTTGGACCGTTTCAAGGGACCATATAGGTGCGATTGAGAAAAAATAAGACCTATTAAGCAAATAAAAACATAATCCTACTTATTGAGATAATTCGGGTTAGGTCCAATTAATTTTAATTAAATCCGGCACAAACAATCTACCTACCTACATTTACTCTACTTTATATAGAATTTCTTATCATTACAATATAAAGCCCTTAAGACTGTTTAAAAAATCAAAATCGGTGCGCTCGAGCCAAAAAATGGAATTATCGTGAGAAATTAATCTTTAAACTTGGAGTCAATCAATTATGGCTCGATGAATTTTGATAAAAACTTTTGTACACACAATCCACTATCAAAATACTAAGATATTTTCCTTTCTTAGTCACCATACACAACTGATAAAACCTTTTCAAGAGGCAATGTATGTGGGATTGAGAAAAAAATATGGGAATATAAGCAAATGAAAACATAATCCTATTAATTGGGATAATTCAGGTTTGGTCCAATGAATTTTTATAAAAACTGGCAAATACAATATACAATTAGTCTATAAAATAAAGTATTCCTTACAGATACAATATACAACACTTAAGAGAGTTTAAAAATCAAAAAAGGGTGTTCAACCCAAAAACATGAATTGAAGCGGGGAATTAATGTTAAAACTTGGAGTCAATCATTTATGGGATGAATTTTGATGAAACTTTGCACAAACATACTATGTTACTTACCCACTAAAATATTCCTATCATACAGTCATCATCAAAAACCTTTAAGACCGTTTCAAGGGCCAATATAGGTGCGATCCAGCAAAAATCTTTAAAACCAAGCAAATAAAAAATAATCGTAATACTTGGAATAAGAAATTCAATTATGACTCAATTATGTTTGATGAAAAATGCAACAAAAAGTTTGCAACCAACCTACGCAGGGATTTCTTTTCAATGTAAAACTATAATATACAACTCTTCTTAAGTCTGAGACTGTTTAAAGGCAAAATAGCTGTTCCATCAATAAACCCAAAAAATAGAATATCCAAAGAAAATTAAACTTATAAAGAAAATGGATGGATGAATTTTGTTGACATTTGGTGTACACAATCTACAAACAAAGAACATCTTTAAAGAGGGGTTTAATCTACCAAACTAAAAAATTATTTTGAAGATCCACAGTTCAAAACCCATCCTTCAAAGGATGAAGTAGGCAACTATTCGTACAGCTTCTCTGCAAAATCGCAAACACTTCGAATTGAAGGCGGAATTATGTCCAGAGATGAAAATATTTTAAATTTGATGGGAGTCTAGGAGTCTCTCCCAGAATTCTAAAGGGGGTTGGGGGTCTCCCCCAGATATCTAAAGGGGGGTCTGGGGGTCTCTCCCAGAATTCTAAAGGGGGGGTCTGGGGGTCTCCCCCAGAATTATAAAGGGGGGGTCTGGGGGTTTCCCCCAGAATACTAGAGGGGGGTCTGGGGGTCTCCTCCAGAATTCTTAAGGGGGTCTGGGGTCCTTCGACCCCCCAGATAAAAATGGAGGGAGAAAGTGTTCGTAGGGTGTTCCCTACAGTTTATTTCTATATGAAACAGCTTTGGAGACCTTAATTTACGGACAACCCTCGTATTACGAGCCAAAGATTTGCCAAGCAGACACTGCATGCATCTAAATGAGGCCTCTACGGACTCTTTACGTCCGCATATGCAAGGATGTGGCACGCGTTAAAATGTAAGCCTTAAATCGCAACTTTCGAATTTCTGGTTGCCTATATAGCTCTGGGGCCAATTTGTAAACGTTTGGGGCTACTAAAAGCAATCACTATCACCACGCGAAATATTTCCAAAATCCATAACCATGCGGCAACAACTTAAATTAATTTTGGTTTAATTAATAAGGATTGACCCATACTTTAAAATAAAAGCTGTTGTCAGTTTAAACTTGAACTAAAACCGAGCGGTCGGAGAAGCAACGGAGTGGGCCATTTTCAACGAGCTAAGGCCGCTCTCCTAAAAATGACGGGAGGCCTCGAGAAGAGGATCTTCAATAGAAAAATGTGTATAAATATACACAAAGTGGCAGCCCCAATAAAAACTAAATTCACTTGATGCGAAGAGAATAGACCGACTGACGATCGGATAATTTTAAATTTGGTTCTAGATGTTCGCGTAAATCGAAGAAAATTCGTCGAAAAATGCGAGCAACAAGAAGTTATAGATCTGAAAAGCTTCAAGGAAGGAGACTCGAAACCGTGACTTAAGAGCAAGGTAGATAAATCACGGTATGTGCAGTTCGGTGTTGAGTTTGGTTCCCGCGAGGGAGCGTAGCGATCAGACTAGTTCACCAGCTTACGTAGCCACTTTTCTCCGATTTGATTGACACGGGAGTAGACCAGTCTGCGTCATCGTCCGCCAGTGATTTGGACGCGCGCCCGGGCCCCTCGCAGTGAATGTCTCGAATGAGTCTACCTTGCTTACGGGTAATTTTATAGTTGACATCCTATGAGAATTTTCAGAGTGATAACAACTTTGGGGTTAACGCTGATTCATTTAGATTCAAGGACATACCTCCTTCATTATTTTAATTGAATAATTCAAGTGGAACTTAAACGGAGTCGGATGCAGCAAGGTCCTGCAGCGTGACCGACATGAATCGACGCGGCGCGCGCCGCGGCGTCAGCACGAAACTAAGTTTCACGCATTTTTTAATCCTCGGCGCCCAGCGGGTCAAAAGCGGGATTTTCAGACAGTAGAACTTCACCGCCAAATATAGTTAAATGTATATTTTCACAAGAAAACAGGCCTTCTATAGAAAAAACTAAATAAAATGGAGGAGATGCTCCGAGATACTTCAGCGATACTTTGGACGTGTTTTTGATGAGTTAGGCGGGATTTTCTTTCCAAATTGAAAAAAAAAAATTGACTGGTATTTTATCATACTGCCTGCCTGATTTTGGACGCAGCCTCAAGTATGGCACACGGCTACCTTTGCCAGATGTCAGATAACGTTGACCGGATATCTAGTAGCATTTACGATACTTGAGGCAGGGTACACCTGACAATTGAAGCTTAGTCCATTTTAAAAATTAAAAAAAATTAAAAAAAAAAAAAAATAAACACCCGTTCAACCAATCAGAAACACACATAATAACGTTTTGAACAATGGAATTTCGTGGACGAACGTAAGTACGTAGAGTCGTTGATCCTGTAATTTATGTTTTAAAAAAAATAAAAAAAAAATCCATAATTTTAACAAATAAAAAAGCCAATTATTTTCGTTTGAAATTAGACCTATGAAATAGATTTCTTTAACCTCAAAAACCGCAGCATAGTTTAATGTTTGACTCTCTTTAAGTGTACTTAATAATTGAGAATCGGCTTAGTGAAAGGCCTCCATTAAACTTTTCAAAGTCATTAAAATGATACGACCAATTGTCTGTGCGACGGCGGGCGGCGAGAGGCGCGTTGGACTTGGGGATTTTAATTTGGACGTCGGCGTCGGGAGAAGGAACGGCAAAGTAACGGTGCAGCAAAATATGCATTCGATGCACGTTCAAAGCTCACTCGTCGAGTCGATTTTCCTCGTTTTTCTCCTCCTTCCTCGTCCCCTCCCATCGCTCATAACTCAAGACCATCGCTCACCGGGACCGCTCAAATATTGTTGGAGACAATCTCAAATATTTTGCATCTTTTCTAACTTATACTTAAGTTATATACAGTCAATCAGGGTAACTTTGTACCTGTCAGTGTAACTTTGTACCACTTGAAGATTTCGCTCTTTTCTTCGCCCTTTATAAAAAATTGTAATTAATTTAATGGAAATTGGTTTGACAATGGGGCAGTTGCAAGGGTCTGAAATGTTTTGTTTTTTATGCAGAAAATGAAAGTACTAGATGAGCTGCGAACAAAGATGCCTTTGGTTTCTCATTAAGTCACGTTGTTCCGGAGATGAAATTTTGACCCGAAATACATTGTTTTAAATGGGAATTCCGCGTAGTGACGTCACTACACCCACGATTTTTGACAACTTTGCACGTGTGTATCTCCAAAACCGGAACACTTCGGAAAAAACCAAAGGCACCGTTGTTCTCAGCTCATGAAGTACTATCATTTGCTTTTTGAAAAACACACAATTTCAGACCCTTGCAACTGCCCCATTAGGTTGGCAATACACCCATTTGTTAATATTCGATAAGAAGAAGAAGAAGCGAAATTTTCAACTGTCACAAACTTACACGGACAGGTACAAAGTTACCCTGATTGACTGTACCTTTAGTGGCGAGGCGTGCGATTTGGCAACGTTCCTTTTTCCCCATTTAAACACAGTTAGAAAGGTCGAAATGCCTGGTCATCGCTGATGACCAAAACGTTCGACTTGTTTCGTGAATTTAAATGGAGAATGTGCATTGTTGCCAAATTTCACGCCTTGCCACTGTAAACAGAGCCATTATATCAAATACAGGGTGTCCCGGTCCACCCGGATCAGGAAATTTTCTCGCTGACGACTGATTAATGAGTTTTGAAACGAAAAAGTCAGATATGGAGAACCGACCCCAAATTTTTCAATTTAGACATTTCCAAAAGCCCCCAACAGCCCCTCAGGGCGTATTACTGGGGGAGGACGGGTTTCATACACAGTTTTCAAGTTTTGTAGAAAAAATCTCCAATAAAGGTATAACAATTAGTTGATATTCTTAAAATAGAGGCGATTTCCAACATGTTTGCTCCGCGCATTTTTTCCCCCTAAACCCCCAATTTTTTAGGTATGGGGGCTTTTTGGAAAAATTTTGAATCGGCTTTTGTGACCACCCTGTTGAAAAATTCTCAATAATATTGACAGATTCTGTAAGAACAGATCCGACCCTTTCGATTGAAGTGCCACATGTAACTTTACAAAGAAAGAATAAGGTCCAGACGGGTGAGTCTATTAATCAAAATCGGGGGTGAAACGATCAACTGGTGACAAACAAACAAACGTAATCGTCTGACTCAAACTAACTGCTATAAAAAAAAAATCGTAATCAAAGATTGGTAAAACACTGTTCAATAAGAAACCTTCTTCTGCGAGATAAGTGAATCACCTAACATCAGTGGGCGTCTAATGCCATATGAGTCTCTTCAGTATAAAGTCCTTCAGTCCTGCGTTGTGAGATAGACTAGTAACGAATCGTGCACCTCAATAACCATGCAATTCCTCAATTTAAACTTGGAAAAATAATCGTTTCTTGTGGAGGCTGGAATATCGAATTTTTACATTCATTTGATTGGGCGAAAAACATAATAGCCGTATTTTGCTTTGTCATCTAAAGCCGTTCGATGGCCATCGACAGGTATTGCTCGTGTTTAGCATTTCCGATGGCCATCGGAAGGGGCGAGAGAATAATTTGATTGTTAATTTAATTGCAAAATGTGGCAACGCTGTACCATCGGACGATGGCCATCAACGTTTACAAACCCTGGAGCTCGTCAACCGTTTGGTCATCGCCGATGACGGATTGTTCGTCACGCGCCCAGCGGTCACTAGCTTAAAGTTACTCAATTTTAGCGCTTTTTTGTGATTGGATCAGAGTAGTATCATCGCCGATGACGCAGCAAAATACGGCTAATTTCGCCAAAATTGCACAAGCCACTACTGGCGTTGACACGGAAGTCTTTTGACTCTTTGAAATATATTTTTTGCCCATCGTGCGGCGAATGCTTCGGAAACTCAAAAGAGACTGGACATCATTATTGTTACACTCGATTTCACCGGGAATCGCTCGAGATCGGCTACCCGGAACTAGGATATTGAAACAGGGATGCCATATAATAATATAATACTACTTTGATTGCATGTTTTTACGGAGGAAACGGCGCGATCTGCCAATACTGCATGTTGTACAACAGCAAGCGTGCCCTTACACAAAGCTCGCTTTTGGCATCAAAAAGAGATACACAGAACGAGGGATCCCGCGTGTCTTCTCTGTACTCACGTAAGTTAGGAAAGTGGAGGATTTCTTGGAAAACACGTGGATATTCCAACAATACAAACGCATGAGAGAAAACAAACGGAACGAGCATTCACGGAAAAATAGCTTTGCTGAAACAAATTCTTTCTATAGTTTCCTCGATCATTTGACTTGGTTCTGAGAAAGAAAACGACGCACACCCTTACTAGTAGAAAAGTGATCAAAGTAAGTTTAGATATAATTCTGAAAATTTGTATTTTATTATATGCGCTTAGAGCCCTCGACCTGGAGTTTGTGATGTAAAGCGGTATACTAATGAGCACTTCTATACTTCTGAGCTTGAAGCATGGACGGATATAGGACTTAATTTACACCTCTCTTTCTATTTGAAATCACACGTTAGAAATAGAGCAACAAACGAGTTCGTCGCGGTGTCACTCTAACCCGTATCTCCCTCCTTTTTTTACGCAGACATACAAATGGGAAGAAAGAGAGAGATGGACAACTCCCTGTATCCGGCCAAGGCTTAAAGCCACCCATAAATGACACTCATTTTTACTCGTGTGCTGTGCATTTCTAATCAAAGGACGCAAATCTACCCAATTAGTGTTTGCCACGGCGCAGCTGATGCGTCATGTCAGTTGCAAAAAACTCGTGAAAAAAATGGTTCCTGTAAAGTTGTATGGATCCAAGACTTTTCATTCGTTTAAAGTTCTTAGTGTGAAGAGAGAAAGAGCAGTAACCGATAAAATTGGAATAAAATTGGGTATTTTATTTTATTTGTTTTTCTTCCATGAATTCAAACGGTTTGATTTAAGTAAAGACATTCTTTCATTCAAGTTTTGAAGTCTTGTCAAGCACAGTATACTCAACTACACAGTAACGATACTCTATAGGAAGGAGGTGGCGAATGTCGTTTTTCAATGTAATCACACGGAAAAATTAAGTTGTAATCTTCCGACTACTAAGGTGGGCCAACTGGGCCACTGTTGTATCTAATGCAAATGAAACGGAAGATGTTAGTTCAACCTTTCAACCACCAGGGGCATTTGCCGATTTTCTAACACTGAGTTTCGCTCTGTGTTAAACAGTGTAGATCAGTATACTGCGTTGCCAAGGGCAAAGTATGCAAGTAAGTAGTAACAGTCCAATATTATAGCTCGTTGGATATGTTGCAAGCAAGGAAAAACATATTAGCATGTATGATCAAAGCTCATGTATGATCAAAGATCATAACATCTATGATAAAAAAAATTACTACCTCAACATTATTCTTAACCCTACTCAGTGAGGAAGAAGAGTTCTTTGTTCGTATACCACGAATCTATACCAACGAAAATGCAATTATTTTAATTCATCTCATCATTAGTAAACATATATTTAAGTCAGATTTATTTACTGTGTCTCACAATAAGTGAACCTGAGGGCCGATCATTTACTTCATCGTTAAACCGATCGATAAGACTGTCTATGAGAGATGCTATTGGTCGAAAATTGTAAAACTTGGCTGTTGCTATGGTAACCATCGTTATAGTGTCCGTTTTTTAAAGGTTACTCATGAGTAGCCTTTATAAAACGAGACTCTTAACGATGGTTACCATAGCAACAGCCAAGTTTTACAATTTTCGACCAATAGCATCACTCATAGACAGTCTTATCGATCGGTTTAACGATGAAGTAAATGATCGGCCCTCAGGATATATTCCAAGTTTTGAATAGATTTGACAACCACGCGCGACGTGACTTGCCTCTACCAATCACCGCACTTCATTCTAATCCCTCGATTCTAAGGATCGGCTTGCTGAATGTGAAACTGTCGAGTCTCAAGATTGAATGAAAATAAGGACCCAAAAGTGGTTTATGACGAGTCTATTTAAAAGTATATTGATACACTAAAGAAAATTCCTCAGATTGGAGAATGATCTGGAGGGGAGTAAAAAACGAGACACCCCCCCCCCCCACCCCAAAATGAGATCAGTGGTGGCTTCAAAGGCATTAAATAATGACGATAACAAGAAATGATAATGAAAAAGGAAGAAAAAGAAGGAGTGTTGAGAGAGGAAATAAACTAGAGACAGCATACGGTGCTTTAAAGTAGATTTAACCGGCATTTAGCTTCTGTAGGACAGGAAGGCGTAGACTGATAAGAGGAAGTGTTCGTTGCTGTCCGTATAGGGTATAACACAATCGTTTTTGGTTGCGAGATAACCAACACGGAAAGAAGGAATAGAAGACCCTGTGCATTATACAGAACACCCGGTTGAAGTTGTATGCTTTAAAGGCACCGTGTATAGATGGAGTGGGGAGACGGAGAAATGTTTAGATGAAGTGAGGCTTTACAGTCTGCAAAAGGAGAGGAACTTAGGAACGACTAAGACAGAGAAAGAGTGAGGGAGGAAGCATTGGAGGGAAAGATAGAGAGAGAAAGAGAGAGAGAAAGAGCGAGAGAGAGATGAACGAATAGGGTGCTGATTGCGAGAAAAAAGACGGCAGTGGGGACGTGTAACGACGAAAGTGCAAATTTTTTGATTGTGGTTCAAGATAGCGGCTGCGTGAAAAGTCGTTGGGAGAGTCCAGGAAGGCGAGGAGGAACGGTTGGTAAGGAAAAGGCATAGACAGAGAAAGAGAAAATTCCCTCTGCTTCTTTTCTGAACCCCCCCCCCCCGCCTTCTCACTGTTCGTTCGTCGCGACCTTTCATTTGACACGTTTAAACTCGAGTTTTTCGTGCTTCTTATCTTGTAACGAAATCGTAACAAAAACCCGCCACTTCAACCCGGCTATAAAACGTTCTTCCCTTCCCTTGATTTTCTTTAATAGTTTTATATCTTTATATATATTTGCCGCTGAATTAAAGGTCCTTGTACACCGACTTTTTGAGCGCTGATTCTTCTCCCCCCCCCTCTCCGCCAACTTCACTCACACTGTTTGCTCCTCCATGCTGCAGCGTGTACCTTCCTTCAACACTATGCTTCCCATTCATCCCCTATCCGACGTTCTAAACATCCTTGCAACACCCTTCATGTATCGTATCGTGCAAAAGTTGAGAGAATTTGCTTTCTTCTTCTTCTTTTTCTTCTTCCTGGAGAACTCGCGTGCTAACTCGGTAGATAACAACAAGCGATGAAGACATCAGTTGCTGGCGATATTTTTCCCTTCTTTATTAAAAAAAGAGAGAAAAAAAAAAGAGAAAGGGAAAAAGAGAGTGAGAGAGAGAGAGAGAGAGAGAGAGAGAGAGAGAGAGAGAGAGAGAGAGAGAGAGAGAGAATAGAGGGAAAAAGAGGAGTGAACTAGGATCGATTAATATTTCTGCAACTTTTGTGAAGTATTCATACTTTTCTGCACCGCGATACAATATACAATATCGTGCACAGCTAGGGCACGCGGTAAACGCGGGCCCTCCAAAATTACTTTATCGAGCGTCACGACTCATGTACTTAGTTACTTGAAGCCACTTCAACGCCTGAATTTGCGTTTTTCTCTCTCTCTCTCTTTGGTCTCTTTCCTCTCTCTCATATTTTCTCTTTCTCTTTTTCCCATCCGGATTTCCTTATCTTTCATGCAAATTTTCCGGGGCATTGATCTGTTCAGTTTTTTAGCTCTCATTCATAGCTTCTGTTCTTTGCAGAGCATTACTTTATTTGAGCTACTTTATGAGGACAACGAGGCTTCACTCAATGTTGCCAGATCTGGAGAGAAAATCCATTTAATCTAAATTCCCTTAAAGTAGAGATTTAATACAAGTTGAAAATTAATAAAGTTTCGATCGTTCAGTATTCCATCTGGTATTTTCTCTCTTGATGCGGCATGTTTTTCTCGCAAATTCTTGCGTAGAGGTAGTTTCAGAAGTGTAGGCGGACCTAAACCATAATCTTTTGCGAATTTTTAACTTTGATTTCTTCAAAGCAATAACGAATTAGCCTCTGACTTTATTATTTGGCTTTAAAAGTGTTCCTCGTTGTAAAGTTAACGCCCAATTACATTTTCATTCATTTTTGTCGAGTAATATCAGAGATAATGTTGAATTCTTGCGTAGAGGTAGTTTCAGAAGTGTAGGCGGACCTAAATCATAATCTTTTGCGAATTTTCAACTTTGATTCCTTCAAAGCAATACCGAATTAGCCTCTGACTTTATTATTTGGCTTTAAAAGTGTTCCTCGATGTAAAGTTAACGCCCAATTACATTTTCATTCATTTTTGTCGAGTAATATCAGAGATAATGTTGACAAATTTCAAAGATTATCGGTCTAGGTCCGCCAACACTTTAGAAAATATCTCTAATAATGTTTTATCCTTGATCCTTTACTCTGGCAACGCTGCGCCATCGCTCTCATTTAGATTAGTGTCGCGTCGTCTCTTTGTTGTCTCTTGTTCTCAGGCTCTCGGTGAATAGACTTAACTTGAAAGAACATCAATTTCAGATCCGCGCATTTAACCACTATTTATACCCTTCAAACTACAAACCTCCGATATTGGTGCAAGGCGTTTCCAAACGCATTTAAACTTGATGAAAAAGCCGAAAAGATAACACATAAAACCCAGTGGTGAGGCGTGAAATTTGACAACGATGTACTTTCTCCATTTAAACTCACTGAAAGAATCGAATGCATCGGTCATCGGCGATGATCAGATGCTTCGACCTTTCTAATATGTTTAAAGGGGAAAAAAGAAACGTTGCCAAATTGCACGCCTCGCCACTGATAAAACCCCAGGGTGTAGGTCGGAACAGATGTGTGTACGATTTTTTTTGCGTCAATCTGTCCTAATTTTAAGTAGATTCTATGAATCTACTTGTTGCAGAGAATACTCTTGTTGCAAGTCGTATTAGTAGATTTTGGGTCACACACTGCCTGCATTGTTCAGAAGTAAAGTTAACTATAAAAATACAGTCACAAAAAAAAAGAATATGTTACTGAGTCATGCTCGGGAGAAATATTATATCCGTCGGTTTGGTCCGTTTCTGGAAAAAAGAAACAACTGGATCCAGTGGCGGCTCGTGCAATGTGGCAACGACGTAATTCCTCCATTTAAACCTATGTAAAACAATCGATCATCAGGAAGTGCAATTGCACCCCCTAGATATCGATACTTTTGCATAGGTTTAAATGGCAAAAAAGCATGGTTGCCAAATTGCACGAACCGCCACTGACTGGATCGAAAAAATGTTGAATTAGGAGCTGCCGGATTGTCCTTGTACTAGTAGCGCACCGAGAGTTTCTTCATCTCTCTCTTTTCTCCATTAAGAAACGTATGTTAGACAAGGATGGACAAGGGGATAAAACCCCCTCCTTCTGTCATTTTCCTACTCATACATTCAAATGGGAAATGAGAGAGATGGAAGATATCCTGGTTGCGCCAGTGCTGTACAATAAAGTGTTTAGGTTCTTTTTTTGCTGTACCTTATTTTAAAACTGCGATGAGTGGACATTTTTGAGTCAAGCCAGTTCCGTTGGAAAAAAAATCATGATTACCATTGTATATAAAGTTCGTCATGAGTCTCGTATGGCTGTATCAAAAATTAGGGAAAGGATTTTTTCAGCTATCAAACGTAATAAAATGTAAGTGAATCACAATCAAACGCCTGAAAACATTGTTGTTCCAAAAAGTACGTTCCGAGACGGTTGGTTTATGAATAATTTCAAACATATGATCTAAAAAAAAACACCATAGTATTTCACAGCTGAAATAATAACTGCATCTATGTTTCGATGTATTTTGAGTCGAAGTAGCTTTGAAACAAGGTGCGTTACATAAGATTCATATAAATCGCCGTGATGTGGCTGCGAAACGAGAAATCATCCAAAGATCTTTGATGTCGATTAATTTCACTAGACAGACTTTATGGCGATGAAATTTTCGTTTTCGCGTTCTTTGCTTAATCGAAACTGACTCGTGAACAAGGGTCGATTACGCACTTCCTACTTTCACCTCGACCACGATTAGAAAACGAAATTTAAGGAATGGCGAATGAAACACTCACTATCACAGATACGATATTTAATCATCCTATTATAATCATAATCTTCATAATCTTTGAGACAATCAAATTATTGACTTACTGATTCCACCTCCGATCACTGAATGTATATTTTGAATCCATCCTCAACAGATACACTCTTTACGTTAACTCCATTATTTTAATTGACTTTCCGTGAAATTCTCAAGTCACCAATGCAATTCAAGCAAGAGAGTGCAGTAGAGGGGGAGTTATTTACCTTATCCTTGTACCCCCCCCCCCCCCCAACTCACCAAAAATCAAGCAGTTATTCCTAGAGCTGACAAGACTCCTCTGCTCAGAGAAAGATGAGCACTCGACTCCATTTGATAAAATCGAGTAAAACGATTCATAATAAGCGATTTTCATCGGAACTAATAACGAAGAATAAATCATACAACAAAGGTAGAGATAGATTAGTCATATACACAGATTTTAAGAGCGTTACCACTCTTTGTCAAGAGTTAAGGGGCGAGAAGTTAACTATTCCTACTTCGCGGTCTCGTTTTTGCCTGCATCAAAAATTGAAGGCGCACTGCACGTTTGAGAATCAACTGACGAAGGACGAAGCAAGCGCACGCGTGCCCGTGAATGTGCTCAAGGCTTCAAAGCTTCCATGAGTCTGAGAACGCCAAAATACCGACGAGTTGATTCAGTGGCAGATTCATTGGCGGAGGGGGAGGGGGTGTACAGTTTCAGGTTAACTTCGGCTCGTTAACTCACGTGAAGTTGACAGTTTGCGATGTCCACACTAAATGCTTCGAAAATCTAGGAAGTTCGAAATCTGGCAAATCTACATAGTACATTTATATTCAGATAAAAGTCGAATTAATGATCGAATTTCAGCTGACAAAAGAAATCCGTGAAAACAAGCTCTCATAGATAGCGTTCCAGAATTCATCGGCTTACTGCATCCGTGCGAAAATATTACATTATCCTGTGACGTAGTTTCCTGTGATGTAGTTTGTGATGAAGGCAGGATTTTTGTCGCATCAGACAGGAGCAAAGCAGCATTTATCTTTAAAGAAATATTTGAGCCCCCTGGAAAAAAAAACAAACAAACAAATAAAACAAAACAAAAAAAATAAATAAACAAACAAAATCAGAGAGCTCTTTCGGAAGAAAAATACTTGAGCTTCCGTTATTTGGAGACCAACTAACGTCTCACAGACCCATCTTCGATTTAAAGGAAAATTTCTTGATACGATTACCGGATTTCCGTTTAGAAAAGTCTTAAACATAAGTTCTTGTTAACGTCAATGGGAATTACGGTGTTATTTTAACAAAAAGGCCGTTTAATACTTTCTTAAAGGGAATTCCGGTTAATTTAAAAGGAAAATTTTTCTCAGCAATACGTTCATGAGCTTGTTCGGAGTCAAAAATAGATCCGATTGCAACCTTCTTTGCAACAAGCTCATTTTCAGAACTCCACACTGTTCCGTGGAGGTTTTAGTCAATCAATGAGTAAAAGAATGGTGGTCTGTGAAGGTGGTGGTGGGGGTTGGTTAAGAGGCGGAAGTTCCAGGCTGAAAAATAGAGCGAGAAGCGAGAGGATCACACGGTAGGTCAGGAGGAGACCCGGGAGAGATCAGTGCGGAAAAAGAAACAAAGCTGCGCCGCGTGAAAGTCGATGCGAAAAGAATAGGAAATAAATTCAATCAAGATTAATTGAATTTCCAGGACGTGATGTGTTGGTTGGTTGGTGCAGCGCTAGCACGAGCGTGATCGCGGAGTTCCGTTGGCGCGCGCGCTACGTTGGTAACAATAACCTTAGACCGTGCGAATATCACCGTGAGTTTCCCCATCCGCTCCGAGGAAGCGAAACGGATAAGAACCGTGGGATGGTCGACAGGAGTGGGGCACCGCTCGCGCTCCTCGCCGCGGCCGTTGCGAGAATGGAACACGGGCAAAAGGGATCGCGGGTAAGGACGGTTGAGAGGTAGATGCAAGAAGAGGGGGGGACAGTGAGAAGGGGGTGTAGATGATAATCCGAGATTTGAAAATCCGTTATCGATACTGACTAGAATGCGCATTGGATCGCCGCGCGAATGTGTGCTTCATTCAAATTTGATTCCTTTCTTCTTGGTTACCTTTTTACCGACTCCGCAAATACACTCTCCTTCCAAGGGATGCCAGATTTGGCCAACAGCTCAGGGGATCGCCTATTTAATTGTGCGATCTTTTTGGAGAGATTTGGCAACTACGCTCTACTCGCGGCGGCAGTGAGGCTATAATTTTCAATCAATTCGCGGTTTCGATCCTTGCGCCTTCGGATTTTCAATCGAGTCTTTTTTCCCTCTTCCGTCCTCGACTTCATCATCGACACCGATCTAATAGATAAAGGAGGTAGTTCTTGGGATGCACTCGTTATAACTTGGTCTGCGTTGCCGGTTGGAACAAAACACAGCTAATACTGCGATAAAAAATGAAAGCTGAGGCTAGAGTCACTATTAATTGACGAGAAAAGGCAAATGAGTGCTGTGTACACCTTCCCTTTTTATTTCATTTTTTATTTTTTTGCAACTGTGAATGTCGATAAATCTTGCTTTGAAATGGCAGCACTGCATGGGCACCGGCAGGAGGGTGTAGATGGAGCAGGCAGCCCCCCTCCCCCCCCAAATTGGAAAATTTACGTACACTCTGATTTTCCCTAATATGAGCTGAAAACAATTTTCTCCCCTCCCTCCCGCCATATGGACACTGCCATGGGAAAAATAGATGAACGCAAAATAACCAAAGGACCAAGGCAAAAGTTACCGATTAGTTGACTTTTCAAGCTCATTTACGATCAATTTTTGAAAACAAGAGCTGAATTAGGTCCACACGCAGGAAACAGTAATTGGTCAAGTATACCATTATGATCGAAACGAACGTTTTGAAAATTTTGAAGTAAGTTTCGATCGAAAAATGTCGACTTTTATATCGCACTCTTAATCATAGAAATCAAAATTTGAGAAAGTTAATAAAGTTTCGAAAGATCGAAGTTTCAAAGTTGTCGAGTTTCGAACGATCGGACCGAATGAAATTTACAATGTGATTTTTCGATGGATGGAAGTTTTAAAATTTTCGAAATTTCGATCGATCTCACATGCCTGAGCGAAATCAAGTCTTATGATCACGGAAAAAAATGTATTTGATGAGTCAGTTGATTCCGATTAGACGAATAAAACGTTGCTTTCTTCTTCTTTTTTCCCCCCTAGTCGCAAACAAAATAGAATTCGACGAGACAAAGAGTTGGTATTCATTGCAAACACGGAAACGAGCCTGAGAGTGGTAAATTATACACCTAGCTACCACTCGTCCTATTCCGAGGCAAAACGACGCGACGCGGGTGGCGGAGAAGCGCGCGCGCGTTTCGACCGTAATGAATGTTCTTCGGGTTCCGATCCTCAGCTCCTCCATCTGAACGAGCCGAGCCTCTGCAGTCTGCAGTATCGTGGCCTAAATTTCGCCCAGCCCCCCCCCCCCCCTTTCCGATTTTCCGCGCCCGGCATAAGAATTACCGTCAAGATCTTGCACCGCTCCGCTTCGTCCCCGCTCAGCAACTCCGCGAGACGTGATCGTTACAACATCGTTGCAAGATGCTAAAGAAAAATCAGCTTTACATTGAGTATAGAGCGGGAGTGGGTCTGGTAGAATCAACGATCTTTACCAATAATAGACCTGCGGGCCGATGATTTACTTCATCGTTAAAGCGATCGTTATAACTGTCTAAGAGTGATGCTTTTGGTCGAAAATTGTAAAACTTGGTTGTTGCTATGGTAACCATCGTTAAGAGTCTCGTTTTATAAACGCTATTCATGAGTAACCTTTAAAAAACGGACACTATAAAGATGGTTACCATAAGTTTTACAATATTAGACCAATAGAAACACTCATACACAGTCTTAACGATAGGTTTAACCAAGGTCCATTTATAAGGTCTGGCCGGTAGCGCCAACTCGGGAAATCCAATGTTTGGGAACCCATACCCCCATTTACTTTGACATTCTTCCCGAGTTCACCGCCATCTTGGTTCAATGGTTTTAAATGTAGAAGTGGTTCCCAAACTGTGGGCCAACGAGGGGAGCCAAAAGCTACCGGCCAGACCTTATGTGTATGGACCTTGGGTTTAACGATGAAGTGAATGATCGGCTCGCTGTTTAGTGTGACCTCACAAAAAATATTGGATCCAAATAAACGTCCCATCTCACTCGCTCTCGCGGACTTTTTCCCCCCATGAGAAACAAGATCAACATTTTCAAATGCAAATTCGTTCTAGTAAACAAAAAGTTCTCCCAGATTTTATTACACCATTGCATTCCACGTACCTAAAAATATAATGCCGTTCCAACAACATTTTCGATACATCACGTATCAATTTACAATCCCAGTTACATCGAAAAAAGTCCTATGTTTTGTCCTTGTCTTACTCACAGTTTCTTATGGGCACAAAATTTTAGTATATACGCGCAGTAGCACCATCACACCGAACAAGCTTCGGTAAGAAGAAAAGTTAGGATGATTCATTGTCATGGTGTTGATATGCCCATAAGAGACCGTGAGTAAGACAAGGACAAAACATAAGACATCTTCCGATATAAGTATGATTGCAAATTAGCTTGTGATCTTTCTTGAATTATGTCGGAGGGAAAAAATTCTTTAAGGTACGTGGAATCTAAGAGTGCATTAACATTTTAGGAAACTGGTTGTTTAATAGCATGAATTCGCATTCGAAACTTTGAATCTGATTTCTTATGGGTAAATAAATCCACGAGAGAGAGCAAGATAGAGCATTTGTTTGGATCCAATTTTGATCGTGACGTCATCACTAAAAAGGTCTATAGAGATGATTTATGAGCGTGGTCTTGAAAAACCAAGGAGACCATGATGACAATTTCTTCTGATTATTTTCACACAGGCTTGGTTTGCTTAATGTCTTTGTTAACCTTAAATCAAAAAGCGTAATTAATTCAGAAGAAATTGGTCTTAAACGAACGAAACAGCAAGTGTTTTAGAGTAGCTATCTGGACACAGAAATTGAAAGAACTATTTCTTTTGGAAGGATTTGCACGAAAAAGAAACTATTACAGAAACAAGCACAATTTTCTCACTTGGATAGTTGTATTGAAATTCTGTGCCCAGAATGCCACTCTAAATCTATTGCACTTTCATTTAAAACCGATTTACACTGAATTATTATAGTTTTTGATCCAAGGTTAAAAAAATTGGGCAAACAAATCAGGATCATATTATCCATGCTGCCATGCTTTGGGTAGAACTTATAACATGTATCACCTCCATTGGTATAGCGCGTTAATTAAAATAACGTTTCAATTATAATTAGTTTAAAAACTTAAAATGTCCAAGAACTATGAAACGTGGTATTTATACATTTTATCATTGCTTTTAATGGTACCATGGTACGTAGTTCATAAACTTTCCTGGAGATCTCCTTGACTTGGCATGGGCTTGAACCGTCCTCTAGATGAAAGCTGCACTGGGTCTGCTGCAAACTTTTGCTACAATGTTATAGAAGGCTGATTCCTATGCAAATTTACTTGAAAATAACTTTGAGAACATCAGAAAGTTCCAAACTCCACTCGGTTATTTTTTCATAAAAGACTCAATGTGAGTACTTTAATTTACAAAAATAGAATGTCTTGCGCTTCAGTAAATTTCTATTGAATCCTTACTTTAGTGTACCGTTAGATGACCATGTAAACTTTAATTTTGATTTATGTGACATTGATCGTTTTTCCAATGGACTCTTCAGATGCGTTCAACAAAATTAAAGATGGCAGTCACGTGAGCGGGTGGCAATGGGAGCGTCCATCTCAGCTGCAGCTTTCTGTGCTGAGAAAAGTGATTCGTCGAAGGGAAATATGCAATTAGTTGAGAATCCCCCATTGTTACCCACTCATTCGACTGCCATCTTTGAATTTTGCTGCACGCATTCATTGAGTCATGTGAGTGGCTATCGATACTCTTCGGCGATTTTCACTATATTTTACGTGAGAATGGAGCTGTTGCAAACTTTTGCTACAGGTTTATTATTAGTTGAATAATGGGTAATACCCTGTTTAAATAACGATTAGCGCACTAAAAAACCACGAAATCCACTTCTAAACTCACAAAATGCTTTTAAACGCGAGAGCTCAATGGCGGCCGAGGCCGCGGTTTTCTTATGGCAATTGTATGCTTCTTCTTCTTCTTGTGTGGTGTTGCGAGAACACCTCGTGTAGATGGCGCTGATTGAAGATAGGGAACCCCAATGCAAACCGCGGCCCCGGCCGCCATTACGGTCTCGCGTTTAAAAGCATTTTGTGAGTTTAGGAGTGGATTTCGTGATTTTTTAGTGAGCTAATTTTTACTTTTACAGGGTATTACCCCATTATCAACTATTAATAAGTCTGTAGCAAAAGTTTGCAACAGCTCCATTGATCCTTCATAACGGTCGCGGTGTAGAAATTTTTTTTAACAGATCCATGGTCATGGGCGGAGCCAGCAATTAAGCAACTGTGGATTCTGCCTATTTGAATGTATGAGAAACAATCGATTAGAAATTCGGCCAGGGCCCCCTCAAGAATTAATTGTTTCCCATACATTCAAATGGATAGAATCCACAGTTGCCAAATTGCTGGCTCCGCCCATGCCCATGGGTCATCGAAGAACATTAAAATAAATATTGTAAACCATAGAAAAGTATAGAGAGACGAAGCCGTATGTAAATTAAAAATGACCAACAAAAAATAAACCAAGAGTCAAAATCAGAGGCGATGCCTCTCACTCAGGCATTAAACGAAGCGTGCACTACATTCATGTCTCGCTTTATTGTAGCGTCGCGTCGCGTCGTCACAGAGACAGCTTGCTCCGCAACGATTAGGGTGTTTCGCCTTCAATTGCCGAGTCAGGCAAAAGCAATGCGTTTACGTACGAATAGTTATCTCGTAGAAATAAAATCTCGTTTTACCGCATTATTTTGTGCGAGGACGGTTAGAGAGAGCTATCCATGTTCATGGTTTAATCTGCTGCGCGAGATTTTTAGATTTTGCTTCGGACAAAAATACACCAAATAAACTAATTTGACTCTTGATGTTCGTCGAAAACATAAATTTAAACCTATCTATGATTGCTGATTTATATTAAATACTTTAATACACTCAAGAGTTCAAGTCAGGCAGAACTTTTTATTGGGACCAGTGGCATACGCGGGGGGGTGGCTAAGGGGGCTAAAGCCCCCCCCCCCAGACCTTCGATTTTTGGGGGTGGAGGGGAAGGGGGGAACAATTTTCAGTCAAACGCTCATCAGTGCGAGCCCCTCCCAAGAAAAATCCTGCGTACGCCACTGATTGAGACTATCATGCATAAAGTTGCTATTAAAGCAAAATTGCGATTCTCTAAATGAAAAATAGAGTCTGGAGAGTTGAAAAAGTCGAAAGAGTTAAAATGTCTTTTGTCCTCCCCAACTTTAAATGAAACAATCACGAATTTCGATAGAGCCATCAGAGCTGGAAGCAGGCTTTTCAATAGGAGAAAGTAACTACCCATCTCATCTCATCTCTCTCTCATGGAGATAATCCATTAATTATCTCCCAATGTCGACTCGTGCGATCTGGCAACCATGTAATTTTTTTCATTAAAACTTAGATAAAACAATCGACTCTTTATGAGAAGAGGGGGGAGAAGCACCGTTACAAAATTTCACAAACCGCCACTGCTGTCCCCTTGAAAGACAAAAATGGCAGGGGAACTATCCTATAGTGTAACTACACTGCACAATAACTCGTATCAAGCGATTTTGGCGTGTTTGCAGTTTAATTGGTATCGAAATATAGAACACAACATCGTACTTCAAGGGCGTAACTGAGAGACTCAAAGAAAAACAAGCTCATTGAGAAGGTCATAGCTTGAGAATTCCTTAAGATTTCCCCACATACCATGTATATAATGGGTCTGTTGCACACTTCAGCTACAGCGTTTTAAAGTATCAAATCCTATGAAAAAAGCCGAGAAAATAACAATGGCAGCATCAGAAAACACTAAAATTCATTAATAAACTCACAAATTGCGAAAAACACTAGACACTATTCACCCCTGTATCATTCCACTACGTGCACGATATTTCGCGAAATCAGCGCGGCACATTCAAATAATCACGGCCGACTGCCATCACAGCTGACTTCATAAACAAATAAACAGTAAACACTGACGGCGTCTGTTCGAATTCTTACGATTAAATATCCTCAATTCCTCACAAAAGGTTCTGAAAGGTACGGAAACCGATATTTTTGTCGAAAACTTATCAAAATGAAACTATAGCACCCAGGAGTTCCAAGCATGATGAGCGAAGTTGGAATCATCCTTGGAACTCCTGGGTGTTATAGTTTCATTTTGATAAGTTTTCGACCCAAATGTCGGTTTCCGTACCTTTCAGAACCTTTTGTGAGGAATTGAGGATATTTAAACATAAGAATTCGAACAGACGCCGCGTCAGTGTTTACTGTTTATTTGTTTATGAAGTCAGCTGTGATGACAGTCGGCCGTGATTATTTGAATGTGCCGCGCTAATTTCGCGAAATATCGTGCACGTGGTGGAAAGATACAGAGGTGAATAGTGTCTAGTGTTTTTCGCAATTTGTGAGTTTATTAATGAATTTTGAGGTTTTCTGATGCTGCCATTGTTATTTTCTCGGCTTTTTCCATAGGAATTGATATCTTAAAACGATGTAGTCGAAGTGCGCAACAGACCCATTAATGAGGACAGGGGTCTACAGAGGGCTTTTGGTCAACTATTGGCCCGTAAATTGAAGCCACTTTTCCACAGTAGATTTTTCGAATTTTCGGAAAAGTAACTCAAAAACAGGTGAGAGGTCGACGATTTCCTCATCCTAGGCCACCATCTTCATTCCTTTTTTACATAGGATAAATGGAGAAATTCAAGGAATTCTCAAGCCAAAGCCATATCAAAGAGATTACATTGCTGAGACTCGGAATTGTGCCCTGGAACTCTGGTTGAGAGTCATCAAAATGATCATTTCAGATGTTCGCTGCAATAGTTGCAGTATCAAAAAAGGCTTCTCGTCTGCGGAATGTACCTGAACAGATGTCAATGAGTAAGGTAGATGTCCCAATTACCGCCCCTGCCCCAATTACCGCCCCCCCTTTTCATTTATTCTTTAAAATAAGCTTACTTTAGCAGACAAATTTAAACGTATATGGGATAAGTGTTTTTCATAGGTTGGCTGAACTGGTGAAAAAAGTTTGAAGTTGATATTTAGCAGCGTTGTGCCCTTAAAAAATCATAGAAGTTGACACAGGACACCTGCCCCCGTATTACCTGTTTTTGCCGATTTCTCTCAGCAGTTACTTATTAAAAAGCTGTTCTCTTTACTTTCTGCTTTTTAAATTATTATAATGTCATTATTTCCTGACAATAAACATGATGATTTGAATGAAAAGCCAGCGCAAATATGTATGGCTATAATTAGGGCACCTGATATGACAATAATTGGGACAAAGCAACTTTTGGTAAGGCGGTAATTGGGACATGGGTCATTTTTTCGAGTTTTATTAATAATTTTTTTTCCTGATTGATTACGCCAACTTTATATTTTTTTCATAAAACTAGATAGTATTTGAGAGGCCCTAGTGAAAACCGATCATAGATTTGATAAAAATTAACATTTTTACAGGCATTTTACGGCAATTTTTTCTTAAGGGGGCGGTAATTGGGACATCTACCTTAAGCCTATTCCGCAGCTGAAATGGCTATGAAACAGCGAATTTTTGGCCAGAAAATTGACAATCCTGGCCGAAAATTGGGTTAATGAACCATAATTCCCGAATCGGTTGCGATAAAAACGTTGCCGCTGTTTTAAATTAGCTCGCGTTACCACCTGTCACATTTACTCTCCCTTGCTCCGGTTTGTCCTGCCAGACACCCCCTCGGAGCGGAGCGAGGGGTCTGAAAAAGGTAGGAAAGATGGGAGGGAAGGGGAGGCTACATTCTCGACTGCATTGATAGCGCAGCAGCAAGCAGAGCAGGGCTGCCGTTTTGCGTATAGTCAATGCTATTTTTCAATTCACTGATGATTCCACCGGTGGAGTAAAGATTACACAGTTCAGTTCAGTGCTTGACTGTAATAAACTAAAATACTCGCATCTGTAATCTTTCCTCAACCGGTGGAGTCGTCGATGACTTTAAAAAACTTGCGAATATTTTAATTAATCAACGGAGTTTCCACCGATTAAGGAAAGATTACAGATCAGAGTATTTTCGTGCATTACAGTCATACACTGAACTGAACTGTGTAATCTTTTCTCAATCGGTGGAATCATCGGTGAATAGAAAAATAGCATTGATTATTTGCAAAACGGCAGCCCTGAAGCAGAGCTATGCTGCGCAATGTTGCCGTTTTTCGGATAACTGTCCAATTCTTCCCATTTGAACCCGTGTAAAAGTTGGTCAGTTACAGGAAAATCTAGCATCATTGATGTTGCGACTAAACAAATTTCCTTTGTCTTGTCCTGTGAATTAAGTTTCTTAAAAAAAAGCACACGCGCGCCTTCAATTAAGATTTTAAATAAAAAGCTAATGACTAAATGACTAAATTTTTCGCACGGGAAATCGATCGAATACAATCCTCAAGGGCAACGACGCTTTCTGATACGATGAAGGTTACTCGATTCCGATAGGATTGCGCTTACGTCAACTCATGACCCTTACATTTATGGACCCTTTATCCTAACAAATCAAAGAGTTTTCAACAAGAGACCTTAAATGGAGTCATAAAAGGCGCATGGGTGAAGAGTAAAAAAAGCAACGACTATTTCTTGGGGGGGGGGGGGATTCAACGTCAAACCAACCTGTTTCAAAATTGGAATTTGGCAAGTTTTGAGTGCGCAAATCTTTTAGAAATTGTTTACAAGCCAACTTCGCACCAATCTTCTGCCTTATAGATGTCAAGAATCTCTCCTTCAGCCCAACTCCTCTATTCGCAGAAAAGAGAGGGGGGGGGGGGGGGGGTAAGACGAGTTGTAAGTGGAATGACTTCACCAATAAGATTATAACGTTTACGACTCGATGATTTTACGAGACGGACATTCATAACCATCCGCAGGGTTTAAGCTTTCGTAAAACTTACATCTCACAAAGGATCTGGAACCGTGAATAAAAAACTGCATGCACAAAGTTCTGAATGTTTTAAGTAAGTCCGGGACGCGCCTGCTGTTATTCCTTACAACCCCTAAAATTCCTAAATTTACATCAGGGCAATTCTACGAGAAAGGGAATTTTCGCTAACGCAGTTAGTTATCACAGATTACATCGTTCTAAAAATAAAAGATATGGTGAACGAAATAATATTTCCGCTACACACGCTGCTTCCACGCGCTGCGCGTATCTCTGAAACCGAGACTCTTGGGGGAAAAAACCAAAAGCACCTTTAGCTGGAATTTGTTATGGCATGTGTGGTACCGATGTTTGATGCTATTTTACTCGAAAATCAAAACATCGATTCACGTAATCATTTTCCGATGGAAAATGACACTCTTTCGATGATTCTGCGGGGACAAAATGACAGTTATAGCTATTTAACAGCAGATTTCCATATTTTTCCGCTGTCACCAACGTCCAATAGTCGTTTGATTTCGCTTTCGGACAGCACAATCTGGAGCTTGGTTGGCACAAAATCAAACGACTTATGATGACAGCGGCAAAATACATGATAAATCTGCTATAAAATAGCTAAAAAAGCCATTTTATCACCTCAGAATCTTCGAGAAAGCGCCGCATTTCCACCGAAAAATTATTATTTCAATCAATATTTTCGTATTCCAATGAAATGGCAAACAGAATCGGCATCACTGATTCCATGACAATTTATGGTCAATATTTTCAAATCATCAAGTACTTACAGTTTCATCATAAAAAACACCAAAAATTGCAACTGCCTCATTGTATCGTATCAAAATTGTCTGCATGCTATTCTAAGGATAAGAAACTCCGCTCTTTCGAGAATGCAATTGAGAATCGCCGAATAATCTATTAATGTACTATGGCTTGAATACCCCGGTCGAAATTTTTATTGTTAAATATATCTATTGTTTTCAATTGAATTTTCGATTTTTCATGAAGTAACTTATTAGGGGCATTCTGCTTGGTCCGTAAACACTTGAAAGCAGCAAAATGGTTTAAAGGTAGCAAGATTTAAAAGAGACAAAATTTCGACCAGAGTATTTTCGTTTCAAGGCTATGGTACTTCACTATAGGTTGGAAGGGGGAAAAAACAATGATCTATTGTTCGCGAGCCGCCACTGATAGAATCCCACTGTGTGAAGAATATATGAGAGCGGGGGCGAGTGGAACGGCCTCGCTATCCATTTAGTAATTGTCCTCCTACCTCCCATTTGAATTCCTCTCGAACGTATTGTTTTATATAAAGATGAAAAAGTTGGAGCGAAAGTTCTTGGACAAAACTTCGAAAACTTTCCGGTATTTTATTTCAAAGAGAACAAAGATGTATTCTGGTTTGTTGAATATAAATATGTGACAGTACATTAACCCCCTTGTTAACTGGGGCGTTAAAATTTTGCTTATTCATACCCTATGCATTCACACCCTCAGACATAACCTCACTGTTCAACGTAGCGGCTCAGTTATGACTCGTTGTTTGAGTACGTATATGGGTAATGTGATGTCTACTCTGGAGTGAGGTTGGTTTTCTGGGGTGAAAAGAGTTTACGGCGTTTCAAGTCCAAGATAAAATTAACAAAGGTTATTGCTTTGTTTGATTTTCAACAACAGCACTCGTTTTAATCAACTTCAGACTTCACAGATCATGCAATTACCACCGGAGTAATTGCAACGAAATTCAGCGAAAAAAATAATTATTTTTTCTTTTTAATGAAGAAACTTAAAAATATTTTTCGAAGGTCCATACAATTCAACAGGATTGTCACATGGTATAGACCTTGAGTAAAATTGTGCTGAAAAAATTATTAGCGCATTGAAATGTTTCTTAAATCCACTTGGTAACTCATAAAAAGCATTCAATTGAAATAAAGACTTGTGATGGCAGGGCAGCACAGCATACTATACTGTCAGAGTTATTATCAAGCTGGGGTGCTTTAGTCCGAGATCGAAATAAAAAATGGCAAAAAATGAGTATAAAAACCAGGAAAAAAAAACAGAAAAAAACACTACAGTAGTGCTGACAAAACCTTCGGAAGAAAAATAACCCGGTAAAATACTTTATAGTTGATTCAACCAAATCTTTTGTTCATCCAGCAAAATCTCTTTAGTTAGATGTACAAAACCTTTGGTTAGCTGTACTAGAGTCATTTCCTGGGTCACTTTTCTACCGAAGGTTTTGTTAGTGCTGACAAAGCATTCATTCTGTTTATTCAGTAGAAGGCATCAAATATCATAGTTCTCGATCTTTCAAAATTAATGCTCGATGCTCAGCATAAAATCTATAACGTAATTTGATCTGTCAAGTTCAAAGGTCTCAGTTTGGATCGAAATATTCTTGTTTTTCCACGAATTAAACTTTCTTGCAAAAAATGCGAAAAGTAGACTATGCGAAAAATCGGGACGACTTAATTTGACAATTTTATCATTTTAGTAATCAGCGTCCCCAATACTGTTGAGGAGCACGATTTAAAAAAAAATGATGGGACAAATCGTTGAAATGCATTAACAGGGAGAAAAATTTATATTCGGGGCTACCAGTATTACTTCTACGAAATAGTTAAATATTCATTCGCGTATCCTTAACTAGATTTCTGGTAATATTCAAAATACATTTTTCGTTGAAACCAGCAATATCTTCACAGACAGGTACCAGAATTTACATTTAACTGTTCTGTAGAAGTAATTCTGGTAGCCCCTAATATGGATTTTTCTCCGAGGAACATTTAGTTTAAAAGAACAATGATGCTTGATGCTTTACGCGGACAGTTAGTTATGTCGCAAAGGAGGCCTACTTCATGTCATGGCGTTCGAATTGACAACAACACAAATCGGTTGCACCATGTGCCAACTGTTCATTTTTGCAAGAGACGCAGACGTGACAAACAACGAGCTGCTGCTACCCCGCATAATCGTTCAAAACTGAAGTTGATTACGATTACAAACTGTTCAAGAGATAATTAATTGTTCATTTATTTATAAAGTTGGGTTCGGTAGCCGGTTAGCCTTCTCTCCTCCTGTAGGTCAGTCACCGGCCTCCATTAGCCCCACAGCCGCGGCAAGGAGTGGAGCACAAATCCGGCGGCCGGAGGCTTTACTTCACGGATTAAATTGTCTATCTACTCTATGCGATCTGCGGGAATTATTGTGTCATTGTGTGTGAGAGGAGTTTCAGAAACGTCCACCGCCGTCCATCCAGCGTTGCGTCGGTGCGGACCCGGGGGAAAGGGGGGATGACAGAGGGATGGGGTTGGCCCGGAGAACTTGCGGCCATTTCGACGTCAAGTTTCAAATCTCTCCTTGACAGGTTTTCAAAATCTTCACTCGGCCTGCCTTCTCCTGAAACCTCCTGGTCCCCCCGTTCACGACTATCGTCAACTTCCTCCTCACATTTCTCTAAAGTACGCTTCTCGTCTTGATACCTTATGTCGACCGCTAACCCTTATCCTTGAGACAAGAACTTGGTTGTTCCCATGTCAGATACGTCATTTATATCCCGTCTCGATGTTCACATGCGGCTGAACCGAGATGCGCAATGACAATGCCCTGTATTATTGACGTTAGATTATTTTTGAGAAAGATGGGAATCCGAATTTTGTCGAGGTGATTGTGCTGGAAGGTCCTGTCGACGATCGATACGCAATTGGACGGGATCACTGCTATGCTCATCAGAGAGTCACAGATCGACCAAGATCACCTAATTTATGCTCTCTGAATCTTCGATGAATAAAGGAGCTCTTTGCCAAAATATTATAAATTGTGTGGTAGCTCTGAAAAATTTTCATTTCTTATAGTAACAAAGTATAGTTGAACCCCATTTTGACCCGCTCGGAAACACTAAGGACCCATTATGATATATCAGAAAAAATGGGTCAAACATTATGTAAATTAGTTCCGAAAAATATTATCGGGTGAAAAATTTGGTTCATTATTTTCCCCGCTAATTTCCCTCCCAAGTTAATATTGCCATACTCACTTAAAACACGTTCACAATCCATACGGCAGGACTTTGTTGGGGGGGGGGGGGTTACAATACAAAAAACAAAGAACGAAAGATGTTAATTTTTCCCAACTACTTCAAGTAATTGAGTAAATTAATAAGTTTGTTTTAATACTGTTATAACTTGTCTATTTTTTGTATCGATTTGTTGAAATTTTGAGTTGCTGTTATACAGGTGGAAAAGGGATTTAATCCTTTCTGCTTCAGCTTTTAAAAACGGAAACAAACAACAACGATAGTTTTTCAAATTAATCTAATTCGTATCTAAACAAAAACACTACACTCGTCGGACACTATTCTAAAAGTTTCCTAAATGGAACACTCGATTAACTGATAATTGATTGTTCAAAATTGACCTGCAACTCCTCCGCATTACTATTCTAATTCGACATTTTCTCGTTGAATTATTACGCTCTCTATTCTGACCAACATTGCCAAATTTTGCGGGAAATTCAAAAACTTCACTTTGAGCAAAGAGGGGGAATGCGTGTGATTACGAACGCAAAACGGCATCGGTGACTCCAAAATCAAAGCCACGCAGATCCCATTTACATATGCTGTAAACACGCCGGACACGGCTCAGAGTTGGACCGCATTACTGTTTAGTGGACTTGAAGCATTGTTGCCAAATGATAAACAGTATATACTGTTGGATTTAGTAATATGTATTGAGATTTGAATGGTGGATTTCTCGTCGATTACATGGCAACAGCGCGTACTGCAAATGGGAGGATCGATTGGGGCTGTGAGCCATTGCGCGAATGAGGTATTGAACATTAGCGAGGGCACAGCCGCGAGTTAAATTGACCCCAAATTGTCCGCGCAAATTGAGTATTGAAAGAAAGCAGGAGTATTCACGAGCCAAGCCTAGCAGCGAGTTGATTAATTCGATACAATGTATCCGGCTTTGGGATAGCTTGGTTTTCCGCGGGACCTAAAAGTTCCATTCAAACTTGTGAAAGTGACTTGGTCAAATTCCCTTTGCCTTGTGGGATTAGGGCATCAAAAAATTGAACCTTAAATTAGCACTGCCGTACTGTCCATATTTAATGGTAATTTTCGATTTACCTTCGATACTACTAGTTGACCAAAATATTCAATGTTAAGTTCAGTGCATGAGTACACTGAAAAAGAAAAAGAAAAAAAAATGGTAAATTTAACTTTTTATCAGATAGAAGTATGGTCACAAATTATAAATGGTTGGTTTTACCATTTAAAATCGTTAATTTAAAGCAGCACGAAAGTTGTGAAACTATTTTAAACGGTAAAACCAACCACTTATACGTTGTGACCATACTTTTAATTGACTAGTAAACAGTTAAATTCACCACTTTTCACTTTCTCACTCTAATGCATTTAGAACAATTGAGAAAGTATTACAATGGCGCAGAGATGTTTGATGCATTTTGTTTCGATACTTGGCCCGCTGCGACTAGGTCAATCATGATAATTATAAAATAATTGGCTCTTATCATGCCTAATACTATCCTAATGAACATCCATCCATGATATTTCAATATTTCTTAAGGTTGGGCATTCCAACACAAAGGTCCACAACAACATCGACGGCTAGGAAATCTGTTGCAATGCATGCACAGTTGCAGATGCGCCCGATAAATTATTTCGAAAGGACTGAAAAAAATTTAGCTCAAGCAAATATTGACTGACCAAACGACAGAACCTCTTTCATTTTTTTTTTTTTATTTTTTTTTTTACTTATTTATTTTTTCTAACTTTTTGAACCTTTTTTTGTCTTTTTTGTTTGTTTCAGGGATTTGCATGCGGGCTGCTTTTTTGTAGAAGGATGCTCGAGGACCGACACGGATGGCGGCCTCATTCACTTTTACACTCGGCCACTCCTATCAACATCCGTCGAAGCTGGAGTTGGGCTTGGGTCTGGGCCCATTGCCCACATCGGCTCCTCATCGCTCTCGTCTTTCTCATCAACCGCCCCGGCTCCGTCCTCACCTTTGATATCAGTAAGTACCCCTCAGCCTCATTCCTCATCCACCCCCCCCCCCCTACACTTGTTTGTCAACCCCGTAACACCCCCCCCCCTCCCGACCTTCTTTCGCCGTTGCTTCATTTTAAAGTCCCAATTAATTTCATTACGTGATACATATGACAAATACGAGTATTAAGTTACTGAACCGTAATTGGTGATTAGTAGTCGCGGGGTAAAAAAGGAAGAAAATAAATAAATAAAAAAGGGCGAAGGAAAATCCTCGTTGTTTTCAACCCCCCCCCCCCCCCCACAATTCCTGAGCGAGTTTCAGTGTCAATGAACAAACGCCGATGGGATCAAAATCCACAGCAAAATGTTCCACGCGATAAGTTGTTAATTTCTCCTACTCGAAACACTGCACAAGTCAAAGGAACCTTTAGGTGATTCCAGGCAAAACTTTTCCAGTTTTCAATCCGACGGATATTGCCACTAGTCATTATTGGGATAAGTCGTGTTTTTGACACATTTTTAAACCAAAGAAAACACGCAAAATCCATAAACGTCAGCACCTGCGAAATGGATATGTTGAGCTCAAAATGAGCAAGGTTGGTTAAGAATTAAAGCCGTATATTATGAAATTCGTTTCTCCAAAAGCTTAGTGAGTGCGAATTATGTAATGTCTATCTGCCTCACTCGCACTCATTAAGGCTTATGGGAATTTTCGTACTTCATAATTTCCTGCTTTATTTTGAGTACTTCAGCTTGAAAGTTACAGGATATCTTTCTGAGGTATGTTTGCAGGTGCTGACGTCCCTCAAATATGTACTCTGGGCTTAAATTCAACAATTTCAGCCAAAAGCTGTGGACGTTTTGAGTAACGCTAAAGTGGTGCTATCCAGCGGATTGATTTAAGACGTGGACAAGCTTTGCTTGGAATACCTTAACAAGTTATAACGCATAACAACAGAGTCAGATTAACTACGTTTAATCATCACCATCGGTACTCCTTACTTGAGTGAATAGTAAAATAGTTTTACTCCTTAGAGTATATTTTGCCTCTGTTGATATTTGAAGGAGCTTGATGTCATCCGAGCCGTCCCAATTGCATTGTTTATGCACTACACTAAATTAGAGTCAGAGTCACTCATATTATTGGATGGACGCTGGATCAGTAGCGGTTGGTTTGATGATGTAAGTTTTCGAACATTCAGCAGTTCTCATCTGTTGAGAGATGAGATGTTCAATTTACTGTTCAAATCACCACCCTCCCCCCTTTTTTTTCGCTATAAAGGGGCAAAGCTATTGGCTACGGGGAGTTCAACCCTTTTCCCCTTTGAAATCAAGATTTAGCCCCAAGAAAAAATTATTTTTTCGTGTTTTCTAGGGAATTCCGACAAAATTCGAGCCTTGCTGATTGAAAACCCCCACCCTCACCCCCTAGACTCCCTTCAGACCCTCATTCTCCCCGGCCTCGAAAACTTTCTGGACATGCCTTTACGGTTGGGAAACGTGCATGTCTAAAATAATATTATTAGCTCATCTACCGCTTCTATGATCATCATTAAAAAAAAAACAAACAAAAAACAAAAAAAAACACATCTTCAAAATTTAAACCCTCTGCAGATGCTCCATTTAACGCTTCAAAGTATCCTGCATCCTGCAAGGATAATGCAGAAAAAATCCGGCGACTTGACAATGAAACGTTGATTCGCGAAAGATATAAATAATTTTCAGTTATCTATGCGTGATCTCTTTAAAGAAAATTATTGACTTTCAGAGGTTTTTTCCTAATTATATAAGAGTCTCTCTCTCTCTATCTCTCTCTCTCTCTCTCTCTCTCCCTCCCTTTCCCATCTCTATCCCTCTCAATCTCCCCCCTCCCTCCCCCAGCAATCTCTCTCTCTCCCCCTCTCTTTCTCTTTCTCTATCTCTCTCTCTCTCTCTCTCTCTCTTTCTCTCTCTCTCCACCGTCATCCTGCTCGCTCGCCTTCATTCACGGCAGCAGCGGACTGTGAAATCGATCGTGAACTGAGAACAGGCCGCAGTTAAGGAGAGCGTGCTAATGTAAATTCACCGGAAAACATCAAAGTGACGAGAATAGGAACTTGATCAGTGCATTTTACTATAGACAAACTCGAACCCGTACACAGCGGGTGGAAATCGATAGTCGAGTGGTGGTGCAGTGGTGTACGGCGGATAAGCGAAGCGTCAAACGGAAGGGGCAACAAAGAAGGGTCGAGTTGAAAACAAAAACAACAACAAAGCATTTGACGGGCAAGAACGATTAGCGAGGGTGTATGTGATGGTGTGCAGAAATATGCGGTGACCCGTGTAAGGAATGTGGGCTTGACCTCGTGCGTCGTGGCCTCCCGGGTGATGTTCTATCGCGCACCTTCCTCTGGACCCTTAACCCTACCTCCTCCCCCCCCCCCTCGTCTTATCTTCCAAAACAAGGAGTTTCGAGGAAAGTTAAAATTCACAAACTTCATTTCAGACAGGCGAAGATCAAAGTATCAATAACACTCCGTAAAGAAGGGTCGACTTAGTTACGTCAGCTATCTTAAGACTTTAGCACTTGGCATAAGATCGGCTGCTCCCTACGTAGGAAACTGGGTGTCTTGGAAATTTCTTGGTGACAGAGTATAAAGGAATCGACCCAAAAATTCTGAAAAATAGAATAGGACTTAAACTCGCAAAGTGGATTGACCCAAAATTGTTAATCGTCTACGATATCAATTAGTTGCTCTAAACTTGTGGCCGTTATACAAAAAGTTCTGAAAACCATTCTGATTCGAAACTACAAAACAAAAACTTAACTCATAAAATATACTAAAGTTTTTGGGAGTCATATTGTGTTTCGTTACCCAACAAGGTAAACCTAATTGTCTCAACTTTGTATCTCAACATGTATGACGTATGTTCCTCTTCGGAAGTTTTTAAATTCTTTGCTTTACCATCAGCCATTCGGAATACATATTTTTTCCTCGTTCACTTTGTCATACACCACTCACCGTTATAGTTAACTACCGGAGGTTCAAGAGTTTCTAAAAAAAAAAAAAAAAAAAAAAAAAAAAAAAAAAAAAATGGACTTGCTTTAAAAAAATGTCTAGTCATCAAAAAAATGTGATCGAAAAAGAGTCAAAAATCGTCATCAAGAAAAATGTCCACTCCTCTGATGTCTGAAGAAAGTGTCAGTTTCTCCCCCTCCCCCAATATGCTCTTAAACACATTTGATCAGAAATTATTTCAAAGGTACGAGTAAGAGAAATCTTATATTAAGATGTATTTACACCTTGAGTTTCAAATCCATGTTAGAGAAGAGATATCCGTAAAAAAATAGACAAACTGTAAACTCACAATCAGTGTAAAGTATAGCACTTCACTTGGTGTTCATCCATTGAATCAAGTAAAACCGATAAAATAATATATACAATCAAAATAAATTACATTCGATGAAAAATAAATAAATTAACATTGTAAAAGCCCACTTTTCGTTACTATAGTCACGCAATAACGAGAACTGTTATCACTAGCGTATTCGTTACTTTAATTGCTGCTCTAATAAATGGAAAAGCTATCCGTTTGACACTTAAAGATATGACTTGGACAGCCTGGACTGGTGCTCATTATTTCTTTTCTACCCTACATAAGGGGTCGAGTAACTCAGAGGTGTAATTGCATGAACTGGCTAAAGACCTTAAAGATACTTATCACGCCCTGGTTGACAAATAAACAAGTTCGTGTCCTGTCCTCGTGAATAAGCGTGCGGAGGGTCAGCTGATTGATTTGTAAAGGGCAATCTTTCTTCACGATGGAAGGGCCAGAGAGGGAAAGTCGTTGCGTAAATACTACTTGCGGAAGGTTTTGATAGTTCATTTGATTCGAATCAGCGCAAAAGATTCGTTCAAATTAGTATCATTGAAAAAATGAACCAACTTCTTTCCTATTTTTTTTTCCTTCACTTGTTCTTCGGGCGTAACTTTATGATAACGAATGCTTTTCATAAATAGATATTTATTGAAGACTGTTAAATAGTAACCTTATTCTTACGAGCAGTGGCGTCGCGTGCCATCTGGCAACAATGCGACTCCTCCATTTAAACTCCTTACATATATCGAATTTTCCCTGTGCAATGTGCACCCCCAGAATTCGACCTTTTACATGAGTTTAAATGGGTAGAATGCAGTGTTGCCAAATTGCACGCGACGCCACTGCTTACGAGTGAGGAAGCGCAGTGGCGGCGCGTTCAATCTGGCAACATTGCATTTCGTCCATTTAAAAATCCGTGTAATATCGATTCGAGGGAGTGCACTGCACTGTGCACCCTCAATATTTCGATACCTTCAAATACTTCAAATGGACTGAATGCAACGCTGACAGATTGCACGCGCCGCCACTGGATTAAAGTGAGTATTCCTCTTAACAATACCAGCTAATACACAGACTTAACAGATAATAATACTAACATATGTTTAAATACTTTTCTTTATACTTTTCATGCACCTCTACTCAGTTCTTTGCAACAACGTCAATCGCAATCATCAACGATTCTGGGGATTGCGTCGTACACTTCCAATAGTTCAACCTTTTTCAAGCGTTAAAATAGGCAACGTTTCCAGATTACATGCGACGCCACTGGCCTTAAGTCTATACTTACACCAAAAATAAGGAAATTTAAATCACGGGTCATTTAAAGCATCAATACAGACCTACTCATTAGTAAAAAGAAGGCGCATCTCAACGATAGTCTTTTACAATTTTTTAGTTTCATCCCTTCAAATCAAAACATTTGCCTCCGACTGAATAATTTTCGATTCTAAAGCGTTCCCTAGAGAGAATCCAAATCTCAAATTCAATTTCATTAATTTCCATCGAGCGATATGAAAAATGAGGTTAGGGAAATTCCAAAGATTTATCCGTCTAGGTGGGTCTACACTTCTGAAACGACCAAAGAACCTCTGGTATAGAATTAAGATTACTTTACAATAGAAGCGACACTTCCTTAAGACTCTGTATGTGTATAAACTCCTTTCGTTGACCTTGAAACAAGCCTACCACCGCAAGATTTAAAATAAGCCAGCCACCGCTAAATCATAAGTGGCGGTAGCCACCAGGCCAAGTCCAAAACCCCCGAGCAAGAAGGTGGCGTCCGCGGACATACAAAATAAGCCAATCGTAGTGGTGATGGATGGTGCATGATGTTGATGTTGAATGAAAAGGTTACAGAATTTGAAACATCCTTCCAAACATAATCTTTTCGAAACCATTCAAGGTCAGCGAGTTCCGATAGCAGATTCGGCAGCAGTGTCGCTTCTATTACACAAAGTAATTTTTATTACATGCCTTTAGAGATCGTTTCAGAAGTGAAGGCGCATCTAGACTGATAATCTCTAGAACTTTCCAACGTTATTATTAATACTACTACATAGTAAATAAGAATAAAAACTAGTTTGATTGTTGACTTTTCATTGAGGAACGATTTTAAATCAAAAGTCGGAGGCAAGATTTATTTAGATTTGAAGGAATAAAAATTGAAAATTCATCAAAGAAATCGGTGAGCTGCGCGCCTTTTCTTTGAAAGAAACGGAGTTGCAAGAGTAAAAAGAACCTTGACTCAATCGTTCTTTCCACCGACCGACAACTACGACTCGTTCGTTCGGAAAACATTCGCTCACTCAATGACCCAGCTCTGATGTGGACACACAACACTCAACCCGTGGAAAGTCGCGGATAAACAAACATAATTTGGAATCGACTCATCTCGTCGAACCCCCCCCCCTCTCCCCCTCGCCCAAAGTGCCAACCGTCATCCTCATTGAGCAAATAGGTCTAAAGTGCCGCTCATCAAAATGAATTGAAATATTAAATCCGTCGGTCCCCTCTTCCACACAATCTTCGGACCTGCGATAGAAAAGGCAAATAATCGACGCCGCGCCGCGCCATACGAGACCAGAGTTGCCAAACGCATTGAAAAAACGAAGTACCGTACGATTACCGTACTGAGAATGTGCGGTATTTTTTTAACTCGATCTGGTAACGCAGTACTGGACACGACCGCGCGCGAACGAGCAAATATCACAAGACTCGGATTTCTTCAACTGCCTCTACGTCGCGTCGCGTCGGTCGCTGGTTCCCGAGCATAGAGCGCGGACTGTGAAAGCGCCTCGCGATTTGCCGGCGACCAAGCAACCTGCCACGATCAAACAACCCTTTCGCTTCGTTCTTTTTCTATACCACTTGTTTGGTTTATTGGACTATTCATTTATTCATCGCGGTTGGCAAATGCTTCGGAAAGCACTGCTTCCTTCATTCCTATCGACTTTAACGTTCGCTTAATGCTTTCTGTTTAGTTTCTGAACGTTACCCCGATTACTATCCGACTTACACCTCCTTGTACGCGGTTGAAATAAAAATTCGGGCACGGTTCCTGCATCAGGGAACGCAGACCACGGTTGCTGAGGCAACAGCCCTGTTCGTCCAATCAATTTGGCCCAAAAGCACAGTTGGACCAATGAAATTTTTTATCTGCATTTACAAATTTCGGCTCAAAAAAATTAAAATTCAGAATTTGATTACATGATTTTTTTAGGCTTTTGTGAGACTTTTGACGATTTATGAGCGTATTTCAGCACATATTTACCCTCATCGGACAACTCCGGAGAAAATATATAAGATTTGGAACGTTTTTCGAGAAAATAGCGTAGTAAAAATGTTCGATAGTTTTGAAAACAAATTAGAAAGCCCCAAAATGTTAACAATGTAAATTTTATTTGAAAGGTGTATTTTCATCTGGAAAGTACTAGTTTTGGAGAGTACTTTAGGCACTTAGCTTTTTTTGAATCCGGCCTTTTTCTTGGAGAAGTTCTGCTTTATTGAAAATTAGCCAATATCGAACTTTGAGGTTCGATACATCAAAGACGAAAATTCATATTGACATGCGGTTTGCGCTAGAAGTCTTATTGATAGAATTTTGTATTCTTTCCGAACCCGTAATAAAAATGTGGGGGTCCCCATTTGAAAAATGAAATTTAGGGGGTGATCCTCCTGAGGGGGGGGTGCCGAAGGTGAAAACCCCCTTAAAAAATGTCCCCTCCAAATAAGCGAACACCGTGTCGGCACGTTTTTCGAAAATCGGAGCCGTTTCCGAAATATTTGCCCCAGCTGATCCTTTTCTGTTGCACAATGCACATTGCACATCTTATATATTTTAACACTTGTTTTAGCTCATACACTTCAAGGTTAATGGGAAGCTTTCCTTCAAGCTGTCTGTTAGAATCGATATCAAATTTTGCCAAAATTGACTGCATTGTCCACAGATTTCATAATATAAATCAACCGTTTGAAGAGTGAATGCATGGTTCAAAAGCGAATTCAAAGATGAGACTAGTTATCTAAAAAATCTCACGTTAACTGCCAAAAATACGAGAACCAAAACACACAAAAAGGAAACGAGAAAATAAGGATTGATTCCCAACAGTACGGACAAATAATCGTCCGATAGCTATCGACAGGAAAATGGGGAGAAAAGCGTGAATTGCTGCTCCATTTACTGCTCTTTAAATGGAAGAAGCTTCGGAGAGACTGTCAATGTCGAAAGCGTCAAGGATTTCAGAGAGAGAGAGCGTGGAATTGGACGAGAACTTTTCATCCTATTTTAGTTCTTTAACCTACTCTTCCAGACGAAGCACGACAACTTGCAGCTGCGAATTCTGCGGACGCTCTTTCAATTGCGCTCAGGGAGAAATAATTTTCTCCGAAATCAATCGAACTCTCTCTTTTCTGAGATTGCATTATCGATGATTAATTTGGTAACAGTATGCTAACTGATGCGTTATTCAGTTTGTAACACCCGTTCTCACGAAAACCAATCCACCTATAAATAGATATATCCATATTATTCTGGAGTGAAATCTTTAGAATCTTCGATACACTGATCATGAGTACAAACGTACGTTTGTACTTAAATGGATATGTTGTGTGTTTTTACTTTACTACAGCAGGTACATTGGCTCTATGGTGAAAAAGCAGGAAAATAACAATGCGAATATTTGAAAACTTTGAAAATCCACTTGTGATCACCCAAGCATTCTCTTGAAAGAATCGTCTTCTTTCAACAGCTCGCGCTATACAAAACAATATTTTCATCGATAACTAGACTTGGTACCTTTACCATGTTTGTTTACAGCATTCCTCACATTTTCTTCTTATTTTTCAATGTAGTAAAAATGTTTCGGACTCGTTGTTTCTCACCAACCAATCATTATAAAAAAAAGCAAAAAAAAACAGGTTTCGACAGTGATAAGAACGGCGGTTTTGTGGTGCAAAAATTTGAAGAGGTAGAATAAGTTCCATCTCACCCGTTTAGACTATCAAAGAATATAATTTTCTGAAATTTAGATTTGAGCGTTTTGTGAACTATTTTTCTGATCCATCGAAGTATCATAAAAAGCTGGATCTAAATTAAACTGAACATAATTTTTATAGGCACGCCTGCTGGTGTATTGAACGAACGCCCGGGCTGTCAGTTTGATTAGAGAGAGAGAGAGAGAGAGAGAGAGAGAGATGGAAAACGACACATTGAAAGGGAATGAACGCGAAAACAATTCGCGAGTCGTGGCAACGAAATTAAATTATAACCCAGTTTATTCCGAACGATATGGGCTCGGTAACGAGCCGAACCGGGACACTGTTTAGCCTAACATGTAACATTCCGAAAACACTGCACTCTATGGTAACGCACTCACAAAGAGAGAGAGAGAGAGAGAGAGAGAGAGAGAGAGAGAGAGAGGGGGGGGGGCAGTCAGATTACGACTTTTAAAGAGAGAGATAGAAAGAGAGATGAGGCGACGTCTGGCGAATAACAGTCGGATAATTAATCAAATGAGTATGTATCCATTATAAAATTTTCAGGCAAAGTCAATAATCCGCGGTCAGTGGGCGGGGACGGGGAAAGGGGGGAGGGGCGAGTGAGGGGGTGGAGGGGGGTATGGTGTAGAGGTAGATTGTGTGAGTGGATCAACACGAGGAGGAACGAGGGAAAAGGGGAGGGACGAAAGCCGTGACAGTTGTAAACTAGCAGAATGCATAAAGTGGCAGTTTGAAAGTCACAACGTTGCCAAAATACATGCTCCATTCATTCAAGGCCGATTATTCATGGGTCGAGAAAAAAGACTGGAACTAGGTTCGCTGAAAATGGGTCTGTTGCATACTTTTGCTACAGCAAAATAGAACCTTGATTCTTATGTAAAATTCGGCGAAAGTAACAATGCGCACATTAAAATCGTTCAAAATCCACTCATTAACTCAGAAAATCACTTCAATTTTAAACAGCCCGCGCTAAACTAGACACTATTTGCACCGGTATACTACTACATAGACGGAACCACCGTGCATACGTGACCAACATCGTAACTACAAAATGATGGAATTCCCTTCTAAATAAATGAAATATTGGTTGCATTTGCTGTGTGGTCTTTTCGGTTTATCAAAGATTACAAAATAATATAAGAAATGTACGCATCTAAACGAAACATTCCAATGTTCGTAAGTTCTGTTCATGTTTACATAAACAAGATTGTTCCATCTATGTAGTTATAAGTCGGTGACATAGTGTCTAGTGTAGCGCGGGTTGTTTGAAATCGAAGGTATTTTCTGAGTTAATGAGTGGATTTTGAAAGTTTTTAATGTGCGCATCGTTATTTTCGCCGAATTTTACGTTAGAAACAATGTGTCATATTGATGTTGCAAAAGTACGCAACAGACCCATTCCTAAACAGCAGACTGAACACTTCTTTTCACATTTTTTCGCGAGTCTCACAACTTAACTACGATTCAACATCATTCTAATTGTAAGATAACTTTTACAAATTCATGCTTGTCAGAGAGAACTGTGTAAAAAATCTACGAGACGTTTTTCCAGTGTATTTTATAATTTGAATCCTTGGAAAATGAATTTCTGTTTATCATATTATGAGAGAAGTGACGGGATGAGTAGGTCGTAGGGGTGGGATAGCGCATATTTTTGAAACAACATTAAATATTTAGAGGGGTGAAGTCGTAAAATCCGTCGATCGGATGCAAAATATGGCGCATCTACGGGCCACCGCGCATCGTGCGGCTGCGAAAAGAGATGGGGTGGGGGGGTGGTATGAGTGTACTAAAAATCACATCGTGTCACAAAGCGTTATGACATGGTTGCCAGATTTAATGACAAATTCATTTGATTTTGCATTGATCTGAATGCAAGATGTGACGATTTATCGCCACTGTCTGACGACCAGGTCTGCCGTTTTGCGTATAATATTCACCGATGATTCCACCGGTCGAGAAAAGATTACACAGTTCAGTTCAGGACATGCTTGTAATAAACTAAAAAACTCGCAACTGTAATCTTTTCTCAACCGGTGGAGTCGTCGATTACTTTAAGAAACTTGCGGATATTTCAATTAATCAACAAAGTTTCCACCGATTAAGGAAAGATTACAGATCAAAGCATTTTCGTGCATTACAGTCATACACTTAACTGAGCTGTGTAATGTTTTCTCAACCGTTGGAATAATCGGTGAATAGAAAAATAGCATTGATTATACGCAAAACGGCAGCCTTGCTGGCGACACTTATGTATACTATGGTGACCGTTCGAGGCGCAAAGTGAGCAACCGCTAATGAACTTCACGGATCAATTCTTTTCCCATATCAACTGCACTTTCAGTCGGGGCCAAAAATAATGTCACACGAATCCTAAAAGTAGGCTACCCGCCATACTTTCTTCAGTGAATTTTAGTACTTCAGGTGGCCTAGATACCTAAGCCAAAATCAGCGAAATCTCATTGTGCGGCACTCCGTCTATAACAGCTTTACACGACCACCCAATGCGAGGTTTAGTTACTATGCACCGAGTGCATCTACCACTTCGATCGTTACGTCGAGAGCAAAATTTCCGGCGCGGAGGTTAGCGTTATTTTCCCGCGACGAGTGGAAATTTCTATCCTCAGACCCCTCCCCCTCCCATCAACCCACAGCCAACATCTTCGCACCATCAAGCATGTGGAATGCAGTTTATTGTACTTGAATACTTGTATATTTTTCCTCCGAATGATGACCTAGCACCAGCACCACTCCAGTTCTCAAGAGCGGTCGGCATTAGCAACAAAATTACAAGAGAAGTTGACCGATTCATACCCCCCCCCCCCACAAACTGTAACAACCGGGCTTTACGGAGGAGAATAAAAGACAAATTTACCTATGCATGGCAGAGCAAGAAAATGACGGTTTCTCAAAACCCTGATCCCGCACCCAAAACGCGAGGTGTATCACATCTCTTCAAATCAAAATTTCGCAAAACCGCTTCTAAGCGTGCATCTACACTTAGTCTACTAATTTTTTTAAGGGAGCTACCGTTTTGTGTGTATTTAATGGCATTTATCCATTCACCGAAAGGATTCCACCAGCAATGGACCAAAAGGACATACAGTTCATTCCAGTGTATGACTGTAATACACCAAAATACTCGGATCTGTAATCTTTTCTCAACCGGTGCGGTGGAAACTGACTTTGAAACATTCGTGGATATTTAGATGATTTAACAGTGATTCCATCGATTGAGAAAAGATTACGCAGATACCCGTACTGTCGTGTATTACGATCGTAGGCTGATCTGAACATTGATCACTTGGTCAATCGGTGGCATATCGGTGAATTAAAAAAAATGATTAAAAAAGACTCAAAGTGATAACTCTGATTGTTAAGATTAAATCTTAAAGATTTCGGGGTACGCTGGTTCGGAATGAAGGCAATTGCGGAAAATCGTTCAAAAGAGACACATTTTTGCTAAAATGTCATAGCAAGAAAGTAATTAATTCAAAGATAGAAGCGAAAAGGGTTCGACTATCAAGAAGAAGGCAAAATGATGAAACACGGCAGAGATCATCAGACGGTAGACTAGTCTAGGGCATAAAATAAGGTCAAATACCAAGTCAAACAGAAAACGAGGATTATGAAGAAAACAAAAATAAATCGTGACTGACCTAGACAATAAGATTACAAAACGGAAGAATAAATCAATTATTTAATTAGGACGCTTCGTAAATTTTGTTCCCCCCGTTTTTACTTAACGGCTGGGCGCTAAGCGCTTAAAAGATTGCGCAGAACTAGCAGTCAAGAACCCATTACCTGTAAGGCAAATAAATTTATTTGTGGTGCTGCCAACTTGAATAACTTTGTGAATAAATATTTACATTTATTACGTCTGGCTCACATTGTTGGAGTTAACGTAACCAATTTCAAATTAGGCCATTATAGAGGAGCTAATTTCTCATTAGTGCAGAAAAGGTTAGGTTCAGACACCACTCCTTGATTTCTTAATTTTTTTCTTGTCACAAATGCTTTGTGGCTCATATTTTCAAGAATCACAATGAACGCTCAAAAATCGTATCCATGGGCAGAACCATTTTCCTTCCAATAGACTTATAGACTAATCATAGATTTATTCAAATGAATGAGTCACAGAGTGTCCACAATAATTAGAATGACCTTCAAAATGTTGATTCAATATATAAGATACGTCTAAACAGGTGGTCGCGATATACTGTTCAGACGTCACTGCTCGGTGGAGCCATGAATAACCCAGTTGCATCGCCAATAAATTCTACATACTTAAAACTGATTAAAAATGTATGATAGCAAAATTATTACGTAGGTCGAAATTCCATCGAGATCCGTTCAATATTAACGCAGTGTACAGTGTACACATACATGGGCGCCCGGAGGGGGGGGCAAGAGGGGGCACTTGCCCCCCTCCCCCCTGGAATTCAAAAAAGTCAAAATTTCACGATGAAAAATGAAAGGAAAAAAGAAAATGAAATTAAAATGACAGTTAATCAAAGGAGTAATAGTTGAGAAACTTCATTTCTAGTTTATATTGTAATTTTAACTAATTTTTTGCAAGGAATAATAAATTATATATTTTTTTTACTATCGTTATCAACTGTCGTCCCTTTATCCATTATATCAAACACGTCAAAATTGTTATTATTATTTGATACACCTAAAATGGGTTAATAATCGTACACTATTTGAGTGAAAAGAAAGTTTTCCCTTTTTAAAATGCCATTAAATCTACGCAAATCGGCAGCTCTGCTGACAACATCCAAGGTCACACCTCCCATTTTAACTCTCTTAAGTGATCAAAAGTCAACACACTTCTTTCGAACCAGGCCCTTGCTCTCATAATCGCTGCATATGTATGTTTCAGCCAATATGTTTCTAATGAACGAGGCCCTGACTCTAATATTAGCTACAAATGGAGTTGTGGACACCCCCCCCCCTCCCGCACGTTCAATTGTCCAAACAAACAGTTTTCCTGTTTATTAACTTTTCTCAAAAAAGGAATGGTAAGTTAATCAAAGCACAGCTGACAACCGCGCTTTCTAGTCTGGAAGCAGGCAGGCCTCGTTACCAATAATAATGATAGTATCGTACGCTTTCTTGAGTGCCGTTTGCAACTCTCTTAAAAACTTTTATTTTCCTCCTCAGTCGTGTCATTTCTATAAATCTCAAAGATTATTTTTTTCGTCTTCCCGTCATCTATACGCGAGCACAAATCTACATACTCTTCCTAAGCGAGTGTTCATCTCATATTTTCCCCCTTGTCTTTCTTTTCTCCTATGTTTTAATTAGACTAAAAGAACGAGAGGAAAAAAAGGAGCCTAATTTAAATTACGAGATTGTTCCTCGACTAGCTGCATCGGTGCCTTGCTTGTTGCGTAAAATTACGAGGCTCATTTTCTCGGAATGTATTTGTTCTGAATACGACGCGAGAGAAACGCGCAGTCTAAGTCTAGAAAACTTTTACTTTTAATTTGAATAAAAAATCGAGTCACTCTTAGCGGCGAAGTTAGTTTTGGAAACCCGGCTTATTTAGCGAGAGTTACATTGAAAACCCGTCTTCGGATTGTAGTTCCGAAAGTAACCTTAAAGTTTTCTGACGGAGTTTAGACGTCGCATCCGTTCGAGTTTTACAGCTGATGAGTTATTTGACAAGTTTGAGCTGAGTTGGTAAGGGTTTAACGAGGAAGAGAATGAGCAAAGACTTGCATTAGATGAAATTGGTCCCGAGAAATCTTACGCAATGATTGAGGAGCTGCGTAGCGTAACGTGAGTACCGGTAACCTTTTACGTTTAATCTAATTTTTAGAGACGCCGCGAGAATTAACTTTCAGATAATTGATTATTTATCTTGACGCGCACTCGTGTGAAACATTTAAGATTCGAGAAAAGTAAATTTGTAACTCGTAAGTATTCGATTCAACTCACCATCAATATTGTAAATCTTTAAGTGTTAGCACAATTTTCCCAATGATAAAGGCCAAAACATCTTAATCGAAAATACTTCATTAATGTGACGCAATCAGTGGCGTCGCGTGCCATCTGGCAACAATGCAACAGCTCCATTTAAACCCGTTAAATATATCGACTTTTCCTTGTGCACTGTGCACCCCCTGAATTCGATCTTTTACATGAGTTTAAATGGATATAATACATTGTTGCCAAACTGCACGCGACGCCACTGGACGCAATGTTGCCGTATGCGAGTACACATGAAAAGAAGATTAACATTTTTCATGAAAATTAACCTCATGAAGGAGGTAAACCAACCTGATCTGGCACGGTGGGTACACTTTTTCACCAACATTAGGCACTTTCCTGGATAATCATTAAGTTTTGAATCACGAAGTAAATTTTAGACCACAGTATGCAGCAATGAGTGTGTCGCGAACTTTTGCTGAAGCATAGTGGAGGGTTTATTTTTTTTTGTAAAATTGCGTAGAAATCACATTGAAAGCATCAATAAGTCTCAAAACTTCATTCATAAGCCCACGAAAGACGTTTTAAAAAAGCCTAAGATGGCGGTCGGGTTTTCTCGTCACAACACTCATATTTCTCTATTATTATTCACTATAGTGTTTGACACGTACTAAAGAGCGGGGAAAGAGAAAAAAAATGAAAATTTAATTTTTTTTTTTTTTTTTTTTTTGAAACTGACAAGGGGAGGCTCAGAAGTCACCGCCTCCGATTTTGAAAACAATTGCACGAAAATGTAGCTAAAGTAAAACTATTAGACCCGTGTTTCTCACTTTTTGCCAATGGGCCTTCCTAAAGCGTAAGGAATTTCTTAAAAGTTGCCGAAATTCACGTAAAAACCCGATCGGAGAGCGTTCCGAATATTTACGTGAATTTCCGCAACTTTCAAAAAATTCCTGACGCTTTAGGAAGGCCCATTGACAAAAAGTGAGAAACACGGGTCTAATAGTTTTACTTTAGCTACATTTTCGTGCAATTGTTTTCAAAATCAGAGGCGGCGACTTCTGAGCCTCCCCTTGTGAGACTTTAATTTTTAATTTTTTTTTTTTTCATTTTCCCACTCTATTTTACGGTGTTACAGTTTCAGCAAAAAACGAGCAAATCAAAGAAAAACATAAATATTGTGTTGAGGAAACCGTCCAAATACGTTTAATCACTATTTTTAATTCCCATGACCACCTAGTGAATTTAAAATTCAACACATGGTTGAAAAAAAAAAGAATAGTCACGTAGTGAAGAGTTAAACTGCAGAATAATCCATTGACTATCCAATATTATTTCAACCAAACATTTTTCTCTTGGTAAGTTAAAAGTTTTCAATTTTGGAAGTGTGAGTTGCGTGGGAATTCTAATCATGAAAGACTGTCCGCATCGCCTTTGCCGCATTTTAAACGTGAGGAAAAAGGCAATGGCGGTGAATGTGACGCCAGTTAAAAGTCAACTTTGTCGCGGGTGGGTTCACAGTTCACCCACACTCACACTGAAACAGTCAGAGATAGAGGGAAGAGCCAGCGAGCACCAGCCGCAGCCGGACCGGGAACCAGGACGAGAGATATGTGTTTAGGTGCTCGTGCAAGGGTGCAAAAGGGCGGCTGTTGAGTAATTAAATGAGTGTAAGGGTTACGTAATTAATTTCTCTTTAAACATACCCCCGACCCTGCGGACTGAAGCAGGAGGAAATGGAAAGGTTGGGGGGAGGGGAGGGGGCAGAATGTGGCGTGTAGCGAGTGTAGTACACTCTGGTGGTGTATCTGAATCTAAACATCGGGGTTGTGCGAAGCGTGATAGATGAAACGCATTATCAGTGTAACACTCCCTCAAAATCACAACTATAATGAAAATACGAGTGTATAGTGACTCAACTCTCACTTCCATTTCCACCCCCCACTACCGCAGTCGGTATCAAAGTTTTTTCTGACCCTCTTTCCTACTCCTCCGCTCCAACCCCTTCCCTCCTCCCCCCCCCCGCCACCACAACTCTCACACCGAATCATTCGCGAGCTTGAGTATAGTTGCTATTTAATAAACTGAGGGTCACTGAAAGTGCAGCGTATAGTTGTCAGATCTACTGTATTTCCAGGAAAATCAAAGTGAACAGTGTTCCTTCGTTCCCGAACACTGAGAAAAAAAGAATTGGTTCGCCGACTAATGTTGCACTCATTCGGTAATAATCCGTCATGAACACACCGTAAAAAAGCTCCATTTTCTTAACGGGGAGTTGAGAAAAGCCTTCTAGAGTTGCCAAATATAAGTAAGCATCAAAAACGACATAATGTATCCACGACATTCACCATCTATCAGTGTTAATTTTACCAATTTTTAATGTTTTAGAATAATTCTACGCCTACAATTTCACTTCATCATCGATGTCCTATGTATTTTGAGACGCTGATCACAAAAATTCTATCAGTTTTCCTTAAACTGGCCTAGATTTTACGCAAATTCAAAATAACGTCTTCTGAGCAAAAAAAAAAAAATTGAAATTCTGGAAAAAGTATGAGTTTTGAGTAAAAACTAAGGCCAAATTTGAAATCAGCGAGTCAAAATACACGGAAATCATTGAGAGAGGGGTGAGAAAGAGGTATCTTATTATAAGAAAACCTGGTTTTACGTTCATAACAGCAGGACACACTAAGTCGTTAAGACGTAAAAATCGCCAAATATGACGCTTTAATTTTTAATATTAATTTAAATTTAATATTTAACTTCTAGGTTAGTTGAAAAATTTAAATCCTATCTTCAATTTCTAGGTTAGTTTGTAATGCCCGTTGCACAATGCACACCAAACATAAACTTTGAAAATTTAATCGCATGTAAGTGTGACTTTAGTAGACCTCTTCACCCCCATCCCCCCTTGTGCTGTCAAAATTTAGGGGAAAAGAAATTGTTATTGACATAGAAGAACCATTAAAAATCATAAATCATACAAACTGCAAATCCTAGTGTTGCAATTCAGCAAAACCTCAAAAATGTCACAAACGGAGAAATTTTCGTCAAAAGAATAACCCTTATTTTAGTATTTTTGTTTATGGACTATAATTGACGAGACATTTTCTAAAAAAGGTCAAAACAGAGCAGAACAACATTTCAAAAATAGCTCATGTGGAAGCAGCTAAGTGGGATTGCCTAGCGACCCCCCACCCCCACCCTTCACCCCTTGTCGATAGCCATAGACTTCAGTCTCAGTTTTCGAAGGACTCCATTCCTGCGCTCTTCAAAACGAACTGAAAGAGTCTTCACAGTAGTTTCAGTCATAATCTGAGTTATACTTCAATAATGCATATATTTGCATTTCTGGTGTCTTCAATTCGTCATTCGTCATTCTCCTTATTCATATTTCTTTCATACACCCTTCTCCTGTTCTTTATTTCCAGCCTTTCAGTGAGTCATCATTTTCCACTTTTCGTGCCTCTCCTCTCCCTCTCTCTTTTCTCAACCCTATATTCAACAATTTAGGACGAGAAAAAATGGACGAAAAAAAAAGCACAAAATCTCCTGAAGCAGAAGATTACACTAAGCGGCAGCTCTGAAAAAAAAATTGACAGCAGTAACATGCTTCATATGCAGCTTGCATGGAGACATTGGGACATTTTAGAAATGACAACCCTGTATATCTACTCGGAAAGTTCGGTCAACCCCCCAAGAAGGGTCACCCGTAGTGAGGGCGGAGGGCACGCTGCGCTAGCATAGGTTGTATGTTTAACAAGTAAATGAAATTAGGGTTTTGTACTACGCTTGTTTGTCAGTGGCCGGCCCAGCCGGTCGACGAGACGGGTATGTCATTACTCAGAGTAACGCCCGGACCCGCCTCACTGATGCGTGGTCTGGCCTTGAACGAGCACGACAAATTTCCTCCCAAAGCTTCCCATAATGTAATCTGAAAAACTCGCGATACACAGGTTTCTTTCCTGATGTATACTTTAATGCTCCTGAGGATTGATTCATTTTCAACGAAGAGATGTTAAAAAAAAGAAGTTAACTAAGGCCTCAAAGCGGCCAAAAGCCTCTAATAATTTTCATTTCTGAGCTGGTGTCATTGTTGCACTTTCCATGGTGTACGAAGCTGAATTAACCCTTTCAGACCTGAAAATCTTTTTTTCCAGGAACGGATTTTTGACTAACATGGTTGATCTCAGCGCTGTTTCCTCGTCTAAGTTGATGCGCAAATTGTAACCCCCCCCCCCCCCATAAGACTACATGTTATTCAAATGTCCATTGGAATGGACTCCAGGTCTGAAAGTGTTAACATATTTCCTCTCGGAATTTTCGATAGATTCAATGCTGAATGAAATTGCAAAACCAATTTTTCTTACAAATCGAGCAACAGTCAGTTCGACTGCACTTGCTCCGATTGGAAAGTTGCGAGATCCTCATAATCTAAAGAATGTGGTTCTTGCATTCTTATGCTATAGGGGATTGGGGGATTGAAGAGTTGATTTTTCCATTAAAATCTTAAAAAATGACGATGAGTGCACTAAAAAATCACGAAATTTGCTCGAGCTTAATGGCGAAGAAACGCAGATGTAATGGGAGATTCATATCTAAATTGAGACATATCTCTGCGTTTCCGTATAGAGAAAGTGGCATATTAGACAGGAATCTCCCATTGATACTTGCGTTGAATCGCCATTACGAACTTGCCCCATTAGAGCAGTTATGTGAGTTTATTACTGAAATTTAGACTTTCTTAGAATGACTTTCGTGATTTTCGCTGGTTTTTACATAATATTGGACCATTGATTTCCTCGCAGCGAAAGTTTGCAAGAGCCTCATTATAACAACAACACACGTAGAGAAAAATAAGAAAAGAATTAGCATAGTTAGTATATTATTTACACTTTTTTTTTCTTTAGATGAGAGCCGCGGATTCGCAGAAAAGCCAAAAACCACAACAACAACAAAATACACGGTTTTAATCAAAAATACACCACTCGCAAAATTTCCAATTTCTGATGAGATTCGCGGATACACTCTGTCGGTTTGGATGCTTACTTGTTTTTAAATGTGACGAGTGAGACAATTAACCTGCAATATTCAGAGAATTTTTTTTTTTTTTTTTTTTTTTTTTTTTTTTTTTCCCGGTTGGTACAGAAAGATGAGCATTGAGCACAGCAAAAAGAACTGATAGTTTAGATTACAGGGCGTCCTCTTCAGGAAATATATTAAGCTTCTAGCGCGATGAAAAATATGATAACCTTACATTTTGAGGTGAGAGGATAAAACTTGGAAAACATGGAAGAAAATGATGTTAGAGAATGGAGGTAATTCAAGCGAACGCGGCTGTTAGCTGGACTAGCTGAAGTTGACGACAAGAAAAAAAAAAAAAAAAAAAAGGAGAAAAAAGAAGAGGGTGAAACACCACCGTTTGTTGACGGTTGATTGGTATGAGGGGGAGTAAAAAGAGTTAGAAACGTTGTATCGAAGTAAATTGACCGATACGACGGACGCAAGTACAACAGGAAAGGGATGAAATGCCCAATTCAAGAGAAAATACATCGCATGGCCGTAAAAATACGAGCTTAATGCAATAGCCATGTTTAAAAGTCGCGCCAATTACGCTTCGAATAATCATTTCAACACGACTTGATGCGATGCCGCCACCGCACCGCCGCGCCGCTGTTCTAATTTTGCCAAAAGGCGACACACAATGGGTTACTAAACTGCTACACACGGGGGAAAAATACGGGTGAAATCTACCATACTTACGGTTGATGTTGGCCCCGATCAAGTAGTATGGTGAACATTACTAAACGCTAATGGCGGCTCGTGCGATTTGGCAACAATGTTATCCCTCCATTTGATTCTATGTTAAACAATCGACTTGACAGAGAAGCAGCGCTTCACCTGCAATCGATTGTTTTACATAGATTTAAATGGAGAGAAACCATTGTTGCCAAATCGCACGAGCCGCCACTGCTAAACGCCTGACTGAACTTCCCAAAAGTTAAATGGAAATCAGTGGCGTCACGTTCGATGCGAGTTCCCCGTTTAAACCCATGCAAAATATCGATTCAAGGGAGTGCACTGTAACTGTAGTAAACCTCCAATAGTTCAGTATTTTTCACGCGTTTAAATAGACAAAATGCAGCGTTGCCAGATTGCACGCGACGCCTCTGATGGACCGTAATTTGCAGTTCTGGCATCAACGTAGATGCTGCTGTTTTTGCTACATTGCTTAGAAATTGAGATACCTATTGAAATGTTGATTTTTCGACGATAATTACAGTTTTTCGGTGATTTTGAGGTGATTTAGAAGTTTTTTTTTTTTTTTTTTTTTTTGCTATAACATTGTAGACTTTCGTATTTTTCGCTGTCAACGAGTCATTTGTTGTCGCTTTCGGACACCACAACCTGGAACTTAGCGGACTGAAACGGCACCAAACTACTTAAGGTGACAGCGAAAAAACACGAACATCCTCTTTAAAATATCCATGAAAGTCTTCTGTCTTCTTGGAACTATCGAAAAGCGTCATTTCCATCGAAAAATCAACATTTCATTCGATATTTCGGTTTCAAGTAAAATAGCAAAATACATCGGCATCACTGATTATTTTCCGGATAAAACCGCAGTAAGGTCTGAGATCATCAAAAGGTGGTTAAAACTCAGAAAGTAAATCTCCCATCAATTTATATCATTAATAAACTTTCAAGACTAATTTTAATCACAGTAAACATTTCACATTACATTCAACCTAAAATTATCACTGGAAAGTTAAAAATAAAGCTAAAAGGTTGAGAACAACGATTTTTGATTATTTTTTTCATTGACAGCCCCCCCCTCCCCCTGGATCTCAGACCATAGTGTCCCCAGTACCGGCCAAGAGAGAAACGGAGACAAGACCAATTGTCGGATACAGGGGGAGCGAGGGGCGAAGGGGGCGATCAGCCCCGATTGGCCAAAACAGGGGGAAGAAAGGAAGACAGAAAATGAGAAAAAAGAAAAGGGGGAGGGTGAAAATCCCAAGTTCGCCCGCCCCATTCGCGAGGGCTAGATTCGCCAAAAACACGACTTGTCCAATGTCCATAGTGTCCACTAACATTTATACTTTCACTCAATGTGTGCTAAAGTAAAGAACACTCACTGACTTCTTTTTTTTAATTTACCCTCACGAAAACGTTCCAATCTTCCGAAATTCAATTTTCTTCCCGCTTTTTCCCGCACGTCTGTAGGTACTTTCGATGGAGCTCCTCCGCGCTAAGTCGATAAGTCTTTTACGAATGGGTTTTTATTTAAACTTTGATCGAATTAAGGCATTTCAAAGGGAAAAAGATAAAGGCGAGAAATAATCACAAAAGGAAACACTGGATAAACACAACAGAGCAGATGCAACTCAAGAGTGGATGAAAGGAGTTCCGATCTGTCTCCGCGTGTGTGAACTTCAAAGCCTAAAACTGCTGAGTATTGAAAGTAACGAAAGAATGAGAGAAAACGCAGTTCCTTTATTTGACCGCAGATGAACACGGAGTAGGCATTTTTTTTTACAAAGGATGGAGGCTTCCATGAGGAATAATGTTTACACGCCTTCCAACAGTCTCCGTTTGATTAACAATTCGGTGCGAAACATTCAAAATCAGCTGATAAGGAATGCGTTTCCCCATTTGATAACCTAAATTTCACTTATAGTTTGTGAGATAACAATCAAGAAATAAGATCCAATGAAGAAAGAAAAGCAATGATGATGCAGGTAATTTAATCATTGGAGGAACAGTGGCAATAGTTAAGACGCTCTGGGCTATTACTGAGGGTGCCATTCAGAGACTTTACTGGATATCTATTTGACTTGACTTGGATAGAGAAGTACTTAAGTTAAGTTGAGTCAAGTGAGAAAAATTGCAATTTAGAGACGCTCAATGTTTGATCTTGAGTTTAATTCAAGGAAGGGACTTGAACCTAACGAAACCGTGAACTGAAAACCGATCCGAACCACAAACCTTTGAACCACAAACATTTGTCCTAAAGTTGTTGAACCGCGAGCCGATATTGGAACCATCTTTAAAATTCCGGTTCGAACCGGTTCATCAAAAATGAAATTCCGCTGAGCAGATTTTATTGTTTACTATTAAATTATTAGATTGCAGATTACGGAGAATACAAATATTTGCTTGATTATAACGAGCGAAGAAGTCTATCTTTAGTAAAATGGCATCAGTGTCATTAACACTAAATTTTCAATTGCTAAACAAAAAATGAAAACCTAATGATTGCTATACTTCATTAGAAATATTTCATTTTCCAGTTTAACCTAAAAATTCAAGTAAATAAAGTCACTTTTCGACGTATTTCTTTCATTGTTATTTTTTCTTTTCTAAATAAATAGTATTTGTTGATAATTAATTGAAGCCGTGAAGCATCTTATTCACGATCATTTTTCTTCTTGCGAGCAAGTTATGATGAAAAAGAGGTAGATAGGAACTACGAGTTTTCTGCATTAGTCTGATAATGATAATAACACGGGTCAGCTGTTTTTTCCATCCCCCATCTTCAAGTATTTGTGTGGTGTCTTCGTTTGATCCATCCAGCCTGAAGAAAGGCCGAGACAATTCACCAGTAATTAGATTTTTTCTAATACTTTCTTCCACCTCCAAAATGCTATAAAATTTACTTCAAATTCGGAGGATTACAATCATAACTATTCCGATGACGTAAATTAAAATTGTACAGCCAAAATCTGGTGACTGTAATTTCGGTTTTATTGTTTTTGTTTTTTTTTAAATTGAAAACTGGCAACTTCGAGATATACTTGAGATATAAAGTGCTAATAAAGCACCACAGCTCATTTTTGGTTTTTCCTAGAAATCGCTTTTTCGCGTGTCACAAGAGGCCAAGACATCAAAATGCCGGACACAATGCAAAACAACATTGCCATGTTTAGGACAGAATCCAAAAAATTCAGATTTGAACCATTGAATATGAACGAACCCTTCCCCCAAAATTTGTCAACACCGTTTTATTGTAGTCGTCTTATTCCCTTTTTAAACGTAGATCTTATCACTCTTCATCATAAAATGCTTAGCCACCGCGAAAATATATACGATAATTTCATTAAGTAATTAAATATTCTTTGTGTGCCTTTGACGTGAAAACTTACGTGGGGATTTTTGTTCGTCGAAAACAATAGATTTCAAAAGCGCGCTCCTGACTTGCACCGAAGCATTCTTACTTGGAATCTTGATGCGCTGTCACGTTAAGAGAGGAAATTTTCACAGATCGCGTGCAACCAATTCACGACCGCGCGTAATTAGGCATTCTAAGTCGGTATCCGAGAACAATGAAAACTTGATCCAAAACGAAATGTGAGACTTGACGCAAAAATGGAGACTCAAAAGGAAATAAATTAGTTCCCCACTATTGTTTGTAAATTTTTTTCAAGGCGAAATTCCTGAATTTCTTTGTTTTAAAATTGTATGATAGCAAAGAAGTTTTTTTGTGCAAAAATTTAAAAATATTTAAAAAGCCAAAGATCAAGAAAAGTGGTCTTGGCTCAGGTAAGTTATAGTTTTCTTGCCTTTTGGTGTGGAGCAATGTTTTTTAATTGTGTTTAGTAAATTAACGTCTCAATCTTCTTTGACTTTTGCGCCCCCCCCCCTTCCTCGTCACCCTCCGGCGGTTTCATATAAAATAGTAAAACGAAGTTCCACATCACGTGGCTCCAAAGGTTCTTTGCTTGTAAATTTAACCTGTGTCTGAAGAGTTCAAGATACAAGTCACGTTAATAGGAAACAATGAGAAATTGCGATTCGGATAGCGTTCTTCACCATAAGAATCAGTCTGATATCGTCATGAACTTATAATGCTCCCCGAACTTTTCTATTGATGTCAATTCAAAACATTAATATGATACCCTGTCACATGATCTTGATTGAAAATTTAATTTTTTTAACTTTCTAACAGTTATATTTTATATCTTAGACTGATCATCTAACATTAACCATAGGAATTGGCGAATCAAGGAATTAGTGCTTTTCTCTATCTGGCGTTTATATGTATATTATAACACATGTGGTAGAAAAAAAGGAATGGAGGACCATTTTACGTGATTTCAGCCCGAATCTCTCTCTTATTTTTTGACATACGTGTTCAAATGGGTTGAGAGGGTTAGACAAATCCTTGAATCAAGGAAACGCCCAAACAAACGAGAGAGATAGACGGGAATGGCGAAGGAGGAAGAGGGAGAGAGAAAGATATAAAATCAAAGAAACGAGGATTTAAGATACCTCGAACGAACGAGAGCATTTTATTGAAAATTAGAATTCAAACGAATGAGAAAAACTTTACTGGTCATGGAGAGTTGAACGAACTAGTTTTTTACCACACTTAAATCTAGCTGCGGAACGACTGTATTGATCTCTGAACGAGACCGAGGGGGAAAAAATACCGAAATTATTTAGTATTCAGGAGAGGCTTGCGTATTATTTCCTATAGGGAAAATGGAGGGTACTTCAACCCCCTATCCACGGAACTCAAGCGGACCTATCAACAATTTTCGTAAACAAACAATCATTTATAAGTCAGGCATTGACACTTCACTTAACCTCTGAAACCGATTGATACGCGGACACACAAAGGGTGCGGGAAGTCGAGATCGGAAAGCATGTCGGGGGAAATGAAGGACGCAAAGGAAATTAAAAATGCTCATTTTGGTGACAGTGGTGCTGGTGCATGTCATATCTACGTAAAAGCTTTCATTTATACTTTCTTTAATTTACTTATGCTGCGCTATCAAATCGTACCCATTGTCCCGCTCCAATACTGTAGAAATAAACATGCTATAGTTACAGGGTGGCAAAAAATGTCTAACATTTCAAGCGTTTGGAATAAAATGATGCAAAATCCATTACCATTACACTGTTACAAAATATATTCTCATTCTGTCAATTTTTTTTTTTTTTTTTTTTTTTTTTTTTTTTTTTTTTACAGGAATTCAGAAGGATCGGAGTGAAATAATCTTTGGTCCCTTTGGAATTTATTCACTTAACTTCGACAAATATCTGAATTCCACAGTCCTCCCCGTCTCTATTCAACGATATAAAGTTAACAAATTCATAGAAGTTTTTTCATCGGTTCAAGACTAAAAATTTTAAAACGTCGATTCACAGATTGCTTATCTAAAACTAGACGTCTAAGTTTGAAGGTGGTCTCCACGGGACAACCATGTGACATCATATATGTCTTATCTTGGTAACAGGCATACATGGCTACATTTAATTATTGGTTTTTTTTCTTCGTTTTTTTTTTTTTTTTTTTCTTTTTTCTAAAGCCCGTTCCATTTTTCTGTAATCCCTCTTCCAAAGCCTACCTCGAGTCCCTGTATGTAGAGAGCTTAAACAAGTGAAACCATAGGCGCCGCCATTGGATGCATTTTCGCACGTTTGTTTACATTCTCAGGGCCGTTACTATGTTTTGGTCAGATGCAAAGATTACAGAGCCGTAGAGTCTCTGGTGGTGTAATCGTTCGCTGCCTTTACTGATCGACACCTCTTTACGCTTTCAGTGATTCGTTTAGACATTATAGACAATTTGAGGTGCACCATGATTAGACCCATCCATAATTAATTAACTATTTTGTCCTTAAAACACTGTGGGACCGGTTCGTTTGTAAACAAACGAGCGAAAACGCATACAACAGTGGCGCCCTTAGAGCCTAAAACTTATGACCAATCAGAAGTTGACTCTCTTGTCTTGACTCTCTACGTACAGGGACTACAGGCCTTCCTGATTGATAGAATTGCCTTCTCGAGTTCGATTACGCACAGTAAATGTGAGTTTTTGGAACACGCTGTATTTCATGAAAAAAACAAAACACGCACCGGTCCGTTTGGTGTATATTTTTCCCCCTTCTTTCTTTTTGAGGGCGCAAAACGAGTTTGGTGGGGGTGTTTTGGTCGAAGGCGGCCAAGGGATCGGGGGTAGGTGGGGGGGGGGGGGGGGGGGTCGGTTGCTCGGCTTGGCGTAATTTATAACGAATAAATCAAACTGAATGGGCGAATTCTTTTCCATTCACGTCGCGTCCGCGCTTGCTCGGTGTTTCGTACACCTTATATTGCCTCGTGAGTTGTGTTACACACAAACACAAATCGCTTTAAACAATACACATGTATTAAAAAAAAAGAGAAAAAAAGACGAATAAAACACCGTGTTAACCTCAGAGCTCGGTTTGCCAAAGCTCCGCCTAGCTTCGTGAGGGCTTTAGCCCTTTCTTTCACGTTTTATAGCTGGGTTACTACTCAGTAGGTAATTATTTGGGACGGTAATGATACGGGAATAATTGTGCAAGGCAGTCCTTTTTTTTCTTTCTAAGGTCGATGACTTTTCAATTACTTACAGTTAGCCTATAATCATTGTTATTGAAGGTATGTGCGCTTATAGGCAGTTCATGATTAGTATGCCGCTGACTTGGGGACGTACTTCTCACTGTCGTTTCTAGAGCGGAAAAGACGCGGAATTGATTCTACACGCCATTTTAACCCTCTTAGTGCTGAAATATGGAAAAGCAGTTTCATAGATATTAGACATTACCTCGTGAATCAAACGACTTCTTATAAGATTTCATGTGCATGTCAGTTTTTCGAAAATACCTAAAAATCCACGTTAACAAAACGTCCTCTTTATAGAACCGTGGAGCGAAGGGGTTAAAAGAAATGCAGGAAAGTAAAAGAAAAGAATAAACCAAACATCCTAGCTTCTTGAATTAGTAAAGTGGTTAAGAGGAAAAATTTAATTTATGATTAAAATGTAAATTCATGCGATTTGATTTTTGAAACTATCTCGATTCTTGCGCATTTTGTAAGGAATCCGCGCTCATCAAAGTGAAAAAGTTCAGAAAAAAAGACAGAAAAACACGAGAAAAAAACATGAAGAGTTTAGAAAAAAACCGACAAATATCACAAAACTCATAATTAAAGGTTTCTTGGTCATATCACAGGATACGAACGTACAAATTGAATAGAGGTCTACAGAAGCGAAATACAATCAAATTAAGAGGATAGAAATGCTTTGATTCTCACCAGAAAGAATCACCTTTCAGCGGCTTTTCCTCTTTCCCTACAGCTTAAAAACAAAAATGGGTTTTTGTGATATTTATCGTACAATCCATCGACTCTTCGGCTTAGATAATTAAAATTTTTCTATCATTTTAAGGTACCGTTGCAACTCAAAGAATGAAGACGCGAGCTAGTGTGCAGTTTGGCAACGTTGCGGTTCGTCCATTTAAACTTATTATAAAAATCACACTATTAGAGTGCTTTGTGAACACCTTCGCATTCGACCTAATGCAGGGGTTTAAATGGACCAAATACATCGTTGCCGAATCTAACGCTAAGCCAATGGAGGGAAAGTACATAAGCATAAAAGTAGCTTTAGGATCATCCAAAATGTCCATGCATCAAAAACAAAATATAAGATTCTCACTCAGCAGATAAAACCCTGATTGTGAGTAATCATAGTATAGCAGGTACTCTGACTGCACTCGAACAATAGAATGAGGTGAAATGATACTTACTTCTATGAGATAACTGTTCGTACGTAAACGCACTGTTTTTGCCGAACTCGAAAATTGAAGGCGAAACATCCTAATCGTTGCGAAGCACGCTACGATAACGCGAGGCATGAATGCTGCACGAAGGCCCATTGCTGTCAGCTGGCAGATTTGACAAGAGATAAAATCCTTTGGTAAAGGTGGATTAGAGAATTTTTTTTGCGTTTTTGTCGGACTCTACTCACCTTTAAATTGATTTGTTCTCCTATTTCCCTACCGCAAAAAAATCCCCACTCCGTTTGTTTGTTTTTTCTTTTCTTCCGGCGTCGTATTGTTAGAAGAGAATCGCGGAGAATATTGGAGACGTCTAAGAGTCTCATCCATTCAAAAAAGGAACTTCCCATCTTGGTCAAACTCGTTGTTAAACCCAAGGTCCATATATTATAAGGTCTGGCCGGTAGCTTTCGGCTCCCTCTGATGACCCAAAGTTTGGGAACGTGCGCGATGTACAGAGACATCCTCGCTGAATTCAAGATGGCGGCGAACTCAGGAAATAAGGGTTCCCAAACTTTGGATTTCCCGAGTTGGCGCTACCGGCCAGACCTTATAATACATGGACCTTGGTTAAACCATCCATCTGAAGCCCAGCCATAGGAACTTGTCTTTCTTTCTCCCTCTCTCTCATTGCCAGTTTGAACGCATCTGATAGAAATAGACAGATTTAGGAGTTAAAATCTAATAATTGGTCAATATACTTGAAGAATCATTATGAATTATGAAACAAAGACAGTAGAAAAGCATGCAATTCGCACTCGAGTGAAAAATAGTCACACCAAACCATGACACACGCAGGTTCTGAACGGTTTCTCTTTCCGATGAGATGTATGTATAACTCTCTTTTTCTGATGCCAATTCACAGGGATCCGCTTAAGCGATGCGTCAAAACATGGCGAGCAAGATAAACCGCTGGAGATGTCCACTTATGTGCCTAGCACAGAACCAACACCAACAAGTCGCGACCGCAGATGTTTGGCCGGCCGGTCGTCCATAAATAATCCCAACGGTGCGGTGACGGAAATATTAATAATGATCGAATTCGAACTGTATACATGTAACTTCGGATGTGTTAGTCGAGCGACCGGCGAATTTCTCTGTTTAACTTATTCATACGTGGTCGTAATTAGCTCCCGAGCTCTGCTCACGCTGGGCACTGGGCAGCGCGTTGATTCGGTTGATTTATTGATTCCGAATTCTCATCCATCATCGAAACTTGTCGACCCCCGAACAAGATCCGGCTCAACGGTGCACGACGCGGTGTGCGGTGAGCAGGAGGTCCCCTAAAATCAAATAGGTAGAGAAACAAAATAACTCTTGTTGGCATTCGATAGTGAACATTCAGAAATAAGACTATTAACAAGCTGATAAGCGTAAGTAAAAAGATGGAGGCATTTGTATCTTTAAGACATCAAAAATATAGATTATGTTCATTTCGCTCGAATCTTTTTGTCATTGCATCTAATAAGCAGAAAAAAGTGACGGTTTTAAGGATGCATTATGCAGAGACTTACAGGAGAAACCTCCTTCAAACGGCCTTGACTAGGGAATTCTTATCCCAACCTTTAGGTATAAAAATTTAGCACAATTACCCTTGCGTCACCACTACATCATCAATCAATAATATTTGAGGCCACTTTTTCAAGATACACGATTTACAAAAGAAAGTCCTCTCTTCGAAATTGTTCTTCGTGAACTTTTCTTATATTTTCCATAGTTTTACTTTGTACGCGGCATGTCGCATTAATGGCAGTACTAAGAGACTCTAAAATATCTGAAAACCGTAAAGTTTCTCAAATTATAGCCAAGAAATGGAATAGTAAAAACTTATATCAAGATACTTTCTTTTGAAACCCATAGGACGTGAAGATCTACCTTGAAAAAGTGGCTCGTAAATGCAGTCTTAGACAATACGGTGGCAACTTGAGGATGATGTAATGCTTATTTCTTACATTTAGCTTGAACGGGAATATCTCAAGAATTTTTAGGTTAAGATCAACTCAAGGAGGTTTTTTTATTTGAGTTTATGAATTCCGCCCAAAGAATCAAGAATAATTTTATCACCAACAAACCCAATAAATTGTTGATTGTACAAATAGAGGAAACGGCTCCGCAGAAGAAAAGTAACAGGAACACTTGGGTCACAGCACATTAGGATGAGGGAAGGGATCGTCTACTTTCAAAACTACGACTAACAACAAGTATTTATTAAGACAAGGTTGTGCCCATAAATGTACTATCGACGAATTAAAGATTGTCGCGAGATTTTCACGAGCTAAGTTGCGCCTTCAAGGTTCCGGTTCGGCCACTCTTCATACTCCTCACACCTTGCAGGTGAGAGGCCAGTGCGGGTGGGGCGGGAAAGCCGTTGCAGATCAGTCCCACACTCACACTCATAACTGAAAAAGTGTGAAACTCTCGCGACAATCTTTAATTCGTCGATAGTACCAATCGCGACACGACACGTTCCTCTGGGTAAATTAAAATTTAAGTTTACAATTAATTTCGGAGATCAATTATGCTAAATCGCTCATTTTTATCTGCCAGTTCTGATGGGAGATTCAGTTTTCTACTAATTTAACTCTACGTCTTCTTTTACGGAAGCTTAAAGTTTGAAATAAATTAAGCAGAATTCTGGCTGAAGCCTACGATGAAAGTATCATCTTCATTGATTTATTTCTTATTTGGTCTTGATTTTAGTCTCAGCAAAAAAATTACATCCTTCACATCGGTCGCTCACAAGTTTGAGAGTAACACACAAATGGACAGAAAATGTTACTCATCATGCAAAAGTTAGGTTAGTTCGTAAGTTCGTAGAAAAACGTGAGTTTCGAAGTCAGCGCATTGAAATACTTAGTGTAGTGTCAGCGAAACTAGAACTAAACGTTTTCAACTCACCATTATTGTGCCCTACGAAACTTCGTCCAAACTTTCAAAATGGGCAGGAACATCAAATTGGAAATCGAGCACTCGGATTTTTCGTAGCTAAAAGAGAGAGAGAGAGAGAAAAAGAGAGGGAATCTAGGTTAAAAAAGGCGCAAACAAATTAATATTCAAACAGAGAGTTAGTTTTTATCAGTTCAAAACACATCGTGCCAGGAGCAGCAAAGCGCATAACCGACTCGTTCGCTTTTTTTAGCGCTCCGAATGCGGGACAAACATAGAACTCAAAAACGTGGTCAAATTAGGATTCATTTGAGCATCTAAGCCTCGGCGATAAACGAACAGGGAGCAGTCCCGCCTAACCGCTGTTGCCAAACAGCGCGATCCAACGCAAACTTTAAATACATTTATCCAAAGTTCTGCCTAATGGAAAATTTGCGTAATCGTCTTGAAAGGATTTTAGAATAGAGTTACAGAGGAGGGTTTGGTGAACCCGATTTTTAGTTTTTTTTACCAAGCAAAACACCATAGTAACTATCACCTCTGGGATCCTGCCTTGGAAAAACCTATAGTTTGTTAATGCGAACAGTTTTCATACAAATATGCATTGTTTAAGGGCGTGAAGACTGAAGAGCCGACTTTGACCTCTCCTTACCTCTGATCTGAAGTGAGGTTCTTTAAAAGATAAGCATGTGTGAGTATGTAAATTTAATGCGAAATACATATTGGAAATCGGAAACCAAAATCGAAAAATGTTGGTTTTCGATCTTTTACAAATAAGTTTTCAAGGACAAAATACATCGTTGCCAAATGCACGCTACGCCACTATATTCGAACTTTCCCACGCGTGTCTTACCAGCTTTTTAGACGCATTCAGTGTCAGCAACTTGCACGGAGAAAAAAAACTGGTAAACATATTTACCACACTATTAACCTCGCGGTTGGGTTTTGCCCCGACCAAGAGATATATGGTAAACTCTACAAGATGTCTAGCTTAACTTCCTAAAGGCTAGATAAAATTTACTCTATCGTTTGATGACGTTCATCAGATGTCTTATGGAGTATACCACAACGTTTAGTTGAGGCCTAGGTCAACCACAAGTATAGTAAACAACAATCGTTTTTTCCCCCTGTTTGATGACGTGCGATTCGGCAACATCGGATTTTCTCCATAAAAAAATACTTCAAATTATTGATTCTAGATGTGCCACAGCCTAGCCTGCATCTATAGAATCGATTTTATCTGTATTTTCGAATAGCAAAATAAGTCGCTGCCACAGAGACAAATAGAGACCCAGCGCAAAGCTTGCGACAGGTGTCCAATTTTCAAGCTCAATTTTCACCAGGAATAGTCGAAACAACAGTCAACAGTCGCCTAATGTCGAGTGTTGAACTATGGACAATGAACATGGATTAAATTTTCTTGAAGATTTGAATAACGGTTTGTTTTTTGGTTTTTTGTTTTTTTTTTGTTTTTTTTGTTTTTTTTTACAGGATAACGGTTTCCGACGAATTATTGAAGAATCGTATGCCTTAAGTGATTGAAATTTTGACTTCAAAGTAAAACTTTTGGGTAGATTTTGAGCGGAGCAATGTTCACAACTGAACGAAAGGCAACTGTTGGTCGTTGTTCTGTTGAGCCCCCGAACAAGAAAAAAAAAAAAAAAAAAAATTTACTTGCCTCACTATCATAACGCGGGAAGCACAGCATGTGCTGGGTCTCTCTTTGTCTCCATGATGCCATTAGCTCATTCACCGGTAAAATACAATAAAGAAGTCATGCTGTTTTTTTCGGTTGTAGTATTAAATGTCAATGCAGTCGGAATATGGTAAAATAATGGGTGAATAAACGAGGTACCGCGACGCGACAGCGAAAAATCGAAATTTCGAACCCGGTGAGAATAAGCCTTAGAACGCGCCGAAGGTCTCGTTAAGTCGTAACAAATCGAAATCCGATAATGCGATTTGATTCTCGGCTCGGCTCGGCGAGACTTAAAGCCGACGGCGAACGAAGCGCGGAAGGAGGTGGCGTGAACTTCGCTCTCTGCGCGCGGGTGGTGGCGGAAAGCGAATTGTTTCGCGCTAAGTTGCGCGGTTATCGAATCGTCTACCTACGAGCGATGTCGTCAGGTGAACGAATGAATCGCGTCTTTCCGTTCTTCCGCGGTTAAGCCTATTTATATGACGTATAACTACTGTAGCAACAGAATAGTGTATACAGGGTTATTCAAAAGTAACGCCCCCTCCCCCCCCCTTAACATTTTGTCTAAATGAGATAAAATGATGCGGTTTGGACCATTCTTATTTATACCGGAGGTGCTATCTGAGGAGGCTATTTTCGACGACCCCACACCCCGTGGGTGGGGGGGGGGAGGGGGGGTCAACTTCATTTTCATTTTCTCTTATGGTACCTCCTATCTTGGGACACATCGTTTAAAAGGGCATTCAATTTTAAGACTTTCAGCGCAGACCGTAGCTCGATATCGATCTTCGTTCCCGATACATCGAAGGTCAAAGTTCGATACAGAACCTTTTTCAAAAAATCATTCCTCCACTTTGAGAAATCATAATTTAAAAAACTAGGGGTCTAAAAAACTTTAAAAAGGAAGCCCTTTTCAGAAAAAAATACGACTTTGACACAAATTTAGTCAAAGTTAGGATTTAGCGCCCCCAAAAATTTTTAAGTTTTTGCCCCCCTGGGGAGTAAAAGTAAAAGTTTTTGGAGTATTATAGACCCCGGGTTTTTTTAAATTCCTATTTCTCAAAAGGGAGGAATGGGTTTTAGAAAATGGTTCTATATTGAACTTTGACCTTCGATAAATCGGGAACGAAAATCGATATCGAGCTACGGTTTGCGCTGAAAGTCTTAGAAGTTAAGGCCCTTTCAAATGATGCGTCACAAGATAGGAGGTGCCATAAGAGAAAATTATGTTGGGACACCCCCCCACCGGGGTGGGGGGGGGGATCACCGCCTCCGTTGTAAATAAGAATGGTCCAAACCGCATCGTTTTATCTCAATTAGAAAAAGAGTTTAGGGGGGGGGGGGGGGTGATACTTTTGAATAACCCTGTGTGTATGCGCTGCTGTATATGAGGACACATATGCATATGTTTCCTCATGAGGAAACTCTCAGAGGTGGCTTGTGCAATCTGGCAACGTTGCATTTAGTCCATATACAGTCATGAAAAAAGGCGAAAAATGAGGGTGCACAGTGCACTCAAATCGATATTTTACACGAGTTGTAATGGGCGAATAGTCATGTTGCCAGACACGCGCCGCCACCCGAAGCGCTCTACAGTCGGACGCTTTGATGGATATCCTTCAAAGTAGGACTCACATAGTCCAGTGTGATAAAAAGAAGAAGAAAAAAATCCAAAATTCTAAGAATACAACCAAAAGCACACCGATGCGTCAACCGAGGAATTTAATGTGCTTTTACCAGAAAGTGATTCTCAGAATCTGATGAAAGCACCAGAACTTCCTCCGAAATTGTTAAGAACTAGGGTACGAATACCAGAATTCTGATAACAATACCAGAAACTTCCTTGGCTGACGAATCGTTAAACTTCTAGGGTTCTTTTTTCCGAGTAAAGTAGCAGTAAATATAGCAACGTCTAGAACTTAAATTAAAAATATCAATGTAGTTTAAAGAACAAGTTGAAATAATATAACTAATTAGTAAGCCTATGAAAAAAATGTTTAAACAAAATAAGAGCTCCTCAAATCAAAGCTTTGAAAATTCCACTTAACTGGGGTCTTTTAAAATAAAACTCGACGTCAAGACGAATAAAAAGACGACGTCATCAGAGGCACAGCGATGTATTAACCGAGAATATCATTGGGACACACACAGGGTACGTGTTACAAAACTCATGTGCCAAATTTCTGGAGCAAATGTTTGAGGCCAAAATAAGACCTCTTCCTATAAACATGGGTCCGAAAATGTTCCCTTTTGAGGTATAGCCCTCCAAAGTTTTAAAAAATTGATGGTTTTTATGGACTAGCTACCACCGTTATGAACCGAATGTCATGAAAATTGGTGTCCCAAGATAATTTTACGTGTAGAATCCATTAAAGACCTCGAGAAAATCAGACATTAAGTTTGATTGTACTTTTCAGATTGGCTTGTCTTTAAAGGAAATTGACCAACATTAATCTTATTTGAGCAGTTTAGCATACATTGAAAGACCGAATCATTAAGAAGAGTCTTTGTTATGAATCGAGTCAAATCCAATAAATCTTGTCAATGAGAGATCTGACCGAACTTGAATCGAGTGTTGAAGATCACAGCACATAACATTGCAAGAGACGCGCAAGGGAGATTAAAGTGACGTCACAAGGGGTAAAAGAGGTTAGAGGGAGGCAGAGTGAGGACTGAGGACACAGCTCATTCAAGCGTGAACTAGATGACGCGAGCTGGAGAACGCGACAAGACGCTCTTGTATAGTGTTCCATGCGAGGATCCACGAGAGCAGTGAGCATAGCGAGCAAGCATGTGAGAGACAAATTGAAAACAAAGCGGAAGAAGGGATTCGCGCCGCGGCACGGCAAGCCAAGCTTCAAAATCTTTACCGCATTTGTCACCTAACCTGCAAATCCGAGGGCAGAAAACCCGGAGTTGTCAAATTGACGCTGATTCATTTTCACGCTCTCGTCAGATGGAAGGAGGCCTCCACTGCGAAATAGAATGCGTCCGCGACAAGCCCTCAACATCAGAGTCATTCTTAACAAAATATCAATGAATTTCAATGATTCTTTGCATACATTTCATAGAAATTTTGTAACTCATTAAAACTTTGAGACAAACGGTTTCGACGACAAATATATTTATTTACAACTATTCTTTTACTCTTACTTTAATTTCTTTACTTTTTCGCGATAAAGTTCATTCAAATTTAAAAAAAAAAAGAAAGGAAAAAAAAATCGATATTTCAATCACGAACGCTCCATTAGAACTTTGCAAAAAAGATGCAGAAATAAAGAGAGAGAAAAAGGAACTTAGGTTTACGATCATTGGGAGAGGACGTCTAATTGTAAGACGGAGTCACAGAAATCGTGAGAAACGAATTACTGGTGGTGGTGGACGGTGGTCTTGTCTTTGGAGCAAATCTGCCACCTTGAGTAAATTAGTGACAACTTCTTAAGTAACGCGTTCATTCCACCGATTGACCAAAAGCTTATACGGTTCAGGTGAGACTATATGACTGTAATACGCAAGAAAAAATAGCATTCTATATATTTTTTCAATCGATGGTATATCACCATGAAACTATCAAACCATCGGAAAAGCTTTCAAAGTCAGTGACGATTCCACCGGTTGGGAAAAGTTAAAAAATCAACGAACTTTCATGCATTGAAAAGTCGTACACTGTGCAATTTTTTGGTCAATCGGTAGAATAACTGTGGAATAACGGTGAATTGAGAAATGCCATTATATCTACTCAAAGTGGCAGCTCAGTAGACAGCTCAGCTCCAGACCTATTACAGCAGGGCTGCCGTTTTGCGTATAATCAATGCTATTTTACAATTCACCGATGATTCCATCGGTTGAGAAAAGATTACACAGTTCAGTTCAGTGCATGACTGTAATAAACTAAAAGACTCGCATCTGTAATCTTTTCTCAACCGGTGGAGTCGTCGATGACTTTAAAAAACTTGCGGATATTTTAATTAATCAATGGAGTTTCCACCGATTAAGGAAAGATTACAGATCAGAGTATTTTCGTGCATTACAGTCATACACTGAACTGAACTGTGTAATCTTTTCTCAACCGGTGGAATCATCGGTGAATTGAAAAATAGCATTGATTATACGCAAAACGGCAGCCCTGTATTACAGGTGGCACACTAAATATCAAAACCGCAATCCACAAAAGCGGTAACTGTAGCAACAATGCAAAAAGTCGTTTCTGGAAATTCACATCTACTTTTGTTGATACTCGGCTTAAAAAAATTAGTCCTACATACATTAGTACTTACTTGCAGTCGAGGTTTCATTTTTTAAGCCACGTTTCAAAATAAGCAGAAGTAAACCTGGAGAAATGACGGCTATTCGCGCTGTTGCTGAAATTAGAAGTTTATTGGAGTGCAGGTTTGATTCGGAGTGCCTAAACTCTTTCACAGCTGACATAATATAATAAACTAGAATCGTTCCAATATACAACAAAATTGACCTTCCAAGATTTCCAACTTGTGGTTTCATGGAACTGTGGCAATGCGCTAAACAGTGCCTGCGGTTATTTCAAATACATTTATTTTTAATACCTCAGTACTTCACGTACAATTTAATCTTTCACAAATTGTATTCATTCTAAGCACACACATATTTTACAGACAAGGAGTGGCTTGTGCATGCCATTTGAACCTAAGCAAAAGTTTCAATTTTTCAGGGATTCAATGAATCCACAGAATGTCGATTATTCCAGGAAGGTCTGAAGGAGAGAATGCATTGTTGCAACATTGCTTTGTTACACACATTTTAATCTTACAATTAGAAGAAATGAATATTGCAGGGAAAAAACGATTGCTGTCAGCATTTAGAAATTTAAGTTTTCATGGCCATCCAGTGGTCATCTAAAAATCAACCAATCAGCTTTCTTAAATCGACCAATTAGATGGCATAGTTTAATTCCTGTAACTCTCTCTGATATCAAGCCTCAAAGTGTCTAATTTAGACTGTGAAGATTAACTTGGGATTGGCAATCTCCCCTTCCTCCCCCCTCACCGCCATCTAATAAAAATGTGTTCTAACTGTACTCATGATAATCGATCGCTCGGAAAGTTAGCGGTACCTAATCAAGTTGAGAGCGGGGAAGGTAGAAAAAGTTTTGCATCGCGGATTGAAGTGGGAAAAAAGTCTCTCCAGATCCGCGCGCCTTAAAGCACCTGCTTGGATCCTGTTGAAATCTGTAATGAATTCCATTAATCAGGAAGTTCCGTTTCAAAACCTTATCATGCAGATTTGTTGCTCCTTCGAATTCCCTTCAGCCCGAAACTTAAAGAGAGTACTTGAACACGCCCCCGAAAACTCGGCTCTCAACAACACTGTTGTCAGACGGCGATTGAACGAAAAGAAAATCATTTTAAGAACGGGGAGTATTACGGAACAAGAACCGAAAAGAAATTAAATTTCATTAGAATGGGATTCTTGCAAAATTTTGATACAAGTGATCTAAGGGTCGATTCAGATGTAATAATCTCCAAGAATAACAACAGTAGCACTAAAAACTTACAAAATTCACTCCAAGACTAATAAAATGCTCTTAAATCAGGGCTTTGAGAAGGCAACATTTTCGGTTCGAAATTTCTCGATTTGGTTCAGGTTCACGGAGACGGCAGGTTCGGTTTGAAACAGTTCAATTTAAAAATATGAGCAAATTGATTCAATAAATAACTTTCATAAATTAAATTATTATTAAAAAAAATAATAACGGAAAATTATATCGAACTATAGAATTTTGAAAATATTTAAAATCGATGCCCTGTCGCGGCTACAATATTGCCTATAGGCTACGAGTCGATTCCATTACTTTTTCTTGCAGCTGTTTTTTACATCAATTCGATTCATAAAATAAATATTATTTAGAGTCTTTGGTCATAGAAACACGAACCGCTATGCTATCGAGAACTTGGGGAACCGATTAACAATCGGATCAACCCGTTCGGTTCAGGTTTCAGTACAAGGCCGTTTCTGCAAAACGGGTCGCGGTTCAAAAATTCAGCGATTTGGAGCGGTTTTTGGTTCGCAGTTCAGTTCGGTCCAAAGCCCTGTTTCAAATGCTCGGTCTTCAAAGACGTTTCTTTGATAGATGGATGTTACCATCGGAAAATGGAATTAGAATTTGATGGAGACCAAACAGATTCTTTAGATTTTACAAAATTATTTTACAGGATATTACACATTAAAAAAATATAAAATAACTAACTATTCTGAGATCAAAGAATCTTGAAAATCCAAGCAAAATGGCAACGTTTCCAGAAAATGTAGACGCCGCAAGAATAAGAATCCGCCTTTCACTGCGCATGGTAGAATCCATGAGCATAATAGTGGAAGCGCGCGAAATTTATTGCTTTCATCATAATGAAAGTTTAGAGCGCAGCCGTTGAAAAAAGAGGAGCGAATTTAATTGCAGAATTTGTTATGTGCGCTTGTCGGGATGCAAAGGGAAAAAGAAAGAAAACTATGTTGTCTTCCCGCCCGTCCTTTGTTCCTCGAGTCCCCCTTAACCATAATTTTTTCATTCAAATTAGGGTTCTCTGTCTGTGAAAAGTCGGAGTAATGCATTCAAAATTAGGTCACTGACGTGGTGTTTAACATCCATTTTACAGAGAAATTTGCGATCGACCGTTTCGCGTGGCGGGTGGAAACGCTGTAGCATTTTAAAGAGACGCTGGGAACAAGTTACAAGACTTACGGTTAGAGGAATGAAATAAAATAATAATAATAATGAGACAGCATGAAGAATTACAGTCGTTGAAGCTAGAATGTAAAACAGTGCAAATACGTATCCATTTTCTCGGTGAAAACACGGCTTTTGAGTTGTACCTAATAAGTCCATGATGGACTTTTAAGGCGCACACAGGAAATTTACTGGCGGCTCGAGCAATTTGGCAACAATTGCCCTAAATTTGAAGCAGCGCTTCGCTATCGAATCAATTGTTTTACCTAGAATCAAATGGAAGCAACATTTTTTGCCAAATTGCACGATCCAGTGGCGTAGCGTGCAATTTGGCAACGTTGTATTGTGTCCATTTAAACCCATGTAAAAAATCGAATGCGAAGGTGTTCACCGAACACCCAATAGTTCGATCTTTCTCATGGGTTGAATGGACACATTGCAACGTTGCCAAATTGGACGCTACGCCACTGGCACGATCCGCCAGTGCTAGGAAATGCTCTCTCACTCACTTCGCCTACTTGAATAGATTAAGAATTGAAAGTAGGGGCCATTACGTAACATCGGCTCCAAGCTCTGTATTTTGCAAGCAGATCTCTCGTTTCAGAAGTGTGGACGCACCTAGACCCGCGATAACCTTTGGAATTTACCAACATTATTTCTCATATTATAAGGTAAAAAGGAACGAAAATGCATTTGGAGCGTTGGCTTTTCATCGAGGAACGCTTGAAATCAAAAGTTCAAGTCGCAATCAAGTTTTTCTTTGATTTGGAGGATTGAAATTAGAAATTTGCTAAAAATTATCGGTCTAGTCGAACAAGGGGAGGCTCAGAAGTCGCCGCCTCCGATTTCGAAAACAATTGCACGAAAATGTAGCTGAAGTATAACTTTTAGACTCGTCTTTCTCACTTTTTGCCAATGGGCCTTCCTAAAGCGTCAGGAATTTTTTGAAAGTTGCCGAAATTCACGTAAAAACCCGAGCGGAGAGCGCTCCGAATACTAATGTGAATTTCGGCAACTTTCAAAAAATTCCTGACGCTTTAGGAAGGCCCATTAGCAAAAAGTGAGAAACACGGGTCGAATAGTTTTATTACTTTAGCTACATTTTCGCGCGATTCTTTTCAAAATTTGAGGCGGCGACTTCTGAGCCTCCCCTTGTAAGTGTAACTACATTTCTGAAACGAACTCGACGTCAGCAAAAAGAGAGATTTAGCATCGAGATTGACAAGAATGAGTATAAAGAGGAGCAGAGAGTCCCTTTATCGAAGAGGCTCCTGCAGGTTTTTGCAATACTCCGCGATTTTATTCAAACAATGCGATTTGGGGGAGGGGAGGGGGATTTGGGGATTTTTCGGATGGGGAAACATGTTAAACGAGGACCCCGAGGAAATTTTGCAACAAAATTCTCAAATTTAACTCTCATAAAGAGTTTGTATTTGGTAATGAGGTCAATCAGTTCACTATAACAACAACTGACTGTATCAAAGAAAATGAATGTAAAGATTAGAAAACCATGGACAAAAAGCGAGACAAAGCGTATTAAAATGAAAAAGGACGAACAAAAAATAAACCAAGAGTCAAAACCAGAGGCCCTCGTTCAAACATTGAACGAAGGCACGGTGGAGCCAGCGCATGAAACCGCGCTACATCCATGTATCGCTTTCTTTCAGCTCTCGGCAACGACCAGGATAATTCGCCTTCGATTTTTGAGCAAGGCAAAAACAGTGCGTTTATGTACGAACAGTTATCTTGAGAAAATAGTGTCTATATTCCGTCTTGTTTCATTGTTTGAGTTTAGTCACATAGCCATGCACACTGCACAGGCTTTTCCAATGTGAAAGATAGTTAAAAATTGGTCCAAATTCGGTCCTACCCCCAAACTTTGAGGTCACCCTGTGAAATTCGGCCGATGGGAATTTTGTGGCAGTTATTGGTATACGTCATATTAAGCACTCGATGGTTCAAACCGCATCCTCTTATTTCGATCATAAAAAAAAGTTTAGTAGGGAGGGGGAGTTTCTTTAGAAGAGCCCTAGTATATCAATTTTAATGTCTACTAAAAATCTTCTCTCCAGAGAGGTTTTCCTTTATTATCATACTTTCATCGAGTTGTCTTCAAATTTGAAAGTTTGTGTGTACATCTAAATTTTTTTAAGTCTCATGTATCACCGCAGTTCGATAGCATATTCTTGCGGTGTCGATTTTGAAAAAAATATTTTAACAGGGTTTAAAACTAACGTTTTTCTTTTTTTTCAATGTTCTTACTTATTACTTCTTTTGATGTATCTGAATGATTGGTTTCTCCCTTCCACATAGCTTAAATGAGTTATTCCCTTATATGCCGTAACAATTAATCGAAAACAAAGTGGCCAAATGGCTGACTAAGGCGACAGAAAGACTGTGCAAGATTACTGCATCTACTACAGATGGACCTGCTGGAGCATAATAATACATTTCTGTAGCATTTACATGATTCGAACATTCAGTACATAGGACTATACAGGACTTTGTCGAAACAAACATAATACATTTCTGTAGCATTCATGATTTCCCTGAGTTCAACTTACATCCGCATCGAGTTCAACGCAAAATTATTCAATTATGGTTTTGAGCTTCTGGCCACATTTCACTATGGTCTGAGATCGTTAAAAAGTGGCCAAAAATCAGAAAAAGAATTTCTCATAAATTCATCATTTATAAACTTTTAGTAGCGATTTCAACTATAGAGAACACTTTTAACAAGTAATTTAAACTTGAAAGTGTCACAATAAAGTCTTAAATTAACCTTAAAAGGTCGAAAACGATGATTTTTGATTACTATTTTTCGCTGATTTTTGGCCACTTTTTTTGGATCTCAGACCATAGTGCATTGGTAGAAAGACGATTGGGAGAAACGTGACAACCGGCTTTGGATTTCAAATACTAACTTCAGTTGAGCCTTTTCAAAGTTCAAAACTTAAGCTTTAATTGTATTAATAATCGCAGGGGTTAAATATTTTCAACGTCTGACTGCACTGGATAAGAGTAACCGCAGGAAATTTAAACTTTGAAAAATAATCGTTAACCTGGATCACCCTAAAATTCTTAACAAAGATTTAAAGTTGCCACGCAAGTATATAATGACAAGTTGTGTAAGAGCACAATGTTGCCGAAACTAACTTACAGGATATTTAAGCGGAAGGAAGGGGGGAGGTGAAAGACCGTCCGATGACTTGGAAAATTCTGGGAGAAAAAAATAGAGAAAGCGAAGGAAGAAAGGGGAAAAAGAGGGGGGAGAACGGAAGATAACCGCGATGTGAGGTAATAAACAAAGACAGATTTACGGCCGCTTTAATTGTGATTGGCTGAAATGAGGAGGAAAGTTGCTTGCCTCGTGGTCGGTTTCATCAATCATGATTAGACCTTCACCGAGACATCATCCATCATCAACCGATTAACACCGCGCGCTGAATGTAGCGACACGAAAGGAGTTAGAGTAAGAGAGACGGATAACCACTTTCTTCTATACCTCCGCGCTTTTTTCCCCTTCTCTTTCTCTCTCACTCTTTCTCTCCTTAAAACTGTGAAGAATCAATCATATTATGCACCTTTTGCAAAAGAGTATACCCGTGGCTCAGAATCCCCGAAGTTACCCAGTGGCCCGGCACAACGCAACGGAAGGAAAGTGAATTAACTTGTGCCCCCCCTCCTCCAACCCCCGAATAGTAATTAAATAATAGAGCCGCATCATGACTAATCATTCTTCTGTCTATTGTTACACCTCACAATCGCAAGCAACTCGTATTTGTGACAGCGGAAATTGAGCCAACACAAACCATATGACAGGAAACTCATAATAAAGACCGCGTGTCAACTGTTCCGGTAATATGTTCGCTCATTAATCGCAACTACTTTCAGATTGACAACATGAGGATGTGAGTTCAGAGTAATGCTGTGCCTTTTAGGGGAAAAGTTAGCTAACGTTAGACACTGAAAATGTGTGATGGACTGTAGACTGGTGTTATATCTCTCGACCGATTATCGAAGTGCAATTCTTGGTAACATTGAATGTGCCATAGCCGTAGCCAGGATATTTTCTTTCTCTCTCTTAGCCCACGTAAACGCATGTGTTAGAAAAGAACAGAAAGAGGGTCTGAAGTAACATGACAGCCCCTATATCCATCCTTTTCTAACACCTGCATTTAAATGGGCTAAGAGAGAGATAGACAATATTCTGGCTACGGCTATGGAATGTACCGATATCTTTTCATGGAAAATCGTGGCAAATTATCTAAAAAAGATCGTTTTTTCATGGCAATCTTTTGGAACTTATCTTATAACGACTATTCAGAGAAAATGCACACGACTAGACAAGTTTTCCTTCAGCAATGGTATGGGCCATTTGAAGATCCAAAAAGCGAACTCCTCCACTGACTCATTGATAATCGAATCGAATCGAATCCTGTATAAAATTTTAGACTGAAACAGTCATAACCAATAGTTAAATGTTGACATTACAAAAAACATCAAACGCAAATTTCACTTAAAAATGTAATCCCAAGCAAATAATAGGATTAGCGCTAGATGCATCGGTTCTGGTTACAATTCTTCGACATAAGGAACGAATTTTCGCCCGCGAAAGGGTTGAAGGTTGAATCCTTACATGGGAACTCAAAACTGGGCGGCTCATTTCTCAAACATCAGGGGACGTAAACAAATGATGGAGGCTCGATATAAGGCGGCAAATGGTGAGAGTATGAGAGTGAAGGGATTGCGGGATAAGAGCGATCAATTTTTGGAGCGCACGTAAGGTTTTCAGGTTATTTATCATGTCACAACTTAAAACCATAACTTGTAAAGGAATCGCGGGCGTAGGAAGAAGAAGGCATTCAGGTTATGTTGGAACACTTCGCGGCATGCTTTTCCGAAGACAGGTAGTCTAGTGCAACCACTCCTGCTCAGTCAGAACATGATGTCGAGCATCTGTGCACGTTCCTCAGGTCGGCATGGATGAATGGAATGGGAATGGAAGGAAACTGGGGAACGCGAACGGCGGCAAAGTGAACCAGATATGGAACAGAGCGGGAAGTAGAATAGAGTGTGGGAGAGCATCACTACACCATTATCCACTACCTAGTGTACAGGTGCTTACGAACAATGAGCCACTCACAAAACCCGACAATCAGCGAGCATTTATCCTTTACATAAAAGCCGATTTTGCAACCGTAGATTGAAAGGGGGGACGAACAAGCTATGGAGAGAACCCCCTCCCCCTCCTCCTTCCGTCTCACTGTATTCAATGACTCCCCGAGGTAATAAATGGTTCTTCATTTCGGCTGATAATAATAATGATGGTCGAACAATTCACTGCCGACGAGAGAGCTGCTCCCCCCCCCACCCATTGCTGACGCGACGACCAACCGACGTTTTCCTTGAAAAATGTCTGCCGATTTGTAACGCCGTTTACGAATATGTTTTGAGAGCTGGAGGTCGAAATTATTCTTAGTCAAGCTAGTCTCTCTTAACGGTGAGAGTGGTAGGGAAGGGTAAAATGAGCCGGTAAAAGGAGGGGGAAAAAAGCAAGCCCCCCCCCCTCCTCTCCATCAAACGTTTCCCCCTCTTTTTTTTTTTTTGCTTTATGCTCTCCTTTCGACCGAGAAATGAGTTTCTTTTCCACGCGGTCTTGGAGCGTCCCATTCACAGTGACTTTTGCCGAAATGATAAATTGTGCTCCGTTTTGCCCTCGTTGCGACGGTGATGGTTGCCACATGTCACGGCTCCAAAATCTGGGGGATGAGGAAGGAATGAAGAGAAAAGCACCGGAAATTTTTGGAGAAAGCAGGATTTTTTTTTTTTTTCTGTATGAAAGTCGGAGTACAAAGCTAACATTATACAACATCCCATAAGAATCTACCGCACGAAATTGCGTTTTTTATTTGCATACCTTCGGCTTTGAGATATGCAAACTTATAATGAATGGAGTCATTAAGGTCACAGCCGATGGAGAATCGACCCAGGACAGTTAATCTTATCATTTCTAGGAGAAAAGAATAATGAAAAAAAATGGGTGATTTTACCATAAACTACAACATTGCAAAAAAAAAAAAAAAAAAAAAAAAAAAAAAAAAAAAAAAAAAAAAAAATGCCTCCCGGCAGGCCGGTAAGACGAAGTAGATTCCATGCTTGGTTAAATCATTTTTTCACAAATTTAAATATAGGTTATAATTTTTGTTGAATTTTTCTCTGAATTTTTCTTTTTTACTTAATCAGCTGCTCAAAATCCAAATATTATTGTGAAAAAGATTATATTACCAATAGATAAATGTGTAATCTTTACAATGCAAGTGAGAAATAAAAGCTAGGTTATATAAGTTTTCACAAATTTCAATAAATAGGTTATGTTATGATTTTATTTGAATTATTCAATTCTTTTTTTTTATCAGCTGTTCAACATTTAAATAAAAATGCCCATGAAAAAAGATTATAGTACCAAGATAGAAAAATGTCTAATCTTTGTAACGCTAATGAGGAATAAATCTGATAAGAGCAGATGATAAAACAAGAAAATAAATAAATAACGTACCTAAGCAACAGTGTACGTGTAAAACAAAGAAAGAGCATTTATACCAGTACACCATCCTTGTCTTTCACTTGTAAAATCCCATAAGAAACTAAATAGCTCGTAAAACACGTAAAACACAAGGAAAATTCAAGGAAAAGAGCATATGAACTAAAAACATCCTCCACGATATATACTAAAATTTACGATACAAAAAAACAATTTCTTCATATAAAAACACCGCCAAAAAACCCGAAAAACACATCACTATAACTCGCTTACAACGCAAAACACGAAAAAATGACTCGAGTAAAAAAGCTGCGTAACAAAACGACTAACATAAATTTTCCCAAAAAAAATACTCAAAACAAACACTCCTAAAAATAAACCTCAAAAACACATTTTACGACTCAAACACGGCCCATAACGCGAAAACTAACAGTCAGATTTACACCATCTTCGAACTCATCCAAGAATTAAACCCAACGAATAGTTGAGACAAATTTCAAGAACAAAAACCAAAAATTACGAACAGGATCGTGGTACATAAAAACGGTAAAACTGGCTGAAACATACATATAAATATATATATATATATATAAACAATTTTCAACGAGTGGTATTTTCTCACTCAGGGGACCATGAAACGTGCTCATTTGATAAAATTTCCCGAAAAATCCAACATCGCACCCTCCGCAATAAGTAGATTCATGGAAACTACTTAAAAACCCGACTGGCAACTATGGCTGGGGGTCAAATCCACGTCCGTTTAACCATCACTCCAGAGCCCTGTTGATCCCGTTTTGCAGAAAATCAATCAAAAATGTATTTGCATTGAAATTAGTCGCTCAAAAGGATTAGAATGTTTCCCTTGAATAGGGGGGATTAGAGAGTAGAAAAAGCTCACCCCACCCACCTTTTTCGGATGCAACAATGACATGGAAACATTTCTCTTTTATTGATCCTTGAAAGAGAAGGAAACCTCTGTAATTTTTCCTCTGCGCTATTCAAAGAAACCCCCTTCTCATTGTCAGTACCTATGATTGATTCTCTGGAAATTCAACCCCGAATTTCTATGAATTAAAGCATGCTCACAGCCTCGGATAAAGATTTCATGATGGCTTGACGAATTAATTAGTTTCACGGCCAACAAAACGCATGTTGCACATACTATATACGCGTCCTTTGTCTCTCTATGTTTATAAACAATAGAGTTACACCTGGGTAAGTTGACTAATTAACTTTGAGGTGTTTCTAAGTACACATTTTTTGAACTTTTCAAACTTTTCAACGAGCTTTTCAAACTCGAAAGAATTTTTCAAACGTGACGTGTGGCAGAACAGAACAGCAGGTTTGTGTATAAATAATGACTTTTCTTCAATTCATCGATGATTCCACCGGTTGACCGACATATTACACAGTTCAGTTCCATGCATACCTTTAATACACGAAAATACTGCAATCTGTAATCTTTGCTAAACTAGTGGGTTCGTCACTGACTAAAAGAGTTGCTAATATTTTGACCGTTCAACTGTGATTACATCCATCGATAAAAGATTGCAGATGCGAGTATTTTTGACCATTGCATTAAGTATACAGGGTGTCCGGTAAGTCCCGGAACGGCTGCGCCATTTCTTTATTTACGCAGATAAAAAAAACCAAACTTTGGGAATGTTCCTAGATAAATAAAAACTACTTTTTGGGGGGGTCAAAATTTTGGTCGCCCCTCCCGGGGGGGCGGGGGCGCCCCTAACTTTTTTTTTCAAAGGGCAACCCCTATCTTGTGATACCTCATTCAAAAGAGGGTAAAAAACTGAGCATTTTGGCGCAAACCGCATGTCGATATCTCTTTTAGTATTCGAGATATCGAACTTCAAAATCTATGGAAACCCATTTTAAAAAAATCATAACTCTTATTCAGAAAGTCGCTATTTAAAAAACTAGGGGTCTAAACTACTCTACATAACAAGCTCTTTCCAAAGAAAAACACCTCTGCCCAAAAAAATTAACTTACAGTTATTGTTTTTTTCCCCCGCCAAAATGTTTTAAAAAATTTTGGCGGGAAAAAAAACAATAACTGTAAGTTAATTTTTTTGGGCAGAGGTGTTTTTCTTTGGAAAGAGCTTGTTATGTAGAGTAGTTTAGACCCCTAGTTTTTTAAATAGCGACTTTCTGAATAAGAGTTATGATTTTTTTAAAATGGGTTTCCATAGATTTTGAAGTTCGATATCTCGAATACTAAAAGAGATATCGACATGCGGTTTGCGCCAAAATGCTCAGTTTTTTATCCTCTTTTGAATGAAGTATCATAAGATAGGGGTTGCCATTTGAAAAAAAAAAGTTAGGGGCGCCCCGGCCCCCCCGGGAGGGGCGACCAAAATTTTGACCCCCCCAAAAAGTGGTTTTTATTTATCTAGGAACATTCTCAAAGTTTGGTTTTTTTATCTGCGTAAATAAAGAAATGGCGCAGCCGTTCCGGGACTTACCGGACACCCGGTATATATGTATACGTCGCATATATATGTATACGTCGCAGGCCAATCGCAATCTGAGGCAAATCACTAGTAGCTTATTTGAATTAGCTCATTTTAAAGCTAATAAGCTAACGAGCATATTGATATGAACCGATCAAGTTTTTCTCCACAGGTCCTCTCAGAATGAGCTTTTAAAGTGATGAAATACAGTTATTTAAAACATAGGTAAAATACGAATCAAAATAAACCTAATATGATGAAATCACCAATGAGCTATAACTTTAGAGTGGCAGCGGGCTGGTCCACCTTGTGCCACACAGGGTAGAAGGAATCCCTGGAAAAAGCGGAATTTGGACGGCAGATTCCGAATTTTGAGGTTAAATTTTGTAGGTCGTTCGGAATTTGGCGGGAATTTGGACGGCAGATTCGTAGGTCGTTTCCGGCGATGCCCGAGTTTATTTACGAAACGACCGGAAACAACCTACAAAACTTAACCTCAAAATCGATTTTTACGGCAAGATGACGGCGCCCTAGGTGACAACAATGAACCAGCGGAACGTTCCTTGATGTGCCACTCTAAAGTTATAGCTCATTGGAAATCACCATATTTGTCAGCTCATTAGCTTTCAAATGAGAGCTAAAGTAAATCTCAATACAATTATTCTGTAAGTCAACATTGCGCTTGATCTGAATTTTTTCTGATCATAAATAAGCGGCTTGATTTTTGCCTAGGCAAATCAGCGGCGGCTCGTGCAATGTGGCAACAATGGGTTTCCTCCATTTAAAACTGTGTAAAATAATCGATTACTTGGTGAAGCGCAGCGCCTCAGCTAGTATCGATATTTTTGCATACGTTTAAATGTCAAAAGTGCACGGTTGTCAGATTGCACGAGCCGCCACTGAGGCAAATCACAAGCCGATTCAGATTTGCCTGCGAAATGCACACTATACTGTATAATTTGTTAGTCAACCGGTGGAGTTATCAGTGAATTGAAGAATGTCATAAAAAATACACATATAACAGCACCTCTGCGATGAATTATATGTTGACTAGTGGGAGCAAGGAAAAATTGGATTATTTGAAAGGGGATAGAGAGACTTGAAAATTTACGATTGTATTTATGCCGTTAACAGTACTTAAATCCCCATTTATACAGAAATGAAAACTTGTGAACTACTTTGAAAAGTTGATGATATAATGTTTAGTTCACAACTTGGAATCAATAGAACCTTTAAGCACTATGCTTGAAGATTCCAGTAAATTGTGGAAGTTTTTTTTTAATTGATCTGCGGTACGAAGATAGGGAGAAGGAGGGAGGACATATTTAAGAAAGTGGGTGATTAGAAATTTAACTGATAAAGTTGGATATTTACGATTGTGAGTGAATGAGGGAGGATACGCAAACAAAACAACATAAATGAAAAGGATTTACTGAAGGTAACAAGAATGAATGACTTTCAAAGAACATTTCTGTACTTCGCGTCAATGGACAACGCTGCTTTCAAGCTGGACATTTTCGGTGCCTCCTCGGAACTTTCCGTCGAGTAGTTTTAACCTGACTCTTCTCTAAACTTCCACGAATTAGCTCGGAGTCGGGATGTCAGAGACGGTTCAGACGACTGCGAACTTAGTTGCCACATTTCGAGTAAATCATTGATGGGGCGAAGTTTTCAAGTTTACGCTAAAAAATGTTGTTTCTTGGAAAACATGACGTTTTAGGGATGGTTATGTATAATAATTTGTAAACATTTTAAAAGCCTCATCGTAAACGAGAATCCCTTCTCCAAATAATCGAATTTTTGGAACTTAACGAGTCTAAACAAACTTACGTAAAAATTTACTGAATTTTTTAGGATTAACAGAGAGATTAAAACCACGTTAATGCTACTTTGCTATTTGGGGGGGGGGAGGACCGAAATGTTCAAGATTTACTCTCGAAGAGGGGTGAAGGGGGGGAGAGTTGATTCAGCAATTCGTGTTGCGAGTTTGACAACATTTACTTTGTTGGTACACGGAAAAAAAACTATGGTGAAAATAACCATAAGGATACCTGATTTTGGCACCTGCTAGATGTTATGGTAATGTTAACCAGAAGTATACTATGTTTTGACTAGGTACTAGGTTATGGTACATGTTTGCATGCCGAATTTACTCAAAGTATCGGTAAATGCACCATACTTCTGGTCAAGTTTACCATAACATCTAGCAGGTGCCAAAATCAGGTATCCGTATGGTTATTTTCACGAATCTTTTTTTTCCGTGTACAGCATTCTGTTTTGATTAAATTGATAAAAACATTACGCCAAAACGTCAATTTTGACGTCAAAATTGTTAAATTAACTAATTTAATTGTTTGTTTTCTGTTTTTTTCCTGTTTTACAGTGTATCCTTGCATGTGACAACGCTGAAAAGTTATAAAAAGGAAAGATGCATTGCGTCGGCCTCCTTTCCTTTCTTACAAAGTAATTTTCCTGCAAATTATTTTACAGAATGCGCGATTTGCCGAAGATTTTGCTAAGGCAAACGCATGCTAAAGTCTCCGAGCATGCAACGCGGAGCAGAAAGAGGATCTAATTCGGTATAAGTAGAAAGTTTTTGAATAAAGAACTCTTTACACGACTGTCTGCAAAGAGCGTAAGGAAAGGGAGGAGGGACGGAGGGTGGTTCCCGCGAAATAAGGAAGGGATTGGGAGGGGGTGGTGAAATTGTCTCCCGAGAAACAAGGGAGGGCTGAGGGGTACGAAGGGCAATCGATAGGAGTCTGCGGGGGAAAATTCTGAAGGGGTTAAGGGGGAGAGGCGACAAGAGTGAAAGTCAAGGAGCACGTGCCTTGCAGTGCCATTTCACTCGCCGAGACGTTTGCGTTCGCTGCCGCTCGCAAGCGTCGATCTCTTTACCGCAGAATTTACGAATTGACGGGAATTGATCGTCGTTGCGCGAGTGCGGCGGTAGGTAGCGCGTTAGAACGAACGTTGCAGCTAAGAGGAATAGTTGATTTTTTTTTTCACTGAGTAAAATGTCTTGTTGCCGTAACAGGTCGTCTGTTTATTACTTACCTGACCGGAAGTTCGTGGAGCTGTAACCTAGTTTCCGGCGACTGCACTGAAGAGAGTGCAATTGTAAATTCAATCGAAATCCTGTTCAGGAAAGTATTACTCAGAATTCTTGTTAAAATAACCAGAATTCTTGTTGAAATAATCGGACTTCTGGTGACTGTAACCAGAATTCGAGTTACAGTTACCGGAATTCCGGAGAGGAAATTATTTATCAGAATTCTTGATACGGTAGCAGGAAGTTTTTCTCAGCGTGCCTGGAATAAAATTCTGGTTACTGTCAGTAGACGTCCGGTTAGATAAGTATTAAATAGACATCTTATTACAACAGTGGGGAATTTTTTTCTCAGTATAATAAGGGCCAGTTTTAAAACCTCTAGGAGAGGCAACCCGCTTTTGAGACTCCAGTGGCGGCGCGTACAAGCTGGCACCGTTGCATCGCGGGCCCATTGAAAAAGTTTAACAAAATCGAAATATTGGAAGTTCACAGTGTTTACACTCGAATCGATGTTTTACACGGGTTTCAATGGAGATAATGCGACGTCGCCAAATTGCACGCGCCGCCACTGTGAGACTTCTATTTATTATTACTGCTATGTGATGGGAAGTCTTACACTCTCACAACACAATGAGGAAAATTTCCTGTTGCGTAACAAAAATTCTGTTTCATACTTACCAAACCGGAATTCCGGTGACTGTCATGGGCGGATGCAAGAAATTGGCTTTCTCTTTCTCCTTCCATTTGAACCTATGCGTTAGAAAAGGATAGCTGAGGGGGCCATCACGTGACTTTGGCCTCCTCTTTTGTCCTTTTCTAACGCACGCTTTCAAATGGGAGGAGAAAGAGAAAGACAATTCCCTATATCCACCCATGGTGACTGTAACCGTAATTTCGGTTACAGTTACAGGTATGACGGTCACAATTATCGTAATTCCAGTAAGGTAAGTACAAAACACAATTCTTGTTACAGCAACACACAATTTTCTCAGTGAATCAATCTGAAAGTTGAGAAAAAAGTGACATTGGGGATGATGTTATCATCTTGAAAAAAAAAAAAAAATGCTCATTCGCACTCTCTACAACAGTGCGACTTCAGAGGGGTTTTAAACAATTTAGCACGATTGGTACTTACGAAAATCTTGTAAAACCACGCTGTTATTCAAGAGTGAGAGTTTGCACACATTCTCCTCAAACTTTCTCTACCCCCTCAGATTAGAGTTGAAACTCCTCAATTAAATAGGAAGGTTATCCAACGAATATAAGATTACGGCTCTCAATAACTTTAGAACTTATCATACTAATTCTTTGAGCTGAGTACTTGAATTCTGCACAATACGGAGAGAAACTTACTTCAATTTAATTAAATATTCGTTCGAGAAACATTCTTCATCAGCTCTAAAAATGGATCTGTTCGGAGAACTTTCGCTATTTTGATTATGGGCATCCAATCTTAAATTCAAATGACGTAAATTTAACGGTGCACAGCACACCCTAAAAATTTCCGAACCGAACCGTGAACAAAAAACAGCTCCAAACGAGCGGAGAAGTGTTGACCTTTTTATTAAAAAATAAGACCCGGTTCCGCTGGCATCACATTTGTCTCCGTTAATTTGCTAATTTTATGCAAAGAATAGAATCGGAAAAAAAATAGTTTTACTAATTACGCTTTATTTTACGTTACAAGTTCAAATAATGTTACTATGTTCAATTTGTACATGCATTAATGAAACGCATCACTGGTGCTAAACCGCTTATCAACGGACCGGTTGGAACCGAACCTAAAATCATCGCGAACCGGGGTTTTTTCTATCGAGGCTTAAACCGGGAACAAAATCGAACCGAAATTTTATCAGCGCAGCGATTTAAATCCCTGGTCCAAAAATAGAAAATCGTTGAATTTGCCGTGTAGGAGTATCCTTGAGTATTTGAACTGAGGCTTAAATTATTTTAAAAGACAGCGAAATGACACAGAATTTCGTTTCGCTTTTCGACGTTTTGGAGAGGTTAGAGGTTTTTGAGTGAGTTTATGATAGGTTTTGCTCAATCAGCTGAAAAAAATCTGCGCATTAAATTGCTGTAGAAAAAGTTATTACAATACTATTTGTCTCACTGTGAGTCGGAGTCACCGCGTAGCCGCGAACTTTGCTGAACGAGACGAGTCGTGACGTGACTTGAGGAACATGAGCAAGGCGATTACGATTCCTTCGATTTTCTCTCGATGATACCGCAACGTCACGTCAGTTGTTCACGTCAGGTCACGTCATATTCACGATGCCAAGTTTAACCGAAAGGAAAATCTGAACGTACATCACCGTTCATAAGTGAAGGCGGAGGTCACTGATAATCTTTGGAATTTTGTCAACGGTATTCCTCTTATTGCATGACGGAGTTGAATGAAAATTAATTTGAGAGCTTAGACTTTACATTAGAGAAAATGACAGTGTCAAAGCCTCAGACAAATTCTGTTTCACTTTAAAAAGGAATATTTGAAAATTCGTCAAAGATTATCGGTTGAGCTCCACCTCCACTTCTGATACGACCTCTAGCAGCACCGTGATGGAATGAATAAAGCCGAAGTTGTTCGTCCAAGAGGTTCGAAACTCATTGAAAGCCACCCCGGCTCATTTCCCCTAAAAATGTCTTGTTATGATTTCACACCGAAATTTCCTAAAATGTTTGAAGAAATCCGACTTCACTGGGACTCTTACTAAATTTTGTTACAAGAGATTCAAAACAAGTACTAATTCTTGAGTACAATCCAGACAATATAACAATCAGCAGATTAAAAAATAACGAAATTCACTTCACATCAGACTCACGAAATTACTTTAAAATTTAAGGAATCGTGGCGCCAACTTACTTTAAGACTGTCCTCTGAGTGTTTCTACAGAGAGAGTGATAAATTAGATAGGAATCTCCATTGATACAAGCATAGCTCCGCCATATTTCAAATAGCGGAGCTACGCAGTCGCAAAAGATCATGGACCATTCCTATCTAGTTTGTTACTCTTTCTTTAGAAACACACATCAGAAGGAAGTCTTAAATTAGATAGGAATCGCCCATAGTACCTAGGCAACTCTGCTATTACGCATTAAACTTTAGTTAGTTTGTAAGTCTGTGTGGGAATTTTGTTTTTTTTTTATTATTTTTTTTCCTTTTTTCTTTTTTCAATTTACTCCTCGCAATATTCGCTGGTTTTTACTTCACAATTACCTTTTCAATCGCATGAAGCAAAAGTTAGCAAGAACCCTATTTTGGCGAAAAATCTAAAGCCGGAGATGAATTCATGACGACTGATTTTGGCACCGACTAAGAAAGATGGTAAACTTGACCGGACATTGGATCGAATGAAACAAGCAATTATAGTTAATAATGCCTGAAATGAGGTTATATTTACACAATGTACATATATTTCATTCAGCTCAACGCGCAGTCTCGTCTGCGATCTTGTAAGATGGTTAACTCTATGGTGGTCGTCATCTTCAAGACGCGACGATGAATCTTGTCAATTATATTGCACCATGTTCTTAGAGGTATTGATTGTTTGCAGTGGCGTATCCAAAGGGGGGGGGGTGTCCAAGGGGTCTGGACCCCCCCCCCCCCATGACACCAAAATTTGTCCTAAAAAAAAGGTAATTTTTTGCGTTTTCAGACAAATTTGACCAAGTTAGTATCTTTGGACCCCCCCTTGACAATTTTCGGACCTCGGGCCCCCCCCTTAAAAAATTCCTGGCTACGCCCGCCACTGATTTTCGGTTTTTCGCTTGACCATGTCAGCCGGAAGAGAGGACTTTGCGTCTACATAACGTTATCACCAAAAATCATAGGACTCCGTACCAGACGCTAAACTGTTACGTGTATATACGTCCGAGAGGAAGTTAGAAACAAGTTTAAAGCGTTCTCGCCCGGCGAAAGAGAAGTTTCTTGATTTTAACTTGGTCTCCAAATAGGACAGTTGATAAGTTGATATCTGGTCAAACTTAATACAAAAAGCTTATTGCACCGGTAAACCCGCGAGAAAGATGTAATCCTGTGAACTGCACAATGAAGAGTGTGCTTCTTTCAAAATAAAGCTTTCAGACCTTACACGCATTCGGAGCTTAACAAACTCCGCGCGGAGAAAGAATAAATCTGAAACGATTTAAAAGTTGCAGCAAAACATATCTGATGAAACCGTCTGTTTTTCCTTCGTTGAATTGTTCCTCGGCTGCGATCAAACTTGAAGATCCTCTACGAGAAACAATATTTAATACTCTTGCCACCAAAGAGTTAATGAAACAAACAAAATATGTTTCTCTAATTTCTCGTCACCCACGACTAACCGCAATGAGTTACAGCCCTAACTTGGGACAAGCCCCTACCTTAAGACAAACTTAAAATTACCAAAATGGCACATGAAATCGCATAAAATTGAGCGACCTTAATTATTAGTAATTAATCTGGAGGTAAAGCCGCTTAATTTTAAGCGATTTCATGCAATTTTATGTGCCGTATTGTTGATTTTAAGTTTGTCTGAAGTAAGGGGCTCGTCCCAAGTTAGGTTTCACTGCATTCCAATAGAAAGGATTTATGACAGTAGCGCACCGAGAGTTTCTTCATCTCTCTCTTTTCTCCATTAAGAAACGTATGTTAGACAAGGATGGACAAGGGGATAAAACCCCCTCCTTCTGTCCTTTTCCTACTCATACATTCAAATGGGAAATGAGAGAGATGGAAGATATCCTGGTTGCGCCAGTGATTTATGAGATGTGCTTTTGAGGCAGCACGAAGGCAGCCATGAAGAAAACCTCTTATGGATATTTTCCCAAGGGCTCGGTCTGTTTACCTTACTTTTTTTAACCTATAAAGTGTTAAAACAAAAGTTGTGATGAACCCATTTGAAATTAATTTCAAAAGAAAGTGCAAGTATTTTAGCTAGGCTATTTGGACACATCAGTAAATAACTGTTTCTTTTTGGAAGGGTTTGCACGATGAAAAAACTAGAAAAAAACAAAAAAGGGCAAAATTTTCACAGCTAGATAGTTGTATTAGAGCTCACGCATCTTCAGTATCGGAAATGTAGCGGTGGCTGCTTCCGAAATGCATCAAAAAGCATCGGTGATTGGTTTGTTTGGAGAGAGTCGAGTATCTTTGTTACAGAACCACTCATCGATCCATTTCGATGCATTTCGAAAGCAGGGGACCGTCACATGTTAGAACCGCCAACCTTCGGAATTCGTCAACCTGATACTTCAAAATGCGTGAGCTGTAGAATTCTGTGTTCACATAGCTACTTTGAAACACTTACTTTTTCGTTGAAAACTAGTTCCCATTGAATTGATTACAACTTTTGATTTAGGGTTAAACAAAAAAAATAAAAATGAGGCAAACAAACCAGAATCGAATTGCCCACGCTGCCTCACTTTGGAATAGAAATAGTGAGGTATGGATTGGCTCCTCTATTGGTCTAGCTTGTTGCCTAATCATCAATCAACAATCGATTAACCCTTCACTGCATGATTTTTTTTTTTTTTCAAGCAAAAGTGGATTTTTCAATGAATTAGGTGGTCAAACACATGGGAAAAATAGTGAAAAAAATAATTTGACGGTTTTTGTGTCAAAATTCTCTTTTTTCTCTTTTTTACTCGTTTTTTACAAGTGATATAACACCATAAAAAATGGCGGGAATTTTTTTCATTTTTTTTTTCTTTAATTTTCAATTTTTTTTTTTTTTTTTTTTACTTTAATTGGATTTTTCAAAAAGCCAATGCCGGAAACTTTATAAAAATAATCAAAATGTGGTCAGTTTGGATACGGGGGCAAATTTTCCCCCTGACATGATTTCGATCACGAACCCTTCACTGCATGATGTTTTCTTTCAGCCAATTTTTTTTTTTTTTTTTTTTTTTTTTTTTTTTTTTTTTGTGAGCTCAAAACATACCTTCTCCCGCGTTGACCCACCATGCGCCAAAGGCATATCTCAAAACCTGTATTTTATATGAGCGTTTGAAGAATTTGTTCCACCGGTGGAACTTCATGCAGTGAAGGGTTAACTTTTTCCCGAAAAATCCTTTTTTTTTTTTTTTTTTTTTTTTTAAATGAGCGGTGCACACACTGCCCTACATTCCTGACTTCAGATAATCTGGCAGGATTTCTCTTTTGCGAATCTTCAATGACATTCTACCATCCATCGGGGATTCACCAGTTGAAGCAAAGATTATACAAATATCAGTTAAGAAGCATAACAATGGCTTGAAAGAAATACTCGAATCATTAAACTTTCCTTCGACTGGATAAATCACTGATGGAGTGTGAAATGCCATAAAGATCCGCAAAATGACAGCCCTGGAATCTGGCAACAATAGAAGAGGATCCCAAAGTACGAGTGTGTGGAACAATTCGTCAGCATCGATTAGATATCTTTTGCAGCGATACTATTTTTTAACCTGGACACTCAAATTTTTATCGACTTCTCGTTTGTATAATCCTCTACCGCAACTTCTGGCTCTGTTCACGTCGCAGTATCACAATGAAATGAAAATGTTTTTTTCTCCCCCCCCCCAACGCGACGACGACTCGTGCTTGTCCAACCCCCCCCCCCCCCCCCCCACGACTCAATGGTCGAAGTGTTATTACCGCACTTTTAAACCCCCTTCCTCCACCCAACCCACTTCAAAAGCGGGTGAACTATGCACTATATGCAGCTATACTTTTGTGGTCCGGCTTCTCTTTTTTTCATTTTTTAACTAGGACTTTAAAAAAAGGGAACGACAATAGAAATATAAAAGTTGAAAAAAAGTCAGAGTAGCTATTTGTTTTTTTTTTTTTGTTTTTCATGGCAACTAGACTATTTCTGGTTATATTACTGTCACTGAACGTGTTCGTTGAAAATTGCATCGTTCCTAATCGCTCCAGTTTAATTTTAAATACCCTCTATCCACACTGTTATAACGCTCTACCAACAAGGAGGGAATTTTACATATTGACTGAATGTATTAGTAAATACAAAAAAAAACGTAAAATCTAAACGGTATGTTAATGAAGGAATTTTAGTCACAAAGTCGGAAGTTGTCATTAGTTGTCGTTCATTTTCAAGAATTTTACGATCAACAGTTTTCACTAGTTTGAAGAGATAGCTTAAAATATCTAAAGCTACAAATAACTAGGAGAGCTTAAAAAAAGAAGGCAATATGGATGATCATTATTATACGCGCACGGATCTGCACGGCCGATTTTGCCATGTATCAAATCAGAGAGCAGCAATTGAAGACGTTTCTGAAAGAAGGGCTTTTAAACGACAATTTTGCTATTCAGTTAAAAACCTCCATTTGCTCACGAAGCACACTTATTCTCAGGAAGATACCCATTGTTTCATGGCTCCTTCTTCCATAAAATCCTCAGTTTTATAAAAAGCTTGTTTCAACGAAACAAGTTAATAAAAGAACATTCTGCAGTTTTTCAGTGAATTAACATGATAAAAATGAAGATATGTAACTATTTCGACGTATCGGTATTGATATTGCTTACTTGAATTTTTGAAGGCGTGGATGAACAAATTTGGAGTAATGCCTTCTAATGTAAGTACTTGCATACGGTTTTCTTATTTCCAAGGAAATAACAAGACAAAACAGAAGGTACGTAACTATTTCGAAGCCTTGGTATTGATATTGCATACTTAATTTTTTGAAGGCATGGATAAACAGATTTGGAGTAATGACTCCTATTGCAAGTACTTGCATAGGGTTTTCTTTTATCCATTTTGTTTTAACCCTGCTATTTGGTTTCATGTTTCGAAGGGGAAACTATAATTTCTTTTTTCATGGGATAGAAAATAATGATAAAGTAGTTTTTCAATTTAATCCGCCTTCATTTTATTTTGCTCAATGTAAAGCAGTGGTTTGTTATTTAACTGAAGGACCAACAATATCGTTGCTTTGACGTTGGATCTAAAATTCTGCGTGAAGCGTATGGCAAAAAATACAAAAGCAACTTCAGAAAAAGATCGATGGAAACTTTGAAACGGTGGTCGAGAATAAGAATGAAACTGTAACATTTGTGAAATATGTCACCTGTTGCGAAAGCTGAAATCAAGAGGTTTTCGGTCCCCAAATCTCAGGACTCCTCCGCTTCCTCTTTCATGCCTACACCAGTGCACCGTCGAAACCGCCATGGCCGTTTTTAATACCGCCAAGACTCATTCTATTGTTCCAAACTCAAATTTATGGTTAGAATCCACCCTCTTCTTTTGCCTCATTCAATTTTCCCCCTAACAAAACCAAAACAAGTGAAAATAAATGTAGAGAAAAGAAATAAAACTGTGTAGTGAAAAGAACCCTTGGGGGTTATAGGATTCTTATAAATTACCTATGAGTGCGCTCTAGAGTAAATAATCGAATATTAATACAAGATTGATTGTGCTCACCTTGGCCTTCGAGAGGAACCACGGGACCCTTACACAAACAGTCTGAGTGAAGGGAAAACTCAAGGAAGGGTCTCTCCCCGTGAGGGTGAACTCGTGAATGCGCCAGTTGTGTGAAAAGGGCCCGTTTTTCAATTGACTGTGCATTCTTGCTCTACCTGCTTCCCCAACTGAAATCCCGAGTCTGATGACTAAACGCAAAGATACACAGAACAAAACAGAAACCTACAAAAAACTGATATTTCAACGGCAACCACAGGGCCCTGTTTCACCACAGTTACAAGTCCGAGTACAAGTTGTAGTTTAGCACGCTAAAACGCTTGTAACTACAACTTGTACTCGGACTTGTACTTATGGTGAAACAGGGCCCAGATGGACATTTAACCACAGAATAATACAATCAAAATGGAAATTCCAATAAGAACCAATGGATACATTTTTATTATTATTATTATTTTTTTTTTTTTTTTTTTTTTTGTCTCTTTCGGTGACTTTTCAAGACGGAAGGCGGACACATATCACTGTCTCTGTCTTTCGCAAGGCTTTGAATGGGGATAGTTTGGAAATTTTCGAGATGACGGACCAGAAATGAACCGAAGGTTCCATTCTGATTGTAGTATTCTGTGATTACACTATTTCGTGAGAATACTGTCTGATGGTATCTTCAATCAGCAGTAAGTCAGGTAAAGCTCAAAATACTTGCGGTTAATCGGAACAAGAATTCTGTTTACAAACGCAATAAAATACTTATACGAAACACTTAAAAGTCCATCTGGTTGCCGTAAAAATATTATTTTCTCCATACGCTACAGCTTACAATTTAAAAATTTACCAAATACTTGAAAAATAATGGGAATGGTTCAAATCTAAACGAAAAAAAAACGAGCATTTAACCTCATCGCGGACTTTCTCGGTCCCCATCTTTTACTCTAGCTTGAGGTTACTTTACATCAGACTTAGTGCATAAGATCTTCTCCAACTCACTCCTCTATAAGAGGAAAAAGACGCAACGTTTTCTGACCTTCCTGAAAAAGAACTTTTAGAGCTTCGAGTATTTTTAGAAGTCAATTCGATAAAAATAAAAATATGTTTAGATTTTTATAGAGGATTCCAATTCCCTTCTGGCACGAAAAAAAAGAAGGAAAAAAAAAAAAAAAAAAAAAAAAAAAAAAAAAACTCACACTGAATTGAAGAAAACAGGATCAAAACTGGATAATTACGATGCGCATTGTTACATCGCAAAAAAATGCTATGTTATGGAAGAAAAATGAGTTTTGAGCAAAAACTAAGGCTGTATTTGAAATCAAAGGGTAAAAATACGTTGAAATGGTCACGGAGAGGGGAGAAAGAAGGAAAACCTTGCTTTTGATTCAAGATGGCCGGACACACTATGACGTTAAGGCGTAAAAATCGTTTTATCCCCTGGTTTGTTCCTGTCAAATATACGTATTTCAATGGGAAACCGAGAGAGATAGCTAATTCCTCATGGCACTACTGATGAAAAGAGTCATGTGGTTTACGCCTTATTTGAATTCTGGACGTAACTTCAACGTATTAATTCAAAGCTGCGTACATGCGAAATGCTACACCAAAATCAATTTGACAGCGGCGCACTATGGTCTGAGATCCAAAAAAAAGTGGCCAAAAATCAGCGAAAAATAGTAATCAAAAATCATCGTTTTCGACCTTTTAAGGTTAATTTAGGACTTTATGGTGACACTTTCAAGTTTAAATTACTTGTTAAAAGTGTTCTCTATAGTTGAAATCGCTACTAAAAGTTTATAAATGATGAATTTATGAGAAATTCTTTTTCTGATTTTTGGCCACTTTTTAACGATCTCAGACCATAGTGCGGCGCCGCAAGATTGGGAACGTATTAGGAAAGTGTGAGCTAATGAAGGGATGGTGATGGCCCGAAGAGAATGGGAGGAAGGAAGATTCAAATGGAAAAAGAAATTGAAGAGGCAAACGGTTTGGGAGTTTCAGCCCTCATTTCTGACAGTTTCTGACGACCTCTCAGAGAACTCCGTGGGTGAGGCTTTAAAGGCAGCCGAAAATTGAAGCAATAAAAAAGCCGTATAAAAGAAGCAATTGGAACAATGTTACGACAGGAAATTCAGGTGGAGATAGAAGAGGGGGTTAGAAAAACGCCGCTGATGAATTAATAAAACGAATCGTAAAAACAACCAACGGGGGCAACATACTCTTAAATGCACGTAAGCAGTCGCGCGCAGACGGTGAAAAAAAGCGGAGGCGAATCTTCATGGTGGCTGAGTCCCGACGTAACCTCGAAAAGGGTGGCAAAAAGGAAGCGGGAAGGCGGGGGTGGTGAGTGGTGACTCGGTGAGAGCGAGTTTCACACTGACATGCATCGCGCATCGGTGAGTGGCTACAACGAAAACATACCAAACATCAGCGGATGTGTAAATCGAGATTAACATTACTCCTGGGTCCATCAAAAACACATATACTGTGAGGGAGGAGTTGAGACACAAGCGAACGTGAAAATGCAGCGCCCGCGCCCGCCGCGCCGGTTTGGCGGAAAGAAAATCAATTTCTAAAAATGATGCATGAAGGTTCATCGCATCATGGGCCAACTCCTCTCGAAAGAGAAGGAGGGGTGTTCAATGATGAATCATAATCTATTCCATCGACTACCGGCCCCCTGTTGCACGGTGGGGTTCGCGGTCGTGGAACGAGCCTATGGGATTTCAACTATTTGCCGCGGTTGCCAAATGTTAATAAATTCTACTCATCGAACGACCAATTCAACAGATGGATTACAAAACCTCCTCCAATGGATACCAAATAATACACAAGAAAATGTGGGCGTAGATGAATTGTAGTCGGTATAGAACAGGACAGTTGTTGAGAACGTTAGCTACGGACGCGCTGCGGAACAATCAATGCGTAGACGTGGGTATCAATGTTCACACTGACCTCAACGGTGGTTGTGTACCGAGTGTTTTTAAAAGTAAAAAAAACAAGAAAAAAAGCCACCTTGAGTTTTAAAGAACGGTTGCAAATAACAGCTGTCATACTTCTGCCTGATTATATTCAGGAGATCTCGTTTTATAGTGGCTGATATTTTTCACCCCCCCCCCCCCCCTGTTCGCAAGAGAGCGTTTTTTAAACCTTTACTGGCCTCCGATTGCACGAAAACATGCGTATTTATCTTAACTTTTAGATCCTGAAGAAGAAAATGAGAAAGAAATAAAAGTACTTCGACTTCTAAGTGGAGCGGCACTTTCGGCATTCTCCGACTCATTCTTGTGTTGACAAAAAAATATAATAGCCCCGGAAATGCATGCCTCCATAGCTTAATAATTCGACAAGTGTCCAGCCGCTTTGCGAATCGAAGCCGTTTTCACTTGTTTCTAACACATTTAATGATACAGGCAGACAGGCTGTCTCAAGAATGATTGGACTTAACAACTAAAAAGCTTTAATGAAAATATCAGCCTTTAACTACTTCTGACGAATCAGGTTGGGCTATTGGCTATTGGTTTGAAGATGATGTTTTCAAGCAGCGTCAGCTATTTGGAGTCTGTAGGCCGGCCACCGGTTGATACGCAACACCTCCAACTCCATAAAATTGATGATTTCTGATCATAGGCGCAGCTCACAAGTAGTCTTTGGTATATTTTCAATTTTCGTTCCTTCATATCAAAACAAAACTTGCCTTCGACGTAAACCGTTAGATTTTAAAGCATTTCTCAATGGAAAGGCAACGCTACGATTCATTATGATTTATTTTTACTGCGTAATATGAGAAATGAGCTTGAGAAATTCCAAAGCTTATCAGTCCTAGTAGAGCTCGTTTCAGAAGTGTAGGCGTACCTGAACCATCATCTTTGGCAAATTGTCAACTTTAATTCCTTCAAATCAAAACCGAACTCGCCTCTGACTTTATTCTTTCGATTTTAAAGTGTTACTCATTAAAAAGTGAACTCTCAATTTCATTTTCATTGATTTTTATTGAGTAATATCAGAAATAATGTTGACAAATTCCAAAGATTACCGGTCCAAGTGCGCCTACACTTCTGAAATGACCTCTACCACCTCGAAAATCCCACTGCAATCTGGCAATCCTCCTGTTTATCCCAGCCTAATAAAAAGAGTGTTTGAATGTCCATTTAGCGTGGCCCAGACAAGCGTTTCCTTTTCCGAGACCAAGATATAGAGGGTTTGGGATAATAAAGAATTATGTTCGTTTCATGACGGATAAATATTAAAAGCTGGTCATTGATTTTACTTCGGTTCTCGGGAGTGCGGTTTGGGTCTAAGCCGTCTGAGACGAGTCGAGTGCGCTTGGATTGACTGAAAAGTTCAAGTTCGTCAATTTTCCATCTCACGCCTTTCTCGCACCCCCCCCCCCCCCCCCCCCACTCACCTCCACCACTACTTTCATTCTCTTTACATCTCTCTCATGGCGCGGCGGTTTTCCTTTTTTAAGTCTGATAAAACAAGACTCTTAAAAATCGTGTATAAAGTTAATTTCCAACACCTTTTTGCCCCCTTTCTTTTCTTCTTCCTTTTCCTTTTTACTTCCTCCTTTTTTTCTTCGTTCTGAGGACTCAAAAGAGTGTTTCCAGAAAACTTTTTTCTCCGAGAAGTGCTTAGAGCGCTTTGGTTCTGCGAGTGTATTTCGAAGTCTTGAATCAAATTCTCTTCTCAACAGGATTCGACCGTTTCTTCTTTTCTCATTTTCTTCGGCTCATCTTGCCTACGGTGATGCAAGCTTTTATCCTTAGCTGCCTGTCCTCGATTCCCCCCCCCCCATTTTTTTTCTTCCTTTGCCTCCTTTTGGTAGAAAAGCTATCCTTGCTAACATTCCAAGTTGCCCATACATCATATCCATGCCCCCACGAAAGGCTTTGAAAACTGATGCAGTTGCGGTTGACGAAGGTCTTTGAAGCTTTCGTACCGAATTTTGAGGGTTCGCACTGGATAAAGAGCAAGCAGGCCGGATTAAGAGCGTAGTAGATAAACTGCGCGTCGAATAATTTAAATTTTCTTACCCCCCTCCCCCCAAATTTGGTTGGAGAATGATATGGACTCATTAAAGTTGGTAAGAGAAATTGAGGACAGATTTCTCACGAATGGGTCCGTTGCAAACTTTTGCTTCAATTCGCAGTGTTAAGGAACTCGACATCTTACGTAACAGCGTGAAAATCACATTGAAAGCATCGGAATGTAACAAAGTTCACTTACAAACTCAGTAAATACGTTAAAAAAAAAGTGAAAGAAGGCGCTCGAATGAGCGGTCAACGATGAGGGGGAAGGCATCTAATCGCAACGATGCATGCTGAGAAAAGTCATTCATCATGGAGAAAGCTACAATCAGACGAGCCCCCATCGTCAACCGCACATTCGTGCGCCATCTTTGAATTATGTTGAACGCATTAATTGAGTTTTTGAGCTGCTTTGGATACTTTTCGGTGATTTTTACTCTATTTTACACAATAATTGACTCTCCATAACGGGGGAGCAAAAATTTGCAACGGACTCATTGGCCATGCAAGAAAACGAAAATAAAAATAATATAGGTAAATCGTGGAAAAGTAGCGAGAGGAAGCGTAAACAAATTGAACAGGTCAAACAAAAAGTAAACAATAGAGTCAAAATCCGAGGCGATGCCCCCTCACTCATGCTTCAAACGAGGGCGGTGCCGTGGTGGGGCCACCACATACTCCATTCATGTCTCGCGTTAGTGTAGCGTGCTTTGCAACGATCAGGATAATACGCCTTCATTTTATGAGTTATGCAAAAACAAAACATTTACGTACGAACAGTTACCTCATAAAAATAAAATCTCATCGCCTCATTTTATTTTTCAAATGCGGTTACAGCGAGCGTTCCATGAATCCATGATCAGGGTTTTATCGGCTGTATGAGATGTCAGTTTCTGGTGAAAGTTTCGTGTGATACTGAAGGTTATTTCTTGTTATTGTAAGCTCCCATCGCGTGAATTTTATCTTCGTAATGTTGAACAATTTTGGAAAGTTTTGACCTACTTTTTGTTTCCGGGGAACACCGAACAATTAACCACACGGTATTTTTTCTCCCATCGTCTTTACTAACCAACAGCACGGAAAAACTTGAAAAATTTATTGGGGTAGTTTTCTATGCTTCCGTGGTTGTATCTGGACTCAACTCAACAGTATGGTAAACACCACTAGCCATTTGATTGACATCATCAAACGATCGAGTAAATTCGACCAAACCGTTGGAAAAAGTTTAGCATACCTAATGGTCGGATTCAAAATCAATCACGGTTATGGTTCTCGTCATCTATTTTTTTTTTCCGTGTGCAGGTCACAGAAAAAGAATCATTGAAACAATCCAACATGCTTGGAAAATACGCCTATTTTAAATACTTAGAAAAGATCACAGTATCGATACTTCAATTGCTGACATTTTAGAGGGACATTAAACTTACTCTTCAACACTCCCTAAAATTATCTAAACAAGGTTATTGTTAAACGATGGGTCGATTGATGATCGACAGCACATAAATATGATTGCGCGCCATCCTTCAAGCGCATGTTTATTCACGATCTCTACGAGCCGAATTTTCAATCACAAAGAGAACTCTGAATCAGCTCCGAAAGTTGCATTCGCATTCGGCATTACGATAATTAAAAGAAGCAAGACGTCTCCCAATACATTCGCCTTTTCACGACGTTCTTCGGTACACAAGAAGGAAAGGGGGGGGGGGAGACGGTGTCAATCAAAGCCGGATCCATGAATTCGTTTTTCTCTCTCTTTCTATGACAATTTAAACGCATGAGTCAGAAAAGGATAGACTTAGACGGAAAAGTCACGTGATGGTTCTTTCTTCTATCTTTCTCTAATACATGCGTTCAAATGATCAGAAAGAGAGAGGGCGAGAGAGGGGGGGGGGAGAAAGACGAGCTTCTGGATCCGCCTATACAGCCCATTGTTCAATCGGTTCCATCGTTCTTTGCACAGCTTTTCCTGCTAATCCGAGAGTGTTACATTACGTGATTGCTTTTACTGCCATGGAGGTGGTATCGTAAAACTTGAATCACGATTTTAACGTCCTGTGTTTTTTCTGCTTCTTCTTCCAGGAAATTGCAGCAATCCTCTGGGAATGGAATCAGGGGCCATTCCGGACGCTCTCGTTACTGCCAGCTCGTCTTACGTCCCGAACGTCGGCGCTAAGAATGGACGGTAAGAGTCTCTCTCTCTCTCTCTCCCTCTCTCTCTCTCTCTCTCTCTCTCTCTCTCTCTCTCTCTCTCTCTCTCTCTCTCTCTCTCTCTCTCTCCTTGTCTCTCTTTCTCTTATTTTTTAATTGTTCGCCGGGCTGCTTTGCGATCAAACCCTTCACTCTTCGGTTTCCTGCTAAAATATTCATGCGACCCATTTGAGCGGTTGCAGAAAAAGAAGAGGAGAGTGGACTGGACGGAAGAGTTATCCGACGCTAAGTTGGAGACTGTCAGACGTCCAAAACGTTCAGGACTAGATTAGAAACTACAGCGTGTTCAAAAATTAAAAACGAATGATGGGAGACAAGAAAAGGCCGGCTTAGCTTTACTACTGTTGATGGGAGTAGGGAGTTATAGAACAAAGATTACTGCGCGGAAAAGTGTGGCTGTCTTCTTATTCTCTAACTCTTCACTTGTCTCTAAAACTTTACTGAAATAAATCGTAACTTTCAGGAGTCAGCCCTGTGTATGCTACATCAAGAGTAGAGGCTCTGAAAATGTACCTGATCGGCAGAAAAATCTGCAAATAGCCAGCATGAACCTGAACAGATTTTCAAGCCGCATTTTTACTGAGGGAGAGGCATTAGGTCTAATCGAATTATGATTTATGAGTTGAATATAAATACATTGACTTGCGCTGGGAGATTTTCCATTGGAATAAACAAAAAACAAATCATGCAAAGAAAAAACTGAGAAAAAAAAAAAAAAAACACTTTGGTCGCGCTGACAGAACTTTTGGTAGGTTTCGGTTGTTCCTTATTCCTTTTAAATAAACAGGGTAAACGAGGAAATCTCAAGAAATTCTCCAGCCGAGACCACCTCAAGAAGGTTTTTTAGTTGAGTCTCTGAATTGAACTCTTAAGTTTTGAATGAAAAACAAACTATGCTCGAAAAAGCAAAATATAATATTGTTTTTCTTGGCTTGTAGCTTTCTTTTACTTCATTTATATATAAAAATTCGAAGACACTTTTTTCCCGTCATCTTTAAAAATTATAATTTTATCATAAAACACTTTTTTATGGTCTGGGTGGGAAGGGATGAGAGTGCGTAAAATCTCTTCCAGAAGTGATTTCACTGTATAGAAAGACTCGTTCGGTCTTACGATTCAATTGTTTACATGCTAAATAGTTCCCGGAAAGCCCCGATTCAGAGGGTAAACCTGTGAGACAACAGTCAGGTAGCAAAAAAACCGCCCGTAAGATCATTATTCTCCAAGCAAAAGTAGGTTGGGACATATTGCAGCCGAGGAGACTTCTTTTATCCATCCTACTTACGAATTTGCATCTTCATGAGAGTGGTTTTGATCCACTTCGATCACATTAGTTGACTATGCAGTTCAGGGGGATATGGAAGCCCCTCAACAACTACGTACTTTAATCTCGGTATCGACTTTTAAGAGGCTTATCGTTAGATTAATTTGCAAGCTGCCGCAAGACTCAAGACGCAGGAAGAGACATAAAGACCGAGTCAAGTTAAAGCTGAAGACGTTGTTCGTCATGTAACGAAAAAGCGAGAAACGATGGAAGAAGCCGCTTGCGCTGGCTCTCCCCCCTCTCACTCTTTCTCTCGGCCTCCCTCCCTCGCACTCTCTCACTCTTGCAGCTGCGTCGCGTCGTAAGTGAAATGCGCGTATTTAAAAGATTAGGATTTCCGAGATTTGACGGGCAGAGGCAAAGGGGTGCTAGGGGAGGTGATTTTATTGGAGTTAACGGCATAGTTGCCAGATGAGCCACGGGGTTGCTTTTGAAGAATGAAGTGTCCGTTTTCAGTTTAAAACCAGCGTAAAAGCAAAGTATGGTGTGACAACGAAAACTTCCAAAATCCACACAGAAAATATGAGGAAAAACGCTTCCGTAGCTTTGACAAAACCTTTAGTAGAAAAATGACCCAAAAAAGACTTTATTGGAGCTAACCAAAGGTTTCGTACGCCCAACTAAAGGGATTTCGCTGGATGAACCAAAGATTTGGTAGGCTTAACGTGAGTCTTTCGCTGGGTCATTTTTCTACCAAATTTTTGACAGTGACACCATCAAAATATTTTTTCTTTCTGTTTTTCATTTATAGCAAATCATATCAAAGTAGGGATTTAAAGAGGTGAAGCTATATTGGTGTCGCAAGGCAAGTACACGGAAAAAATAGATAAAATACTTTGGAAGCGCTGACAAAATCCGTTGGTAGAAAAATTACTCAGCTAAAGACTGTAATTGAGCAAATCTTCGGTTCACTCAGTTGAATCCCTAGGATAGATGTACAGTACCTTTGGTTGGCTCGACTATGTAGTCTTTTGTTGGGTCATTTTTCTACCAAAGGTTTTGTCAGTGCTACCAAAGCATTTTTTCTGTTTGTTTTTTGTTTTTTTCAGGGTATAGTATTCCCATCTAATTTGTCACTTTATTCACGCTCATAAGGAATATTTATAGAATAACTGTAACTATCAGAGTCGCTAGAATATTACCTCCTAACACAGCTTTAGGAACACAGAGAAAGGGGCAAATTAGATTTGACTCCCCCGTCCAAACCGTCTCGTCATTCAGGTATTATCGAAGAATTAAAGACTGTCGCAAGATTTCCACGAGCTAAGTTTCACATTAAAACTTGAAAAATTTGTTTGAACTCCGAAATAACCCCAAAGGGACTATCGGGGGCTTCTGAAAATATAAAAAATGATAAATTTGGGGTCAGTTATTAATCGTTTTTACCGGCTCACAAATGTCAGGTTCGTTGTAGATCATTTCTGTTCTTCGAAGTGAAATTGAAATAATAAACGTGGCACAAAGCCCATACTTGGTTTTAGCGTGCTGAAACACGCGCTCTTAAATGCGAAATTTCATTAAAACTAGTCCAAAAGTTAAGATTTATTAAAGAGTTAGAAATGTGGATTACGGAGTGATTTGGTTAGCGATTGTCTGCAAAACTGTTCTTTTACGCCGAAGACCGAATCCTGTGAAAGAACACTCGAAACTCCTCTGGAGACTCGTTAGTTCGGTTCGGTTCGGTTCGCCTTTCAATATTTCCGCGTTCATCGTTCGGAATCTATAAACTGGCACGAGTCAAAAGATTTTCGAGCGCGTCTAAGAAAGCGCTTCAATAATGGTGGAAATATGAATGGAACAGTGGCGCATCGAAGGGGGTGGTTTTAGGGTCAAAACCCCCCCTAAGCATCAAGATTTTGCTCTAAAAAAGGTAATCTTCGGCCAAAATTGCTTTCAACCCCCCCCCCAGGCCTAAGAAAATGGAAAATTTGCGGTAAACCCCCACCAAACTAAAGTTCTCGGTGCGCCACTGGAATGGAATATACTCCTGAAAAAAGACCATGCCTCGGAAAATTGTGCGTGTTACGTGCTAGGCTGAATCGCGCGTCGCCTTGAAAGTGAATCCGCTTAAGCTGCTGAAAAAGGGTCACATTCAAAGCAACTAAGTCACTGAAGATCGACTATGCTTCGATTAAACTTTTTATGTATCCTTTGCTGATGACGATGAAAAAAAAGTAGGAAAAATTAGAACTCTCTGAGGAATCACAGAAAACTGAATCTAACGACAGGATTAATGGGCCCCAATCTCAACGAACTCAACTTTTAAGGGTTGATTATTGTGTAAACTGCCGCAAAAATAACTCTCATAACTCTCATCGCATCCTGCTTTGTATCAACTTGAGTCCCTGTATATTAAAGATTCTCGCCATACGAGGTTACGATTCTGATTGGTTGGTGGATTTTAGGCTGTCACCGCGGAGCCCAAGGAGGCGTTCTGTGCTATTCTCCATAAGAAGACCGTTTGGAACGCACCCATCGAGGAGGCGTAGACGCACGCCCCCTCAGCGAACCCAACCAATCAGAGTGGACACCTCCTTAGAAATTCTTCTACTTCATGTTTCACGTAGCGAGACTCTTTCATATACAGGGGGCTCTAGTATCAACCGATGCGAGAAATAGCCGTTTGAAAATCGGGTGTAATTTTTTTTTTTTTTCTTCCATGAGGCCTATTTAATATCGTCTCTTTGTATGTACCATGCAGTCAAAGATGTTCTCCACTGAAAAAAATAGTCCATTTAAATGCACGAAGAAAGCAAAATTATTGGGTTGCACAGTGCACTCTCTAGAATCAATATTTTCCAAGGGTTCAAATGGACGGAAAGCGGCGTTGTCAAAGTTACCGCGACGCCACTATTTATAAAACTTGGTTTCACCGGGAACTGTAAAATCATCGTTAAACAAGTCTTTTTTTAGAAGGTTGTTTCAGCTCTACTTAACTTTTGTTACTTCAACTCGAGGTAAAGTTTTGGTAATATTGCGAATATTTCCTTGACGGACACAGCTGCAAAGAGAAAATGAAAATATCGATTAGGAAAAAATGATTAATTTGATAATCAAACTAACCAGTTTCGATTAAATTGTGATTGAGAGGGATTCATTATTTAATACGAAATAGAAGCAGGAGCTATGGTGCTAATTTAATCATTGAGACATTGCAGATGTAATTGGAGCTATAGGATGTATTTGCCAACCGGCAGACATTGACTAAATAACGCAGGAAAAAACTAGCGAAAAGTTATTCAACTTAATGAGCATCAATCATACGAGGTGAACTTAGAAAAAAAATTCCAATATGATGTTACAGTTTCAATGAAAAGTTGAGACCGTAGGTTTATAACCTTCGCCTTCGACTTATAACTTCTTCTTCATTGGGGCGAGGGAGGAGGGATACCTAAAAGATGGGAAAGAATGCAAGGTAGATTAAAGAAGGTATGTGCAACACTCGCTCGCGCCGCTAGCAGCTGCTTAAAACTATGTTCACATTTTTTCATGACGTCATGCGGGTGAAATCACTGTGATTGGCTGGCGATCATATGCCAACCAATCAGGTTATGTTTCCTCACCGGCCAGCCAATCAGAGTGGTTTCTCATTTCACCCGCATGACGTCCTTTATTTTGAAAAGTTGTTAGCGCTTCTAGTGGCTACGGGTGGCGCGAGCGAATTATGCACATACCTTCTTTAATCAGTAGCGTCATTTGCGGGGGGGGAGGCAGGGGGGGGGGGGTAATTGCCCCCCCCCCCAAGGGTCGGCCAAAAGTGAAAAAGTGATGACCCTTTTTTTTTTTTTTTTTTTTTTTTTAAGGAGAAGAAAAAAGTTTTGAGCTAAAATTTGGTGGTCAGTAACGCGTTTCGTTGGAATTTAGGGCCGTAAATATAGGATATGCAGGACTGTAGAGTGTCTACAGTAACATTGATGAGCAAAAAAAAAAAAAAAAAAAAAAAAAAAAGGTCATCACATTTTTGCCCCCCCCAAGCCGAACCCGAAATGACGCCACTGTCTTTAATCTACCTTGAAAGAATGAACGATGACCCGCAACAAATTGACAGAAGAGGCCAAAATTTGACTCTTGAGGTAAAGTTGTCACATTAAAACCTATACCATGATACATAGCAGTAGAAAGTTCCGTGAAATAGCAACCCTGAAATACTAGGCATTATGGGTATATGTAGTTCCAGAGTGTTAAGGCTGACAGTTCTTAAAGTCTTGGTGTCGCGTCGATCCGATGCCAATAAACGAACGTTCATGATCCTCTAGCGGGCAGGTAGAACTAGGCTGAAGCAGCACTCGAAAGTCACACTTGGGAGATTATAATGTTTCAGACGGGAATTTTCCTATTTCTTCTCGTGATATGCAACTCGAATTGATTCGGATTTACTAAAGGAGCCCTTACAGAATTCATGAAGGAGTTGAACCGGAGCTGATTGCAGAAAAGATTAAGGATAACAATACGCATGTTTATGGCCGTGTGACTTTCCGATGAATTCTAAAACTCAACTCCATCTATCGATCAATGTCTTCCTCTGATTAAAAAATTTGGCAACGCCCGTAAGATTCCGTTAAAAGTCGCGTGCGATTCCTTTCATGTAGAAGAATGTGAGTCATTCACGGTGTGAGTGTGTTTTCAAACTGCTCGGCGGAAACATATTCTTGTGTTGTTTCCACCTGAGTTGTTCTAATGTACCAAGTAATTGTGTTAGTAGTCGAGCGCGCTTCGCTTCGCTAAGAATCAAATACTTACTGCACTCCCTGTCCTATCCAGTGTTTCCTGTTTCCTCCCCCCCCCCCCACCATCAACCACCCCCGCTTGCCTACCTCGTCTATATACGCCGCTAATGTTAATTTTATGTTCCCTCTCAACATACATATAAACACCGGTAGCGGGCTCCTCACGACCCCCCCACCACCCCATCAACCCGAAAAGTTTCTAGCTTTTAATGATTATTAAAACGTTGAGAAGCCTCCTCCCTTCCTTCCTTCCCCTTTGAACGGTAGAATATTTCTGCCGATCGGCAAAGATGTATACAGCCAAAAATTCGGTTTAGCCTTACGTTCCTTGAACATACTTAGCATTTTCAACTTATCTCCGAGGTAGTTTCGTTGAAGGGTGGATTTATCCCATTCTCATTTCTACATGATTAAATTGTGACCCACGAATCTTTCATTTTTTTAAAATGAATTGTTGGTTATCGTGATAGAGATAGCATTTTTTTCAACTCGGAAGAAAAAGAATTACAGTAGCTATAAAATAAATTGGATACTGAATTTAAGCCGTCGTCCCATTTTAATCGGAGTGGTGCTACAATAGATGACTGTCGAGTTGTCGACAGATAATTGACAGTTACTTAGTTTTTGTGGTTCGGGTTCGATTAATTGTGCTACCACTCTAATTTAATTGGTAACTTTTAAGGTAATGTAACGCTACACATAAAGTTGGGAGATGGCGATGGTAATCGATTACACGATTACCGAATGATCGTAATCGTAGTTTTTTCGGAGGATGGTTTTACAGTAATCATTGCGAAGTTTTTACAAGTCACCCAGCGTCTTAGTTACAGAAGAATTAGATCCAACCGAAATGACCCTAAAGTTTATTTTTAATTTATGAAGACTACATTTAATTACCAACAAAAGTTTGACGATTACCGAATACCCAGTAAATTATTCTCATGAGTCCGAATCAAACACCACCGTTTAAAAAAAAAAAAAAATTGCTATATTTGTACTTTCACGCTTATCTCGTGGATCGTGTGATCGATTATACTCTCATTTGCCTAACTTTGGTGCTACAACAATTTATTTATTTGACAGTGGGCAAAGGAAACTTTTATTAAAGGTCAGCTTACTCTCAATAATACTTGTGAGCACGATTTATTTATTTTTTTTCCAAACAAGGTGTAGGAAAAGAAAGCAGCCAGCGAGGTCGAAAAATGTTATCATTTTAATGAAACCCTAATCGTCTTCAAAAAACATTGCAACTTTTTAGTGCATTTCGGATACATACATTATTGCTGACTGCATTTTACTAATAACGAGAGGAGGTAATCGTTTCGGTAAAACATATCAACCGCAAGAAAGAAAAAAATAACAACAAATACCCCACTCACTTGTCATCCACCTCTATCTCGAGTTACCCTAGGGCATCGTCCGATGCGAAAAAAAAACAAGATTTGCATGCTAGGACTAGTCAGGCCTACATTATTTCCTTTGTTGTTAACATTTTCTTTCGTGAACAAACTGTCACGTGCCCTGAGTTTCATTAACTCCATATACAATGTCCCCGATGAACACAAATGAACACAAATTTATCCTGTATTTCAAACAAAGTGATTTATCGATGAGACTGGTGATCACTGTCCATTGAGCGAGTTACAAAGCACGATAAAAACTGAGGGCTGCAAGGCCGCCAAAGCAGTAAGCAGCTTGAGCATAAAATAGCCTCATGAATTTTATCCGTTAGTCGTAGGGTTCGACCGCTGTGAAGTTAATCATTTTCTGTTCTGCGATGGGTTTGATCTGCCCTCAACCTTTCGCAAAGAGAGTAAAAACAGGGGAACTTTTTTTTTATCGGATCGGTGAGACACTTGACCTGCGAGGGGCTCAGGCTTTGCTTCCCTACACAGAGATTTGTTTTCCACCTGATGCACAACGAATTGACAATAGACACAGGTACTTAAATTCATCTTTGCCACATACACAGGGTCATTTAGAAGTAAAGCACTTCAATTTTTTCCCGCTTTCAAAGGGGTTCATTCAAAATCGGAATTTCTCGCCCACTGCTTGTTTTTGACGAAACTTTGGGGATCGATTGGGGTTACTACATATATTAGTAGTGGATCCTGAAATTGTCGCGACCTAAAAACAATTTTTAGAGGGGGGCGGGGGGGGGGGTCCAAGTTAAAACCTTCAAACTCAAATATCTCGCTAACGAATAAAGCTTTTGAAACGTGGTTTGTGCGAAAAAACGCAAAATAAAATTTCCATTCTTTTGATTACCCACATAACTCACAGAATTTTAAACAAACACTTGCAATTTGCAATTTTTTGATTTTCAGGCTCAACATTTTTTACAAATTTTGAAATTCTGAAAAAATGCATGCTTCGATTTTGATCTTTATGAGGTTATTCTCTAGAAAATTTGCTACAATTTAACCGCAGGTTGAGGAAACTTTTTGTTTCTGAGTTATGAATTTTGAAAGTTTCAAAAATCGCAATTTTAGCGTTCTCACAATCAGTGACCACGACGAAACCTAAAGGAAGAATTTCTCCGCTTCTATCAACAAAACTTGATGAAAATTGGGATTTGGGGGTTTTGGGGGTCGTAAAATTCTATTCTGCTATCAGATTCGATGAATTTTGAAATCCAAGATGGCTGCAAACCCATCTGCTTGGTAGCCATCTTGGATTTCAAAATTCTTCAAATAAGATAGTAGAATTGAATTTTGCGGTTCCCAAAACCCCCAAATCCCAATTTTCATAAATTTTTTTTTGATTAGAAGCGGAGAAATTCTTTTTATAGGTTTCGTCGCTGTCACTTAGAACGCTAAAATTGCGATTTTTGAAACTTTCAAAATTCATAACTCAGAAACAAAAAGTTTCCTCAACCTGCGGTTAAATTGTAGCAAATTTTCTAGAGAATAACCTCATAAAGATCAAAATCGAAGCATGCATTTTTTCAGAATTTCAAAATTTGTAAAAAATGTTGAGCCTGAAAATCAAAAAATTGCAAATTGCAAGTGTTTGTTTAAAATTCTGTGAAATATGTGGGTAATCAAAAGAATGGAAATTTTATTTTGCGTTTTTTCGCACAAACCACGTTTCAAAAGCTTTATTCGTTAGCGAGATATTTGAGTTTGAAGGTTTTAACTTGGACACCCCCCCCCCGCCCCCTCTAAAAATTGTTTTTAGGTCGCGAAAATTTCAGGATCCACTACTAATAGTAACCCCAATCGATCCCCAAAGTTTCGTCAAAAAACAGCAGTGGGCAAAAAATGCCGATTTCGAATGAACCCCTTTGAGATAGAAAGGTGCGGCTTACTACCCTATCCTTCATATTTTAAATTCGCTTCCCAGAATCCAACACTTTCGAACAGTCTGTTCTTTTCAGGAAGCAAATAAACTTAGACGAAGAAACGACTTCTCCACCGTTTTTGTTTATTTAACACATTTCTCTACGCAAAATTCTGGCTTCCACGTCCAAAAGGTGTGAATGCGTTGTAAAACGATTTAAAAATGTATCGTTTTTAATGTCGTACAAAGATATTGACGAAGCAGTTTCCACCAGAGCGATTACGATTATCAAAAACCACTTTTTCTAGCTTCTGGAAGGAACTGCCGTTTTGAGCCTTTGACCGATATTTTCTAAAAAGAAAACTTGAGATAGCGCAGAAACTAACGAAATGCAAAGGTATAGTTGAGCTTTTAAGAGGCTTATTAAACTTTTTCGGCAATTACATTGATTACATAAAACTACCGTCATTGATCGAACCAAATTCATGGGATCTCTTCCAAGTTTTAATTATTATTTTTGATTGGGTTTTGCGCCTGCGCCTTAGAGGGCAACCAATCTAAATCACTTAAAAGCATCATATTTTCTTCATCGTGCAAATACTGTAAATGATCCAGCTAAACGTAAATCGTCCAGGTAATCGTTTGCGCAAGACTTGTTTCACGTCACGCAAAATTAAACTAGAAGGGAAAATGTGTACAAGACGGTCGAATTGTTGTTGTTAATTAGTAACTATTTATTGCTGGTGCAATAGGACGTAAACTTTCGGGAAATAGTCTAAACTCCTTTTTTTTCGTGCATTATCATGACCTAATAGATAGTTCAAAAACGTGTAATTATCCTATATTTCCGTCAAAAAAGAGCTTCAAATAAATGTATCTAAAATATGTGCTGTTACGCTCCCTTCAGAAATTGAATTCTTTAATCAACGAGATTACATGATCACGAAAACAGATTCCGCTGATACAAATATATTAAAAAAAGAAATATTGGTAGTTCCAGAAGCGTCTCAACATCCGACGCGAGGAAGATAATATGAGTAAAAGAGAGGTAGTAGGTCGTTTCAGAAGTGTATGCGCACCTAGATTGATAATCTCTGGCCAACGTTATTTCTCTTATTCAATAACAGAGATAAACGAAAATGAATTTAAGCATAGGTTTTTCATCGAGGAACGATTTCAAATTAAATACTTAAGTCGCAGGCAAGTTTTTTCTTTAATTGGAACGAATGGAAATTGAAAATTCGCCAAAGATTATCGATAAGCTGCGCCTTCACTTCTGAAACGAACTCTAGCACTGATATCACGGTCAGAAACATAAAGTTAGAGGTGGGAAAGGAGTCGCTGAAAATGAAAAGAGCATAATACGGAAGAAGAAACTTGGAACTCAGGCTCAGGTGAGGAAGGGATCTCAGGTAGGATAATGAGTTTAGAAATGATTAAATAACACTTTTCAGCAAAGGATCTCAGCCGAACGCGATGTTATAATTAGGGAGCAGGTGCGTTGTCAACTCACTAAATATTATAACGCTCCCGCTTTTTCCCCACAAGACTCATTCTTCGAGACTATTCTTCGAAGCAACAGGATAAAAAAAGAGTATTTTAGCATGAAATATGTACCCAGTGCGCTAAAAGTGGCTCTAGTTTACCTTTCTTTTTTTCCCTTCTCTTTCATAACTACTGATACTGCTTTAAACCCACGGATTAGAGACTCAACTTCTTATTTTACGTCGCACCTTTTTTTTCATAATGTAATAACCGAAACGGGTATCTTCAATACTTACTTTAAAAACTTTGCGTAAGAGTTTAAAACTTTTTGACGCTTTCATGCTTAAAAGCAAGAATGACTCTCCCAGAAAAGACGAAATTATAAAAATATAAGTCTTGCATTGGACATAATTTCTTCACTGATGGGGAAAGGGGAGTGTCGAGGTGGGTGGAGGTGTAAAATTATCGAGGGTACGATCATAATGATCGGGAAGATTTTACAGATCGGGGTATTTTTGAGCATTACGGCACATAGGTCCATAATACGGCAATTAATTGCAAGGCTCTGCAATGTTGCGTTTTTTACAAAAGAAAATGAACGTACTTAATGAGCTGAGAACAAAGATGCCTTTGGTTTTTTATTAAGTACCACTGTTCCAGAGATTAGAGTTTGACCCAAAATACATTGTCTTAAATGGGAATTCCACGTAGTGACGTCACGACGCACACCATTTTTTACAACTTTACATGTGTGTATTTCCATTTCCAAAACCGAGACAATTATGAAAAAAACCAAAGGCACCATTGTTCTCATCTTATCAAGAACTATCATTTTCTTCATAAAAAACATAACATTTCAGACCCTTCCAACTGCCCCATTTTATTATATCGCACCATCTATGGAAATTTTAGAACCTCAATATTTAGGAATATGATAAGCCATAATATCGAGCTGCCAGCTGGAGAAGAAAGGGGATTAATCGCAAATTATGATACGTACAAAATATGAAGTCTCTACTCCAAAGTTTTACCATTAGTGGGGCTAACGGGCATTGCATTTCTTCGCCCTATTGACGGATATTAGGCAGGGGCGTCATTTCGCGTTCAGCTTGGGGAGGGGGCAAAAATCCGATGACCTTTTTTTTTTTTGGGTCATCAATATAATTTTAGAGCCATAGAGCCGGCTTGGGGGGGGGGGGCAAAAATCTTAGAGCCTTTTTTTTGCTCATTAATACTTAGTTTCCGTTTTTGAGCCTGACTTCAAATCCTTGGGGGGGGGGGGGGGGGGGGGGGGCAATTGCCCCCCCCCCCCCCCCCCCCGCAAACGACGCCACTGATATTAGGTCTAAAATTACCCTACACCAGGCCAAAAACCAAACGGGCAGTTACATTTCAAAATTTTTAATGAAGTTTGATGAAGAGAGAAGTTTTGATGGTCAGTTGGTTCTCTTAAAAGTTCTACTTATCTGTATTGCTTCAAAACAATTGTTGAGTCCTTTTCAACAGGTCCTCTTAGGCAAAGACACCACAAAGAAGAAGGTAAATATTATTCTGACCAATAAGTGCTCGATTCAATTTGATTTGCTTCTCCAAGCGTCGATGAAACCTCGTGGAAAAGTTGAAGCGCAACATTTGGAATCCTTAAACGCCTAAAACACGCGTGGAAAAGAAGATTAATTCTATTAAACTGTCGTAATGTTGAGGGTTTTATATCAACATTAAAATAAAATTAAAAATGCTGTGTAGATTAGGAGGAAAGGGGGGGGGGGAGAAAAAAGACGAAACTGTGCGCCACAAAAGACCCCACTGTTGCCCCATTTACTTACCAGAGCTGAACACAATCTCAAAGATGGCAAGTTTGATTAATAATCGGAAACATTCACTCATCACTTTCAAAATCTTTAGATTAAATTGACAGAAAATGTACTCAATGATGGAAGTTTTTATATTACTGAAAAAATATTTCCATTGCTTTTAGATACATACAGGGTGTCCGAGAAATGAGTTCACACTTTTGCTGTGAGCGCCTGGTTGATTGTAAAAATCTGAAAAATTCAGGAATAATCTATTACCCCTAAGCGACTTCAGAAAAAATATCGGGGGGCTCCCACCCCCCTTAAGGGGGGCGTAGGCCCCAAAATGTACCCCGTGTTGCCAATACATCGCATATTTCAAATGGCAGGGGGTATTTTTTATTTCATCATTCAAAAGGGCTTAAAAAACCGAGTCATTTCGTTTTACCAGATTTTCGGTAGCCCCTCTCAAAACAAAATGGCGGCCAAATAGCTACCCCATACTTTAGAGGCCCATAACTTCGGTTTGAATTAATATTTTTTCAAAAACTAAAAACTTTCTGAATCCTCAGAACGCCCTCTTTCCAATGATGTGCCACACTTTATCATTTGGTGGAAAAAAAATGGGGCGCGGAGCCCCCCCAAAAATTTTTGAGTTTGGGGGGCTGTAGCTCAAAAAAGTCAAATGTAAAGGGGGGTCGTGTTGTACATCAATCGAAAGGTCTTCAAAAAAGAAAGAATTTGGCGCAAACCCGAAGCCGCTACGATGCGTCTATTCAAAATGGCGGCCACTTAACCATTTGGGGGTGGGGGACCGTCTCCCCCCCCCCCAAATAAAATCCCTCCATTGAGTGATACACCAATCGAAAGCTCTTGGAAAGAGAAAGAGAATGGCGCAAACCGGACGTCAATACGATGCTTGTATCCAAAATGGCAGCCGGTCAAAGTTTTATGGCTTATGACCCTGCAGGCCTATAGCCAAAAAACTTGACCGGCTGCCATTTTGGATACAAGCATCGTATTGACGTCCGGTTTGCGCCATTCTCTTTCTCTTTCCAAGAGCTTTCGATTGGTGTATCACTCGATGGAGGGATTTTATTTGGGGGGGACGGTCCCCCACCCCCAAATGGTTAAGTGGCCGCCATTTTGAATAGACGCATCGTCGCGACTTCGGGTTTGCGCCAAATTCTTCCTTTTTTAAAGACCTTTCGATTGATGTACAACACGACCCCCCTTTACATTTGACTTTTTTGAGCTACAGCCCCCCAAACTCAAAAATTTTTGGGGGGGCTCCGCGCCCCATTTTTTTTCCACCAAATGATAAAGTGTGGCACATCATTGGAAAGAGGGCGTTCTGAGGATTCAGAAAGTTTTTAGTTTTTGAAAAAATATTAATTCAAACCGAAGTTATGGGCCTCTAAAGTATGGGGTAGCTATTTGGCCGCCATTTTGTTTTGAGAGGGGCTACCGAAAATCTGGTAAAACGAAATGACTCGGTTTTTTAAGCCCTTTTGAATGATGAAATAAAAAATACCCCCTGCCATTTGAAATATGCGATGTATTGGCAACACGGGGTACATTTTGGGGCCTACGCCCCCCTTAAGGGGGGTGGGAGCCCCCCGATATTTTTTCTGAAGTCGCTTAGGGGTAATAGATTATTCCTGAATTTTTCAGATTTTTACAATCAACCAGGCGCTCACAGCAAAAGTGTGAACTCATTTCTCGCACACCCTGTATACATCTTCTTAAAGAGATCAAGTTCTAAACTCGTGAGCTTTCGCTCATAGAGACTAAAATTTAGTTTATATCCATTCGCAAGCCTTTGACCGGCAACTTGGCAATGCTGGGTGAAAGAGAGGTAAAAGTGAGTTGAGCGAAATGTTTATCGCCGGCATGGCAGTTAATTTATCTTCATGAAAGTTGTAAAAATGATCATTAGAGACAACTTTGGAGACCAGGCCGCAACCGACCGATCGTTCGCGTTCACGCGTCAACTGCTGAAAACGGCACACGCGACCTGACCCTCTACCGAACTCGCTTAGCTTTTTTTCCCCTGTACCCAGGATTCTTATCCATCGAGTGAAAGACGTGCGTTCATTTTAACGACATAAAGGACGTGGCACAATCCTTATGGGAAATGGCCTACGGTCAAACTTAATAAATGTGGCATCATTGTTTTCGTCTCGTCGTCCTGATCAAAAAGTCTCATGCACGGGCCCAAAAAATTATCATCGCCCGTTTTCGAAAAAATCGAGCTTAAAGTTTGAGCAAATCTCGGCACTCAGGGACGAATTCGCTCGGCAATTGAGCGTGCGTCCTACCCTGGAAGCGGTTTGCCGTAAACTGGCAATGGCTGCCGCTCCTTTTGCTCACACTCCGTCCGGAGGTGATGCCCCTTTTTCTCCCACTCCAAACGCTTCAACACGCTCTCCGGACAGAGTGTGAGCAAAAGGGGCGGCAGCCATCGCCAGTTTGCGGTAAGCCGCTTCCAGGGTAAGACGCACGCTCAATTACCGAGCGAATTCGTCCCTGAGTGCCGAGATTTGCTCAAACTTTAAGCTCGATTATCTCAAAAACGGGCGATGATAATTTTTTGGGCCCGCGAGACTTTTTGATCAGGGCGACGAGACGAAAAAAATGATGCCACATTTATTAAGTTTGACCGTAGGCCATTTCCCATAAGGATTGTGCCACGTCCTTGACCAAAAATGCTGTTCAAGTTTGTTCTTCAGCTACTGGATGACATTACGGTTTTTTTTTACCATTATTGTTTGAAGCCGTGTGGATACCTAAGTCTTTGAGTAGAATATTACGAGGTAGACGACTAGAGCTTCAAAATACCTTACACTTAATGACGGAGAATAGAGATAAGTACGGGTTGGAAAACCGAAAAATGCGGGCTCGGAGCTCATGGTGTACAGGTAATAGTTAGACGCCGCGGAATTCAGGATTGGACACCCGAACTTTCCCGGAACTCACAACCAACGCCGACGGCCGTACTTTCCGAGCATGACGCCCTTAAATTCAGCTCAAAGGACTGTACTTAAACAAAGCTTTAAGTTTGCCAGTGGTTACACTCAGAGAATTATTTTTTTAAATCCAAGGTGTATAATATCGCTTGTGTTAAAAAAAAACTGCACAGTGAAATACTGACTACGGAAAAATTCCTTTAACCCAAGAAAAATGTCTACTGCTACAAGTATAAGAGTCCTTGTTGTGACAGTGATTCTCATTAATGCAACAGAACTTTACTTCCCGCAAGGAAAACTGTCACCAATAAACGTATTTCCTTATTTTTACAGAAGTGATTTTTCTGTGTATTTTACAGTGTAGGCGAATACTATGTCTATTCTCCATACGTTTCTACCGAATGAAAATGCTGCTCATTTTCATCTTACTGGTTCCAAATTGTCCTGACTATACTTCCAAAATACTTCATATTTATTCAACATAACTTAGTGTCTAATGGCTCTGTTTCGGCCAGTCTATCTTCATCGTAATCCTTGCGCATTATATCTTGTAGATATAGATATAACCGCTCTGAAACAAAGAGGTAGAAATAATACCAGAAGCACAGCGAGACGTGAAGCAAGGTAAGGGATGGTACTTTTACAAGAATTTCTGTTGTTTGTACTACTATAATTCTTGATAATTTTGAGGAAATTCTGGTACTGTAACCATATTCTGACAATAACTCCGGAATTTTCAGGTAAAAATACTCTCCGCAGTTCACATATTGTTGTTCTTCTGGTAATATTACTAGAATTCAGCATCATTTTTTCAGTGCGAGTTGTTTCCCATGAGGTAAAAAAACTTTGCATTTTAAAGTTAAGGAGTCGTCATTTGAAAAATTTGAATTGGGAGACTTTTCAACCTTTGGAGAGCAGCCATTTATCAGTTGTTTGGTGGTTCCGGGACATTTAGATAACCCTATACTGAGATAATGTGTACTAACATACAAAACTTTTGTTCGTACTTTCAATGCCCCAAAATATATCAGTATAAAATCGTGATGATTCTTCATGTTTAACGTCTGATGTAATCAATATGGTTGTTTCTCGCTTGATTTGATTTCAGATTGAGACTTGAGCGCGCTGGTGGTGCTTGGTGTCCGAAGCAGCAAGTTGAGAAAGGAGTGCGCGAATACATACAGATAGATTTAAATCGGCTGCATTTCGTCACCGGAATTCAAACCCAGGGTCGTTTCGACCATGGTCGTGGTCAGGAATACGCGGAAGAATACATGTTCGAATACTGGCGGCCGGGTTTAAAAGATTGGAAGCAATACAGTCGCTGGGATGGTAAACAGGTAAGAATGACAATTCATCGTCTTGCTTCAAAGAACATATATTACTCAGATGGGAAAAACTGCCTGTAACAATAGCTGGAATTCCGTGAAGACAATTTTTAAAAATAACAACAGTTCTAACAGCAAGTGGGCAGCAATTTGGTTTAACAACACTTAGAAGAACCGGAAATCCGGTTAACGTAAAATAAATTTCCGCAAATGCAACGGCATTCCGTTCATTTTAACAAGAATTGCGGTTACTGTAACAAGAATTCTGTTTGGTACTTTCCTTTATTTTGGTTACAGTAACAGTAAAATGTTTTTCATTGCATTGCCAGAATGCAGCTGCAGCTGATGGCGCTGGTGATGTCGTGAAAAGCCCAGCGGATTCATCAATACGCCTTGATCATTATATCACAAACGCAGATACATCCTATCCTACGACGCTTACAGTATTTAAACGTTTTTATAAGTATGACAGCTAAGGATAAAATCGAAACGGTTAAAAAATGCAACATGCTACACGCAATAAAAGGCAGATGAGAACGAGTAGGCCTAGTCTATACAGACAGGGTAATGTTCGCAAGGAGACCCCACCTGACAACCGACTTATCAGTTAATTTCAATTTGAAGTTTGTAAGTCCATAAATTTTGGAGGTTGAATAAGCGAATTTGTGTGTTTTGAAAGACCGATCCTAATAAGAGCTTCAGATTTATTCTCAAAATTTAAAAACTTATGGCTATCTACGAGTAATTCTCATATTTCGGCAAGTGAAACAAAAAGCTGATAAAAGTTTGGAAGTTGTGGCGATTCAGTAAATCTTTTCTTCGCAAACAAAACATCATTTTTTGCTTTGACAACTGCGATGCAGCCGTTTTACGTCTATGTAATGGCATTTTTCAATTCCCCGATATTTTCACCGATTGAGAAAAGATTACATAGTTCAGTTCAATTTAGGACTATTACAGCACGAAAATACTGTGACCTGTAATGTTTTCTCAACCATCGGAGTCATTACTGACGAATGAGTTGTTCAAAAACAACTTGCGGACATTTTCATATTTTAACAGCAATTCCACTGACTGAGAAAATATAACAGATCAGAGTATTTACGAGTATTAAATTCAAAAACTGAACTAAAATATGTCACCTTTTCTCAATCGGTGGAATCACCGGTGAAATAAAAAGTATAGCATTAATACAGGGTGATAATTAAAATAGTTTCAACTCGGGTTTTTTTCAAAAAAGGCTGCAAATTTCAAAAATCGCTGAAACACACGCAAAGATTCGTGAGAGGAACGTCTTTTAACAGGGGTCGCCAATGTTGGGTCCCCCTTGAGGGCCCCCCGGGGGGCTCCTACCACCCTAAATCCCATATTTCAAATGGGGCCCCCCCAATTTTTATTTAATATTTGGAAAGAGAATAAAATTCGAAGACTTCTTTTGTTGCAAACTGGAAGTCTATAACGTTTTTGTTTTCGATAAATCGAAGGTCAAATTTCAAAATGGACCCATTTTCACAATTGTGTAACTTCCCTTTCTAATGGTCCGAATTGAAAAAACCGTTGGGTCTCGATTACTCTACAGAGCGAGTTCTTTGCGTAAAAAAATGCACATTTATCAAAAAAAAGAATTACTTCAAAGGAGTTTTTGGGCCCCTCAATTTTTTTGAAAATTTCAAAATTTTAAGAGGCTGTAGAAAAGAAACGACTTCTTTTAAAAAACACTGAAACATAGGTCCCATTATTTCAAAGGCTATTTTCATACGGCAAGCGGGGTCGCGACTCTTCAAAGAAAATTTCAAATAATAATATCCCAGAGCCCTCTTATGTGGCATATCGTTAAAAAGAACGTTTCTAGCCAAACATTTTGGCGCAAAACGTAGGTCGATACCATTTTTCGTTATCGATTAATCGAATATCAAAGTTCGATATCGACCAAATGATGATTTGAACGCTTTCGGGGTTCCCATTTTAAGCATGGGATTTAGGGTGGTGGGGAGCCCCCCGAGGGACCCCCAAAATCGGTGACCCCCTTAAAAGACGTCCCCCACAAAAATAATTGACACATGTTTCAGCGATTTCTGAAATTCGCGGCCGTTTTCGAAAAAAACCTGAGTGGAACCTATTTTAACCAACACACTGTATATATTCGAAATGGCAGCAATGTTTGACAGTAGCATTCACAAAAACCTTCCGCTATACAGTATACAATTAAAAATATATCAAACATGAAACAATTTAGTTGAAAAAAAAATAAATAAATAAATAAACAAAAAAACAAGCGAAGAATACAAAAAGTCGAAGCAGCGATATCGTCATCATTAATTTCTTCAGGACGGATACGAAATGCTGAGTTTTTCATTTCACTGTGAGACATTGGCCACTTGGATTAGCGAACACGATGACAAGGGCAGAATGATAAGGACACGAAGACGCTCACTGAATCGAACAAAAGGATTCGAAATTATAAAAGCGTTGGCGAGAGACAAGTGGAGAGGAGAGAAGGAAGCGGTAAACGTGGAAGGAATAAAAAAATCAGCAGTTAAAAAGGATGCATGCAAAGTATATCCCGGCTCTTTTGGCATTAAGATTCTTTTTCGGCAAGTATCAGCTGCAAAAAACTAGGACAAAACGAAACGAAACTGCATTAGTTGGCGCGGTTGCCAGGCGGTCTGATAATTATCGCTCTTTGACAGTAGTTTTATGCATCTTTCATAAACGTTTTTCTATAAAACTCTTAAACAATATTGAATTGGTTTTTTTTTTTTATTTTATCATCTTCGCGGTGAAGAGTATAAAGTTGGCAACTATAACTGGTTTCATTCTTACTTGTATTCCGGGAGCGTCGACCTTTTATTTATCATACTCGCTACCTCCGACTAGTTTTGCCGAAATAAAGGAAGCTGCGATTGAAGAGCACGCCTTTTTTCATAAAGTTAGGCGATGTTTTCAATTTATCAATCTCATTGCAACTGCTTCATTTTCTCCCATCGGTGATTCTTCCCTCCCCTCCTCCAAATGGTCCTTCTCTGACTCCTTCAAAAAATGTTGGTTTCGATAAACCAGTTAGGTAACACATGAAATTGAAAAGGTTGCCGTAAGAAGGGTCCACACAACAACAGAGGAGTTGAATAGGTCAGCATTGCAGTGACATTGGGATATAATTAGCGGAGAGCAATTTCCGTATTTTCGTTCTTCCGGAGACCGACTTACAATTAAATGTATTGCTCTTACCCTGTTTTGATGGAGCAAAAGAGGAAATGATGAACCAGGATGGTGATCACAGATGGTCGATTCGTAATGTTTATCGTTCGATTCGATTACGATAACCATTACGATTTGATCCTCCACTATCCCCGCCAGGGAGAAACGGCCATTCACGGCCAAAGCGGACGGATGACAACGTTCACACGTGTAAACATTTTAAATTTTGATGTTTCCTCTCAAAAATAAAAAATGTTGAGGGTTCAATCGAGTTACTTACCTTGAGATCTCCTAGACTTACTGGCTTGGCCTAAAAAAAAAACTCAAGTCGAGTCGAGTGAGAAACATTGAGATTCATGACACTCCCTCCGAACTAGCAACTTAATTAATTCTGGAGGACGGTTCAAGTCCAAGCCAAGTCAAGGAGATGTCAAGGAAAGGTTCTGAATTGCAATCGCAGCTAAAACAATGCATAGTTATCCTAAAATATCAAACCGATAAAACAGAAATATTCATTTCACTGGATCAACATACGCATTAAAGTAGAATAACTGAATACTTTCCGCAATAGCGCAACCAGAATTTCATCCGGATCTCTTAATTTCCCTATGAATGAATGGGTTGAAAAAGGTCACTAAGAGGTTAAGGGGTGTATCACCTTGTCAATCCTTGTCCAACAGAAAAGGAAAGAAAAGGAGCGTATTTCTCATTACGCTGCTGACTTTCCGATAATGTTCTGAATAGATTCGATTGACAATCATAAAAGAGATTTGCCGATGCTGAGCGTGTATAGCTCCTGTTCTAAAAATGGAAATATTGCTCTCAAAAAGTTGATTTTTCCCCGGTTTTTTGTTGGTTTTTGTTTTGTTTTTAAAATGTTTACTGATCATCGATCCGACCATTTCATTGGAGAGTGGATTGGATAATCGGAATTTGATGAATGCATTGAGTGATTGAGGTAAAATCTAGAGCAGCACTCAGAGGTGTCAATTTAAGACGGAGCCAGCAGAGTGCGGGGGCACATTCATGGCGGAAGGGCCGAGCGCGCACAGAATACACCTTGCGGTTACGGACGTGAAACCCGCCCGGATCATCTCACAAAACCGCTGACAACGTTGCCTTATCGCCCATTATACACTGACAGAATATTCTGGAAAAGGGCAGCTACCATGCAGACAGGCGTGATTTTCCCTTGAAGTTACTCTATGGTAAAATAGTGGAAACTATCCGAGTCAATACCCGTCATTCACTCCCCCCCCCCCCCGCCCGAGGAAGCAAAAATATAAAATCCCAATTCACCCCCTTCAGAGAAAGTATCGTATAAGGTGCCTATTTAAAATTGAAATGCTAGTGTCATAGGTATGAATGGCCCGAGGGTTGAGAAGCGAGGGAGGGGGGATAGTTTTCTTCTCATTTTTACTGTTTTTTATTGAACTAATTACAATTAAAATTTTCATTGAAGGGTGTATAATAAGTGTTTACGGTTGCCCTCCAGGTAGCGTTTTCTGACTTAGCCTGGGCGGCTACCGCCACTTATGATTTGAGTATGCCGAATTCAAAAGTCTCTATTTTACACCTAAGCTCAATGACTTCAGTGAAACAAGGATAATAAAAACCTAACCTCAAGCTGACGAATCAGTAAAAACTCAGCGAATTTCGGAAACCCCGTAAAGAGGGTGGTGGAAAACTGATTAAAATTTCGAATTCTACAGCTCACACTAAGAAAAATGTTCCTGTTAATTCAACTGGAATTACGTTGAATCCCTCGAAACGCACTTCCGTGTCCTTAAAATTTTAAATACGAAGAAGCAAAGAAAAATAAAAGGGGTAGTTCTATTTCGACCCCCCCCCCCCCTTTTGACAACCTAGCTACGCAAATGTGCAAACCAGCTCACGAAATCAAAGCACTTGGCACGAATGCCGCAATTGGCAACCTCGCCAATACACAGACCCATGCGTGGCGACCGTGACGCGCGAGCGACGGACAAACGGGCGGACGGCCAGCGACAGAGAGCGAGATCCCAGGTTCCTGTTCCCGACAGGGATGTGGAAATAAAGTGTTGACATGTAGCATAGTGTTATCTTTGTAGCCAGGTTATTGACTTGCAGTCGCCTCTCATCCCTCCCTCCCGCCCATCCCGTCCCCACCGTCACTGCACTGGTCACAGTCAGTGAAGGACGTGGGTGCCATAGCGTGTGATGTGATTTATTGTGTTATCAGAGCTTTTGCCATCGCTTGCACCCAACGCCCCTATACAACGGCAGGGCTCGTGAAACGACAACGAATACTACTACGTCGCTAACAAGTTCAATTATATCACCACGCGCGCGTGTAATTTGAAAGAATGTTCTACCTACACGGAACGACAGACACGACACCATCCAACGGTTACCTGCTACGGGATACGGGTTACTGGTACAGAGTACTCCCTGAGCTGAGCTGAGCATACTCACCTAACAACCCCCTGACCCCCTCCTCCTCCATCATACTCCTCTCACGTGCGCTTCTCTGGCAGACCTGTGACTTATGAGCTGGTTTTTATTGTCCACTTTTCCCGGGAAGGTAATTCCGTTATTTATGGGGCGAGACGCGACGCGCGCAGTAAATAGTTGCTACAATCTCGAAGCGACTCCCCCCCCCCCCCCTTGCTACATAGTTCCTAGATATTTTAAATATTATAAACATGTATTCAGTGTATTTGTAGATAGCCAGCAGCGCAGAGTGAAAATAGTGAAAATAGGGCCACGTGAAATAGGGCGGCTTGGATCTGAAAAAAGACTTCCTTGGTTATGATTTTTACGTTGAGCAGCAAGCGCCGGCAGTGGAAGCATTTAGGCAAAGTTCCCACAATCCCTCTTCTCAGTGGGTTCATACACGTCCATCACCTTTCTACCGGTATGCGGCAAATTAATGGAAAAAGTGATAGTGAGGAAGATGAGAGAATGGATGCATGAATGTGGAATAATAGGGTAAAGACAGTACGGCTTCGAGAGAAAAAGAGGAACATGCGACGCACTCATAGAAGTGAAAAGAGTAGTATCACGAAGCAAGACAAAATATGTAGATGGGGTGCGCGTAGAAATAAGCGGCGCCTTCGATAACGTTTGGCCTTCTCTGATACGGCGTCGATAGTTCTTCGATCTATCGATGGGTCTTGCGACAGTTGACCGCGGACATTTGACCGCGCGACAGTTGACTGCGCACATTTGACCGCGGCGACAAATGACCGAGTGCACATATGAGCGCGCGACAGTTGATCCCCAACAAAAAAAAAAAATAAAAAATAATAATAAAAAAAAAAATTGCTCAGCGGCAAGATTAGATGTAAGAATAGACAGTAAGGACCAAAATATTACGGAGTGATCCACCCTATGGGCAGAGCAACTGCGATTGCATAAACCTGTCCCTGGTGGAGACTTAATAACTCCATCACCAAAGTGAGGGGAACCGTTTAGCAAAAATAAGAAATTTTATACATCACTGTAAGTAAGCCGCATGGCTTAGGACCAAGATTTGGTCCCGCCGTGTGGACAACAGCAACACCTCGCCAAGCGAGTGATAAGGAAGAATAATAATAATAATAAATAAAGGATGATACGAAAAAAATACAGAAATCGGATGGCATTGTTGAGTGAGTCGTCAATTTCAAATCAAAAATTCTCCTTCACATTTTATCAGGCTTAGGACCGGCCACATACGTTGGTTCTGACTTTTAAAAATTCAAAGTAATGTCCGTGGGAGTGTTTAAAAATTGTTGAACGAATTTGTGCCTGATGTATTATAAAATTCGTAAAATTTTAAAATTGTTGAAGGTTAAAAAACTTAAAAAAAGACTGAGTTTCAAAAAACGCTGGAAAACGACACAAGACGGACATCAAGACGATCAGATGAAGACTGAATAAGAGAGGGTGAAGGATGACCTGTACCTGCTACCTTCTTTCAAAGAGGGGTTGTGAAATTCCACCTTATTTCTCTTTTCAAGGAAAAATGCCCTCCATTACGAAGGAGTAAGTTGTGGCGGAAGTCGCCCATTCATCAGACTACCAGACTGTGACAAAAAAATGAAAAAATAAAAAAGAGGGGTTATTGACGACTCACTCAACATTGCCATCCGATTTCTGTGTTTTTTTCCTATCATCCTTTACTTATTATTATTATTATTATTATTATTATTATTATTAGTATTATTTTTTTTTTTTTGGCGATCATCAGTCGCGCGGTCAAATGCTGCGCGGTCAATTGTCGCGCGGTCAAATGTCCGCGGTCAAGTGTCGTAGAACCCTATCGATGGATGGTTACACTCTTTTTTTCATCATCAGGCCGCGGCACGTCAAGGTCACGATGTAGAGCATGAAGCGAGAGAATAGGAGTGACTGGGGAGTAGGCTGAAAGGTGATGCGCATTATACATGCGGGGGTGTTCCTCCCTATAAAAACATCCTCGTGTAAAACTACATAGTATTGCATGTCTTACTCGGTAAAAATAAACGTTCGCAATGTTACAGAACGTTAAGTCCGTGTTTTCTTCGATACGGCACACAGTGGCGACGACGTGCGTCCCCAACGGTGTCCTGGAGTGCACTATGCGTGCTAACAAGATAATTGCCCATTGGAGGATACGTAAGAATAAGGCATGAAGAGGAGAGAATGAGATGCCGTCTGAATGAAGAGGGATTGTGTGAGAAAGATGTAAAAGAGAAAGTTGCAAGTTTCAAAAGAATGAGAGAAGAGCGAGGATGGGAAAGAAGGCAGAAGGAATAAAAGAGCGTAAGAAAGAATGACACAGATAAGAGAGAAATTGATGTGAGATTGGAACGAATGGGAACGAATTTGAAAGAATGAGCAAGAAAGAAATAAGTATGTGACCAGTGGAGTACCGGAGGGTAGTAAGTATTATGCGAATCCACTAAGATTATACACAATTGATATACTGATGCGATTTTTCCAACCGTCGAAGCCTGCAGCTCGTTTTACAACGAGATAAAGGTGTATTGGCAAAATTTGCAGACGACTTCTTATCTGCCAATAACGCTGACGGTGAGGACTTGTTAGGAGAGGGTATAAAAACTGTTATCAATTTTTTGAGCTGGGCCGGAATGACCAATATTACATTAATCATTACTTGGACCATGCTTTTAAATCCGGACCGCTTAATGTGGAAGGAGCTTCACAGACATATGATGTTTATCTCAGCTGCACTCACCGAGTATGTATCATTAGATAATAAAAAGAAATACCGTATATAAAATATACGGCACGCTTAAAAGAAGAATTGAAAAAATTTGCTGTTGAGCTGCTTCAGTGTGCCTTATGTTGTTGCTAGGGCGATATCAATGACAAGTGGCAAGGGTTCGCCATTAAACATTGCTGGTAACCTCAATAATCCTACGACAAGAACTATCGTATGCAAAGCTCTATGCATCGTTGAAGTGACAGGAGGAGCACAAACAATCAATATTAAGGCTCTCCGCAAATGGAGGCCATTACGGTCATAACAACGAGATATATCAAGCGTTGGATCAAAATGTTCAGACATTAGAACGCACAAAGATGAGCCACCTGCTGTGAGAGCACCGCAGAATCAATTAGAAATCCGTTAATTTTTGTCAATAGGGGGAAAAATCAAATGCTGCGGCCAAGGTGTGGGTTTAGGAAATTGTCACTTTTAAAGGCTCATGGGTGTTTTATGGTGGGGACATGTTTGGATCAAACCTTTAAAAGTTGCCTTAGTTTTGCTAAGACGCACAGTTCCCGAAATGTGGAGGTCTCGAGTAAAAGTCCTGCGTTTCCGTTTAGAGCATTTGGCGGAAGCCACACATTTTTACGGATCATCTTTCACATAAATTTTTGATAGTTAGCCATTTCCTCTAAAAATGTAGATTATTCCGATCTACCGTAAGGACTACAGGCCGTGAGACAAAAAACGTAACCTACGTGATAGATCATGAAGAAGAATTTATTGTTGCCGTAACACGAGGTCTGTTTAATGCTTACCTATAACCGGAAATTCGTGTAGCAGTAACCGGGATTCCGGTAACTGTAACTGTAATTCTAGTTGCAGTCAATGGACGTCCAGTTACCGCCGACAAGAATTTCCAGTTAGGTAAGTACTAATCAGACGTCTTGTTACAGGAAATTGTTCTCAGTGATCGTTTCAAGAGTCAAGTGAGGCAGAGTTGAACAAGAACCGATGGAACGCGCATTGAAGAAAGGATCGGGAACGAAGGCATTAATAGCATCGGATAAATTTGGAGACACGAGGTGAGGGAGAGAGAGACCTGCTGACAGAGGTTAAGGAAGGGTGTTTAAAGGGAATAAATGAAATACCACGAAAGGAGAACCGAGGTTCCAGACGACAAATTGAAATCACAAAGCTCCGGCCGCATAGACTCGACGCAAAATGCCCCACCTATTTGTTAAGTGCGGAAACTGGCCTTCGCCTGTGAACAAAATCTCATGCTCGAGACGAAGAAAAAGCGCACAATGGTCCCTCCAACGGATTAAAGGTTCAAAATGGAAAGCATCAATTTTGATAACTATACAAAATGTCCAAACAAGAAGTTTTCGCTGCGATTTCTTTCAGGGACAGCTTTGAATTTCAAAAAATGGCTGGACACGTTTTTTAATTATTATAATGGCGGGAGTAGGTTTTTGAGACCAATGTAATTTTCCATTGGAATGGGGAAGATGAGGTCTCGTACCTCCTTGAAGTAAGATCTACATGAAACCGAGAAATCGAGCATGAAAAAAACAGGACGAAGGAATGAAAAAGAAGGACGCTTTAAAAGGTGCACCAACTACTATTGATGACAGACAATGTCTCTGGCTAATTCTAGAATCTAGAGTCTAGAAAAAAGTCCAGAGTCTGGAAACGCTAAGTATTTGTCAAATAATCTTATGAAATCAGCATTAAAATTAGAAAGAAAACAAATCAAGAATAAAAATCTAAAAAAATTCTAACAAGTTTAGGGCCCTCAGAACGGATTTTCTGCTGCGTTGTTTTCTGGGAAGCTTTAAGTTTGTTAAGTGTTCTGAGCACTTTGCTTCGTAAATTGCGACTTTTTTCCTGACATTCTTTCTAAATTTTCATGCTTAGGAGGACTGTTAGTAAACGGATGACAGTTCTTGTAAATGTAAAGTACGAAAAGATCACTTAGTTTGATAATGACAATACTGTATAATATCGCTCCAGGATATAAAATGTCGTCGTGCTTTCTACCAACAGACCACTGTAGATCGACGGAAAGGGAAAGGTTCAGCGAAGCGATAGAGGCTGTCGAGGGAACGCGAACAGGGTCGGGGAGGAGTGCGGAAGGAGTGCGGGAGGGGGTGGTAATAAAAGGATTCCAAGTGGAAGAGTGGCGAGAGTCGATACAAGAGGGGGTGGAGTAAATGTCGGCAGAGTATTAATTAAGACGAGGAGCACGGGTATTAATTAATGTAAAAACATAAATGACCGACTCAGAAGTTGCATTAATCTATCAACCCAGGCAAAACCACTCTCTATCTGGCTGGTCTCGTCTTTCTTTGAACCTTGTATTGAAGGGATGCGTGCTGTGCTATCAGCTCCTCTCACTCACTTTCACTTGTTGAAACTTTCATCTGTAGAGGAGCTTCTACCTCTTTCATCACAAGACACTCCTTCTCTTACACCATCATCGTATATGATTGAACCAAACCTACCGGTTGGCTCTCCGTGACCACCTGGGTGGAATCTACTGACAGTAGACATTTTTTTAATCTTCCTCTAGTCAACGATGAATTTAAAAGTGACTCTGGCTATGATGCAGGTGGTCTCAGAAAACAATTTTTAAGACTGCTTTTATGCACCATGAAAGCAGACTCTAAATTATTCAAGAATCATAGCCTAAAGTGAAAAATCAAAGAGAAATAGGAAGCTCTTATCAGAATCGGCGACTTAAAACACAAAAATTACCTAAATTAACTTCCAAAATTCATGATATTTCAAAAAGCAAAATTAATATACAGGGTGTCGGGTGTCCCAGATCACCTGGTTCAGGCATTTTCACTCGCGAACGGCTGAATAAAACGTTTTGAAATAAAAGTCCTCGAGGATATCGACCCAAAATTTTTCTGTTCAGATACTTTCAATAGCCCCCGACAAGCCCCTTGAGTTGTACTAAGGGGAGGGGGGGAGGTCAAAATCGTTTTTCAAGTTTTATCGAAAAAAATCTCTAATAAATGGGTAATATTTTGTTCATAATCTTAAAGTAGAAGTAGTTGCCGACATTTTTTCTCGTATAAATATTTTCCAAATCCCCGATTTTTGAGTTACGGCGGATTTTTGGAAATTTGAATTGACTTTTGGGACTACCCTGTTTAGAAGTTTTCAAACTTCTTCTTTATAAACAATTCATTTCGATTGATGTGCCACATGTTGCCTCAAAGTGCAAAAATAAGGTGTTTCTCGCCAAACAATGGAATCTAGCCAATTCTGCCATTTACGCCCTGAAATTTTCATTTGGCGAGAAACTCTCCAAAAAGCCCGCGGCTAAAATTGGGGGTTTTTGGAAAAAAAATTACACGAGCAAAAACGTCAGCATTAGCTCCTACTTTAACATTATGAACAAATACACATTTATCACGTACTTTTTCGAGCAAAATTGAAAAATGAGTTTGAACAACCCCCCCCCCCCTCCCCTCACCAAAATACTCCACAAGGGGCTGTCGGGATCTTTAGAAATTAAAGAATGTGACAAATTTGTGGTAGATTTCCTGATAGATCTCATAGACTTTGTTTCAAAACGTGTTAATCAGCCGTTCGCAGAAAAATGCTTGACCAGGGTGATCTGGGACACCCTTGTATACTAAAAAGCAGGTAACAAGATAGGTGCATTTACAGACGTAGCTTTGACTCAGTCGATATACCTACTCAATTTACACGCATTCCTAGAGAAGTGGAGTGGAGGAACTAGATTGGGAATATTTGAATGTTCTGGAAGGTATATACCTTCGTTTGCTTCGTTTCCGCAAAGCAGCTTCTTCATGGAGGGGTAGACCCTCAGACTGACTTAAAATTAAAGCTAGAAATTGCCAGACTAATCAAAAAAATTCTTGGAAACTTTTGTTTCCGCAGCTAGCAACTGTCCATAAAAACCACTCTCTTTCCAGTAACCACTTCGAGCAATACGTCACAATTTTGTGTAAACTCATCCATGCCCTCAGGCGCGTAGATCAAAACAGACCGACTGAAACAATGTACTTACCTCAGTTCACCAAACTTGGAGATCCTAATTCTCAAACTATCACCAACATACAACTCAAACGCCTCAACGGAAGAAAAACTACAAGTTCCTGATGAGGAAGTCAGTCAGCCTACAAAATATTAAGAAACGACGCTGCAGTATCAATTGAGACACCCTGTAAAATATGCGAGCATACTTTGTCACAATAAAAAAACCGAACAAAGACTGTATTAGCTGCATTATAGGGCGTATCACAGTATGTACGGGCAGTGGGCATCCACAATGTGTTTTAGTGCACTTTTACCCTTTACCTAAATTACTTTACGTTTGCGAATAGGGGAACGAGCTGGACGCTCGTAAGTGCGGGGGTTAAATGCGCTTAAAATGTACCCATGATTAATTATTTTTATCCCTCACTCTTCTGCTGGGACGGGAACGAGCCGGCCGTAAACCCATGCTCCATTGTTTCTTTGCCCTCCATTTTCCTCTCAGTTCCACTAGCATCTGCGCTCAACGCGCTCGTGACTTGCAGTTTCATTTCTATCTCCCCGGCATTGGGTGAATGTGCAACCTTTTGATCGACAAACCAGCTAGTAGTAACCACTCCCTCTCTATTTTGCGCGCCATAAACAGTGGATGTCAATCAACGATTAATAGTATCAAAAGAGAAAATTTTAGAGACAAAAGATTAATCTTGGTCAAAAGCTGCGGACTCCATATTCTGAAGTAAAAAAGTTCATCGTATGCGTCGAAAGATGAAATTAGTACTTATTTGATCCACGAAAAGTTCCACGTACAGCACACTTAAATACTGAAAGTTTGGTAGTTTCAAACTATCGTTCGTACTTTCAGCTGTAACGGAATTGCTTTGAATGGCAACGGATGGGTGCGACAACACCTATTGTATTCGCGTTATCGGTTATTGTACAGATTGTTTGCAACTGACGCTACCTAATGAGTAATGAGGGCGAGTCTGATAATTAAGGTGTTGATTTGGCATCCAAAATCCAGCTGTAGTCTCGTTTTTTGAGACATGTTAGTCCTGAACTGAACTTGGACTTTCTGCGTTCAAATGATTTGATAGACTCTTTTTCAAACCCATTTATTTAAAAAAAAAAAAAAAAAAAAAAAAAAAAAAAAAACTGACAGTGCCTGTAGCTGTGTCTTCTGATGAAGAACGGCCCTTCTCTAAATTAAAAATTATTAAAGACTGTTTTAATACCACAATGTTAGAAGACCGACTCTTTCATTTAACAATCACGGGTATCGAAAAGAACTTGCTAGATAAGTTAAACTAAAAGGAGATAATCTGCGAGCTTGCTATCCAGAAAGCTCAGAAAATTCATTTTAGAAAGAAAATCGAATTCAAAAAAACAAATGCGTAGATAGGTACTATGACCTTCAAAAGAAAGTCCTCTCATCGAGACGGTCCTTACATATGCTTTGCATTTTTTGAAAAGATTTTTAGGTTTTATAAGGCATACTTTCGAAGTGGCAATGCTTATTACACTCTGAAATATCTGAAAACTGCAACAATATTTAAAACTAGTCGAGGAATGGTACAGTAAAAATTGTCACCAGGGACACCAGGGTGCTTTCTTTTGAAAAATATAGTACCTACATTTCTGAACAAATGGCTTGAACTTTTTCTTAAAACTTAAGAAGTAACATCAAAAAGGGTTTCCGCAAGATAAAAATATATCTCCAGAACTGGCCGAAGTCTGAAATGTAAAGGTTATAATATTTTTATTTTATTTCCTGTTTCTTTTCGGAGGCACTCCACGTCTTCAAAGTAACGCCCGTTTGTCTCCTACTCAAGATGATGATTACTTCTTTAAATTATTTGTTTCAGATTTTGAACGGAAACAGTGACACAGCTACCGTTGTGACACATCGACTCATGCCGGCCGTTTATGCAAGCCAAGTGCGTATCCTGCCTTACAGTGTTCACAGACGGACTGTCTGCTTAAGGGTTGAAGTCCTTGGGTGCCCCGCTAAAGGTAAGGATCAAACTTATTTAGATCTGCGAATACATGACTTATTTAGATCCGCGAATACATGACTGTGTAAGATAAGAAAAATATTTTGGAAACTTTGTTCTCCTCTATTGAAAGATTATTTAGTGGATTGAGTGGGAGGGACACCTGGTTTCTTTATTTTAAAAAGAAAATAATAGGTGTGTAGCAAACTTTTGCTATAGAGTAGCATGCCATTTTCCCAGCACAATAGAATGCAGCTCATATCATGGTCATAGAAACAGACCAGAGAGCGGATCATTTACTTCATCATAAACCGATCGTTAAAACTATCTTTGAGTGCTGCTACTGGTCGAAAATTGTAAAAATTGGCTGTTGTTATATGGTAACTATAGTTACAGTGTCCGTTACTTAAGGGGAGTCGGATGTGAAAATTAGGCGATTTTGACGAATTTTTGTTTTTCAAAAATTCTTTTTCTTCATAGTTTCGGCTTCATTTTAGGAATAAGTTTTTTAAATTCTGGTGATTAGCCCCAATGTTATGCTCATTTCAGTATTCATAACGTTCTTCGCAATTACACGCGTTTTGATGGAATATTCAACCCTTACCGTTTCTACAAATATAAGCCTCTTTTTACAAGAATTAGGTTTTTGTCATTTTTTGACACTTGTGTACCTTTTTCTCAGGATCTACCGGACCGATTTTCAAAAACTTGGGCTTGTCAGAATCGTCTTGTTTTCATACACGGATAGACGGGAGTGTTTCTCATTTTTAATTTCTTTTTCCCACCAAAATTTTTGTAAGTTTTTACGAGTAGTTTCGTTTTTGGTAAAAACAATTCGAAAAATTTTCTGAACTTGGATTTTTGTAATTTTCAAAAACACCCTGTCTATTTTTGTAGGAAGACGAGCCCTTTCAAATGATCCACAGTTTTTGAGAATCGGTCCAGTACATCCTGAGAAAAAGGTACAAAAGTGTCAAAAAATGACAAAAACCTAAATCTTTTAAAAAGAGGCTTATAAAAACGGTAAGGGGTGAATATTCAATTAAAACAAACGCTTGTAATTGCGAACAACGTTATGAGTACTGAAATGGGCATAAAATTGGTGCTAACCACCAGAATTTAAAAAACTTAGTCTCAAAATGAAGCTGAAATTATAAAGAAAACGAATTTTTGAAAAACAAAAATTTGTCAAAATCGCCTAATTTTCACATCCGACTCCCCTTAAAGGCTATTCATTCATCGAATGGCCTTAAACGAACACTTTAACAATGGGTACCATGACAACAGCCAAGTTTTACAATTTTGGACCAATAGTATCACTCATCAAAAGTCATAACGATCGGTTTATCGATGAAGTAAATGATCGGCCCCTTGTGCGATTTGGCCTAACTAAAAAATCGTCTTGAAAAGTTTGGCTCACTCTAAAGCTAATAAACTGACACATCTTGTTTTCATATATTACGTTTTCCTCGACTAGTTCTCTCAGACTTTTATTTTAAACGCAGCGTGCTCCAACGCATATGCTATCTTTACTCAAAGAACCAGTCAAGGAAAACCTTATATGGGAAAATCACCAGATTAGCCATCTTATTAGATTTGAAATGAGACACAGTTTTCTTAACGACTATTTAGAAAGGCCGAAATGCATGGAGTCTGATTTTTTGAGGCCATGAAATAATTGGCATTCTACTTGGCTACTTGGAAAACGCGCCCGCCTTGCGACTTATGCAGAGTGACTATAAAAAAAGGAAGAATCAACTTAAGCACGGAAAAAACTACGGTGAAAATAACCATACGGATACCTGATTTTGGAACCTGCTAGATGTTATGGTAATGTTAACCAGAAGTATACTATGTTTTGACTAGGTACTAGGTGATGTTAACTGATTGCAAGTCGAATTTACTCAAAGTATCGGTAAATGTACCATACTTCTGGCCAAGTTTACCATAACATCTAGCAGGTGCCAAAATCAGGTATCCGTATGGTTATTTTCACTAATCTTTTTTTTCCGTGAGAGTTGGACACATTTTCAAGAATTCATAATTTTTTAATGTGACAAACAACTTAAGGATTTTTACTTCACATCTAAAAGAACCAAACTATCACTAACTTATAAGAAAAAAAAATCAGGCACGGTTTATTCTTCATTGTTTGCAACAAAAATTGTATTTATCGAAATTGCGTTTACAGTGGGTCCTTTTTTCAATAGTCACACAGAATAAACTGTAATTTCAAAAGTGCGCAATACATAGTCTAGTTTGTACTCACAGTTAGATCTCGGCCCGCAATTTGAGTATCAACTAGCAATGCCATGGGGACCCTGCATAATGCGTAGAGAGAAGCGTGTTGCCCAATGGAGCGTCAAATGTGTAACACTTGACCCTTTCAAGCTACACTCAGTTTAGCGATACGATGCAACAGGACGCTAAAAAGGGACAGAAAATAATGCAAACAAGGGGAGACATCAAAGGAATCACGCTCAAAACAACGAGGCGCGCACCCGCGCAGCACCGACATTGCTCTTGCTTGCCAAACCGAGCAGAAAAGCGAAATCAAATGTCAACTTTTGAAGAGGACTCTTCTCGACATTTACATTTAGGGAGTCCCAGAGAGGGGGGGGGCGGGGGGAGGAACGTCTAAACTGAGAGCACGTTCTTTCAGTTTCCAACTGGTGTGAAGCTGATAGAATATACTTCATAGATTCGTTCGACTCATAAACCTTATCAGGCACTGCATATTTATAAAAAAAGAAATAAAAAAAATAAATAATAAGAATAAATAAATAAACAAATGAATAAATAAACCTTGAAAAAAACGGCATGACAAGATACACGAAAGGAGTGGCCGAAGAAGGGACTCACGCGGGGTTGAATTCACTGAAAGTATGTCTGCAGGCTGATTATGAACGATCGTATCGTAATGCTACCGAGAGTCGATGAATGATCGAGTGCGTCTCATCTTATGAGTGGTGCCATTCCGAAAGGTTTCATTCCGATAGGAACCCTCCCATCTCTATGGAAATTCTCCGATAGCTCAGGAGTCATCGGCGAATTTCCGTAGGGATGGGAGGGTTTCTATCGGAATGAAACCTTTCGGAATGGCACCACTCATAAGATGAGACGCACTCGATCATACATCGACTCGGTAGCATTACGATACAATTGTTCGTAATCAGCTTGCTGGTTATATTTTAACAGTCGTAATTACGGTTAGAAAAGCACTAAAAAGAACTCATCAGTCACCGATTAATAGGGAAAGCTGCGAAACCTCAATTATAATTGGTTAGCAATGCAGGTTCAAGTTGTTGATTTGACGTGCGCTAGGCTCCCCACTTCCCGTACCAAACATTTAGGCCCTCGTAAAATGTACTTACCAATGACAATTTAATACGCAACATTCCTGCTAAAGCTTTATACTAACGGGGACAAAGACAATCAGATTTTACAACTGATAGACTTGTCTCACTGTTTTTCGGATCCGATATTTTCAACACTGCTGTATTTTGTCAGTCTCAAAACAAAAGCTGTTAACACTTCAGAAACTATTGATAGTTTCTGATAGAGAGATCAGGCCCAATCTGTGCTTACATTTCCTTGAATTTTTCATTGGATCAAACTATAAAATCATCGTTCTATTCACTGCAAAGGGATATGAAACGAGTGATTACTATCCTGGCGGTCAAGAGAATGTCTCTAAAACACTTTTGTTTACCACCAAAGTTGGCAGCTTTGCTTTGAAACGACCCTTATACGTATGCATACACAGAGCAGACGTCACGTCACAACAACATTATTCTTTTCAAGTTTGATCGGTATGCGTGCGTCTCGGACGATCGCGTGTTTCCCTTCGTGTGTGTGAGTGTTTGCATAAGGATGTGTTTATTTATTTATTTATTTATTTACTTACATTTCTACTCCTGTGCATCGACAGCGACACGAGACAGACGCGTTGCGACAACGCGTCAACATTGCTGAGTCGACAGAAATGAAATCCGAATATTCGAAATATTCCGTCAAAGAAATCCATTTTCAACTCCCTCCGATTCCCCTTCCACTCCTACTCCCACCACCAACGTCTACCGTAAGCGAGGCTCTATGATGGCTGTGCATGATAAATATTTTAATCGTAGATTCAAAATTAATCATTTTTCGCTCCTCGTGCGGCGCGGCGCACGACGCAACGCGACGGTGCCGTTGATCCAATTCCCTTTGATGATTTCCTCCTGGAATCTCATACTCCCCCCCCGCCCCTATCGTCACCCTCCACCGTTACTCATGTCTATACAGATATTCTTGCGTCCCCTTCTCTTGCTCAAATGGCATCAACCCTCTGTACTACCTGACATGACGCAATAGTGACAATTCCTCTGATGGCAACGATTTGTACGTCGCGTCGTGGGGCTCCGGACATTCCGTCTACGTGGCTTTGTCATCATGATAACCCCCTCCCCTCTCGCCATCACTTTTCCAGCTCACCTAGGCCTGCTCATACTATCCCCTGTCCCAACCATTTTCATGGGTTTACTTTAATTTTATTCGATTTTATTAATTTTTTTTTATTTTTAGTTTTTTTTTTTATTTTTTAAACAGCTCGAGATCTGTTTGCATCAAGTATCTAAACATACATACATATGTATACAAGGTGCGTAAAGAGTTCAGTCATTTTTAGTCCGCGTTCTGAACGTAAATATAGTACTTTTTCCCCTTTGAGCATGGGTCCGAAAATGCCGCCCTTTAGAGAAAGAGCCCCTCCTCTGAATTTTTAAAAGATGGACGGCTATTTTGGCTATAATAGCGTCCACAAATTAACCACAAAATGTCAAGACAATTATTGTTTCGTGGTATTTTTACATGCAGAATTCATTGACGACCTCGACAAATGCTGTTCTGACCGTACATTTAGGGCATTTTTGGTAACTTAAACGATTTGAATTTTTATCTATACGGATAAAAAATTTGAAAAATAATTCGACTGAAAAAACCCTTAGTAAGATTTTTGGTGTTTCACCTTTTTTCTTTAAGACGCGTTTTAGGCGAGATATTTCCTATGCAATGTGGAAAAGTCAGCGCTTTTACTTTGGTAGGAAGCAGTCTGTCTGCGCAATCTGCCACTTTACTGCTTCTTCAGCTTTGCGCAGCAAATATCTCGCTTAGAAAGCGTCGCATCGAGGAAAAAGAAGAAGAAAGATAGAGCGAAAGGGTTTTTTCCATCAGATTTCAGCAAGTTGTAGGTAAAAAAATGTCAAAAAAGTACTGTCAGACGTAATTTCTGACAAAAGTAATTCGGTAAAAGTGTAGCAACGGATTTTGCAGTGTATGGCGTACGTAAAATGAGCTAGAATTGTCTAGTCTGGAAAAGAGGGATCCGTGATCATCAAATTTAGAAACTAAGTTGGAAGCTATAATCACAAAAAAGAGTGGTTTTGAAAACCGTCAAAGCTCGCAAGAGCTCCAGAAAAAGAAAACAGATGTACCAAAAGTTCAATACTTACAATTGAGGCGGTGGCTGCAAAAACAGCACATACCGAAAAACCTGATTTCCAGAAAACGCATTTAAAGTTTTCATTTGCTAATAACGCGTTGATATGATTTGGAAATGAGTACAATTTTTCTTGATTTTATGCTTTGAACCCTTTTTGAAGAGAATCCAAGGACAAATTTAAAAAAAAAAATGGTTTGAGTTCATTCGCGGCCAATTTAAAGAAGTGAGTTATGTGCGGTTTTTGCACCCAACAATTAAATTAACGCAAATTTAATAGGATTTGACAGTCAAATGAGAGAATAATAATTTTTTTGCCATAGTTAATTGAAACATAAAAATTTAAAGTAAAGTAACAACGCAAACTGAAACAAAAAAGTAAAAACTAAATAATAAAAAATCAGCTATATTTGGCTCGCAATAAAATGTAAAGGAAAATGACCTCTCAAAGTACATGAGCATAGCCAGCAATTTGGCAACCATGAATTCTTCCCATTTGAACGCATGAGAAACAACCGACTCTTGAGGAGACCATGGCTCTTTTACTAATCGATTGTTTCTCATGCATTCAAATGGGAATAGTACACAGTTACACACAGTTATACATACAGTGCATGTACTCGTATGTGCTGTTTTTGCACCCATCGACGCGATATCTCCGTGTAGAATCATCGTCACGTCACCAAATTCACAGGGGGTGATACTTCTTGAGTATAATTTTCAATTGCACTGTTGGGCGCAAAAACAGCACATACGCGCATGGGGCTGTTAATGCAGGGGCCGCCTCAATTAGTAAATTTTATGAAGTTTCTCTGAAGCATGCTTGGCGCTCGGACGCACGTCACCATTGATGTATAATATATATCCGGCACTTTATTTTATACGGTTTAGCGTAATTTTTCTACATGAGACCCCGGATCCCCCCCACCACTGAGGGGTGACCCCTCAGACCCCCCCCCCCCGCCGATCACTCTACTATCCACAAAGAGGGCGCTAAATGGGTAAAACTGATCCAGTTTTGGTAATGCTTGATCCTTCCCTTCTCCAAAAGAAAATAACCGCTATGTCTGCATGATGTGCAGTGTACACAGTGTAAGCACCAACTTCAAGCGAGTGCATAGATGGAGGCGTTAGTGCGAAGCATCATTATGAAAAGAAAATTGAATCCCATTTTAACTGCATCTTCAAGAGAAACACAAACTCTTTGTGATTCCATCTGAAAACATATCACAGCATTCGCCGCACTTTTCAGGGCCGTGCTTCGCTCTTATGTTGCGCCACGCGCCGTACTAACAAATCCGAGAGCTTTCAAGGATTATCACGGACAGTAATACGAGGTAATCCGGTTAAATATCAAAAGCTTGAAAGCCTTTCTTCCTTACATAGAGTCTGTGCTTTTTCTTTCATAACAGAAAGATTTTGATATCTTACGCGGGAGGAACGTATAAGTGCAATTTTTTCCTCTTCTGTTCCTACCCTTCGCAATCATAATTTTTTTTCCCGATATGTGCGCATTTTTCTCCGTGAAATTAAGTTTCCTTGAATCGATACAACTTCAAATGGATTTGTTACTTTTAAATCTACAACAAGCAGGCGTCAAAATCATCTTCGTAAATTTTCTTCACCGCGTAATTTTCTTCGTAAAACAAAAAATCCAAAGGTGTAGTAAAAACCAAAAATTTAAATCAGTACTAACATAACATTAAAATTGTGGAGAATAATAATTTAAAAAATCCTACCGAAAAATATCAAAGAATGGGAGAGCTTATTTATACTTCTAAGTTCAGGATAACCAATATCTGGAATATCTCCACAAAGGCCCGCCCTACTAGCTAAACAGCTAAAACCACTTCACGAAGCTTTGTGCTTGTTCAGAAAGTTATGTTCCATGCCTATTGCCTGATGACCCAAAGTCATTAGATCCGACGAAATTATCAATTTCAGCAAAAACTCTAGTCGAGACCAGGGTAATAGAAGTTTCATCAAGTTTCATCTAGCCTTCAGTAATTGAATCACAAAAAAGAATCAGAGTCAGTGTCAGAGTTACAAGATGAATTTTTCTTTTTTATTCTATTTTTTGGCTCGAACGCTCTATATTAATTTTTTATAACGGTCTTAATGGTTATTTGTTGAACTATGAGGGGTTGATTTTACCGTGAGCTGGTTGCAGTATGTTATTACAAATTTTCTTCCTAATCTTAAGATCCATATTTGAAATAATTAAATTTTTCTCTTTGTTGACCCACTTTCCCATGGATTTTAATGGAAACCATTTTTCATCTATAAGTAAACTAAAAATTAAAATGTTAAAAAAAACAAAAAATCCCCTCTGGAGAATATTAAAAGCAATATCTCTGCAAAACCTGGATGCATTTGGATCAATAGTTCAAAAGTTACTCTGGGTTTCAACGTTCATGACTACGGACGGACGGACAGATAGACGCTACAGAAATTGTATGCATTGACCCCTCCCTACCACATAGGGTTAAGAACTATTGAAATGTCATGGATGGATGTTCTTTAGGATAGTATTAGGCATGCTAAGAGCCAATTATCGAAACAAAATTCATAAAAAATCTCTGCGCCATTGCAATACTTTCTCAATTCTTCTAATTTCATTAGAGTGGGAAAGTGATAATTGCGGGAGCAGGCAGAGCCCAGATAAGTGCCTCCTTGAATCAGGAATATCTAAAAATCTGCTCGTTACAATTGTTTCCGCCCAAAATTTAATTTCGTGAGATTTCAACCGAGAGCCACCGCCCATAAGCAGAAGGCAACCCCCCCCCCCTCCCAGTACAACTCTTCCTTGAGGTATGAACTTTTACCAACCCTTTAATTAATCGCGTTAGATTACGTTGAAAGTGGACGAGCAACATTTGAAAAGAGAAAGATGGGGGGTCAAAAGTCTGAAAACAGGTCAAGTGCGTTAGCGTAAAATTAAGTGGGTGAAAAGTGTGCAGCATGCGTCAGAGGTGCAAAAAAGGGGGGGGGGAGGGTTCCCAGCGAGAGTTAAAACTTGGGTCTCATTCATTCGCAGTTTTACTTGGCGCGCGCGGCAATGCGACGGGAACCACCACCGTTTATACCCTCCCCCCCCCCTCTCTTCTGCCATCCCTATCCCCATTGCCATGCATATCTATAGCCATCGGTATCCGCGCTCGGGCAATTGCGTTGCGGGGGATATTTATATTACTTATTATCGAACACACAAAGCTCGGTTAGGAGCCAAGATTTACGTTTTCCGGGCACCGAAAACTCTCGCGCTTCGCGGCCCGCCGCGGGATAAATGCGGTGTGCTTTGGCGGTTTTGCCTCCGCGAACCAGCCATCGGATCCCGCACCTATAACCCACCTATCCCGCTCAAATAATAATTGGGCCATGTCCGCTCGCTAATGCGAGATGCACAGTTGCCAAATTTATGCAAAATAGTCTTCACATTGCCCATAAAAAATGTAATGTAAATTAAATGGATTTGGCGGCGCAATCCGGCAACAATGATCAGATTTATGATAATATCGTGCTCTTGGCGGCGGCTGCAGCAACGAAGGTGTCAAAGGTGCCGATCTAGAAATGGGGGGGGGGGAATTGCCTACGATTAAAATTAAAATACATTTTCATTAAAAACAGAAAAAATAAACATAATAAGGTTAATCCTTAAAAGTGAAATCAAAATTATACATTAAAATGAAAAAAACTTAAATCATCTTATGAAAAGAAAAATGTAGAGCTCATGGTAAACTTTGATTGAATTTTACAAAAGTAGTTTATTACATGTATATCTAAGTTAAAAATTGAAATGTAGATCAATAGCGTAAGCAGGATCTTTTCTTTCTCTCTCATTCCCCCTTTGAATGTATAGGTTGAAAAAGGAAAGAAAGAGGTGTTTTTATCTCCTTGTCAATCCTTGTTTATCACACGGGTAATTCTCGCTGCACAACAGATAAATACTAAAATTTACCGTCAAAATTTCCTTCCAACTGCTTAGCGAATACACGAATTTACTTACCATAACTTCCATTTACTTGCCATTTACGTTAAGATTTAAAATGCTTGTCACTAGATACTCTTGTTGGCGAACCTGCGTGGGTCTGATCGCCTGCTAGCGCCACATAACGGTCGTATTGTGAGCTTGTTAAGTTTGGAACAGATCTTTTTTGCCAAAGTTAGTCAATATTCGCATTGGGAAAGTGGGGAGCACAAAAAACATCCAATTCCTGAGGCATCCAATTATGGCTGGTTACTACAAGTGATGTTGAAATTCGCAAAAATCCACATCGAAAACGATTGAATGAAAACAGAATTTTTTTCGCCGAACTGACCATAAAAAAAGAAGAAAAAACTTTAATAACCAAACTGAAATAAAAACATCGCATTCCATTTTCTTCTATGGAACCGAAAGTACGTCACAAGTCCCCTGCACAAAATTTAGAACTGAAAAAAAAAAGAAAAACCTTTACTTTAATTAACATATTTGAGTGGCTTTCCCGCAGCTCGTAACATATTATCTACATTGCGGGAAGCGTTGAAGTATGACTGGTCTCGATACGGGCCAGGTTGATACAAAATAAAAAATGAAATAAATAAATAAATAAACTGCGACCGTGGAAACGCTGAGTTGTCTGATTGCGGGTTTAAACCCCTATGTTTTAGCTTGATTCTGGTCTGAAACCGCTCGAGCCCTTAGAACTGGCAACACTTCCGAGAAATAACACGTGCAGTGCTGGAAACGCCATATATACGGTGCAACCGCGGCCGCATTCTTATCGACAATTTCTACCGCAATTATTTAGAATATTTAAAATACCGATACCACCCTCGCGTTGATTCAATTAGCTGCGAGATAGAATAGAAATTTACCTGCTCGACGCGCTTTGGTAACTTTTAATTATGGAAACCAATTTAGTTCGATCGCGTTTTCCTGGTATCCGTAACTGCTCGAGCGAATAAACCGGCCGCGATGTGATATGATATGATATGATGTGGTCCGCACTCATTTCATATCAATTTTCATTCATATATAACTCAAAGATAATTCGGAACCTCCACAGATTTACTCACTTTCGATGAATTAAGGGTAGATGGTAAAATAAATAGATAAATAAACAAATAAATATAAATAATGAAGGCACGGTATGACCGGTATGTGTTTCAGGTTGAAATTCGACATTTTCTTTCCTCAAATCGCGGAATAATGGAATCATGGCTGGTCAGTCTGTTGTTGTTAAGATTGATTTCGTATGATCACCACCAGTGGCGGATCCAGAAAATTTTTCTGGGGGGGGGGCACGCCCAGTACCGTCGCGTGCCATCTGGCAACAATGCAACTGCTCCATTTTAACTCATTAAATATATCGAATTTTCTTTGTGCACTGTGTACCTCCTGAATTCGATCTTTTACATGAGTTTAAATGGATAGAATGCAGTGTTGCCAAATCGCACGCGACGCCACTGGGCACGCCTGAGAAATTTTGAAATTTGAAGCGTTGGTGGAAGCAATTTCGCGCTATTTGCTATAGAAAAAAGGCAAAATTTGAGGCTTCTAGGGGGGGGGGGGGCACGTGCCTTCCCGGGGATCCGCCACTGATCATCACGCTTGCAGGATCTTGAGGGGCTTAAAAATATGTGATTCCCCTTTTTTCCCCCTTTTTGCTTCTCCACTATTCTTAAGCCCATGGGGCGAGAGGAGTTAATTTTTTTTGCCTCAAGAAAAAACTTTCCCATCATAATTTAGCGCTTCTTAAAATCTTGCGCCCACACTATAGCTTAGCCAGCCAGATAATCTGACCCTGGTGATCAGGACGACAAGAGGGAAACGTGAAGAAAGATTTGATCAAAATCTGCAGGCCTTATTATTTATAGGCAGGCGTTTGCGGTGTCCTTTCATACTTTTCATTATTCTGAAGAACCAGCGAGGTTAAGAAGTTCAATTCCTTACAACAAAACTTCCAAAACAACCAGATGATGCTGTGTATGGAGAACTGTTCCAAACTGTCCGGGCGGCGGGCACTACTGCTCTGCGGAAAAAATGTCATGGAAAAGGGTGGGGGGGGGGGGAGAGAGGAGAAGAATTGTGCTGTCGTGTGCATATTTGCATTAACTGGATTCAGAGGCTGTAAAACAAGGAAGAAAAAACAATCCAAGTTATAAACAATATAATTCTTGGGGAAAAAAGTATAAAAGAATTCAATTTACGACGGTGAAGGAGCGGGTCTTATTATTATGCATCTAAGTCTGCAGAAGAACAGTATAAAAATTCTGAGCGGATGAGTGAAATTTAATATTGAATTAAAAGTGCATTTCAAGCGGCATTTTCCCTGTTTATGCTACTTGAATCCTGTTAAGATTTCCCTCCAGCCCACTTTTCAGTTATAACTTGGTGCTTTTTCTTTCGTCTGTATTCCCTTCCCTATCTCTATCTCTTTCTCTCTCTCTCCCTTTCTTTTTTTCTTTCTTTCTTCCTCTCTTTGGGTTTAATAAACCGTACTTCAGTCCGTCCGTAATTCTTGTCTCTTGTCTTCTGTATCCTATTCTCTATTTTAATATTTTAGGGGAGGATCTTGACGAGAAGAGTTTGTTGAGGAGTGAGATAAAAATTGGACCCGATTGTTTGTGAATTCGGAATGACGTGACTGCCTCTTTCGGTGTCTTCTCGAGCTACTGAGACTTTTTTCAACCAGAATTTGACAGCCGAGAATCGTTGTCATGAGCACCCAGTCGTTGGTTCTGAGATGCAAACATCTTAGTAAATCATTAGAGAAAGCCTCTTCACACCATAAAAAATTCAACACTGAAATTAATAAATTCAGTGTGGGGCAAAAACTAACGTTTGAATAATCATGAATAATTAACTAAAAGTAATCACATTTTGATCATTTTATTCCTGTGAGTAAATCGAAGTTTTAACACTAACAGCACATCCATCTGTCACAAGATGAATACATACGAATAGTACTGAACCTTCAATTTACTGATTGGAATAACACGACAAGAATGCGAATGATTTTAGTTACTTATTCACGATTATTTGAAAGTTCATTCTTGCCTTGGTACGCATATCCTTTAAGATATGCGTACCAAGGTGTATACACGGAGAAAAAGCTCTACGTAAATGGTCATGGTGCATACGGTTGACTGCATCTCTCTCTCTCTCTCTCTCTCTCTCTCTCTCTCTCTCTCTCTCCCCTCTCTCTCTCTCTCCCTCCCCCTCTCTCTCTCTCTCTACTCACAATGATTCGCACCGAAAAAAGAGAGAGTAGAAGAGAGAAAAACAATGGAGATATTTCGCCGAAAAAAGGAGCATAAAATCTTGATACCTTTGTATTCCTCCTCCTTCATGTAGAGCCATAGTGAGAGATAAGTGAATAATTAGTTGCGTTACATTGGAGCAACTGGCAAAATACTTGAAATATTTTTCTCCACACATTCTTCGACTGCAAATGGTTGTTCTGCGCAAGGTTGATATGAGTTCAATGTGTAAAGAGTTTAGTTACGAACGGAGTTAAAAATACTTTATTGTATCCGGGCGAAAATTTTAACATTCGACAAAGCTCCAGCTCCCTTCTCTCACGAACAACAGCATTTAAATGAGAAAATACATCAATTTTTATGAGCAAACAGCACAATGTTGCCGTTTTGCGAGGTTTCCGCTAATTTTGACCCATTTAACTCAACACAAAATTTTCGAATTTTATGCCAAATTTGGCAACATTGAATCAGCAACTTCAAAAGCAGTTTTTTTCAGCAACAGAATGTTGGAACTACGTTACGCTTGCTAGGAATGGTCGCTTGTGGTTTCTCCGTTGTTTCGGCCTCCACTACTATGAGCATTCAGAGCACTCTGCGCAAAAGCACTGATTCTGTTAATTTCGTAAATGACGTTATGGATAAAACAAATACAAATTAAAAGTCAAGCCAATTTGAAATTCAGCAATCACAGTTAAAGTTAGATCCGCGGGAAGTGATTTGCTAATTCCGTTATTTATACAGTTTGAACTAATTACTTGTATCTACACAAGCGGAGGGGCAAAAATGGTCTAAAAACGAAAAAGACCCACGATTGACTCCACAAATGTAAAAAGCAGGCACTGAAAACTCCTTCACGGCTCGTCCGTCGGGAAGGAATTTTCAGCCTGCATTAGGGTAAATCAGACTGAATGATAAAAGAAAAAAAATCGGGGAAAAGTTTCTTCCAAGAAGATTGAGAGAAAGTTCTACTAAGAAGTTTGAGGGCACGGATTTGTATTTTTGTTATTCCTCTCTATTATTTTATTTATTCTTCTTCTTATTCTTTTTCCACTTTCTGCGGTTTGTCGTCGAAGCGATCTCAAAATTCCCATCAATTTAAATGGGAAAGATGGAGGGGGAGAAAGGAGGTTAAATTCGGCGCGAAAATTGAGGTAGTTGAACGAGAAAATAAAATGCTAATGGAGCAAACTTAACGCGAAGGAGAGAAAAACACTTTATCTGACAGCTTGTTGCGAGTAGCTAGGGGGAAGAAAGAACGCGAAATTCAAAGAAAATAAGGTAAAATAGTAAATGCAGTCACAGTCGGAAAAAAACCAATCACGTGATTTCTCTCCTGTACTGAAGTATTTCGGCTGAGCTTTTCAGTGAGAAGAAGTCTGATGATTGCATTCTAGGAGAAGATAGCCTCTCGCATCTTCCATTAAATCATGAGTGGAGTTTGCTTTCCTTTTCTCTGTTTACTCTTTGAGGTTTTCTTTCAGGCGCATTATTTTTTCATCCAGAATCAGAGGTGGATCCAGGAGGGGCACAAGGGCACGCCACCCCCCCCCGAACCCTCAAATTCTACCTTTCTTCCACAAAAAATAGCCCAAAATTGCTCCCTGCGTCGATTCAAATTTCAAATTTCAAAGGGCCCCCAATTTTCTCTTTCTGGATCCACCACTGTTTAGAATATTTGAATCAAGACTCCCGCAACCATTTAAAAAACAACCCGTAAAAAAGGAACAACAATATATCAAGTCAATAACCGTGCATCAAAATGAAGTGCGGGTGTCATTAGGACCTTTCATCAGCTTCTGAAGGAATAGGCAATGTTATTGATAGTGATAACGACGAGGTATACAAATTACCCCATTTCTGTAACTTATGTTTCATTCAACTGATAGTGCACAAGGTCCATATACTACAGCGGGCCGATCATTTACTTCATCGTTAAACCTATCGTTAAGACTGTGTATGAGTGATTCTATTGGTCGAAAATTGTAAAACTGGGTCGTTGCTATGGTAACCATCGTTAAGAGTCTCGTTATATATAAAGGGTACTCATGAGTAACCTTTAAATAGCGGACACTTTAACGATGGTTACCATAGCAACGGCCAAGTTTTACAATTTTCGACCAATAGAATCACTCATACACAGTCTTAACGATAGGTTTAACGATGAAGTAAATGATCGGCCTGCAGGTCAGTCACTGCGCAGCTTCCTTGTCTCGCTCCGCGGCCTCGCTCCCATCGGTGCGAAGGAGTCGGGGCGACAACGTGCGGGAGTTCAAATTAACATGTGTTTAAATGGGGAAAAACACTAATTTTAAGAGCAAGGTTCTGGAAAACTATGATGATTTCAACCAAACTAACTGTTTGAGAGTCTTCCATAGGGCTTGTAGATTATCAAGAGACTGTTTTTTAGGCTTTATAGTAGTTTTTTCTATTTTTACACGAATTTTACACATTGAGTATGAATGCAGACCGATCGGCTTCGGCTGCGGTCCACCGCACCACGCCGCGCCGCACTATGGTCCAGAAGCCCGATTTAGGAAGACATTAGTTTGCATTAAAATCGCCCAATATCTTGAAAACGGCTCATCTGACATCAAAAAAGGTATCACAAAAAAGTTAGAACGGTTTACGTTCTATCGTTTTTGTAATTACCAGTTTTGGTGTCAGATGAGCCGTTTTCAAGATATTGGGCGATTTTAATGCAAACTAATGTCTTCCTGACTCCGGTCTCACTCGCAACTCTTTCTCCCGTTGCTCTAAGCACGTGTTCGAACACTGTGACTTTTTTTTGTCTTCCACAGTGTATTGTTTGTTGTTTGTTTACTTTTTCGTAGGTAGTTATTTCCACTTGTTTAAAAATTGAATGTTTTTTTATCAGAAAGATCGTAAAATAAATGGTTAAATATACAATTAACGAAGCTCCTATACAAGTGTTGTGTGTTGTCATTGCTCTTATTGTCTCCCTTCCCTAGTATTAAAATCATCGAATTCAACCCACTGATATCACTTTACCACGATAGAAGATCGTAAATTAGAAATTCTGGCTGTTAATGCTGTTTTCCAAGGTTTAATCTAGGTATTTACCTTAGCTGGCGTTTTATTAGCAGATCATTTTATCCTTTGCTGTTTGGACACCTCGTTTTGCCTCAACTTTCTGCTGTTGCAACACCTCTATTAGTCTGCGAGGACTACCTTGATTGAACCTTCCACCATATTTCAAAAGTTCCATCAATTCCTTCTTAAATTCACTGATATAATTTACAATAATTGGTTTTAATTTCAACGTTTTGACTGCCCTGGCACTGCTCTGTGGAAAGAAAATAGAAGTGAGTAGCGAGGGAGTTAAGTTTATTGGTGGCTCCGATTCAAATTGCAAAGAATTTATCATTCGCAGTAATAAATCATTTGAATTGTATTCTAGCACCAAAGTTATCTCTGAACAAATATCAGGAAGGAAGGGCAATCATTAGCCTTCGTAGAAACTTCCCGATTATGTGAAGTAGTTGTAGTTATTTCTCATATGGTGAACCCACTTTTTGGGATGATTACTTATTGATTAGTCATGGATTTTCGATCTTTGATCTTTTTACTACCTGTCGAATCCCTTAATTTTTTCATACTTTTACTTATTTACCAAAAGAATGTAGGCACCCAACTATTGATTACTTTTTATTTTCCTTTCTTTTTATCTTAGTCAACGAAATTCATTTTACTCATACTCAAGAAACTTGATACTTAGGTACTTCGGGAAGAAAATGTAAGGCCCAGTTAGTTTCTCCGATATGTCACCTTATGCTAGGCTTTAGGTAAATTAGTTTTTTTCTCTTAAGATTTAGAAGTTAAGATTAATACTTGATCAGCATTTAACCCAACGTCGTTTCATAGAAAGAATTCTCAATGAAAATTCATCTACTCAGCGCCATTTACCCAGAGATTACATTCTGCATTTTCCCATCAATTACTTCTCCTAAATTTGCTCTTATCCAGTCTAGATCTAGTCCGAAATTTCTCTCATAAATTATTTACTTACCGTTAATACCGCATTTCTTTATTGACTATTGCAAGTAGAAATGCTCACAAGCCGTCAAGAGGCGCCAGACACAGTTGAGAGGTGGTCTTGGTCGTTAATTTTTTTACTATCAGTTTGATCCCTCAATTTTTTCAAACTTTTACTTATTTACCAAAAGAATGTAGGCACCCAACTATTAATAACTTTTTATTTTCCTTTCTTTTTATCTTAGTCGCCGAAATTCATTTTACTCACACTCAAGAAACTTGATACTTCGGTACTTCGGGAAGAAAATGTAAGGCCTAGTTGGTTTCTCCGACTTGTCACCTTATGCTAGTCTTTAGGTAAATTAGTTTTTTTCTCTTACGGGTTAGAAGTTAAGATTAATACACGATCAGCATTTAACCCAACGTGGTTTCATAGAAAGGATTCTCAATGAAAATTCATCTACTCAGCGCTATTTTCCATAGATTTCGAGGTGTGTTCAAGGTAAGCTTTTTGTTATGGTCACCCTGTATCTTGCTTGACGAAAGAGAAAGATAAGCTAAATCTGTTGATACATCGCCAATATTTGAGAGCAAACCAGAGCTGCCGATTTGCGTAGATTTAATGAGATTTTTAAATTCACCGATGATTCCACCGGCTGAGCAAAGATTACATAGTTCAATTCAGTGTATAACTAATGCACGAAAATACTCTGATCTGTAATATTTTCTCAATCGGTGCAAACGCCGTTAATTATTTAAAATATACCGGTTGAGAAAATATGAAAGACGCTAGTATTTTCGTGCATTACAGTCATACACTGAACTAAACTCTGTAATCTTTTCTCAACCGGTGGAATCTTCGGTGATTTTCAAAATGCCATTAAATCTACGCAAATCGGCAGCTCTGGAGCAAACCCTTGCTTCCATCTACTTTGTCTGCACGAGGAAGCCGTTGTTATGCAATATGCATATCGCAAGGATTGAATCAGTCAGACATAGTTTGATCATTTTAAGAATTGAAAATCGAAAACTCTCTTACCTCCATAACGACCCCCCCCTCCACCCTCCAATCACAGTGTATGCGGCGGTGAATGGTTTCAAAATACCGTTTACCGCCCAGACAGCGAGGCGGTAGACCGGTCAATAAACTTGTCCGTCTATTTCGGATTTATTATGTCCACGTCCACGCTCACCACTCGATGAATCCTCGCTATTGCTACCACTTTCCCTTCGTCGCCGTATTTCATCAAACAGACATACTTTTATTTTCTCACATCTTTTTCTTTTTACGGTTTATTTGAATACCCGCGCCCTAATTTATGTACAACCAGAGCTGCCGATTTGCGTAGATTTAATGACATTTTGAAATTCACCGAAGAATCCACCGGTTGAGAAAAGATTACAGAGTTTAGTTCAGAGTATGACTGTAACGCACGAAAATACTCTGATCTGCAATCTTTTCTCAAAAGGTGGAAACGCCGTTAATTAATTCAAATATACCGGTTGAAAAAAGATAAAAGACGCTAGTATTTTCGTGCATTACAGACATACTCTGAACTAAACTCTGTAATCTTTTCTCAACCGGTGGAATCTTCGGTGAATTTCAAAATGTCATTAAATCTACGCAAATCGGCAGCTCTGTGTACAACTCACCCGTGAACATATAGTAGATTAATAAAGTTAGAATAGCCTGCTAAGCTAAGCTAACTATTTAAATCCTAATCGGATTTTACGAGGCCGCTTAGTAGCTTTCCTTATCAAATATCTCTAATTGTTGCATTTGTTTTATCCGAATTTCCCATTTAACTCACAGTGGCGGCTTGTGCGATTTGGCAACCGAGCTTATTTGCCATTTAAACCTATGAAAAAGCATCGATTTATTGGGACTGAAATTGCACCTCCTGAGGATCGATTGTTTTACATAGGTTTAAATGGGGAGAATACATTGTTGCCAAAATGCACGAACCGCCGCTGAACTCAATGTAAAATTTGAATAATTCCTGCCATAAATGGCAACACTATTTCAAACAAGATCAGTCACGCGGTTTCTTTGAATAAGTTTGAATACGTGCGTGACTTACTCATAGCGAAAGAAATGCGATTTTGATACACGAAGAGAAATCTGGAAGAAAATACAAAGAGATGAATACGTGGTTTTGAAAAAAAAAGAAAAAAAACTGCATACGTATATCTATCATTGACTTTCTGCATGAAATACAATTTAGACACCTTTGTGCAGTCACAAATAAAAGGATCCTTTCTCCGTCTGTCTCGTAAAATACCTTAAGTAACTGAGCGTATGTCCCAGAGCAGAATACTCAAAGCAACATGACACATTACGGATGTTTGCAAGCACGCATATTTGCTAGAGCGAAGAAAAAGACGAGAGAGTCAGAGAAGAGTTTCATATCAAACAGATTTGGTCGATTCCTTTCTCACATTTCTTAATATATATCTTTCTAGTGGGTAAAGTTAATTTGAGTGGATTCCTTTTCCTTTAATAAAACAAAACAAAAGAAAACCAAACTTACCGATGATTGGAGAAAAGGTCTCGAGGACCAAGAGGTGAGATTTTCGAGTGAAAGTAATCCTTTCATCCCATTATCCAGGAGGAAAATTTACTCGAAAAGAACAGACACCATTTCTTATGGTCCCTTTCCCTGAAGAAAACCTATATTTTCGAAAATCTTCAAAACGAATTCAGGCATGAAGCGATAGTTTTCCATTACTAGGGAAGAGCGACTAATAATTGCACACCGAAAAAACATGCCCAATCGCCGTACAGGAATTCTGTTTTACACTTTTCAACCGTAATTACGATTAGGAAAGTAAATTCATAAAAAAAAGCGTGAAAAAAAACGTCTGTGGTTGTCGCATCTTGTATCTTGATGGGTGTCTCTGAAAAATTAAAAAAAATCCCTGTTATTGTGTTGTCTAAAATACTAGATAGCTATAGGGCTAAGTTTTAAGTGTCCTCTTCTTACTCAACAAAGTAAATTGATATTCTTATACGCGTTCGAAGAAGAGCAACCCAGACTGATTGAAAAAGAAAATTGTGTTTTTGCCATTTCCCTGGTTGAGGAAACTATCCCCGTTGAAATGGACCGCGCGCTTTCTTGGGCTTAAAAATGTGACATATTCAAATTGTAGGCCATTTAAAGTTTTATATTTTCTTGTCTCCTCTTTTTGCAACAAAGGCAATCTCAATAAAAATATTTTTAACAAAAGAAATAAAACAAAAAAAAACAAAAATACAAAAACCCAACTTGTATTTAAAGTAAAAACCAGCATGTATTTTTTTAACATGATTAAAAGTTAAAGCCCTTTTTCCCTGGATGCATCAAAACTGAATACCTTGACAGGATCCTGGAGCAGGAGGGGCCGCGGAGTTAGCTCAGAGCGAATAAGCCCCTTTCAAGGGAATACTTTTGGAGATCACAAACAAGCGGCTATGCATTTTCTGGGAGTAAAATAATTTTGTGTGGGTTAAAAGTTGCCCACGCTAGCTAGTAATGACCATCCGCTCATCGTTCATTCACAAAGTCGTTAGCATCTTTGAGTAAATCGATAAAAGCATGAATGACGATGATGCGATGCTGAGACGACCGGGAGGGAGGGAATTGAATGAACACGCTTTTTTGTTAGCCATTCATAATAATCAAAAACTAATGGAGTACGCCGGGAGAAGCGCAGCATTGATGTAGTTTCCATGTTTATTTCTGACGCTGGGAAAGACTGTGCAATGCTCACTGCGTTCAGTCCGTTTCGTTGGATGCTTTTATAATATTCTCGTTCGCGCGCTCAAAAATGAGACGTGCGAAAAACTGTAAAAGCTTCTGGAATCATTATCATCATTCTGATAAAAAGCGACAAATTAATTTACGAGTGCATTTCTAGATTTCTGTTTCCACGCTAAAGCAGCGTTGCCATACTTTCCGTCTTAAATGTGCAAATTCGCTGCATTTTGACTTACTGTAAGTTTTCATTGAGCACAGATAATACGCCAGGATGACACCCCCCCCCCCACACACATGTTGGCTTTGCTTCGCCTAAGGTATATACAGGGGTGGGCAAAAGTAACGAGCATACCCCACTAACTTTTCCCCGAATTAATATTTTGAAAATCGGTTTTCGCCATTCTTTTCAAGGTGAAAGGGCTACTCTTTTGAGGCTATTTCTGATGATCCACGCCCCGGGGGTAGGGAAGGTAGGGGTCAACCCCATTTTTTCTTATGACATCAATACATTGTTTGGAAGGGCATACGATTCGAAGACTTTTGGCGCAAATCTAAGTTCAATATCTTTTTTCTTCTTTGATGTTTCGAAGTTCAAAGTTCGAGTTCCACCCATTTTCATAAATACGTTGCGCTTGTCTAAATGGACCAAAAAAAGAAAACTCTGGGTGCAAGATGTTTTACTAGACAAGCGCTGCAAGAAAAAAAAAATACGAAAGTTCCCAAAAATTAGCCCATGATCAATTTTAAGGCCCTCATTTTTTTTCTGGATATTTCCAGAAATTTGCAATCGCTGGTTTTTTAAAAAAAAATGCGGATGTTTTAGAAGTCCTCCAACCCCCATTATCTCGAGAACGGTGCGGAAATTTTGAATTCCGTGCAAACCGATTGTAAGGTTTTTGGGGGTGAACTTTCACGTGAGGGGGTCAATTTTCCTCTAAAATTCTAGTTTTTGGCCCCTACCTCAACATTTTCAATTCACGACCCTGCCTTGTTATACAGTTTTGGAAAGGACATAAAAAACTGAGCATTTTGGCGAAAACCGAAGATCAATATCCTTTTTTGTTTTCGAGATATCGAAGGTTGAAGTTCAATTTGGACCCATTTTCAAAAAATTATTACTCCTATTTGAAAAGTCGGAATTTCAAAACCTACTGTTGTCAAAAATACTCTAAAAAGCAAATACTTGTCAGAAAAAATACAATTATGACCCAAATTTGGCAAAAATTTTGTTTTAAAACCCCAAACAATTTTTAACGTTTATACCCCCAACAGATACTTCGATTGATACATCGCTCGGAAAGGCATAGAAAACTGAACATTCTGGCGCAAACCGGAGGTCGATACCGGCTTTCAAATTCGAGATATCGAACTTTGTAAACCTAACTTTGACGTTCGATATCTCGAATTTGAAAGCCGGTATCGACCTCGGTTTGCGCCAGAATGTTCAGTTTTTTATAGGAGCCATCCATCGGAAATTTTGAGATAGCCCCCCGTGGGGGGTAAAAACGTTACAAATTGTTGGGGCTCTAAAACAAAATGTCGGCCTGATTTCTGTCATAGTTGTATTTTTACTAAAAAGGACTTGCTTTTTAGAGTATTTTATGTCTCGAAAACGAAAAACGATATTGACCTTCGGTTTTCGCCAAAATGCTCAGCTTTTTATGCCCTTTCCAAAATTGTATCACAAGGTAGGGGTCATTATTTGAAAATTTTGAGGTAGGGTCCAAAAATCCCCCTAAATTTTGTTGGGGGTTTAGAGGAAAATGGACCCCCTCACGTGAAAGTTCACCCCCAATAACCCAACGATCGGTTTTCACAGAATTCAAAATTTCAGCACCGTTCTCGAGATAAAAGGGGGTGGCCAGGACTTCTGAATCATACTATATGTGGATTCTCTTCAATCGAGCGAAACGTAGCGTAACCGAAAGCGAAAATGTAGCAAGTGCACCCATTAAATTTGTCTGATCGTATTCTGAAAAACGATCATTTTTGAGGGACACATTAAAAAAGTTGCAAGAAATTGGGTTTCAGGTTTACGAAATGCAATTTTTTGAGGGATTGGTCTCCATACTTAGATTCTAATCCTTACCATATTTAAATAAATTTTGAGGATTTATAGAATTCTTACAAAGTGTCCTAACTTGCTCATAACCCAATGACTCAAATTGTGATCTAAATGCAAGGGGCACTTTGCTTTACAGCGTCAGTAACCTAACGGGAGATGATTTGGGGGGGGGGGAGCTAGGGGAAAATCCTGGCCCAGAAAAAGTTCTGCCGAGTCAGACACTTCTTAGAAACACTTAAAAAAAAAAAAAACGAGAAAGTAGAGTGTGAAGAAGTCAAGTCTGACAACCTGAGGGATTGACTGGGGACTGGAGACTAACGGCGGGGATGAACGGGAGGGGGCGGTAGGAGAGGAGAGGGAGATGCAGGCGTGAGGAAGGTAGGTCGAGTATAAGGCACGAAGAAAAGGGGCGGGGTGACGTCAGCTCAGGGATGAGGGTATAACTGTTGAATTGAGCAAGAGCCAGGCGGATGAGGATGAGGAGCTTTGTTGCCACGTTTAGGAAAGACAAAAGGAACTTTCATCTGAGCGTCAAAGGTTCTTTTGCAACGGAACTAGCTTTGACCCTCCGATTACCACGTTTAAGATTATTCGTTCTGGTGACCAAGTCCAATCGACACAGTTTAAATTTTTTGTTGACTGTAAAAAAGTGATTACTAGAAGCTAGGGGTAATTTTTCAATAATATTCTTTAGAATGCCTTCAATTCACGGCTTATGCAAAGGAAACACAGCTGAGTATGATTTTTTAACTATCCTCTTTATTTGAGCGAACAAGCTGTGATCATCGAAATAAACTGAAAGAAAGAGGGTTAAATCTGGAAGCGCGGTCAACATGTGCATTGTGCATTATACTTCACTAAGGCGTGCATTATGGCATCCATTTACGTCCCCCACCGGCCTCACCGCCTGCAAAACACAATTTCTATTTCAGATTTGTCGAAGAAAAACTACTTGAAACTTGAACGTTTTTTTAAAAGGTATTGTTTCACAGCTTTGATTTCAAAATGAAAATTAATTAATGAATTTTCCTACAAATAGGAGATTAAACCAACCAATGCATCAAAATTGAGCTTTGAAATATAGATGTAGAGCACCGCGATGTAGATCTGATTCACGTAGGTTGGAGAGAAAATGGCCAGACTTTGAATGGCCTTTCTTTGTAAACTATTTGTCTCGCTCTCCTTCTATCTCCCCGTCTGCCTATCTCTCTTTCTCTCTCTCTCTCTCTCTCTCTCTCTCTCTCTCTCTCTCTCTCTCTCTCTCTCTCTCTCTCCCTCCCTCCCTCCCTCTCCCTCTCCCTCTCCCTCTCCCTCTCCCTCTCTCCCTCTCCCTCCCTCTCCCTCCCTCGCTCTCAACCTCTCTCCATCCTAGTCTTAAAACGCCGGACTTTCCACAGAGAATCTTGGAGTATGCTCTCCAAAATTTACTTTTGAAAGACTTGAAGAATCTGTTGATTGCAGTTGTCGCACGGTCCTTCATTTATTTTCCTTTGCAAGGCGAGCGGCTGTTTCATAACAATGTTTACACGATGTTGCGCTTTGTGACTGTGAATTATCTAGATCAGTTATCTTCAGAGAGAAATGGAGAGACGAAAGCGGAAAGAGTGGAGGAAAAAAAGGAGGAAAGAAAAGGAAAAAAAGGAAATAAAGGAAACAGTTTGCTTGTTACGGTGAATAAGCGGAAGTTAAAAGAAAACTTTCGGTGGAACAAAGCGAGAGAGTGAGCGGCGTAACTTGACTTAAATTAACATAGCGGACCGGACTCAACTATCAACTCCACTTAAAGCTCAAGTTGAAATGTTCGGGCTTAACTACGCTCTCAAGACAAATGTTTGTCTCCGTTTAGGTGCTGCCCGTTGTTGCCACATTGGAAGCGTCACTTTAAAAATAGACAAATTCTAGGAAAGTACAGGCGTGTAGAAAACAGCGAGTATTAATCGAGATAGATCAATTCATTGATGCGTAAATGAGCGACTAATTCTGCAACTCTATTAAGTTGTCATTGGTCGTATTCTCATTCTTTTAATTTGATGTATTGATCTAGGATGAAACATAATCTATTAATAGATCGTTAACTTTGATTCCAATCAACTTTAGCGTTGACATGATGTCATAAACGAAACCAAGGAAGGATGACCTCCAAGTTAGTTTAAGATGGAGCAAGGGAGTTGCTACACCCTCTGCGATGTATGTTTGGTCTGATTTAAAGAAAAACGAAACACTGGTCGTAGTAAAGATCCAAAACTAAGAACATTTAATTCTCTAAGGATTAATGTACCAAATTTTCAAAATTCATATTCCAGAATTTAGGCCAAGAAATTCTGTCGTAGTAAAGATCGGTCGTAGTAAAGATCCAAAACTAAGAACATTTAATTCTCTTAGGATTAATGTACCAAATTTTCAAAATTCATATTCCAGAATTTAGGCCAAGAAATTCTGTCGTAGTAAAGATCGGTCGTAGTAAAGATCCAAAACTAAGAACATTTAATTCTCTTAGGATTAATGTACCAAATTTTCAAAATTCATATTCCAGAATTTAGGCAAAGAAATTCTGCCCTTAGAGGCACGAGTTAAAATCGGTTTTTTTCCCTATCTTCCTTTCAAAATCCTTGAGATGGGAGGTTCTCCTTCTCACAAGGAATATTTTAGCGTCGCCGCGCCGCGCCGCTCCACTACTGACCAAGTCTCCCAGGAGCGGCGTCAATACTTTAGACGGTGAAACATCTCGAATTTTGTAGTTGCAAAGACGAAAGAAGAGCCCGGTATAGTCAAAGCCTAGCTGCAGAAAAGCGATAAAGACTGGGGAGACTCGTTAGGTACATTCACGGGAGCAAAGTGCGTGAATGTGGAGGCGCTCACAATCAGTAGCGTTGCGTGTGACTTGGCAACAAGGCATTTCGCCCATTTAAACCCATGCAAAATATCGATTCGAGGGATGCACCCTCAATTATTCGACCTTTTTCATGCGTTGAAACAGGCAAAATTCAGATTTGCCAGATTGTACGCGACGCCACTCATGGCTCTATAATACGCCTACGGCGAAAAAAGAAGGAATAATCTCGCCCAGGTCGACAGTTCAAGACGCACGTAAACCTCAGAACTTATGCACATACGTAGCAAGTCGCGACCAAGAGAATAACGTAACCTCAAACCCTGTTTTAAGCAATTAATTCCCTGATTACGAACTTTCTTAAATTACAGTAGAGACTTTATATCACAGATTATATATTAGATAACAGAAACTTAGTTACGCTACCATGGTCTCATAAACAGGACACACGTCGATAAAATACCGAGATGGAAGAGGTCTTTCAGCACTCATATTAATTAGAGCAGTGCGCAACAAGTAAGAAGCAAGCTGTCCTTTATTTCAACAGATGTCCGATTTCGATATTTTCGAAATGACATCTCTTGCGCTTTATTTACCCATTATGGGCATGACTTACTGTACGCCAGAGTTGAGGAAATAGGAGTGGTAATCGATCAATCGATTACCGAGTAATCGTATTCGTCGTTTTTTCGAAAGGTGATTTGACGGTGATCAGTGCAGATTTTTTACAAGTTACTTATCTTATTAGTTGCAGAAGAATTAGATCTCATCGAAATGAACCTAAAGTTTATCTTAAATCTGTGAAGACTACATTTAATTGCCATCCAAAGATGTGGTGATTACCGATTTACTTCGTAATCGCGTAATCAATCACACTACAATTTGCTTAACTCTGCTGAACGCCCACCACGGAGTAAACAAGGGTTGCAATTGAATGGAAAGCCTGCGTAAACAACTATTACAAGATTGGAAATGAAAGATGGCTTCTGGTTGGCTGATAAGCCTGGGTCCAAACTGTTTTGGCCTTACAGAAATTCGGTTTTTCGATCCCAACCGTTTTCCTCGAAACGAAGGCAAAATTTTAGTGTCCGAAGTTCTATAAATAGACTTACCAGAATTTTTAGGATCGTATGATATCCGTTAAACGGGACATTTTTGTTAGAAATTGGTACAGCAATTTCTAAAATAAAATTATCATTTTCAAATGAACTGAAAACAAGAGAAGGTCTCTGATTAACTAGAGGGCTGTGTATGGATTATTTTAGACCTTATGAAAATTTATCAGTACACATTTTTTTATATGTTTCCCTTGAAACCGGCAAAGAATTTAGCACTATAAAATTCCTCAAATAAATGTGTTAGATTTTCATAAACAAATTAATGTAATATAAGCAGATTAGATTCAAAATTGAACTTATTGCTGGTTAAAAATTGCCGTCACCAAAACTATTGGAGTTGCCACGCATGTAGAATGTGAAATATTGGGACTCTTGTTTACTTCTTGGTGGTACCGTACCGTACCAACCACCGATCCAAAATCGTGCACGATGTCCAAGGATTTAACTTCCGAAAACGTAATCGCTCGCGCACGAATAAGAAATTAATTTCCAGAAGCACGCTTTGTGTTCTTCGTAATTTTCATTATTAACAATCACCATGTGTAGTAATATTAATAATAACTTTTATACCGTACCGGTAATGGCTCAGGGAAAGATAAAACGATACTCTCCGAGAATCGAATTTTGTTTAAAACCACGGAAAGTAAGAATTACAAGGGTTTTTCATGAAGTAAGTCCCCCCTCTCACCAAATTCACATTTTTGATCAGAAAAATCTGAAAAAAATAAACAATGAATTTGAGGGTATTTCAAATCGATGTGCGCAGTCGGATTTACAATCGGATCATAAACGCGTCCGATAGACGCGTATAACCTCGCGGCGCACATCGGCACTCCCGCCAAATTGAATGTTGTGCAGACGACTAGCGCTGACCATATCGTTGCCCATTCTATAAAATGGACTTATTTGAGAACAAACCAGACATAAGGGAAAACTGTATGAGCTTCGGGGCTTACCTTCCTTCTCTTTATATTATCCATCACGATTCAAACTCTTCCTGTAACGAATGACGACCTTTTCCATGCCGCGCGCGTAAAAGTCTATCGGCTGATTACAGAAGACAATGCTTACATCTTTTTTCACTTCTTCCGTCCTTCCGAACTGTTCACCTCCAAATTAGGTTTTAAAACCTAAAGTTGCGAGGTAATGTTTTTGATGACTAGTAAGTACAGACCCCGGAACCTGGGTTCGGAGATATCGAAGGTTGAAGTTCAATTTGGACCCATTTTCAAAATATTATTACTCCTATTTGAAAAGTCGGAATTTTAAAAACTACTATAGTCAAAAATACTTTTACCAAAATACTTTTACCAACTTTTTTCACTTCTTCCGTTCTTCCGAACTGTTCACCTCCAAATTGGGTTTTAAAACCTGAAGTTGCGAGGTAATGTTTTTGATACCTAGTACGTACTCAGACCCCGGAACCCCTTCTGTCATTAAGTAAATAACTTTCAGAGGAAGGTTCGGGACAACAAAAAATATATACCTTTGTAAGTATAATAACAAATCATCGACGATCGAATTCTAGTGAGCTTTGGAAATTGTACACCCAAAGTGATCACTAACATTTTCGACTAGACTCGAATTTGTCATTTTTTCCCCCGTGTGCGCTTTAATTTCCAGCCGCATAAGGAGAAATGCAACATCTACAATACCATTTTTGCATTGGACAGTATCCCACAAACTTTTGTTGAATCAGACGAGCTCAGCGTATCATCTCCAATGTATCTTCTAGGTACACCTTTGTCAAGATCCCTCAGAATTCTACCTCTATGGATACTACGTATCTTTAATAACATCTGCAGTATCTCCGAGAATTAATATACTCGCGTTCACCTTTTATAGTCCTGCTGAAGCTGGACTGTGTCGTATGATGACATTGAATAACTCAATAAGAAAACGTCTAGGTGCGTGGCATTCAACGAAATGGTAGATTGGGGCGGATACCTCCCTATGACCCTAGAAAATCAATAATTACCCTCAGATGATTCTTAGAAAGAGTGACGACCACGCGGCTGTTCAACAAACGAGTGGACATGGCCGAAACTTGGTCGCCCACGGTCTTTTTCATCTGAATAAAAAAAGATGGTTCGATGCAATTTGATTGAAATTGTTATCCGGATATAATTTCGGTGGATTAAACCCATTTCGTCAACAGTTTCTTTTTTTCTTTTCTTTTCTTTAGGAAAAAGAGGACTGATCGTGGCTGCCAAGTAACACTAATACGTTTGACTCGGTAGCCATCTCGAATTCACTTCCTGTTTAAAAAAAAAAAATGGTGACAGCTGAATTCAGTGACCATAGAGGTATCCTCGGACCCCACAACTATTACATAAAATTATACTTAGAGAATCATCAATTCTTATTCAGCTGAAAACTACTTTTAATAGCCGTGCATGGTCGTCAATATTTTTTTTTCCAGCGCATTCTAAACACTTTCGACAGTTGAAACCAGTTGAAACGTGCCAAGCAATGACTTTTCACGTAAATTACAAATGTGTCATTAATTATTAACTGTAAATTCCACTGAAAAAACCAAGCTTAAGTACAACCGCAGTAGTTTTTTAAAATAGCTTCGCAAAGCAAAAGTTCTAGCTCTACCGGAGAAAAATGCTGTTGTACGGAAGCACTACCTCGATAGAACAACAGCCTTTCTTCGTGCTTTTGTTCCACAGAAGTAGTGCTTCGGAACAACCGCAACTTTCTCCGGTACAGCTAGAACTTTTGCTTTGCGAAGCTATTTTAAAAAGCTGCTACGGTTGTACCTAAACTTTCTTTTTTCCGTGTCATCATTTTTTTTTTTTAAAAGAAAAAAAAAGAAAAAAAGAGGAACAGAAGATGGATAACTTGCTCATTTTTAGTCGGGGACCAAAGAAAGTATAGCAGAAGACTAGTCTCTACTATCCCATCACGGGAGGAAAGAGGAAGCCAAACACTGCACTTTCCGATGGGCAGAGCACTTCCCCGAGCGGGGGTATGACATGTACCTATTAAACTTTAGCTCTTATGGAGCCTCGCTCTTCAAACCTAATTTAGTCAATTATTTTTGCAAATAACAGTGTCGAGTCCCATATGTATAATGCTACACAGTATAGTTTAACGTACATTTAAAACGAAAATTGGGATCAATTTCTGGAGTCAGTTCTTTAAAAATCGAAGTTAACGATCGGACGGTCGTTGTTTACTTTGGCACCCGTAACCTCTCTGCTGCGCTTTCTATCACAAATATCTAGCTGATAAATTGACCAAAACTTCATTTTGAGCTTATCAATTTTACCTCTAACAAGAGCCGCAAATCATATTTACGCTTTTTGAAAGCAAAGTAATTAGCATTCTTATAAAACAGTTTTGTCTCGGCTCCGTGAGCTGCAATGTTAATTTGCACCATACCCCCAAGCGGAGTAGCCCGGCCCATGACAGCTGGAGCTGAATAATGTCTATGTCGGGGATAGAGAGAGTGCCAGACGACTTCAACAAGGTAGACTAGGAGAAATACTTATCTTAAATAATGCAATCTTTGCGAGTTGCTTACCGTAGGAAAAATTTTAGGAGTCATCAGACATTATTTTTGTCCATGACTAGTTTGTGTTTGCTGTTAGAGGCAAATTAACCGATTGCTTGTGCTTCATCCTTACGGTCTCTCATTTGAACCTCTTCGTCGCCAAGGTTTCGATAAAAGTGACACTACTTGTAAGTACACCCTAGAATACTCCTACGAGTCATTCGAAGCTCCAAAACTTTGTCAATTTTTATCCAATTGAAATAAAGCTCACGTCATGCCCATCTTTTATTTACGTCTAACCAATCCCTTGAAAAAACTTTGAGGTATTGATACCCTGTGAGCTCGAGGAAAATGAATCGCTTATTTTGTTTGTTTCCTTTCCGTGTTTCAGACGGGATGATAAGTTACCAGATCCCGCGGGAGTCCAGCTGGGACACGGGCCAGGACTTGAGCGACTCGACCTACGACGGCGAGCAAAACGAGACGACGCTTTCCGGGGGCATGGGCCGATTGGCCGATGGTATTTTGGGCGGCGACAACTTTAAATTAGATATCGGATACGGACGAGGTAAGTTTGCTCACCCAGAGCTAGACAAAATCGTTCATTGTTACGGTCCAATTCACTGAGATGGCTAGTTCATTCGAATTGGTTCATATTAGCTCACTTCCATCTCTGGAATAGTTTCGTTCATTCAAGACCCGTTCGAATGCGATTCATACAGGTACTATCGACGGTATAACTACAAAACGAATATCTGCACCAAACCAATTCATTAGATCAGTTGGGCATCGTTGGTACAAAACAGGTCTAAATGGAACTGAAACCGGATCTTATTTCACAATGTAGGACTTCTCTGATCACCGGACATTCGGTCTTTCGTTATCGTAATTTTTGTGGATTTGCCTTCGAAACAATTCAAACTTATCAACTCAAAATAAAATAAAAATATTGAACGTAGTTTTGTTCATTACGCGCTTTCAAAAACCACGAGTGCAGAGAGCGGATGAATACGAGAGGTGTCTCAAAAAAATCATGTTTTTGCCCCCTTCCCCCCGACAAACACACACAAATGAAAAAAAATTATCAACACCGAACCGGGTCTACTTAAGGTCCGACGTGTCATATTTTCAACTTTCAAACCTATCTTTTTAAGTTTACATATCATTCTGAACACCTCAAATGGCTAGCCCAAAGTTCGACGCTATCGAAGAAACAATGGCGTTCCTAAATGGGGGGGGACTAAAGGAAAACAACAAATTAAAATCAATGTAAGCTCTACTGCGTTTTAAATAAGAAAAGGAGCAGGTATCTGTAGAAATTGAAGGTCCAAGTACGTGCAGATTCATATGACCACGTCATTGAAACCGTCTATGCTCATCCGGGATGCATAATCTTTAAAATCGCCATGGATTCACATTCCAACATTCACAAACTGTATGTATACTCATGCGCTTGAAAATTGAAGCATTGATTTGGGCTTGCAAGAATAATAATAAACGGTCCGGAGATAGAGCACGCACAAATAAAGTCGAAACATGTGAAAGTGGCAACTTACTATGATAAATGTGTGAGCAAAGTGAATCGTACGTTCGTTGCCGTAGGAAACCTTCAAAGAGTAAAATCTAATGACAAATGCAAAAAACAAAAAATAAGACAAGAAACAGTTGGCATCCACGTTTTGGCAGCTGACGCTGTTGTGGATGCCATGTTCATGCTGAGGAACCAAATAAGATCCGAAAAATTAAGAAAATGATGTAGGAAGGAGAAGGTACTACAAATATTCACAATGAATGTATCGGACACGCTAGCAGTTACTATTTTCTCGAAGAAAATAGCTGATACTTTAAAAACGCGAAGAATATATAACGGAGGGACAAAGAAGGACTGCGTTGTGTTACATTTAGATTCAACTGGAAGTGTCGTTAAAAAGACCGTTGTCGAAGACAAACGCATTTTTTACCACGCAGTGGTGTGCAAAACCTTAGACATTATCTTCCCTTGAACCAAATTACCGAATTTACTGTCAACATTTTTTCGGCGCATTGGCTTCGTGGTTAATGAAATTTAGGAATTATTTCAAAGAGGTTGGTCTTTCTGCGTTCAATGCAAGGCACGTTGTCACTGGATGCAGTTTGGCGTTAATGCAATCTGTCTCTCTTACATTCAAGGAATTTTCGCTTGAAACTAATTTCACTTCCCAGTTACTCTGTTAAAAAGGAACGAGCAAAGTTGAAAGTTCAAAGAGTGGTCCTAAGCTACGGAAGGTTTGTCATGAACCTTTGTTACGCACATTTCATGAAAATGATTGAGGATAAGCTCGCAACGTATTATTCAATTCAGGAGAAAGCTAGTATTGAAGAAAGTGAATGGACTGAAGAAAAATAAAACAAACGTGAAACAAAAAATCTCCGTTATGAAAAGTCTCTTAGTTACCATACAGACTTGTATTCTAAAATCATGAAAACCATCAATAATTTGCTGCTGTTTTTAGTATATAAGTTTGATAACACGGATACAACATCCGGGAAAAAAAAATATTCGGAGAAATCAATTGAGGAGCTAACAGACGTGTTGGCGGAGGTAGAAAAATCCACGAAAGATGAAAGAGCTTGTAAATTAGACGCAGAAGAGATGAAATCGGTCATAAGGTACGAAGGAAATAAATTCTATTTAAATGTTAATTCTACCTTTGAGAACATTAAAGCAAAAGCGACATCGCCTGAGTCAAGAACTCTAACGAGCAAGATGTTCAGCGGAACAGCATACACTTTGTATCTTTTGCCACTTAACTTATAAAGCACTACGTACAATTGGTACCGTTATGGTCAGCGAGGTTCAATCCTCCAGGTGTCAAACAGCTGACTAATTCCATCGTTGAAAATTGGTTTGATCAGATGAAGGACGGCAAGGCGTGCTTGAGAGGAATCGACGATTCAGATTGAATCGATTTCTAAGGGCAGAAAACAGGTACGTCAGTACACTGCGCAAACGGATTCTATTATCTGTTCCGTTTAAAATGTGTAGGAACCAAATCGTAAAGCAACTCAAAATAAAGGCGGGAACAGCACTGCTTGGTAAGTCTAACGCAAAATTTAGCGGCACCAAAAAATCCAACGCAGCATCAATCCTCTTGACGCTGATGAGCTACGTAATTCTGAGGAAGATGACGATCATCTACCAATCAAAGTAGTCTTGACGGATAGTAGCGACACTGAAACGTACGTAGGAAGCTGTGACTCCATAAATATGCCTAAACTTGGAAACATCAATGAAGACGCGTGAACAGGGAAAATATCGAAATCAAGAACCTTCAAATGGCGTCAAATACGGAAGAAAACAAAGTTGCGATTCCTGCTTTGAACCCTTCTTTACTTTCCGTTGGCGCACTCTCCGACCGAAAAACACACTTTGAGAAACACGCTGGTGTAATGGACGTAGATCTTGAGATTGAAACTAGGGGCGAAAAACGAGTATTTGAAGAGGCGGAAGAAAAATGGCAGAAATGAGAATCTCAGAAATGGGCTAGATGATAGTTATAGCGTTGGAACTCAGGTTAAGAGTTCTTGCGTCACGCCATCCGCAACAGATTCTTTTTTGACAACTAAAATAACAGTCCCATCCACAAGGCATCTTTGTACTTAACTAGAAGGTAAAGTTCGGGCCTTTTTGAACCATTTAGGAACAACTTTTGCGGAGTTGACATGTTAGAGCTTGATTTCATTGTAGATCCCTCTACAATCAGCATTTAAAAGAAACAGACCGTTTGAGTAAAGCATGTAATTACGGCTGCCCCGTAAGTTTCATTTATGCCAAAGCTCCGGCAATTAATCAATACATATAATCAATTATAGGATAGTATCATTTGGAACAACGCATGGAGACTGGAGAGGTCGCCTCAGAAGCGCATTGCAAGTTCAATTTGGCTCCGGGAAACTATCATTGACTTGACTATTTACTCACCACTTAATTCGTATGATTTGAAAGATTCAGTTACTCGTATATTAATACCATGCTTTCAGAGGACTTAGGTATTTGACATACATTGGCGCAAAAAAAAAAAAAAAAAGAGTGGACAAAGGTTTTCTTTGTCAAACTTGACTCGATGGTTCCTTATCTTACAAAAAATCAAAATCAAAATCAAAAATGCTAATGCTGGCAACTGTCTAAGATTTATGTTACTTAAATTTCGACCCTTTAGAAGATGGGAGTCGTGAATGTGATGTTCGAAAATTATTTGAGTTCATTGATAAATGCAACAGTGAATGTGAGAGCCGTCATCTTGTAAAGTTTTAAGATCAAGGTCGCACTGATCTTGAAAGGGGAAACTGCTCCTAATGCCCCGCCCCCACCCTAGGCACCCCTGAGAGTAATAATTTTAAACACGCCTATTCAACAAACAAACAAATCACCGCAGTACTCGGTGACATAGGTTTGAATCACACGGTATAGGTCACATCTACACAAGTAAGAAGTTGTGGTATTTCAATTCGGAACAAAGGTTTTGGACGAGTTTGATCTTTCAATGCGGGTGATGGATGAATGAAAAAAGAAAAAATAAATAAAATGAAGCCAAAACATAACTCGTGAGAAAGCTTTTAAACTCTTCATTACAACAAAATGAACATAAATGGTTTGGCTTGTTCACTCGTAAGAACAAGAGAAATCTTAATTTCAGCTGAAGCACATTCCTGGTTGTTTTCTTTTGTCTTCCCTCATTTTCAACGACGGTTTTTCTTTCCCTCTCAGCTATTTTTACGATTTATTTAATGTGCTCAGAGCGAAAACACAAAAAAATATCAGGATACTGTCACGAACAGACACGATTCATTTCAGTGAACTTAATTTCACTCCCCTCGCTAGTATAGTTTTTTTTCTCCCCCAAGCTCGCGAGCTTCTCTCCCCCCTCTTCAGCCTCAAAACAATGCGACGATCTCAAAAGGTAAGCACCCACACTCTCCTCACAATTAGAGTCCCCTCATAATTCACTTGAAACCATTTTCTCTTTGTGGAAGCCAAGGTCATTCGCGCGAATGGTAGAGAAATTCTTAAAAATAATGACAACGGCCAATAGATTACGGATACAGTTATAGTTTTGCCTTGTGGCACTCATTCAGTGATTTCGATAGCTTAAGTTATGCTGATAGCCACTTGCAAATGAAAACATGTGCGTTTCGGTCCATGCAGTGAATATTTACAAAATCTAGGCAACATTACGTTCGCACTACGACATCGTTTGTCCTTATGAATGCTTGGACAACGTATACAACCCGCATAACAAAATACACTAAAATACAAAATAACTTTCGATGACGGTGTAAATACTGTTTCTACGTGTTCCTCAGAGTTTTGTTTAGGTAGGCAAACTGCAATACCTATCCTAATAAATTTAGGCATTGCAGGTGGCCCACTTGATTTAAAATCTACGGAGTCAGCTAGCATTCTTTAATTTGACACGACGGCGACGCGACGGCGACGTTCGTACATATGTATGAAAAAGGTCCACTAAGCAATAAATAAACCTCATAGCGAACCTTAGATGAATTTTGCGATGGCGCGACGCAGCGGGTCATCTTCTTTAGAAATTTCCTATCGTAATTTTATTTTAATATTGTTTTTTTCGCGATGCGGCGCCAAGCCATTAACCCCGGGTGATTTGTAAGTACTAATCCAAGTATTGCGAACTCATCTTATCTGATGATGATGGTTTCCAACCATTTTTAAGGGTAATGTTACTTTCATTGATACTATTCCTCTTCTCTCCGGTTTTGCTCAAGTGACGGTGTCATTTACAACTAATCAATAATAATTCAACCTGGAGAGAATTGGAAAATGAAAATTGACTCCGGAAAGAATCGCGGAAAACATTCGACCACGAGAATCAGGCAAAGAAAATAAAAAGCGTGCCATAACGTCTGGAGATCGGGTACAGACTATATCAGTTTCAAAGTTCAAGGACTATAATCGATGTCGTAATACTTGTAATTATCGTACAAGATTCTATCAATTGCAAATATTTAACTACCATACTTGCTGTGTTAGTGATTGCGAAGTAACCTATTTTCCTCTTTGAACGCTCATGTTTATTCTGTAAATTTGCAGCGTGTTCAGATAATTTAGAACCCCTCCTCTTGCCACTCCAGCTAACTTTGGAAGAGGTTGAGATAGAGATACGACATTTTTGCTGGGGTCCTTCATTAATAATCTAAACTTTTGGGCGTGGTCCAAATAGGTCTGTTACAGGTCTTATATAGAAATATGGTTCATGGATTCTGAAGTAAAATTTCGTGGAAATAACGTTTTGCCCATTAAAAACTTTCAACATCACACTCACTTTCCTGATAAAATCGGTTAATCACTTCCATTTTGAAAAAAACCTGTGGTTTGCATTAAAATTCTTACCTTTTTGAATCCTTTCGAACAGTGTGATAATCAATAGGGGTTTTCATCAGAAAATGTTGAGATAGCCCCCCCTGGGGTTCTTTAGGGGTGGATGGGGGTCATGATACATGATAAAAGAAATGAGATCATAAGTGGTGAAGAATGCCGCAAAGTGAAACAATTTATCTCAGTTAGGAAAAAATTTAACAGAGGGGGGATTAAAAAAAAACCGTTGAAACCACTCGTAGTTGTTAAGTTATTATGTAAGGGCATCACTTATTTACAGGTTTACCATGTCAAAGTTTTTCCATGAACGCACAGAGCTACCGTGTATTGTTTTAATTATTACGCTCTGAAAATTTGTCTGTTTCATCTTTTATTCATTACTGTAAGTGATTTGATTAATGATGAATTTCTTCAGACTTTTTAAAGAAATTATTTTATATTTAATTTTTCTATTCACTCATTGTTTTTACGAACATATTTTTACTTTTAAGTTTGTTCTCCTTTTATTGTATGCACTGATTTTGTATTATTGAGAAGAGCTCACTATTCACAAGCGACAAAAATATCTTGTATGTGCTGTCAAAACTATTTTGTCAAATGACATGTAAGAAATTTTACCGTGAAGTGTGAAGAAAATTTTGACAGTAACGGGACATGCACGGGACTAACATTATTGGAACAATTAAACACCAAACAATAATAAAAAAACCACTTGAGTATAAATTCACTACCTACCCAAAATGAAAATGTCATCAATAACCTGCCTCTAGGAATTAAAAAGAGCATCATACCAAAAACGACATTATAGAAAAATAACAATTACGGTGAAATAGGAGAAGTAATTTTGATGTCGCTACTGTTACACAAATCAACATTCATGCGTCAAATTAAAATTCATCCTTTCGATTCCAAATCAACAGTGACCAGAAAACAGTGATTTCGTACTTAAAAATCCAAATGCAGCACTATTTAACGCTACTTTAGGCTCTCCCATGAATGATTGGACTCGACAACTGTATGTTTGAATGAAGACTTCAGCTTCCTTGCAGCTCCTAACCAATCAGGTTGCCCCATCTGCGGTTTGGCGCTGATGTTTTTAAAAAAGCTGAAGAATTGTCAAATCTAATCTTTTCTAGGACAAGCTAGACCTAAAAAAAAAAAAAAAAAAAAAAACCAAACACCCACCACTTTTCGATACCACAGACATAATTTTCCAAATAATAAAAAATAAATGTCACCTAAAATAAAAAAAAAAATCCGTAAAATCCTCTGCACCGTCAATCTCCGCCGATCCAAGGCAAAAATATAGAAAACAAAATGACAAAACGGAAAAAAATATATTCTACTTCGTCTTCTCGGTCAGCCGGGAGCACTGACGGGTCCAATAATTTATCCTTCTCTCTCTTTTCCACTTAGAACGCGTGTGTTGAAAAAGGACGGATCAGAGGCAGTCACGTGATTTTCGCCCGTTCTTCTTTTCTTTTACAACACATGAGTTCAAATGAGAACAGAGAGAGAAGGACGATTTTTTTCTTGAAATCTGACAACATACCGTTTTCAGCGTTACAACTTACTCATTTGCACACTTTTACTGAAACCGTACAATAGTTTGCAACCGTTCTAATCAAGGCATTGAATAATATTTGAAATGATACACCGAGCTTGACCTTCAGAATTCACCTAACTACAAAATCATGCCATTTTAATGTCAGACGTGGAAGGCACTTGTAGAGTACCAGATATGACTTATTTTGATATAGCCTTTGGAGAAACACCGACACTTTAGAAGAAACCCGTGTAGTGAACTTCTGTGAGTACCTACAAACCTACAATCGTCTAAATTATCTTCACAATCAGAGGATCTTCACGATTTATCACGGGCACGTTAGGAAAGTCTGGGAACGGTACCGCAAGCAGAATAATAATAACGAGACACGTTGCATTGAAAACGTTCAAAAGCACCTTCAGGAGAAGGACAAGGATGATAGGAAGGGGGAGATAGAGGGGAGTCGAAGTGGATTGACTATTTACAGGCAAATCGTGCTAATACTCAAGCTGGGTCGAGCTTAAATTCAGCTCAAATTATTATATCTTACGGCAAATTGAGCTAAGTGCTGGCTTAACTAAGCTGAAATTACTAGGGCCGCCCTCCTATTGAAATGTCCTGAGCTGTTTCAGCAGTAAATGGAAAGGTATGAAGAAGGGAAGGGCGAGGTAATCTCTCAGCTCTCAGGTGTGCTGAATTAAACGATCCGATCCCAAGCAATAAACGTAGGTAATTGCTGCCATCTGTCAAAGGATAATAATGATTCAGACTTCACAAATCGCTTTAGAAAGTGAATTGTCATCGGATGGTAGCTGGATGCGGTGAAAAGAACAGGGGTATACTAAGATTACATTTTGTGAGGAAATGTTTTGGTGAACAATTGACAAGAAACTGAAGGAAAATTATAATGGACAGGAAAAGAAAACACCGAGACTCACGATATTTTTAAAATTTCCTATACATCTTTTCTTCACCATGATGGAAGTATAGAGGTGGAGGCAGATCACTTTTGGCCGCCATGTTTCGTGTCATCAAGGTAAACGGTACCGTGCTATGTACCGAGTGGTGGGGGTTGTATCTTGAGCGTTGATTGGTTTTTCAAAATCAGCAATATTTTTAAGATTATCTTAGTAAAATAAGATTTTTCAACTATATGCATGAATTGACAGTTTAACCCTTTTCCATGCATTTTGCTTTTCACACCTAGTTTTTTCAGCTGCTTGAAATTTGCAATTTTAAATTATTCGTAACAGTTATTTATTTTATAGGTGCTTGAAATTATGAAAACTTGATTATTAACCATAAAGATGGTCGTTGGTCGTGCGTGAAATGATTGCGTCAACAACGTACATGACTCGTTAATCGGCCTCCACCTCTAATCTTTCATCATGTTTCTACACTCTTTTCTGTAACAATAACAATAGGGGTTCGTCAAATTGTTTCTACTTGGGTACAATTTTTTTTGAGCCGTACAATAATATTCGTGACAATTTTAAAATGAACAAACGCGACTATCCACTAAAAATTAAAACAGCAACTGTCTGTATTTCAATAAATAGATTATTCAAAATTAAAATAATAGAGTTATGTTTCATCTTAATAATGTGTAAGTGCACATTCGTGCAACGTCATATTGTAATACGGTTTGGCTTTTGCGAACTGACTGTACACGATCAAAAATAATTGAGGCAATTAAATCGGTTATTTAATCGGGTTACTCGCTAATTATATCACAGTATAATTATTCCTGTTTCAGAGATAAATTCAATGTACGGATAGCATACCATGGAATGGGCTTACATGTTTTTCGAAAATAAACGGTCGAAATTTCTTGCCGCAGAGTGAATTTTGGAAACCAAATGTTATTAGTTGCACCAACATTACCATTTGTTTTTCGTTTGTATTGGTTTTGTTTTTTTTATTTTAATTTTTTCTAAGAAAAAGAAAGAACATGACATGTTTTGTTAACCTATGAGTGCGAGACTTTGATAAAACTAATTTTGAGAGGCAACGCTGTACCAAGGGAGATCCATTTTACAATTTCAAAATTATATGTACTTAAATCCACACATGCATAGTTTTAAAGAACCTAAAAAGAGCCTTTTCAATATGAATGACGTATTTAGGTATCGGAGTATGGTAAGTATTAGATGAAATTTGAGTGCATTGGATGCTTCCTCAATTCCAAGACACTCACCTCAATCCTCTACGAGCAAGTTCAATGCCTTTCTTTTAATTTTCTTTTCTGTTGTGGCTTTTTCCAGGTAGTGGCTGGGTTGGCTGGCGAAAAGAGTCGTTCCCCAAAAGCAGTTTCGAAATGGTCGTCGAGTTTGGCCAGATTCGAAATTTCAGCGCAGTTCACTTGTTCACTAATAATTTATTCAGCAAAGGTGTCCAGGTAACGCGTTTTCTCTTTCTCTCCTTCAACTTTTGGCTATTTTACTATTTCATACCCGAATTGTCTTTTCATTTGAAACAGCTCTCTCCGTTCGCTAGACTAGAAATACGCTGGATCTGAGAGAATGGCGAGGAGGAATGGAATATCAAAACCCAAATGTCTTATGATCTTGTTGAGGTCTTGAAATAATAGAAATGTAGATTTGTGAAAGTTTGATTCATAAATGAATGGAATAAAGGTTGCATATTTACTGCGATGGCCCATTTCAATGAGGTGATTTTTATAATGGGTCTACGGAAAGAACACAGTACGTCACTTCAGGCGTCGTTCGCGTCGCCAAATTTACGTCACTTTAGGCGTCGTTCGCGTCGTCAAAATTTAAAGGCGGCCTCTTCTAAATATTCTCCACGTGACTCACTCAAATCAAGAGATGAAAAATAAGAACTAATTCGGAATTTTGGTCATGCTTCTCAACAAAAATTCCCATTTTTTTCTGATTCTTTTTTTTTTGAGTGAGTCACATATAAATAAAGCCAATGGTCAGTTGCAAATTTCGGCAACGCCCGTGGCGACTTTTTGCGTTCTTCCCGGCCCGTACAGCCTTGATTTGAGACTGAAAAGGTTCCGCATTAATCAATTCAAGCGAAATGTCACTCCGAATATACCAAAAAATGGAATGTAAAGCAGTAATGAGGCGTGCAATTTGGCAACGTTCCTTTTTCCCATCTAAACACATTAGAAAGATCAAAATGCCTGGTCATCGCCGATGACTGAAGCGTTCGACCTGGTCGATTGAATCTATCTTCCGATAAGTTAAACGCGAGTAAACAATACTGTTAACAACTTCAGATTTGTTCTATCCAGAATTTAATTTCCCATAGATCTCACCGGGGTTTCCAGAAAGCGCCTGATGTTAATACGCCGATCCAGGGGCAGATCGAGAAAAATTTTCTGGGGGGGCGCTCATGAATTTTTAAATTTCAAGCGTTGCAGTAAGAAATTTCGGTCCAATTTTCTAGTTTTGGTTGGGGGAAAAACAAGCAAATTTGAGGCTTCGTGGAGGCAACCCCCACCCCCCGGATCTGCCATTGCGCCGATCGATTTCATTGATCCAACCAATTCAACAGCGAAATTTGCTTGACTAAACTCAAAATACGGAATCACCTCAATGCTTGGCATCATATCACGTTACCCCCATCCACTTGAAAACAAAGTCAATATCACCTCGGACGTGGCAACGTTGAATAAAGAGTTTTTCTTGCCGCCAGATTCATAAGTAATTTTCTCACACTACATGCAAGCTGACTTGATGAGAGCGAAGAAAAAAAAAATTCGAGTCGAATATGGTAATTTGGTATTTTTTCACACACACCAAAAAAAAAAAAAAAAAAAAAAATTACCCGGATTCTTCTGTCTTATCCTACTCGTCTACTTTTATTACCTCAACAACATCTTCAGAGAACACGCCTCGGTTTAGGATAAAAACCTTCATCTGCGTGCTCCCCCCCCCCCCCCCTTCTCATAGTCAACGAGCATTGCTCGCGGGGCTACTCCATTCTAACGACTGTAACGCATCCTGTCGACAATCCCCCTCCCCTGCAACACCCACGCTATATCATACTCTTCCGACTAGCCCGGTTTTCTCGCTCCGATTAATAATCATCTTGGTGCTAATTTGTGCACACGAGAAAAGGCACCATGAACGTTGCCAGATCGTGCGTTGGAAAAATACGCTTATTCTACTTCACACTGCTAAGAGCAGTATGAATCCTATTCGTCAAAACATCGGTGGCTTGAGTCGAAGAACGAATACAGTTTGGGACAAAAAGAATGTCAGATGACTCCTGGAGGTATGCTTCCCGTGATCCTTAACTGTAAATGAATTGCACTGCAAAAGTGTACTTGCAAAGATCGTGTATCCTAAAGATTTACTTAGTACAGCTTTTATAAAGGCTTTATTTGAGACAACTTTACGCGAAAGAGCTAATCGACGGATCAAAAGCAGGCCTAAGTTGGTTGGATTCCCATTGATGAATAAAATAATTCGTCAAATTATACAGACACAAAAAGCAAATAGCTTTGACCTTCACAGCTGAAACGCGTTCTATTCACGAGTTGGAAAAAGCAAAGTTTTGACACGTTGATCTGACAACGTTGATGTTCCATTCAAACTCATATTCAAAAGTCCTGCAGATCTTCTTCCCTTCCTCATTTCGTTCTGGATTACAACAATGGGCAGAGTATTGTTTAGAATGGACGCAGTTATTTCAGTTTCTGAAAGGTTGTACTTTACAGGAAATATCACTCTTAGCTAGGAGAATCTAGGAATTTACATCCACCCATTCAACGTTTACAAATCTCCTATGTAGACTTTATTCATCTGAAAAGTGCAGCGAAAAAATAATTCCTAAATTTTAATAATAATAATATCCAAAGCACGACGATATGTCAACATCGGAAAGTCTAGTATATTTACCAGAAAATCATAATATAGTACTAACATTATACTCTTGTCAGAATAAGAGCATGGTACCGGAATTATCTCAACATTTTCTAGAAATTTATGGTAAACGGTACTGAAACCAGAATCCTGAAAACAATACCAGACCTTACCTCGGTGGACACATCGATCTGTCTGGTAACATTAATAAATGTCAGCGGATAGCTGGTTGGAAAAAAAATTTAAACTAAAAATGCATAATTCTTGGGATATTTAGACAAAACAAAGTATGATTTGAAAGTCAATGTACACTTACATGTCTCCACAGCGAAAGAGTTTCGAAGGTTGAAAAGTTATTGACTAAAAAGGAAACAGTCCGGTCCTTTGCGGGTAGAACGATTGTCCTTGAAATCTGAAGCCACTCATCGTGGATGATTGTTTTTAAACCTTTAACAAAGAATGTGCGTTTTCGCTTTAGGTATCAAAAAAGCAAAAACAAAACAAAGAAATAAATAAAAAAAAAAAAAAGTTAAAAGAAAGACTAAAAATCCCACTAAAGACCTAATTTGATCAATTAGAGCTAACTAGGTGGTTTGACATTCTCCTCTTAAGTTAATGAATGTATTAAACAAAAGAAAAAAAAGAAGAAAAAAACTTATTTTAAGGGTAGAGGGGAGGATATGAAACTATAAGCAATGATAGCCAATTCAAAATTTAAAAAAAGTGATGTGGTAAGATATAGAGAAAATGTTATACTAATTTTATTTTTGAGGGGGGGGGGGAGTCTATTGCTACGTTAGAACTAAAGATATTTTCACAAAACTGCGACATCTAAAGACAACTAAAGACATAGAAAAAACAAAATTGATCTAGAAAGGGGAAAGAAAAATTTACTTCATAAAAAAAAATATTGACTTTACTTGAATGTTTTTTTTAAAAACTTCCAGAGTATGTATCAATCAAAAAATTAAACCATCATCATATTCAGAAGCAAGCGGAGAAACATTCTAAAGAAATAAAAAAAAAGTGTGCTCTAGTTTTCGGGTAGCATACGAGTACCACCCAAAGGAAGTGAAAGAGTGGTAGGAAGGAGGAGGGTGGGTGCGATGGGTAGGGGGGAATGAGGGGTGGTGGTTGACGAGCGGTGCTTTGAGGTCGACAGAATATTTAATAATTCTTCTAATTGAAAAGTTTTGTAAACAGTGAAAAACAAGACTTAAATAAACAATATCAATGATAAATAAGCAGAAGGCAAACATAAGTCTTGTGCACGCCGAATAATGAGCACTAATGGATCAGAGAAGAAAGCCCGAGAACAATAATGAATCAAGCGTTAATTTATGCGCTAAACTTCGCCCGCACTTCTGAGCCTTTGCAATAAATTTTCGTCACAGGCGGCCAAGCTCTCAAAGTTAAATTTTTGTCTAACTTCCCGACGCTTTATGCGCAAGATGTGAAATACTCTTTCACTTATCTCTTGGTGGGAAAGGAATATTGCATTTTCTGCACAAAAATTTGTCAAGACGTTGCCGCTTGGCATTGCAATGGGTCTGTTGCAATCTTTTGCTACATCTTTAGGGAGGGTCAATACCTATTAGCTATACAGGGTGTTTCACATAACCTGCTCACTATGGTTTTCTTGAACGGGTGACGATAAAAAAATCTGGAAAAATCGGTTTTAAAGTAACTCGGACCTGAAGTTTCATTGAAAAATACTGCCACAACCCAAAATTTGGTGTTTGGGGGTTTTCAGGGGGGGTCCCCCCCTAATCTCGAAATTTTCAAATAGCAACCCCTATCTTGTGATATTTCGTTTGAAAGAGGGTAAAATTCTAAGCATTTTGGCTTAAACCGGAAGTCGATATCTTTTTTCGTTTTCGAGATATCGAAGGTCAAAGATCGATATAGGACCAATTTTCGAAAATTCCTAACTCCTACAAAAAAAGTCTCAAAACAAAAAACTGCACATGTAAAATGTTCTGCTTGATGAGTACTTTCAAGAAAAAAATACGAATTTACAATCAAATAAACCGGAAGTCGACTTTTAGGCACCTTAACATTTTTGGCGGGAAAACCCCCATTTCTCAAAATTTTCAAATAGCATCCCCTATCTTCTAATACCTCATTCGAAAAGGCGTAAAAAGTTGTGCATTTTAGCACAGTCAAAAGTCCGATATCATTTTTCTAATTCGATATATCGAAAATCGAAGTTCGATTTAGACCATTTTTCGACCCAGTAAAACCCGGATCCTATCGTGTGATACATCATTCAAAAGCACATAAAAAACCAAGAATTTTAGTGCAAACCGGAAGTCAATACCTTTTTTCGCGGTCGAGATATCGCAAGTCAAAGTTTAAGGTAGGCCCTAACCAAAGACTAAACTTTGACTGGCGATATCTCGACCGCGAAAAAAGGTATTGACTCCCGGTTTGCACTAAAATTCTTGGTTTTTTATGTGCTTTTGAATGATGTATCACACGATAGGATCCGGTTTTTACTGGGTCGAAAAATGGTCTAAATCGAACTTCGATTTTCGATATATCGAATTAGAAAAATGATATCGGACTTTTGATTGTGCCAAAATGCACAACTTTTTACGCCTTTTCGAATGAGGTATTAGAAGATAGGGGTTGCTATTTGAAAATTTTGAGAAATGGGGGTTTTCCCGCCAAAAATGTTAAGGTGCCTAAAAGTCGACTTCCGGTTTATTTGATTGTAAATTCGTATTTTTTTCTTGAAAGTACTCATCAAGCAGAGCATTTTACATGTGCAGTTTTTTGTTTTGAGACTTTTTCTGTAGGAGTTAAGAATTTTCGAAAATTGGTCCTATATCGATCTTTGACCTTCGATCTCGAAAACGAAAAAAGATATCGACTTCCGGTTTAAGCCAAAATGCTTAGAATTTTACCCTCTTTCAAACGAAATATCACAAGATAGGGGTTGCTATTTGAAAATTTCGAGAGTAGGGGGGGACCCCCCTGAAAACCCCCCAAAAACCATATTTTGGGTTGTGGCAGTATTTTTAAATGAAACTTCAGGTCAGAGTTACTGTAAAACCGATTTTTCCAGATTTTTTTTATCGTCACCCGTTCAAGAAAACCATAGTGAGCAGGTTACGTGAAACACCCTGTATGTAAAATCGCGTGATTTTACATTTGAAAGCATAAAAAGTCTCGAAACCCACCCACTAATTCAATAAATTCGTTTACGAAACTCAAAGATGGCGGTCGAATGAGCAAGTTACGATGGGAGACCCCCATCTAAGAGCAACTTTCTTTGCTGAGAAAAGTGATACATCATAGAGTAAGCTACAATTAGGAGGGACTCCACCAATGTGACCTGCTCATTTTACCGCCATCTTTGAATTTTGTGAAACACTTTTAATAAATTTGTGAGTGGATATAGAGATTTTTCGATGCTTTCAATGTGATTTTTATGCGATTTCACTTAGAAATCAAAAGTAAAAGTAAAAGAGTAAAAAGTTTGCAACCGACCCATTGGCTAACTGGTGCTGAAAGAGGAACAAGTTCTTTACCAACACGGAGAGTAAGATTTTTTCGTATCGACCTTTTCTTCAGATGGTATATCAGCCTTTCGTATCGACGATTTTTTCAGATGGTATATCAGCCTTTCGTATCGACGTTTTCTTCAGATGGTATATCAGCCTAACACTGATTTTTCCATTCACATTTTAGTTCCGTTTTTAAAATTCTTTCCGCTGATCAGTGTCCAAGGTTTCATGCAAGGATCAAAGCTCTGTTTGCGAGTTTACAGACTATCAGTGCCATTCAGAGGGAATGGAGTGGATTTAAAATAACAATTTGTCATGCATTATGGAGACATTTTGTATGACCCCAAAAGTGAAAAATTATCCAAAAACAGGTTTTGAGCTAAACAGCAGTCAAATAATAGTGTTCAGACAAGTAGACGTGATAATTCAACATTGCGAACTTGAGAACGCAAGCAGGGATCGCTTCCAACAAGCTTTTGATACAAACGGAGAAAGATTCGGAACCAGAATCGCGATCTAGCGTCGGAAACGCGTACCGCGAGTTTCACGAAAGCTCCTCGAGGTTGCGCTTTCCTTCAGCGCGTTTTCGCTCCGTTTCAAATCAAAAGCGGGATTTATGAATACACGCGGCTTTGCCTGAGCCGCTCGTCTTCTGTAAATGCTCCGCATGAAGAGACACAAGTCCCATTAATTCAACAAATTGCCACTTGATAAATCCGTCAAATAAACTATTTTATGTTTTAAATGGAAATCATCCTGAATACATTGGAATTCTAGTTGCTTTACCCAAAAAAATCTCAACGAGTACTTTCCGACACCACAACGCAGGAATTTTTTGGTCAAGTTCAACTTAGAAGTGTCAGTTGACAAATTTCAAAAATGGGTTTCAACCGCAAATTTCTGCAGTCTTACACTGAAAAAAGTGCTGAATTTAAACCATTTGCTTCGTGAAAAAGTGGATAATACTTAAAAACTGTTAGTTTTGCAATATGAAACAGTTAAATAACCTCCGTCCTGAGTTAATTTAACCATTCCAAATGGTAAAACTAACAGTTTTCAAGTGTTATCCATTCTTTTCACTCAGCAAATAAATAAAAAAAAAAAAAAATACGCAAAGTTTCTAGTAAAACAAACATACTTCTTGTTTGGACTACAAGGTACAGCGCTTGGAAACATTCCCAGTTCAAACCATCGAAAATAAAGTTATAATTAATTCGAACGTAATATGTATACATTCCAGACAAAATAATGGCCATTCGGACAATTGTAAAATAAGTATAAAACACCAGCATCTTCATAAGGCTGTTGCACACTTTTGCTGAAAGTGATTTTAGGATTGATTCAGATGTGAAAACCTTCAAAAATAACGATGGTAGCACGGAAAACTTACGAAATCCATTCCTCAACTCATAAAAAGCTGTTAAACGCGCGAACGCGATGGCGGCGTATCGCGATAATAATGGGAGATTCCCATCTTAATCTCACCTCTATCTGTATGCAGATAAGGAAGATTCACATAGTAATTAGACACAAGCGTAGTAATCCACATCCGATTAATGGTACCGTGACACCTGGTGAAACCGGTGTCGAAGGAAAGTCGTTTCTTAATGGTCACTTCTTGGTGAAGTTACAGTATTATTAAATGGGAATCTCCCATTACTACTGCCCTACACAACCATTACGCTCCCGCAAATAAAAACGTTTAATGAATTTAGGAGTGAATCTCGGAAGTTTTTAGTGCTGCCATCGTAATTTTTGGAGGTTTTTACTCTAGCATCAACATGAATAAGTGGCCAGTTCATTGCTGAACATTCACGTAATTATGAAACAACTCAAGAACCAAGTAAACGTTTTCTATGACACATTTTTACAAGAATTTGACAATTTCTGATTGCAGGTATTTTCAAAGGCCCGAATACAGTTCAGCATGGATGGGGTCCAATACGGTGGGCGGACCGTGACGTACTCGTACATGCCTGATACGGTGCTCGAAAATGCAAGGAATGTTACGATCCATTTGCACCATCACATCGGTCGCTTTGTCAAAATACAATTCCATTTTGCAAACCAATGGATCATGTTGAGCGAGATTAATTTTGAATCAGGTGCGTGCGGTTTTGAACAGTGTTACCAGATCTTTACTATATCTAGGCTAAAATTACCAGGATAGTTATATGAAAAATAGCTAAACTGGTTTTGAGCAAGGAATGAATAGCTGGGTGTAGAACCCGAAACAGCTAAAACACTACTTTCTGTATCTTTTCTTATTGATGTTCAAATTCTATCTTCTTGTTAAATTAGTTATCTAAAAACAGTTAGAATGAAAACAGCTTATTTCGATACAAAAATGAACCACCTGTGAATGAACATTAATTCGCAGAGGAAATTTCAATCCGAAACAAAACACCTAATTTGTTAAAAATACTGAAAGAAACCCAACTGTATACTTCATTACCGATCCTAAAACTTTTAGGGTCTTTGGGAATACCAAGATCTCACGAGAGATTGAATCACTGAACACTGTCTATCAATTCTTCACTTACTTCTTTTACAGTGACTGGATAAACCACAGTGCGGCCATTTCGGTCGTCTTCCTGATTGGTCGGATTCCTTAGATCGCGAGTTTGAGCATTTAGAAGTATTTTTACGGTTTCATAGGGTTCTCGTACGCAAGTTAGACACGACGTAAGGTCTTCTGTCAAATTTGAAACATATTGGTTCGCAAAATTGAGAGAAATCAACGATTCCCCATAACTGACCCCCCGCGGTTGCGCACCCAACTTAACACGGGCGCCATAGGGAGAAAGTAAGTTCCATGAGTTACTTGCAAAAAATATCGCGAACCCTCGCCCTAAGAATGGTTCATACATAGCATTAATGACTTTTTTCAGACAGGGGGTAGAGGAATCTTCATTCCGAAACCTAAGAAGAATCACACTCCCCATGCTGCCCGTGCTAAAGTGGGTGCGCTCTTGAGGGGTGGAGGGAAAATGGCTGCACTGTGGTTTATCCAGTCGCTGTAACTTCTTTGGTTCAAACATCATGACAACATTTTGAAGGGCTCCTACACATGAGTGATGCAAAAGGACCCAAACACCCAATTTCGTCTACCTAAAGATGATTTCGATAAATGCGTAGGCATACTTTGATTTAGTTTTGTTATGCACATGCCTAATTGCCTGGCACCTGATCATATTGGGACGATCAGATGGGCGATTCGTTTCGTTCGACCAAGAAATTCTTTCGATCAATAGATATAAAGAAATTCGAAGAATGTTAAATTCTAATTACTAGCCACTTGCTACCTCCATGGGCGAACCAGAACTCTACCACTTGTTCAAAATGTGAGCACAAAGAATCGAATAGTATTTTCCTTTTTTTCTTTTTTTTTTATAAGAAAATAAGGGGGGTCTGGTCGTGAAGGATTTTAAAACTCCATACTTTGTTACAGAGGCGCTGTCGGGAAATTCTACGAGTGAATTTCAGCTGCAGTTGGCTGAAGAGGAAATCTTGATAAACTCGGGAAATATGTTGGATCCTCCTTGGGACTTACTTGAGCCAGGTAATTATTATTAAATTATGTACTTTAATCAATCATTATGAATTCTTGAACTTTGAGCGCTTCAAACAAATTTGATGAGCTACAGACCGTTTATTACTTGCTTTCCATTAGTACGATACCTATTTAAGGCTGGCTGTAATATAAGTGACGCTATTGAACGAGCACTTTAAACCTTGGCCGTTGCTCTGGTAACCATCGTTAAGTTTCCACGTAGTCTTAGCTTTATGTAGGCTACTCAAGGGTAGAGGTTAACGATATTTACTGGAGCAAAAGTCAAAATTTTGATAAGAAACGGCTCACTTTGAAAAAAAAAATGAGAAATTGACTCAAGATGATCCCTAAAAAAATGTGGACCCACTCCCACCACCCAACCAAGACCCTCCTGCCGATACTGTAGTTTCACAATTGCGTTCTCCATGCGTTGCATGACGTATAAAATAGCCTCCCAAACTTAAAAATACAGCTTTTGGCCCAAGTAGGGCGAACATTTTGGTCTTTCGTGCCAGCCCTTCACCCTCATAGCATCAAGTGTGATTGATTCTTACCAACTATTCAAGATTTGTGAAAAAAAATAGTGAAAATTCAATTAACTATCTGTTTTAAGGGCGAAAGGCTGCAGATTATGTCAGACAAGAGGCCAAAATGTTCGCCTAACTAGGGCAAAAAGTTGTAGTTTTTTAGTAGGAGAGGCTATTCTGAATTTCTTGCAAAGTATTTGAAATTTCACTTTACTCGTGACAAGTATGAAACTACAGTACCCTGGCAGGAAGGGCTAGAGTAAACAGAGGGGGTCCATATTATTTTGGAGATTATCTTTGGTCACTTATACAAAAAAAATCAGATAAAAATAAAATACAGGTTAGCCGTAACCTCTAAAACTTCTGATTTTTCCGACCTTCCCAAGTGAGAATATCTGTGAAAATTTCTTCAGACTAATTTATATCAAAGGAAGTCTTTTAGGTTGCTGATAAAACCAATTTAATTTTGTGCTTTTCTTATTCAGTTACTGCTTCTAAAGAAGGAGACGGAACTGTAGAAGCCGTGATCGGCGTTTTGACAGCAATCGTGCTCCTCCTAGTTGGCGTCTTCGTGTCAGTTTTAGTTCTGAGCAGACGGCATAAACTTCAAGGATCGCCGACAACAATTCTTAAAAATCCGTTTGGTGTCAACATTAATATGAAGGTAAAAATAATGTCCCTTATTTTAATGATGGTGGGTGGACTATACTTTGGTCGTCTCAGTAGTGCCCTAGACCGATGAAATTTGGAGTTTTCAGACGCTTTTTCTGAATTTACATGATAAAATTAATTTATGCGTTGCCTTTTCACTGCAGAGCACTTTAAAATAAAAAGGACAAAATGACGTGCAAATTTAATCTTTTCTTTGGACGAATGAATATTGAAAACTTTTCTAAGATTATCGGTAAAATGTGCCTACACTTCTGAAATGAACTCCATTAACCTAAAATTATCGAGCAAAGAGAATTGTATTCTATATTGACCCTAACGCGTAAATTAAACAAAATTGACAAAACAAAGGAAAGGAAAGACGATCGACAATTTAGGAAGTGGCGCAGCTTTCAAGGAAGCAACGTTGCTTCTTCATGTTAAATTGATTACATCCGAATTTCATTTCAAAAGCAGATTTTTCTTTATTAGCTTCCTTGTATTAATACATATCATATGCTTATTTGCAGGACTTGTTGCTCAACTTATCTCCTTTGAACAACAACGGCATGATTCACGTTAATAATAACACTGCCACTTCACCAACCAGCACAGACTTGCATGCTGAGCTGGATGATGACTCGCAAAAGCCACCAAGTTACACGACAAAAGCTTCAAGTGATGAGAAAACAAAAGATTACGCTATTATCACGAACCACTTGGAAAGCAGCAGTAATGCTTACAGTTTCAACGTTGAAGACATCGGGGATCATCAAAACTTAAACGACGATTATCAGACAGCGGAAGAGGCCCAACAAATTTCGCTCAAAGGACTAAACAAGAACATGAATGGATACGTAAACGCACACAAATTGAGTGGTTACTCGACGAAATCCAAGTTGATGAATGAGTACGCGATACCACAAGTGCACTCCGTAGGAAGTCCCAAACATCAAACTTGCGTCGATGCAATTTCGTTGGGAAAAAACTGCCAGCTAGATAATATTAGCCTAGCTTCGGTGAAAATTCCGAGCAAGCAGGACTATGCGGCCATTCTGCGTCCTCAACATTATTCCTCGACTGGTACTGATTTTGATCTTCTTAAAAATAAACTAGAATACACTGGATTTTATTTTTAGACTTATAAGACGTGACGATCCATTTAAAGGAAACTGATGAAATAAAGTAATAATCGTAGTTATTGTACCGTAACAATTAATTTTTTTATGATAATAGGATTCTTCCGGGTATTTTGCTAGGCTAATTTCATTTATGGACTAAAGTTTCACCTGGAACTCCCACTCATTCTGCAGTTTTTAATTGGCTGCCTAGATTGATCGGGGGGGGGGGGGGTGAATCTGAAAATTACAAAAATATGAAGAAAAGAAATCAAGTTAAAAATAAGATCAGCAACCTTAGCTTGCGTCTTTTCGCCAATTTGAACTCTGTAAAATATTACATTTCTAACAGTAATGTGTGTCATGCGCAGCCACGCCGCACCTTACCACTCCGTTTTCCAACGGGCTTCCCAGATAAATGTAATCCATGAAGTTCCATAACCATTTCGTGGGCTTAGCTCCCAAAAAAATACATCAAAAAATGTATGGAATATCTTCGACCTTTCATGGAATTCCACAAAGATTATCCACGTAATTTTCTGGAATTCTGTGGGAGTTCATGGCCCCCGGAATTTTGGTCATGGAACTTCAAGGAACACTTTTACCAAGGTTTTCCAGTGCCGCTTTTCCTATAATTTAATAAAATGGGATTCTGACTTTTCCAATACTCGCATCATCATTCTAATGTGATCTGAGGTGGCTTGCGCAATGTGGTTAGTGGATTCTCTCCATTTAAAACCTTTGTAAAATGACCGATCTTGAAGAGGTTCTCAGCACCCACGAAATCGCTAATGTTGCATAGGTTTGAATGGCCAAAAAAGGTTGCTCTAAATTGCACGAGTCGCCACTGAACATGATATACTTGCAAAAAAATTACAGCTTCGATAAAAAGTTTTAACGAAATAACATTAATTCAAACCTTATGATTTCCATTTCTTACACCTAGCCTAGCAATAAGAGGGCCGTTCAACAAGTGAGTTTGCTTGCACTCTTTCTCTCGAACTAATCAAGACAAAAACATTAGGTAAAGACGTTCTCGTCAGAACTGCATATTCTTATCTTGATCGGTTCAAGAATGAGAGCACCAACAATAATTACTTACTGAACGGCTTTTGGAAAAATTATATTTTTTTGCATAATAAATTGTAAAGTGCATAAAATTTCCATTCCTGTTCCAGAAAATAATCTACAGAAGGAATTAAACGATTCAAAAGAGGACCTCGACAATAATCGGACGAAAGTCTCGTCACAAAGTTTGCAAAATTCGATCCACACGGTTCAAAGAGTTCCAATTGCGCCACATCCTGGCTCGGAACCAATCACTAGGAAACGTTATCATACTTCACCACGTGAAAAACACAGAGTAAGTAATCTTTTAGGTTGAAATCAATATCTTTCATTAAAAAACAAGTACCAAAGCAGTACTATTACTTGATTCAACGGTATTAAGTAGAGTCGCTCGTCGGTTCACACAAAAAAAAAAATTGTGGGGGGGGGGTCCCCTATTGGTTTTTCAAAGGGCAATACATGGAAAACAAATTACTTCGGCTTAAATAAAGTACAAAGATATATTAAATCAAACAACACAGACTGGCCTGAGGCCACTGCTTACTGAAAAAAGGAACATTTGAGGAATGACCGAATCAACCCAGAATAAAAAGGTTTAATGGAAATCAAGTACAGCTCTTGAGAAAACGGTACTGTAATGGGTCTGATGCAATTTTTTGCTACAGTGTTATGGAGGGTCAATTTCCATGTAAAATTCCGGAAAAATCACATTGGACACATGTACTTACAATTAGTAGCAGTAGCTCCTCGACATGGAAAAGAAAGGCGAAAACCGATTCCCCAAGTATCAATTAGGAAATATTTTAGGGAGGGTTGTGCGTTATTTTTTCCCACCACTGTATGTATGTAGTATACATTCTTATTCTAAGATGTAAGCAACTCTCCTATTAACCGTGGTTATTCCAATTATATTTCATTTCAGATGTCAGTGCCGTCTGTGTCATGGAATGTGGCGCCAGCAATGGGTCAAGTTTATAAGTGTAGACAAGGCGAATTGGTGCCCATACCTAGATATTGTCTAAAAGTGTCTCACAGACTTGGTCACTGTCACCTTGGAGAGGTAAGTATTTCAATTTGATCACTTTCTAAGTTAGATAGCAGCTAAAATCTAAGGACATCGCACGTTTCTTATGGCGCGTGGACCCCACTCAAGGTGTACTTTTTTTTTTGCAGAAATCGATTCTCGAGATCATTCTGAGCAAAATTTCTCACGGGCCCAAAAAATTTCCATGTTAAGTTTAGGCGCTATTAAAGTTTGAAAGTTGGATCAGCACAGTTAGTGCATTCGTTTTTGGGCACACTGTAGGGAGTGAGCGAGCTCACCGAACGTTCGGCCAGCCCCGTCCCTACCTGCCACTAGACCGACGCACACGACCCAACCTCGGATTTCAAGCCTTTTCTCCCCTCTCTACCTCTCATCGTGCGGTTTTCTCTGCGCGCGCGTTGGGGGGGGGGGGGGGGGGGGTGCAATTGCAGCTCTGGAAGATGGATTGTTGATTTGATTGTAAGTTTCACTCAAATGGCTCAGTGATACTGCTGAAGTATTTGGGTCGTGAAAACAATAGTATTTCACCAAAGGGGGGGGGGGCAATAAAGATCTCGTGGAAATCCGATAAAAAATCGATCACTATGCCATCGATCAATCGAAATCACAACTTTTTAAACCTAAGTCTTCAGTATTCAGTTATAAAACAATAACCCGAACGAGAAGGTGACGGGAGAGGAAGTAGAAGCGAGAAGCCGGAAAGCTAGAATATTTAATTGATAATCACGAAAGTATTTACGACCACTTGAGGCTGGCATAGCAAAAATAAAATCGGGTCAAATAAGAGTAAGAGAGTGCAAAAAGACAAGGGAAATGACAACAAAAGAAGGTAGACTGGAGGAGAGGGAGAGGAGGCGGTGAGACCTGAGGTTGGGTCGCCGCCGTCGGTCAAATGGCAGGTAGGGACGGGGCCGGGCGATCGTTCAGAGAGTTCTCTCACTCCGCTACAGTGTGCCCAAAAACGAATGCACTAACTGTGCTGATCCAACTTTCAAACTTTAATAGCGGCTAAACTTAACATGGAAATTTTTTGGGCCCGTGAGAACTTTTGCTCAGAATGATCTCGAGAATCGATTTCTGCAAAAAAAAAGTACACCTTGAGTGGGGTCCACGCGCCATAAGAAACGTGCGATGTCCTTAGTTTCTAAAATTAAAAAGGAAACGAATACCTTCCAACTGTAATCGCTAACAAGCCAATATTTATACAGCACACGGGAGAAAATCGTGAGAAACATGGGTTCCTACAAAGGAAAAAAAATGTTTTAGATAAAAAATTAATGTTTTTGAATCATATGACAAAAATACGTATTTTGACATTGAAAATAAGTTTTGTTAAATTAAAAAAACTTTTAATTACATAAAAATACCCAATTTTCACTTTAAAAACAATTATTTTCAATTTAAATACAGGTATTTGTACTTTAAAAACAATTACTTCTACTTTAAAACCAATCGATTTTAGTGTAAAAGTACGTCTTACTGTCATACAATTCAAAAACATTTTTTTATACCTAAAAAGAAAAAAAAATATTTGTTTTTTACAGTGGCGCCACCACGTGCAATGTAGCAACAATAGCGTCGCTACATTTAAACCGACGTGAAATAATGATTAATCTTCGGGGAATTCACTGAATCCATAAGAAAACAATACAGGTGAAATGGCAATAAGCGTGGTTGCCAAATTGCACGAACCGTCACCGAGTTAGAACTCCTACACAAATGACCGTTCAGTCGAATCAAATTTTACTACCTATAACTTAGATCTACAATAGATAGTTTTGGAATGATATCATAGGACTAACGTGACCGAATCTATGATCATTGAGTTGGAAATTAATCAGCTTTTGAATGAAAAGAGGACCGTATAAGAGTTAAAACGGGTATTTTGAAAGTGTTGATTCTTGTGTAAAATCACCTGACAGTAACGTTGAGAGCATCAGAAAGTTCCAAAATCCACTCACAAACTCAATTCATCCGTTTGACGAAAATCCAAGATGACGGTCGAATGAAAAAGTTACAATAGGGGCCCATATACTCGTAGCTTCAAGAAGACATGAAATGAAAGCTTCTTACTGAATCAATTTTTTCACAATAGACGCCTGCAGTTAGATGGAACTATCCCACTATCACCCCTCACCCCATTCAACCGCCATGTTTCAATTTTGATAATGGTATTAATTGACTTTCTGCGAGATGCTTTAGGAACTTTTTGATGCGTTCAACGTTATCTTTGAGTGATGTTAAATATAGTTCAACCCTATAACCACGTAGCAAAAGTTTGCAACAGACCCATTGTAGCTCAATTACGTCAGACGTATTGAGGTAATTTTGAAGATTGAGACATCAAATTCCATTTCTACGATGTGGACAGATCTTTTAATTTGGTCAAAGGAGATAAGGTCACTTTCTTATTCTCTGTCTGACTAATTGGCTGCATAACGTTTCCGCACACTTTTCACACCGATAACGTTTCCGCACACCTTTTCCCGAATTTAATTTCCGCACACTTTTACCGATAACGTTTCCGCACACTGCACTATTTGGCAACGCAGTGGCGGTGCTACGCGCTTATCCGAGTACTATGTTTAATTCGATCCACCCGGCGCAGTACCGAGTTAAAAAGAGGCGCAACAAATGTACATTTTTGGGTATGAAGGTAATACTTTCTGAAGAAGATAACCTATTTAAAAATGATGAAAACCAATAAAAAAATTAAATAATAATAATAATAAAAAAAAAAAAAAAAAAAAAATATATAAAAATTAAAATAAAAATAAAGAAAAAAACTTTTACTCACCAACTTCTCTGCTATTTCCGGTGGTTAAAAATGCTGTCATAGTAGGAATCTTCATCATCAGAACTGCAACCAGGCCCCTCGTTGGATTTTCCATCTAAATTGTCAAAACTATTTTCACCAATACCGTCTTCATTATCAGAACTGCATTTTCCATCTGAGAGTTTATTATCATATTTTATGGAACGAATCATCTCAAGGAATGACATTAAATCTAGGTCTTGACTTTTTAATGACTCTGTAACAACAATAATTTCGTCATCCCTTTTTTCTTCATCAGAACGTTTCCTGAATACCTCGTTATTCCGCGCGGATCTTATTTTTAAAGTTACTAGACTCTGGGCAGTGAAAATTTGTTGAGTAGCTTCATATACGTTGGGGTGGTGGTAATAAAACTCACCCCTGAGCTTGCTGTTGTAGCTTTCAACTCCATTCGTCGTTTTACAATCACCGTGGGTAAGAGGGCTTGCCCACAAATCGCGCCGATCAAAACAAACCTGGGCGCGCGGTGTCGGGGAAGCCGCGCTGCAGCGTCACAGCGTTGCCAAATAGTGCAGTGTGCGGAAACGTTATCGGTAAAAGTGTGCGGAAATGAAATTCGGGAAAAGGTGTGCGGAAACGTTATCGGTATGAAAAGTGTGCGGAAACGTTATGCACCGGACTAATTTCCTTTCCGCGCAATAAATATGAAATTGAGGTAAAAAGGCCAAAGGATAGATCAATTTCTTCGCCCCATCAATGTGTCAATACTTGGGTTAGGTAGCAATTATAAAAACTCTGTAGCAAAATAAGGCCTACGCAGGATCATGTAAACAATGTACTTTTGACGTAATAACCTGCTTCCCTGGCTCCCGCCATGTGACCTCTTTCTGCGACAGTTGAGTTGGGCATTTTAAAGCAACAAAAACCACAAACTACTGATACGTTCTTCACGAAACTAAAATACTCGCATTTCCAAAGTAATCAATACGAATTTTCAGTAGCTTCCAATTTCAAGACACATTAGACAAGTATGTCCATGCAGACAGTCCCTTGCCCTAACAGCGATTAATTAAACTGGCTCAGCTGGGAAAACAGAGCGGGAGGTTGATATACAGGGTGTTGAAGAAAATATGTACCATCTCGAATTTCTCGCGAACGGCTTCAAATTTCGCGAGAAATTCGAGATGGTACAGATTTTCTTCAACACCCTGTATAGCTTTTTATTCACAAAATGTTGACTTTGCTGCATCCGGGAATGTTGCAGGTGATTATTTGCGACACCGATGAGATTGATTTGGGTGTCGACAAAGTAGCCGTTCGTACGTGTCGAGGTGACAGCGTAAAGGAGCTCCGCTTCTTGTCAAGTCTGATAGATTCCCATATTGTCAGAATTTTAGGCGTTTGCACTGCTGAGCAACCACCTTGGACTGTGATGGAATACCCGAGTGAATTGGGAGACATGGCTCAACTGCTGCGAACGACTGATAATCTTTCGTAAGTATTTGAATAAAGTGACGGCAATGAAGTCGAGTGAAAGCAGAGAAAATCAGGTTTTTCACTAGTTCGTGATATATGTAGAGAATGCATACAAATAAAATGAATACATGAATAAATATATAAATAGCAGAGTGAAATGCGGAAGTATCACCAAAGGGTGCGATTTCGTTGCACTGGGACTTTTTGCTCATGTCAAAAAATGGCTCGAAAATTGCAACATTACAACTTTTAAATTGCAACATTAAAACTTTTACAGCTACCAAAAATTATGTATACTTACTTCTAAGAATGTCAGCAAGTTGAACAATAGCGGACCAATTATGTTTCATGGACCGCTGAAATTATAGAATTAACAACTAATTTATTTTCAATTGCAGCCATAGCAGAAGGGCCATCTGACTCTTAAAAAGTTTTGCAACGGTTCATTATTATTGCTCCACTTGCTGACAGCAAAGTCTTCAAAAAAAATATTTATTTGCTTGGTTAAGCGTTCTAATGATGCAATTTCAAAACGTTTTCCGGCGTTAGAGAAAAATTCTGTTACCGTGGATTCACCCTTAATGGCTATATAATATTTATAAAAGGCAAAGCCACCTCAAAATGGAGTCAACATAAATAAAATTTAAAAAGCTGAGACTGAGCACATGAAAATACGTAGAAGGTGTGGTCCTACGTCCATTATCCATGAAGAGACACGATTTTTCCAGAAAATTGCCTGTAATGATCCAAGTTTAAACATTTTAGGCAACTGCACGGGAATATAAAACACTTGATTAGATTTACCATCATAAACCGTCATTTTGGCGCCTACGCGCAAAAATGGTACTAGACATCGGGGTGAATGGAACAGCTTTGAGGTACCTACAAGGACTAATTAATTACTTGTTCCATTTACCCCGATGTCTTGTCAAGTGTACTATCTTTGCGCGTAGGCGCCAAAATCTAGTGTCATGATGGTAAATATTACCAAGCCCCCTCCCCCCCCCGTTAATAACTCAAAACTTTCAAAATTGGATATTTACAGGGAATATGCTGGGAAATCGTGTCTAATATTCATGGATGCAGGATTAAACGCTTTGCGCGTAGGCATCAAAATCATTTATAATGATGGTGAATCTTACAAAGTGCTTTTTTTCATGTATGCGTCCTTCTTCCTCGAGAAAACACATCAAAACTTGGAAAATGAAAACGAAACTGATTTAGGCTCATCGATACTCAGTGAAACGATTGAATTTCATAAAATTTAAAGACGCGAGTCTTAAGGATTCCAATTATCTATTTGCTCAAGTGATTGTTCTTGGAACCTACTTCATAATTTATTTTTGATTTCTTTCCAGATGTAGCATAATGACTTATATGGCTTCACAAATTGCATCGGGTATGAAATACTTAGAATCTAAGAATGTGGTTCACAAAGACCTAGCAGCAAGGTAAATATCTATAGTGCGAGTCATGATACTTTTCAGTATGTTAACCCTTTTTTATTAAAATTTACGTGTACTTGTACCCAAAGCACAAATAAAAGGAACGCAGGACTGTATTTCTAATCCTCATCATGGACGATTAGTGGCATTTATATCTACTCTCCATACTTTGTCTCGTGTGAGCTAACAACCAAGTTACTTGAAAGAACCACTACCACTAAAACGTATACAGACGTCATAAGGAGTATCATATAGACGAAATTCTCCAATAGGGCATTAATTAAAAAAATTAGAACTTTGACGACCAATAATAAATAACGGTAAACTTCTAAAAACTTTCTACACAAATTTTACGTATAAGAACAAAAATTGCTTGACCATGAGAGTGAGAGAGATACTTTGGAACACCCAATGAACTTTTTCACTGGACGATCATTATTCAGACCGTCCGTTCAAAGAAGTGCAACCTATTAATTGAATACTCAATTTATGTTTCAGGAACTGCTTAGTGAGTCGCGGATATCAAATTAAAGTAGGTGATATAGCAATGTGCAATACAATATACAAAACTGATTACGTTGAAATAGGAATTCGGCATCCCGCTCCAATCCGATGGTTACCATGGGAGAGTGTCTTGTTGGTGAGTGAATGGAAAATCATAAAATTAATGGAGCTGAAACTTCATCGCATAATCTAAATTAACGTAGTTTCGTATCCGCGGGACTCCTCAAAATAGTAATTTTTCAAATTAATAGAAAATTTCAAAATATTTTGGGAAAAGAAACCATACTTTTTGCAAAAGGAATTCTTCCTAGCCTCTTCATTTTACGAATTATACGAAATGAGAAAGGTGTTGATTTCTTTGGAAGAGCTTATCTATCTTTGGCTTTATGTACTTACATGCAACAATTTCCTTCAATTGCGAATTCCCTTCAATGAGTAATCCTAATAAACCAAAAGAATCAGAACGAGCATACCCCATGTTTTATGTGCTATCATTGAAGCCACCGCCTCAATTGAAGGAGCAAAATCAGTCAGACCTTACGAAGACCATGTACGAGGTTCGTTTCAAAATTAAGTTAATCAGAACGAGCATACCCCATATTTTATGTGCTATCATTGAAGCCACCACCTCAATTGAAGGAGCAAAATCAGTCAGACCTTACGAAGACCATGTACAAGGTTCGTTTCAAAATTAAGTTAATCAGAACGAGCATACCCCATGTTTTATGTGCTATCATTGAAGCCACCACCTCAATTGAAGGAGCAAAATCAGTCAGACCTTACGAAGACCATGTACGAGGTTCGTTTCAAAATTAAGTTAATCAGAACGAGCATACCCCATGTTTTATGTGCTATCATTGAAGCCAACACCTCAATTGAAGGAGCAAAAACAGTCAGACCTCCTTACGAAATACGAAGACCATGTACGAGGTTTGTTTCAAAATTAAGTTTCCTTGTTTAATATCTCGGCAACCGAAATAGATGAAACAATTCTGTAAAATGCATTCAACGCTCGGTTCTAACTGCTTTTACAGAATTTAAAGACCAAAATTAACAAAATGTCGTCAATTATTCTGCGACCACCTATCGTCGCTGCGGGTGCAAAATTGAACGTGATTCAAGCTAGTTAGCATATATACGTAGATGGAAACCAAGCTATATCGAAAAGTAAGAAAAACAATTAAAGAAGTGGTTTTAACAACTCTCCGCAAAGCATCTTGCCTCATTTTTTGATAATTTTTCGTTTTTCGTTAATTTCCGTATCCTCCACTGATCTCCAAACATTTTTGACACCACAGTATCAGTTTCGTAAGGTCATCGCTCAGGAAGTCTTTACTTTTACCTTGAATCTAAGACTTAACCCACGTATTGACTTCATCGATGTTATCAAACACTTTGCCACCAAGAGCGGTCTTGAGACGCCAAAAAATATGGTAATCCCAGGGCGAAGGTCTGGAGAGTGTGGTTGTGAGGGAAAATTCCCCCATTTAAAGGATGCTATAACAGGTCCTTAGTTACCAACGCTGAATGGGGACAAGCATTATCATGACACAGTAATACTTGTCTTGACAAAATCCCGGGCCTTTTCCGCTTTATTCGAGCTTTAAGCTTGTTAAGGCTTTCACAATAAGAATGGGAACTTATTGTCTCCCCTCTCGATATAAATTCAACCAAAAGAACGACTTCAGAGTCTCAAAAGACGGTTGCAATAATTTTTTCGGCCAAGATGCTCAACAGTTGACACACTCGTCGCTCGCTCAGACGTGCACCGTTTTGGACCCATAGAGACGGTAGGTGGTCGTAGAAAAATGGACGTCAGTTTGTTTGCCTTTAAAGTCTGTAAAAGCAGTTAGCTACCGTGAGAGTGGTGAGCGTTGAATGCATTTTACAGAATTGTTCTATCTATTTGGTTGCTGCGATATTTGATAGAGAAACTTACTTTTGAAACGAGCAGCGTATTTCCAAACTTACGGACTGTATCCTTTAAGAAGATTCAGAAATAATAAGTCGAGAAAAACAATCAGAAAATACATGGGGATACATGAACAGACAAAAAATTGTTATGGTCACTACAGAAATGCAAGGAAGGAGAAAGCAATTGAGAGATAACGTTGTTCTTATGGAATAGAGGACGCGAATAAGTTGAATAACTCGTTTCAATTATTTTCCTCACAGGATAAATACACATGTCCGAGCACCGTGTGGATGTTTGCTGTCACTTTGTGGGAACTGTACAGTTTAGCCAGGGAAAGGCCGTTCACCCACCTTACAAACGAACAAGTGATTCAAAATGCGGAGCATATGTACTATGGTAGTGAACTTCAGGTTAGTAGCCGAACAAATTCATTGGAAAATATTTTCACACTTAATAAGTTATTTGATGCTCAAATTCTCAAAGCTCAAACTTGTTTAATTCACATGGTTTCAGATGTATGGTATCACAACTGTTCGATTTACTAATCAATCAGTCTTAGTACCTAGTTTCAATGATCGATAGATCGATCGTACAACATGAGCATTTCCTCCACCATAACGAGCTACATTAGTCGATAATGGAGCTGTTTCAAACTTTTGCGATAGGCTGATTAATAGTTGATTGTTGGGTCAAACTAAAAAATAATGAAAAAAAATTATGAAATCCACTCCTAAACTCATAAAATACTTTCAAAAGCGAGACCGTAATGGCGGTGGTCACCACTTTTTACATTGGGGTTCCCTATCTCAATAAGCTCTATCCTTTCGAAGTGTTCTCCTGACACCACACAAGAAGAAGAAGCACAAAATTCCCATCAGATTTAGGCGGTTATCACCGTTATAACGGTCTCGCATTGGAAAGCTTTTAAAGAGTTTGGGAGTGAATTTCGTGATTTTTTGGAGCACTTTCCGTCATTTTAACAGGGTTTTACCCCATATTCAACTTTTTGTAGGCCTGCCTGTAGCAAAAGTGTGCAACAGCACCATTGCAGTCAACAAGAAATATTAGTTGATCAAATGATCGAACAGCAGTTGAAATGAAATGACGTTTCTGTTATAGTGAGATCCAGGTTTAATTATTGGTTGTATAATGTCTAAAGTGAAATGATTTGAACTGTAAATCAATTTCAACCATTCAGGAAAAAACAACGCTACGACTCTGATCGAGCTGAAAGTTTATACACCGGTTTGGAATGCGTTACAGTTAAACGGTTCAGAAAGTCCGCCCCCTCTTACTTTTCAACGATTACAGATAAAGTGAAATGAAATAAGTGACTGACGTCATCATGATGCGAATGAATCCGACAACAAACAAAAAATGAGGATAAATAAAAGAAACGTGCGTGAAATTGATTTGGTGCACATCAAGTATTTCAATATGCGCGTTTAATCAACTGCATTTGGTACACCTTCAACGTATTACGTTTGTAATGAGAGCTTATTTTTTTCCAGGTATTTCTATCGAAACCGAATTTGTGTCCACCAGAAATCTATGAAGTCATGTGTCATTGTTGGAGTCGGGATCAAGAACAAAGGCCAACGTTTAAACAGATTTACAAATTTTTAAATCATAAAGTTACGGACAGTTTTTCTAATGATGAAAGTTACGTTGATGGAAAAGCATAGAATATACTGTAAAAACTTATTTCTTAATGACAATCCCAATGATAGAGATTAAACCATATTTTTTAATTTCATACCTAGAATTTACTGTTAAAAAAAGAAGTGTAACTAGCAATAACTTGATATTTTTTAACAAGATAAACGGCATTTTATTATTGACAGTTGCAAAATCGTGCAACAGCCTGTAAATATAATTCACGACCAAACGTAAACTGCAGGGCTTCTACATGTTATAAAGATAATATTGTTCATAGGTTTATTTTCTGATGAAAATGATGATGTAAAAATTTATTTAGAATGCTTTCAAAAATATTGTTTTTCACTGTTTTGAGGCTCATGACAAGGCATCAAGATGCCTATGAATTATAGTGGTACACACTTTTTTGTGGACACCCTTTTATATTAACGAGTATACTGATTCATTCCCTTCTCGTTCTTTCCACACGAAAATGCATAGATTGTACTATTAGAAACAATTTTTGAAACCTGACAACTCAGAAACTTTAACATCATTTATCACCTCATCCAGGTGCGATTTAGTTGAAAGCTCCAGTTGTGAGAAGCATTGCAAAAAAAAAGCTGGAAAAAATTCTTTCAATGCGTTTCCAAACATGCTGTTACCCTGTAGCTTGAAAATTAAAATTAAATAAATTTTGCAATATTCTATTCTTTCCTATATCCTATGTTGGTTCATTTAAATACCTATGCAGCAACAGAGGAACACACTAACGTGCAATCTTTGAGACGCACATCTTTTTTAAAACTACCAAAACCATTCAAGTTTTGAATACAGTGTGTTCAGAAAGTTCGTCCCCCCCTCTAACTTTTTGTCAGTTGATTTTTTCAAAAATCGCCGAAACACGCTAAACTAATTTTTTCCAAGAAATCTTATGAGCGACATGAAATTTCCGGGGGGCCCCCCTTGGGGGTTTTTGGGGGGCAACTTCGTTTTTTCAAATGGGAAGGGGGGTTTTTTATTCTCCTTAAAAAATAAAAAAAATTGACGCAAACCGCACCCCAAAATTCCTACTACAACAAAAGTTATGGGGGGTCAAAGTTTCAAGTAGACCCTTGCTCCCCGATTTTTTTCTCGAACTAGAAACGTCGTAGAGAGATGATCTTGACGTCAAATGAAAGCTATTATCAAGGGCTACAATCTCACCAAATTTTACGTCCTTGCAACCCCCCCCCCCTTCAATTGCAAAAGGGGGTTCAACTAAGGCAAAAGTTCCGCGCCCCCCTTATTTTTTTCTTGAGATAGAAGCATCGTAGGAAAGCCGTCTTGGCGGAGATTCAAAGCAGTTAACAAAGCCACAAAAAAAAGTCGTAACCTTTCGGCCTGAAACGCCAGAAAACATTAACACGAATAAGATTTTCACGAATGGAAAGTTTGAAATCGACTTGCCTCGACACACTGTGCGCCAGTCTTGTAAAAAGCAATGGTATGTGTGAGTACAGCACAGCGCTACATCTCCCCGCGCACAATAGTCTCAAAACGCAATACCAACACTTGATTCGCAGAGAATACATTTACTTTAAATGCGTGTGTTGCGTATGAGTATACAATTGAAGGGGGGTTGTAAGGACGTATTTGGTGAGATTGTAGCCCTAGATAATAGCTTTCATTTGACGTCAAGATCATCTCTCTACGACGTTTCTAGTTCGAGAAAAAAATCGGGGGGGCAAGGGTCTACTTGAAACTTTGACCCCCCATAACTTTTGTTGTAGTAGGAATTTTGGGGAGCGGTTTGCGTCAAAAGTTTTTATTTTTTAAGGAAAATCGAATGGTGTAATAAAAAACCCCCCTTCCCATTTGAAAAAACGAAGTTGCCCCCCAAAAACCCCCCAAGGGGGGCCCCCCGGAAATTTTCATGTAGCTCATAAGATTCCTTGGAAAAAATTAGTTTAGACGTGTTTCGGCGATTTTTGAAAAAATCAACCGACAAAAAGTTAGAGGGGGGGGGACGGACTTTCTGAACACACTGTATATTTCGCAACCCCCATATCTTCGAAATCGTCAATCGAGTTTCATTGAAAGATATCGTTTCATCTCCCGTAAAGAGTGGGTTGAGAATTTTTCGTTTCATATTTTCAGGGATGATAGAGCTATACTAGGGGAATTCGAAAATTCCCAGATTTTTAGTTTAGGCCCCTTAAAACCGAGGAGGCAGGCGGGGTCAAATGAAAAACGAATTTTAGGCTATAACTTTTCAACAATTAAAGATATTAAAAGGAACTTTTACACAAGGAAAGATCGTTAAAAACCTATATGTTTCAGTAAGTAAAAGTATATGTTTGCGTTATTTTTTTTCACACAAAATTCAAATTTTGGTTGAGTTATTGCTTTTTCAAATTTTTGAAAATTCGAAAATATCAGGCTCTTGACGCTCCCTCAGATTTGGATCGCACGGAGGAAAACCAAAATATGCTCGGGAGAAAGCTCTTTCTATTTCGGTTAAAACGAGTTTAAGACAGCAATTTCAGGAAATTATTCAAGTTAAGTTGTGCATTTGTACTTACAGTGTTAAAGTAGCTGTTTTGCCGTTCTCCGCGGTAGCGACAAGGCAGAAAATAACAATTTAATTAACCAGATAACCAAATAACCAACAGATTTAGGTTTTTCTCCGTGCGATGCGAATTTGAGAAAGTGTCCACAATGTGATAGTTTGGAACTTCTTAAAATTTGAAAAGGCAATAACTCAACCAGAATTAAGTTTTTGTAACTTGTTTTACACTAAAAGATAGGTTTATTAACTTGGTTCTTGTTTAAAAATTATATTTTAGAATATTTAATGGTTCAAAAGGTAATGACCACAAAATTGTTTTACATTTAACAACCTCCCCCCCCCGGTTTTAGGGGGATAAAACAAAAAAACTGGCCATTCTTAAGCTCCCCTTGCTTAGCTCTAGCATCCATGGACATCTGAAAAAAATATTACTCCCTGCCCACTTCTTGTGGGAGATGAAACATTCTCTTCCTCGTAAAGGGTTCGGTAGAGCGCAGCGTATCAGGATTGTAGGATTGTAGGATTGTATCAGGATGAAAATGCACTGAAAGAGGTTGAATAACAAACTTGCAATTTTTCTATGCAGCAAAAACACGAAACTCATACTGCGGATTCTACTTTAGTGAACAATTTCAAAGATAGTGAACCAGAATAAGCAGCGCATATTTTCACTTCAGAACCATTTGCGTGACTACGGGCAGTTGATTCAAAAGTTGAAGCTGGTTTAAAATGGCTCCTCTCAGCATTTTCTTCCGGTGACATTAGATAGTTAAATTATGTAAAAGGCATAATACCTGGTAAACCATATTATCTAATTTATTTGTGCTAACAGTTGTGAAGAAGATCGATATATATCTTCAAGTCCAAAACAAGGAAAGATTATTATTGAGACACATGAAAAAGACGGAGCATTTGAAGAATAAATACTTTATTACTTTCGTAAGTAGTAAATATGATTCCGAAGGATAAAACACCAGGCTACGATTGATATGGATACAAAATGTAATTTTGAAAAAATACATATGATACACAAATAACTGCATCAGTCATTTTGACAAAATTTACAATCTAGTTTTGAAAAAAAAAATTGAGACTTCATGATTCTGTACCTTGATTACTTCTAAAAAAAATTATTGTGCTCGTTTCCACAGAAAAAAATAAGAAATGTAGAACAAAATGGATTATCCATCACTGCAAATTAAAACTGATTGAAGCTAGAATAACGAGTAATAGTAAAAGAGATTAAAATGAAACGATCGAAGGGACGACGATGAAGTCGACCGGGTTTGGTCGATGAGTTAATGAGTTTTTGAGATAAAATAAAGATGACACTTAAAATTAAAACAAAAGATATCATCTCTTAAAACTTAGGTAAAAAAGATAATAAAAGAAAACAATGACGATTGATATACTGGCGAAAATCTGATACAAACAGCGATTATAAAAAAGCGTGATTTTAAGAACACGGATTTGCTTCACACAGAAGGGAAGCAAAGTTTTCTGTGTCCATTATTACAATAATTTCCGGAAAAAGGGCGAACAAAATAAATGACGGGTGTGCTCTTACTGAGGTATGGGGTTCTCGCAAACTTTTGCTTTAAGCAAATGATTGGTTAAATCTGATGTAAAAACCAGCGAAAATTACGATAGAAAAGTCTAAAATTCAGTAATAAACTGAGTTAACAACGCAGGGTGTCAAGTTCAATTTTGAAATTCTCGGACGTCCTCTGATCTTCCGTGACTTCAGATTTTCAAGTTTCCCGACAATTTGTCGATTTTGTTTTTGCACAATTTAAGACATTTTTCCAGATTTATAAGAAACAGGCGTATCGCAAACCTGTAAAAAGTCGCAGTAACATTATTTGAGGCAGAGCTGGCGGGGGGCGTAAGTACAAGACAGAAAGATAGCGGAGAATGACAGAAGAATAATAATGCAAACAGCGAGACGCCATTATGCAACTTGTGAGAGAAAATTGTTAATTCCAGGTTTTTGAACTGAATTCCCTGACTGCTCTCTGATTTTCCCTGACTTTCCCTGATTATCCAGGTTTTCCCTGACAGTATAGATAACATGTAACGGCAAAATCGTAATGGCGAAGCTACGCAGTTATCATGGGAGATTCCTCTCTAATGTGTCACTTTCTCTACAGAAATACGGAGATAAGTCTAAAATTAGATAGGAATCTCCTACCATGATACCTGCGAAACTCCGCCAATAAGCCCGCTTTTGAGAGCAAATTTTAAGATATTTCAGTGTACTCATCTTCATTTTTACAGGGTTTTATGCAAAACTCAACTCTTCTATCACCTGGAGCAAAAGTTTGCAAGAGCCCCATTACAGCAATGTCATTTTGAAGAGAATTTTGCCAGAAGAGCACTCTTATTGTATTATAGACCCTTTTTCCAGACATGACCTAAACTACATATGTTACGTTGAAAACAAGTGTTGTTGATCAGCTCATCTGATTTGAGGCAAAGATTGAGGACCATTGAAAAAACCTGTTAGTGACATTTAGTTTCTCTTGAACAATCCACATGCAATTCTGTAAGAATCATCAGTATTCTAAGCTTGTTGGCGGTGAAATTGTAGCGTAAATAAATATTTAGAAAGAAAATCAAAGGAAGCAAAAGGAGCTTTCAAAAAACGGAAGAAAACACGTGTTCGTACAATGGGCCTGTTGCATAGATCGGAATTTTGATGTTTTTCATTGAAAAACAGAAAGTCCTGAGCAAGAGAAAAACGTTGATGGTCTCCGTTTTTCCCTACGATGTATCATTACAGAGAAAACACGACATGAAATTTGGACCCGTTTGAAACGACCCTGTTTTGGCGGGAAGAAGTTGCGGTGGCTCGCTACGTCACGATTTGTATAGCCGAGCGGTGCGAGAGTTGAGACCAGCGAAGCCAGTCACTGTCCTGTTGAATTCTTACGGCACGGCACTTACGCGGCAGTCGAACCCATCCCTCTTTACACGCGATTTTCTCGAATATCGTTTGTCTCACGTAAAAATTCATAAGGATCAAATCGAAAGAGCATTAAATTTCCATGCGATTTGATCTCTTTATATTCCTGCTCGAGTGGGTGGACATCAAATGCGGTGGACCGCGAAAAATGACGGATTAGCACAAAAAAGTCCGATATTGCATTTTTAAAATTGGTTTTTTACCCGTCTCAACAAGAGGTTCTGAAAACTTTGAGTTTAACGATCCGATAGGAAATTTTGTGTTCTTTAAAATTGTTCCTTAGTATTTTCCTTGTCAGATGAACGGTTATTGAGATACAGAGAGAAAATCAGTGAAAATGACGGCTTTCCATCGGAACTCCCGCATTATCAACTTTTGAGTTTTTCCTATTTCCAAGCTAACAGAAAAACTAAGAAAAAACCAGAAGTACACATTTAAAAGAGAATTTTACGTTCTTTAATTTTGATCATTACCACTTTTTATGCAAAATGCATCGTAATCGAGATAAATGAAAATTAATGCAAAAAGTTGATTTGCTCCGGATTAAAATAGTGACTACAACTCCCGAGTTCTCGTATATTTACCTGCATTTATCTCGATTACGATGCATTTTGCATAAAAAGTGGTAATGATCAAAATTAAAGAACGTAAAATTCTCTTTTAAATGTGTACTTCTGGTTTTTTCTTAGTTTTTCTGTTAGCTTGGAAATAGGAAAAACTCAAAAGTTGATAATGCGGGAGTTCCGATGGAAAGCCGTCATTTTCACTGATTTTCTCTCTGTATCTCAATAACCGTTCATCTGACAAGGAAAATACTAAGGAACAATTTTAAAGAACACAAAATTTCCTATCGGATCGTTAAACTCAAAGTTTTCAGAACCTCTTGTTGAGACGGGTAAAAAACCAATTTTAAAAATGCAATATCGGACTTTTTTGTGCTAATCCGTCATTTTTCGCGGTCCACCGCATTTGATGTCCACCCACTCGAGCAGGAATATAAAGAGATCAAATCGCATGGAAATTTAATGCTCTTTCGATTTGATCCTTATGAATTTTTACGTGAGACAAACGATATTCGAGAAAATCGCGTGTAAAGAGGGATGGGTTCGACTGCCGCGTAAGTGCCGTGCCGTAAGAATTCAACGGGACAGTGACTGGCTTCGCAGGTCTCAACTCTCGCACCGCTCGGCTATACAAATCGTGACGTAGCGAGCCACCGCAACCTCTTCCCGCCAAAACAGGGTCGTTTCAAATATTTTCAAATTTGAGCAACTTCGCACCCTTTTTTCTCGGTGTTCAAGCGTCCAAATCAAAAAAAGAAAAAATATGGGGTCAATGATTTTCATTCTAATTTTATAAAATGAAATAAAAAAATTTCATGCAACAGGCCCATTCCGAGTCTTGCGCTGATCATAGAATAAGGGCCAAGATTAAAAATAAACGGAAGAAGATTTTCCTACATGTTGACTACCTGTTCATCTTGCATTGAAAACTTTACCTTCCGGAAAAATACCAACCTTCTGATTCAAAGTTTGAGACCAAGGTTTGGGTAAGATAATGCATTCACTGCCAGGCTCGAAAGCTAAAAATAGCACAGCACTGCGCTGGTGTACTCCACGTGTAATGATAATGGATGACTAAATTTCTAAATTTACTCGAACGGTCCAAATATCCACAATATGCACTGAAACTCGTTACTGGAGTCGCGGCATTGACATCTGAGCCCGTAAAAGCCTCGAATTTGAAATTTAAACCTCTAAAGTTATTCATCCACCCGATCCACTCATTCCATGCTAAAGCATTTTTTTCTAATTGAGCTAAAGAGATGCGCTTTACGCCATCCTTTATCATTTTAGATCTAGTTTCTTTTACGTGGGGAATTATGACCCCCGCCTTCCCTGAGAGGGGGGAGTTGCCGACCCAACTCATATATTTACAAATGACACACCCTATCTTGTGATACATCATTCAAAAGGGCACAAAATTCTAAGACTTCATGCGCAAACCGCATATCGATATCTCGATTTGCATTCGATACATCGAAACTCAAAGTTCGAATTAGACCCATTTTCAAAAAATCGCAGCGCCCCTTAAAATTGTCAAAATCAAACAAATTCTCAGTGAAAAATGATCTACAGAGCGTGTACCTTACGGAAGTTATGACGTTACAACTCAAAATTCTATATGAAAATGACTTTTATGCGTAAAAATATTCTGAACATTCAAGATACTTGTGAATTTCTGATTCTCTCGGAAAACGGTCAGAGGGAGGTTGTATGGACTTAATCTCGGGAATTCAGTAACTTTGATGACCTTACAGCCCGCCAAAACAACATTTTTGTCTTTAAATGTCCATCTATTCTCGTTATCAAAAAGGGTAAAGTTTTTCATACTTAAATGACGATAATTTGATTTTGGAGGGGTCATCAGAGTTTTTTAATTCCCGAGATTTAGTCCATAAAATATCACTTTGACCGTTTCCCGAGAGAATCTGAGGTTCAAAATTATCAAAAATTGTTTAGGCCTGAAAATCATTTTGAAATAGAACTTGAGTAATAACGTCATAGCCATCGTAAAGGACACGCTCTGTAAATCATTTTCCATTCGAGATTCATTTAATTTGGACAGTTTTAAGAGGGGCGCTGCGATTTTTTGAAAAGGGGTCTATTTCGAACTTTGAGCTTTGTGATATATCGAACGCAAATCGAGATATCGATATGCGGTTTGCGCCTAAATGCTTAAAATTGTGTGCCCTTTTGAATGATGTATCACAAAATAGGGTGTGTCATTTGAAAATTATGAGTTGGGGCGGCAATTTACCCCCCCCCCCCCCAAGGGAAGGCAGGGGTCATGATTCCCCACGTAAAAGAAACTAGATCTAAAATGATGAAGGATGGCATAAAGCGCATCTCTTTAGCTCAATTAGAAAAATGGTACCTGGGGGGGGGATTTGAGAAAAACACCCTGTATATCGAACCATCGACAAATTTCTGAGATTTAAATGTCAAATTTGAGACTTCGGCGGGCTCAGAAGTGAAATCAGAACGAACTCAGACTTTCGTGTTCATCTCACTGCCTGCCCACACATGGAGTGAGAAAGGGAGATGAGAGGTGAGGAGGGGATCCTTAATGAGACACCATCATCCTCAGTTATCAATAAAAGAGAGAAACCCCCCGCCCCCTCGATGATAAAAACCTAATTTATTTCAAACAGCAGCTTTCTCGATAGACGTCGCCTCGAAAAAAAATTCTAAGATTGGCAGAATCTGACAGTAGTTAACTATTCGTACGTGCAGGATCTGTTTTTGCCTAAACAACGAATTGAAGGCGCGCCTTATCAACAGATGCAGCGTTTGGAGTCGGAAAATTGTTTTTGTTTTGTTTTGTTTCTGTTTTTATTTGTATTTTTTTTTCGACAATCTAGTGAAAATATAGTGTGCGAGAAACAAAATAAGGTAAGGACAAGCACTGATCAATTTTGTTGCAGTATCGGAATGATTCTTTCTTGCGATGATTAATCGTGCGCAGTTCTTAGAGGATGAAACAATTCTAGGCATGTCAAATCCACCGGGCGAGGTAGCGGACAAGGCCACGGTAGACCGCGTGTCTACCACAGTGGCGTACGCAGGATTTTTTTTGGGAGGGGCTTACAATGATGAGCGTTTGACTGAAAATTATTCCCCCCCTTCCCCTCCACCCACAAAAATCAGAGGTCTGGGGGAATTTTTCCCACTTAGCCCCCCTCCCCCTCGCGTACGCCACTAGTCTACAATGTCATCAGCTAAAGATGCCTCATCTTTGAGAGTCAAAATTGGCCAGTGACTATAAAAAAAAAAAAAAAAAAAAAAAAAAAAAAAAAAAAAAAAATCCACATTTGAGGAGTTAGACCTATTTTCCAAAATTTGTCATTTTTTTATTCGATGGCCTGTGAAAAATGTTACTTTACGCCTAATAAAGTGCCAAATCAAAAGTACTTCATGAGAAGAAGCAGTTATTGTTTATTCTTCCTTGTTTTCCACGAAATTGTCAATTTTGACTCTGAAGAATTCTAGGCGGGTTCTTCTTACTACGGTCAACGGTCATCTTGTATGTATTACTTTGGTATGGAACAGAACTCATCGATAAATACATATGATTCTATCAGGAACAGAACTCATCGATAAATACATATGATTCTATCAGGCACCTGACGTGACACTAACAATAGATAGAATTACTGATTATTTTTCTTACACTCGACGTTTATGCAATGAGAGATGGCTTTACAATATTATACAGGGTGAGAACATGTACATTTACAATGAAAACTTAGTTAATGAGTTTGAGGAAGCCTCAAATGTATAGATGCCGAAGATTTGGGTGATGACAGTACATGGTGATTGTTATTGGCCGCTGTCACTCTCGACACGAGGAGCATCGACACTTGAGAATCCATTCGACATCGATAAGAGCACTGTAATAAGAGCCGCTGAGGCGATCGCTCTCCGAGACGAGTTTCGTAAAACTGGTTCCCTCGAGCGTTGCATTGAAGCTATGTTGCTCGAAACAGTAAAACTCTACTTTTATTGTTGTACTTAGTTCAGGCACACAACATTTTCCGGGACACTCCCCGCAAGTCCTAGGCCGGTATTTCTTCCGACTCCGACAACGGCCAAAAGTCAACCACACTGGTCCCGGTACTTTCTGGGTAGCTCTGCATTCATGCCCCTTCTGTGAAGCAAAGAGTCAACATAAATATATTATTTTCAGATGACAGAAAACAGATCATTTCAAATTGAGAAGATATTGTTTCGTGTATTAATACATACATGTTCAACAGAAATTAACTAAGGCCCCCACCCCACACCCTGAAAAATCCTCCCCATTCAATCATGTTAAATCATTATTCATGCTCATTATTCACGCTCATTGTTTGAAGAAAACCTGCCCAACTTCAAAAAAGCAAATTCAGGCTTCAAATTTGAGAATCGACTTTCTAAATAGAAATGTCTTTATGTTTACCGCAAAACATGACCCTATAAATGGGAGAAAGGTTTTTAAATGCACAACGTAGATATATTGATAGATATGTTCATTATCCTCAGTGCAAAATAATTTTAGCTTCTTGAGGTGACAGATTGGTGATTTGCTCGCGTTTGGGGTAACAGGGATTAGGAGTGGGTTAAGCCACGGGTATGAGTATAAACACGGGACGAATAATTAATAGCCCCTTCCCGGCGTTCCCGTCGCTTGTTTATACTTTAGTTTCAGAGGGACTCGAACCCTCGATATCTATTTTCCTTGTGCGTACGCGAATGTCAGTGTTTACGTAATTTCTAAAGACAATGAAACGCCCACGCAGAAAGTAAACTCGACAACCAAGGTAATTTAAAAGTTCAGCGCGCAGTGAAAGCAAACGTGCGAGATTTTGGGCTACATTTAGCGTGCTTTGGTTTTTTTCTTTCAATTTGGTCTCTTTGATTTAGTTTTAGAAAAGTAGGCGCAGCTCAAACATAATCTTTGGTTAATTTTCAATCTCCATTTCTTCATATGTAAACAAAACTTGCCAGTAACTTTAACTTTTGGGTTTGGACGCGTTTTTCAATGAAAAGCCAGCGCTCGAATTCATTTTCATTCATTTGCATATTGTGTAGTACGAAAAATAAGGTTTAGAAATTCCAAAGATTATCGATCTAGGTGCGCCTTCACTTCTGTAACGACCTAAAAATGTTTCTGCAAAATATCTCGTCAATATTTTCTTAAAATAAGGCTGAAAGTACCAAAAAAACAGTCAAGTCGCAAATCGGTTCGAAGAGAGGTATTATATTTTCAGTACTTTCCACAGATGAATTATAGAGACTGACATTTTTCTTGAAGATCAATTGCTATTGACCAGGGCTCGAAAACTGTTGGGACGAAAATACGAAATGATCACTTAATAATAATTTTTTTTTTTTTTTTTTTTTTTTTTTTTTTTTTTTAAGTCCTCACCATAAATCTAGGTGGAGTACCATTTTCTCCCCACATTTCCCGGTCCCCGTTAGACATTCATCGAACGGTCGTTCTCAGAGGGCAGAAATCAGCAGAAGAAGATAACTACTAACCAATTATAACCCAACTAATTTGTAATCCGTAAAATTCGCGCCGATTATTTATCTTTTCATGCATCACGCATAATTTGACTTGTACCTAACAACCCTAACTGAAGGTATGAATGGACTAAAAAATAAATTAATGAGTAGTAGCACTAGTAACGTCTAGCTACCGCATCAAGATGGCTGGCTCGTTATGCTGATTAATGCCGATATTTCACAGCGAACGAATAGACTGGTTAAAAAAAAAATGGAGGAAAGACAATCAAAGTAAGGTAATCTCACGATTTGGCCGCTGAAATATAACGGGGGAAAAAATGTCGGATTTTTTTTTTTTTTTTTTTTTTTTTTTAAATAAAGGAAATCGTCCTCTACACAGTGTTCTACCAGAGTTTCTGTTCAAAAGCCAGTACCGGCCACCAACCCATTTTCTTTGTACAAACGGGCGAAGAAAGTTGTGGGTCTTGGATAAGCGGATGCGAAGCATGTTAACAAAATAATCTAATCTGACAGCCCGCTGTCCTCACGTCTCATCTGCTTAAAGGAGCTCAAACATTATTTTTTTTGGTAACACATGAAAGTAATCCAGATTTTATTAAATCATCCAACATTTCTGGAGTTTTATAACTCTGTGTGGCGCAGTGGAGAAAGGATGATCCGGAGAACGGCAAAACTTCCGAACAGGAGGAAAATATTCCTCCGAGTCAAACTGCGGTAACCCGAGTGACAGGAAATATTTTCAAGGCGAAACATTTTGCTCATTATTCTTTCATGCGTTTTGCATACCTACATGGGCGGCACGCTATACCACGATTGCCACGCCCGCGAAAAAGAGTCGAACACATCGCATGGAAACGCGCTCAGAGAGCGGGGAGGAAATGCGAAACATCTTTCCCACTGCTGATAACTTCATCATTAATTCAAAGGAGTTCATTCATTTGTTCCACTGTTAGTTAGTTATTAGGGTAGTAAGCTCCGTTGCCACTTTTGACTGTTCCAGTGTGTTGAGAAATTTTAACACTGCATGATACCCCCCCCCCCCCATCCAACCTAATATGTATTTTTCAATTCAATAGGTGGTCAAATAAATGGGGAAAAATGGTAAAACAAAATAATAATAGGACGATTTTTACTCATTTTCCTATTGCTTACTCTTTTAATGCACGAGCTGTTTGATATAAGGATGTTTACGTAATGTGACACCGGTGTCACCTTATGCAGTGTAGGGTTGATCGTTGAACGTCGGAGCACATTGGCGAATCCACCGGGGGGGAGGGGGGCTCAAAGGCAAGGAGCCTCGAATTTTGCCTTTTTTCAATAGAAAACATGCACACATTAACTGCTTGACATTTATAAGTTCATGGGCGGGCCCCCTTCCTCCCGGCAAAATTTTCTAGATCCGCCACTGTCTACGCATCGAAGACGATAAAGTTCGATGGCACAATTTTTTCTTTCCCATGTTTCAAGTTTAAGATTTCCTCGCAAAATCGGATCATTGAAACTCCTCCTTGAAAATGGGAGGGAGAAAAATATTTGATATATCTCCGATCTATTCCTGACTATAAAGGGCAGGTGTCTCAGACCACCCGTGTAGGGCATTTTTCTCAAAAACTGCTGAACCAAATGATTTGAAACAAAAAAAAAATGAATGAATGAATCAATGAATTTGGGAATTGACCCCAAATTTTCCGTTTTTGATATTTTCAGAAGCCCCCGATAGGCCGGGTGGAGGGGGGGGGGTTGGTTCAAACACATTTTTCGAGTTTTCTCGAAAAAGTCACCAATAAAGATATAACAAAAAGTTTTTTTTTTTTTTTTTTTTTTTCCAAAAAGGAGAGGCAACAAACGACATATTTGCCCCTATACATTTTCTCCACAAATCACAAATTTGTTGAATTATAGGGGCTTTTTGGAATTTTTTTGAATCGGTCTTTGTGCCCACCTTGTTCAGAGTTTCTCAGAATTCTTTACAGCTTCTGAAAGCAAAGATCAAGACCTTTCGATTGATGTGCCACATGTTACCTTAAAGTGGAGAAAAGAGGTGTTTTACGCCAAATCAAAATGTTGGGGCTTAACTGGCCCAAACCATGGAATCGCGCCAATTCTGGCATTGAAGCCACAAAATTTTGATTTGGCGTAAAACACCTTATTTTCTCACTTTAAGGTAACAAGTGGCGCATCAATCGGAAGGTCTTGATCTGTTCGCTCAGAATCTTTAAAGATTTTTGAGAAATTCTGAACAGGGTAGTCACAAAGGCCGAATCAAAAAGTTTAAAAAAAAAAACCCTATAACTCAACAAATTTGGGATCTGTGGAGAAAATTTATGGATCACAAATGTCGTTTGTTGCCTCTCCTTTATGTAAAAGAACTTTTTGTTATATGTTTGTTAGTGACTTCTTCTAGAAAACTTGAAAAATGTGTTTGACACCCCCCCCCCCCCCCCAGGCCTATCGGGGGCTTCTGAAAGCATCAAAAACGGAAAATTTTGGGTCAATTCCCAATCTGACTCATTTGTTTCAAATCATTTGGTTCAGCAGTTTTCGAGAAAAATGGCCTACACGAGAGGTCTAGGACACCCGGTATAGAGTTTCGGGAAATCACGTAAAGGATTCCTAAATCATATTTATGGAGTCAACATCGGTATGTTTTCCCCAGTGGCGTCGCGTGCAGTTTGGCAACAATGTATCATATCCATTTAAACTCATGTAAAAGATCGAATTCAGGGGGTGCACAGTGCACAAGGAAAATTCGATATATTTAACGAGTTTAAATGGAGCTGTTGCATTGTTGCCAGATGGCACGCGACGCCACTGGTTTTCCCCAAATGAACGTGGGTCCGAGAATGCTCCCATTTCGAGCTTTGAGTCGCCAAATCACAAGTCTATTTAACTTATTATTAAAATAATCGGATGGAGAAAATTCTTCAGAAACATTTCCGCTCCAGGGCATTATTCCGATTCGACTCGTTTCAAGCGAGGTACTCCGCTCGTTAATACGCGGTAGGGAGGAAGATTACTGAGCGACCGGCCGGCCACGACCAAGCTTAATAAGCATTAGTGCTTCAATTTGAATTATTTTCCGAAGACCTAACGTTGTTTTTAAAGGCATTCAGTTTCGAGATTAAAAGAAAAACGTGTAAGTCAAAGTACAGAGATTTTTGAAAATAATTAAAAAACGTCAAAACTATGATTCCCCCCACCACCCTCCTAACGGTATGCCCCTAAAAGATCCAGTTTCATTGTTAGCATCTCCATTCTACTTACATTTTTTCCATCATCTTTCCATACTTCATGAAAATCAAGGATTATTGGCAGCTCAGCAACGAGTCATTTCCTATCACTTTCGTTTCCTTGTATTGACTCATTTCCCTCGGCTTCGAGGTATGGGTGAATATACAATAATGGGGCAGTTGCAAGGGTCTGAAATGTTGTGTTTTTTATACAGAAAATGATAGTACTTGATAAGCTGAGAACAATGGTGCCTTTGGTTTTTTCCTAAGTGTCTTGGTTTTGGAGATACACACGTGTAAAGTTACACAAATTCGTGTGTGTAGTGACGTCAATACGCGGAATTCCCATTTAAAACAATGTATTTCGGGCCAAAATCTCATCTCCGGAAAAATGGGACTTAATTAGAAACCAAAGGCATCTTTGTTCTCAGCTCATCAAGTACTTCCATTTTCTTCATAAAAAACACAACATTTCGGACCCTTGCAACTGCCCCATTCATCTTATGTCTCTCTCTCCTCCCATTCAAATACGTGCGTTAGAAAGGAACGGAGATTGGGGCTAAATTCACGTGATGGCACCCCCTCTGCTATAGTCCTCTATCAAAAGTGTTCAACCGGCCGGAGAGAGAGAAAGATAAATTCCTCTCTGTCAACCCATGCTTCGTAGTAGAAGAGTGAAACGGGGTCCGTTCCTATTAAATTGTACTCAAGAGAGAGATAGCTTCCTCAATTTAAAGACGGTCTTTAAATCATGAGCACACCTATCTTGTTTCGACTTTTTATTGTATGTCACCTCCTTGAATCTTTACTTTATTTAATACATACTTTACGTGAAGTATCATATCATCAACGCTTGTAAAACTAGAGAGATTTTATGGACTAAAGATAGCCCTCAAGGAAAAGAATCTTCAGAAACAAGCGCATCTCTTTCGTAGGATTCTGGTCATTAATATGATCCTTGAAGACACTTCACGAGGATATCTTACATGCAGAGACGAAGGCAACGAGAACAACGGAGATCTCAAGTGTTTTTTTTATAGGATCATAAAAGCTTGCGGCTGAGGCTAAGGATGAGGATGAGGATAGGAAAGGGAACAAAAGTCTGACTGAATTTATTCGAAGCTGAGTTTTTCTGACGTATTGTCTCAAGGTAAAATTCAAAAGTTGTCTCTTTGGGTGTTTTAATTTTTAATTTTTCTCCTGCCCGGACTCTAAGCTCCCTTTACTAGGTATCTGTTCTCCAGTTCTGAACAAGTTGAGTAAAAACTTCTACGGCGCAAAAAATTGCGAGCGTTTCTTTCTGCTCGAAGATTTACATAAAGAACGGCAAAAGTGTCAACGGCAGTTGACACAAAGCTCATCTGAGGAGCTCAAAATATCAGAGGCAACGTTTCTTAAAAAATTGAAAAACTACACTAAATTGTTTCCATTGATGTTTGTTTGTTGATACCTTCTTAGAGGCTGCAAGTCAAGACATTTTTTCAAAAACTACCACTTAAATAAAATAATGACAGTACGAGGGTCATCCAAAAAGTAAGTTTACACATACAAGGTAAATTTCTCCAAAACCAACGTCAAATCATCAAATCTGTAAAATACCCCTTATTTTTAATACCAAGAGCTCCCAATTCACGCCAAGTTCACCACCATACTTAGGAACTAACCGCCTATGAATGTTCGCAGCAAACATTGTTTGCGACGGAAAAACTAAAATCAGTGGGATCCCACAGTCAGAAACGTTATGTAACGGCAATTCCACGATGACACGCCCACCTCTGATTCAATGATAGGCGGATCATTATCAAACCGACCACATTATATCGGTTAACTACTTTTTCCTTTCCAATCCCAAAACAGAAAGTAGATTTTCGGACCTGTCTTATCTTTGATAACTCGTAGGAAAACGAAAGCGATGACAACAATGCAACCATGTGTTGTGGGTCTCTTATCGCCGCGTTGCCCACTAGACATAAACAAAGATTTTCGGGACATGGAAAGGTGTTGTTTCTTAGCTTTAGGAACATATTGGCGTTGATAACTTCTTACAAAAACTATCTTATTAGACTCGTTATAAGCTCTTAAATAAATTTTATTTCACACATTTTTAATGTATCTTGCTGTTAAGTGTACATTACCTTGATTTTTATCCAAGCACGGTGTGTTTTAAAAAATTTTAATTCGTCTGAAAACCACTAGAGATTTTTTTGCATGACACTGCTGTAGGATGTGTATACATTCGAAAAATGACAAGCAGAAAATCTGGGGACCCCCCGTTTTTTCTAAACGGGGGTTTTAGGGGTTTTTTGAGGTTTTTCATGGTTTTACCGTGCTTTTAATGCACTACGTCATCTTGTAACGCTTAGAAAACGTTTTCAGATCATTAAATATGATTTTCACTTACATTTAGACACCCCCGCACACACGGACCCATGTCACCCCTCCCCCTCCCCCCCTTGACCCTCAACACCCATCCTTGAAGGACCTTACTCATACGTACATGGTAAATTTCAGTCAATGCACTGAACTGTGTCATAAAATTTAAAAACAAGGGCTCTAAGGCTGTCATGCACTTTCCCCGAGGGGAGACCCCCCCCCCCCCCCCTCCTCCAATGTCTCTAACCCTGTGGCCTGTACCCAGTGGCGTACACAGGATTTTTCTTGGGACGGGCTCGCACTGATGAGCGTTTGACTGAAAATTGTTCCCCTCCCTTCCCCTCCACCCACAAAAATCGGAGGTATGGGGGGGCTTTAGCCCCCTTAGCCCCCCCCCGCGTACGCCCTTGCCTGTACCACCCTTAGGAATCGGTATGGATGTGGTAAAAGTGTCCTCTAACCTATTCTCATTATATCTATATTCACCTGCCTACTGCTGATATTGAAATTAGGATGGACCTCAACTCCGTCCAGATTCGCCTGATAAGAGATAAGTGTGGAGCCATCTGGAGCTGTACTATCGACGAATTAAAGATTGTCGCGAGATTTCCACAAATTTTCAGTTATGGGTGTGAGTGTGGAGCTTATCTTCAACGGCTTTTCCCGCCCCACCCGTACTGGCCTCTCGCCTGCAAGGTGTGAGCACAGAATAATACAATCAGAACGGAAACTCTGTCGGATTTTGAAGCAAATTCATTTCGCGTCCGCCATGTTGGGATATAGGGTGTTTACATCAGGATTCGCGCGTGAAAAAAAATATAGGACATGATCCGCGAAATTTTCATTCTAAAATTCCATTAGAATGAAAGTGAGGGCCGAAACTTAAGATTTCTTTCCAGAATTTACAGAAATAAATGAGTTTCAACACAAATCACACACGTCCGCCATGTTGGGATGTAGGACCACAGCGTTGCCTACTGGTGCCGTTAAATTCCAAACTTGCTTCCATTGGTTCTTATGGGAGTTTCCGTTCTGATTGTATTATTCTGTGGTGTGAGGAGTATGAAGAGTGGCCGAACCGGAACCTTGAAGGTGAAACTTAGCTCGTGAACTGCTCGCGACAAGCTTTAATTCGTCGATAGTACTATCAACGACAACACACACCGCCGCGCCGCGCCGCGGCCGGGCCTGCAAAGTGTCGAATAGATAGCCGTTACTGATTGCAAATGATCAGCTATGTGCAACACATGTTGCCTACTTGACATTTTGCAGGAGAGATGGGCTTTTCCTCTGTCGTTGATAATACCTACGAGACTGCCGAAACAGTGCAATCACAAGTTCCAACGTTGCCACAGCAGGCGCTGAATCCCATCATATACTGGCGAGCATTTTAGCCTCGCTTGGTACAGGCCACAGGGTTAGAGACATTGGAGGAGGGGGGGGGGTCTCCCCTCGGGGAAAGTGCATGACAGCCTTAGAGCCCTTGTTTTTAAATTTTATGACACAGTTCAGTGCATTGACTGAAATTTACCATGTACGTATGAGTAAGGTCCTTCAAGGATGGGTGTTGAGGGTCAGGGGGGGGGGAGGGGGAGGGGTGACATGGGTCCGTGTGTGCGGGGGTGTCTAAATGTGAGTGAAAATCATATTTAATGATCTGAAAACGTTTTCTAAGCGTTACAAGATGACGTAGTGCATTAAAAGCACGGTAAAACCATGAAAAACCTCAAAAAACCCCTAAAAACCCCTAAAACCCCCCTTTAGAAAAAACGGGGGGTTCCCAGATTTTCTGCTTGTCATTTTTCGAATGTATACACATCCTACAGCAGTGTCATGCAAAAAAATCTCTAGTGGTTTTCAGACGAATTAAAATTTTTTAAAACACACCGTGCAAGGAATTGGGTCCGTGAAATTCCGCGTTTCGATCCACTTTGCGTCAGTGGCGTAGCGTGCAATCTGGCAACGTTGTACTGTGACCATTTAAACCCATGTAATAGGTAAAATTCGAAGGTGTTCACCGAACACCCAATACTTCGATCTTTTTCATGGGTTTAAATGGTTGAACTGCAACGTTGCCAAATTGCACGCCACGCCACGCCACGCCACTGCTTTGCGTCGCGTTGTCAGGTGAAAGGAGCGCGCCGAGAATTGCCCGCGTAAAAGTCTATTTTCTCGCGAGCACCAGTGTTGGGGAAATGATGGGGTGGGGTGGGGTGGTTGGTGGTAATCGATTACAAGATTACTTGAATCGTAGTCGTCGTTTTAGTGGAGGGCAATAATCAGAGCTGATTTAAAAATTAAAAATCACCCATTCATATTAGTTGAAAAAGAATTAGATCTAATCGAAATGATCCCCAAGTTTATTTTAAATCGGTCAAGATTGCTTTTAGTTACCATCCTATATGGTTTGGCGATAACCGATTACTTGGAAATCGTGTAACCGATTACAACCCCATTTTGCCCAGTATGAAGAGACCTGTGCAGTGTGTACCTATAAGAAATGAGATACTTTTTATAGATTTAATCCATCGTATTTCGTTTCGGAGGAGTCAACTATAATTGTTTGTTTTTTTTTGTTTTGGATGACCTTCGTACAGCGTAGAGTCCCTGTGTGTAGAGAGTTAAGACAAAAGGATAGTCAATCTTTGATTGGTCATGCGTTTTACGCTATACGGGCGCCGCGCCGCGCCGCCATTGGATGCGTTTTTGTACATTCGTTTACTAACGAAGTAGTCCAGTGGTATTTTACGAATAAAGAATAACTTGTTGATGACCTTGTTAATTTTAATTATGATACACCTCAAGAATGTCTATTACGCGCAAAAAAATCTTCAAAAGCGTAAATAGATTTCGATCAACAAAGGCAGTGAAAGATTACACCGTTAGAAACTACGAATTTTTCCGATGGCAGTGCTCATGGTTTCACTTGTCTTAACTCTTTACGTACAGCAGACTCTAATTTAGTGAGCATCGCACTCTTTCGACGAAGTTGATGCTTTGGTCGAGATATTATCACAGCATTGGTGGCTTGTGCAAAGCAGTGGCGGCTCGTGCGATTTGGCAACAGTGTTTTTATCCCATTTAAATACATGGAAAACAATCGAAACTCGAGGAGGCTGCCAGCCTCCGCTTGAATCGATTTTTTACCTAAGTTTAAGTGGGGAAAATGCATGGTTGCCAAATCTCACGGGCCGCTACTGGTGCAAAGTGGCAACAACGAATCCTCTCCATTTAAACCTATGCAGTACAGTGGTCAATCTTTAGGGGATATACTGAATGGTTGACAAATAGCACAAGTCGCCACTGTAATCACAGTGGATTCAATAAAACATGAAAGGAGCGAAAGAAAATTACCCTGATATGATGATGAGTTCTAGATTTGAGTAGAGGCACTGGCGCAGTGCACGGTCGCAGGTGACACAACCGCGTTTCATTTTTAAGAACACACTGTGGATTTAGATTCGAGACTCGATGCGAAAAACCGAGTCCGCACTCAATGGAGCACGAGGTCCATTGAGAAAAATTAGGAAGGCACTCTGGTGGTCGCTGAGCTGTGAACATAATCACAAATCAACAAATTAGAGTGAAAAATACAAATTAGATTGGCCGGAAGTGATAATGAATAGGCACAAATCAAACCTTGAACGTTTGTGGGTACTGTTCGCATCGGAGATATAAAATGAATATAAATTGTGATTTGGCTTGCTAACGAACAAAGATAATCGACGAATAAGGTGACTACTGAAAATGGGCAATGTAGGTATTTCCATGTTTTGGTTACGATACTTACAACCACAATCAAAAATTAAGGGAAAAACAAGGAATGAAGAACTTTGTGATAGAGGACTCCTAATCTAATTCGCTCGGAAATAATTCTTTGCTAAATAATATTCGTGGTTTCTACCTTCTCTACATGGGGCTTTTTCTAACTTTATACCTATAATGAATAGTTAATTGTTGAGTAGAATCAAGCGAAAATTACGATAAGCACATTAAAAAATTACGAAATTCACTCACAGACTCACAAAATTACTTTTACCTTTAAGGCATAGTGGAAAAGTCACGCAGGTATCATAAGAGCTTTCTATCTAAATTATTACTCTCTCTAGAGAAGCACACAGGAAAAAGTCTCACATTAGATAGGAATCTCCCCTAGAGGCGGCGCGGCGCACTATGGTCCAGAAGTCCGATTTAGGAAGACATTAGTTTGCATTAAAATCGCCCAATATCTTGAAAACGGCTCATCTGACATCGAAAATGGTTATCACAAAAAAGTTAAAACGGTTCACGTTCTACCTTTTTTGTAATAACCAGTTTTGGTGTCAGATGAGCCGTTTTCAAGATATTGGGCGATTTTAATGCAAACTAATGTCTTCCTAAACCGGACTTCTGGACCATAGTGCGGCGTAGCTCCACCATTACGCCTTACATTTTGAAGTGAGTCATCTGTGAGTGAGTTTCGTAATTTTAAATATGCTTGTCGTAATTTGCGCTGGTTTTTATCATGGAATGAATTATTCAATCGCACATAGAAGTAGTTAGCAAAAGCTCCAGTCTCTGTGTTGCGGTGGCACAGAGAACGGTAAAGTATTTCAGGTAAAGATCCACGGCTCTTGCACTCCGGCGAACATATAATCCATGTATTTAAAATTGGTCAAAACAATCGATTGTTAAAATGAGGCTGAGGCTGACAGCCTCTTAGAGAATCGATTGTTTTCCATTCGTTTGTGTGGAAGGGGGGGGAGAGAGGGCGTTTTCCACATTGCTCGAGCCGCGGCTGGTGCGATCACTGTACCCATACCAGGTTGATGTCACTGGACTAAGGTCATGTGAATGCTACGCGTGTTCACTGCAGGAAGCCCATCTTGCTAACACGCAAATACAAATCTGCTTGACGCGAAGACAGCTGTTTTTTGGTTTCGTTTTTTGTTTTTTTATTTTATTTTGGGGCTATCAAAGTTGGAATAGTTACGCCTTAATATGGTTAAAGATTCTTTGATCACATCATCTGCTTGCACTGCAGTGTTGCCAGGTTTGGACGGGGTGGAATAGCCACGCGTGGACAGTTTTCGAGTTGGTTACTAGCCACGCTGTGGATAGGGATGGAGGATCGACGGGCACAGGGGCGGAAGCGTGGCTAAATTCTCATCAAAATAGTCCACGTGTGGACGAATCTAGCCACTATTGGCAACTCTGCTGCACTGCAGCATAGGAACATTGTCGGATACATTATTTTCCGAGTGGAATTGAATCAGTGGCGGCTCGTGCGATTTGGCAACCATGCTTTTTTACCATTTAAACCTATGCAAAAGTATCGATATCTAGGGGGTGCATTGCACCTCCTGAAGATCGATTGTTTTACATAGGTTTAAATGGTGGGATTCCACTGTTGCCACATTGCACGAGCCGCCACTGAATTGAATCCTGCGACTCGTCGGCTCAAAGTAATTGGATGTGAATTTCTTTTAGAAGGGGTCATGCAGAAAGGCATACGTACCAGTATGACTATCACACATCCATTCTCTACAACACTGGCCGGGTATTTCAACCAGTCTGGGATGTAGACAGTTGCTTAGTGGAAAAATGTTTTCTTGAGGACACAAGGAGGCGCAGGCATACGTCCCATTCTGAAAAAGAGACGGTAATAATTATCCACGGTTACAAAAAAAAAAAAAAAATGAATAGAGGGAACAGATTTTAACGCACGAAACAAAAAAGCTCACACGTAAGTACAAACTATATCCCTTAAAAAAGTTAGCTGGACACCAACTCGCAAAATTCTGGTGATTTGATGATGAGATTTCAATCATGTTATAACTTTTCCATCTTAATACTACCTGACCTGATTTTAAGAATAAGCTTACAAAAAAAAAAAAAAAGTCTTCATAGAGAAAACTGGTTCATTTCAATGCTCTCAAATAATTTCCTTGTCGAAGGGATTTTTATTCACTGATAAGCAGAAGACGCAAGTCAACTTTGAGTGAATATATATTTGTCATTAAATCAGTCAGTTTATAGTCATGTCATTACGCACAATATGCCACAGCGATCTAAACTTTTCATTCGGGGGATTTTGGTTATTGTGAAAGTTCAGGCAGTTATGGGGAGGGGGGACGAAAAAAGACCCCAAAAACAAAAAACTCAAGGAAAAAAGGCTCACATTTAATCTGTCCCATTCTGAAAGTCAAACGGTTCCCAAAAGACATTTTAATTTACACAATTCAGAGTTTGCTCTCGAACCCAGTTTTCGGATACGCTCCGACCCTTCCTTTATCCTGATAGTGGACAGGTGTTGATATTGGTCTCCAGAGATATTTTCTCGAACTGACCCGCTTTTAAAGTTGTGTAAATTCAATCGAAACGCCCTATGTTCCTTACATGTGCTTTTTTATTCCATTCTCGTTTGCTTTTTTTCGCTTGTAACTAACAAGTTTATGTGTCTACTTGTATTGTTTTCTTATTCAGTGAGCGTTTCCCCCCATTTTTATGACTTTTCGTGAGAACTTCCCTGGCTATTTTGACGATGGTTTTCACGGTCCCAGTTCATGCTTAATTTAGCTAAGAGCACGAACAAAAGGCAATTTATTTGCTAACGCAACTACTAGGGTGAGAAACTCAATCTCAGCTGTGTTTTTATCGCGTTTGCTTTCCAAATCTTCGAGCCAGTCATTTAATACATCGTTCCAAGTTTGTCTGACGTTGCAGGAAAATGCGTGGCTCTCGAGTATTGAGTATTCACTTTTAAACTTACGGACAAGCTAACGTTCTGTGTTAAAGTTCAGTAATCTTGACTTGATCGGACAAATGGGACTTTTCACTGAGAAAAATTTCCTGTTACCGTAACCGGACGTACAGTTAATACGAGGGTGGATTTTAAAGTAAGTTTACCTATTTTTTTCCTCGGAAACTATTAATGTTAGAAAAAAAAACAACCCAGAGTTGAAACAAACGTACTCTCAGCTTTTTAACGAGCTACAGTTTTTCAAATTTGGATTACGCTTCGCGAAGATATCGTGGATTTTCCACACCCGTCTCTCCTTCAAACGTGCCCACCTTTTCAGCCTCACAAAAAAACATGAACTCAAGACTTTGAAAAAGTAAAATAGAGCTATTATTTGATTGAAACAAGTTATAACAATGTTGTGAGGCATCTCACCTCATTTTTTGACATAGTCACCCGCTAGATTCTTGAATTTTTTACATCGGTGCAAAAATTTCTGTATACAGCCGTCGTAAAATTCTTTCCCCACACTCCTCAACCAGGTTTTGACGCAAGCTGTTAATCCAGTTTCAATTCATGATGATTGCACTTTCAGTACTGACCGAAATTTTGAAGATCGATACAAATTGGATCATTTTATCAGTAGAAGAGTAGTCTATTTAGTAATAAAACAAGCATTCAGGTGTTACTGAGATGTCTGATCCGGAGATAAGCGCATCACCTGCCGAAACTCGCAGTTTTCTATAGCGCGTGAAAAGGTGGGCACGTTTGAAGGAGAGACGGGTGGGGGAAATCCACGATATTTCCGCAACGCGTTAGCCAAATTTGAAAAACTAAAACTCGTTGAAAAGCTGAAAGTACGTACATTTCAACGCTGGGTTTGTTTTTTTTTCTAGCATTGATAGTTTCTGAGAAAAAAAAATTGGTAAACTTACTTTAAAATCCACCCTCGTACTTATCTACTTAACCGGAATTCCTGTTATTGTAACAAGAAATTTCCGTCATTTCAACAGGAATTCCGGTCGAGTAATAGGAATTTCTGTTGAAAAAACAGGAATTCCGGTGAAGTAAGTACTAGACAGACGTCCGGATAAATTAACTGGAAAATTTTTCTCAGTGTAGGTGGATAACTGCGAGAGATCGATAAGAAGCATTGTCACAGATTTCAATTTGGCAACAATGATTTCGCTCTATTTAAATCTAATTAAATTAATCGATATTCAAAGGATTCACTGAATCTCTAAGAAGTCGATACTATTACATAAGTTCAAATGGCAAAACAACTGGTTGCCAAATTAGACGAGCCGCCACTGATACAATAATTTACATGTTTCCAAGTTTGGTTGATTCATGGCAACCAGGGAGACTTAGAATCAAGGCCTCGAAAAAAATCAGAGAAAAATATTAGATGCGGTTTTGAAAAAAAATATGAATTAGATTGCTTTGACGGCGCTTAACACCAGAAACCGTATCACTTTACGCAGAAATCAATGTTTTAAACCACTTAAGCTGGAGCGAAAGTTTGTAAAATAACCGGCATGTCTGAGGAACAAACAACAATTTAAAGCGTCTTAATTCGTAACAGGACGAGATTGAATTCTGAAGCACGCTCAAGAGGAAGGAATCGTCAAAACATTCAATTAAAATGAGATTTAAAGAGAGACAGTTAAAATAAAACAGGAAAAGCGAAATAAAGCTCGTCACGAGTGAAACAATGGTATTTTGAAAGCAATCTCGGCTCTTTAAAAGATGCGCACAGCGGGCGAACGGCAACGGGCTTTAATCCTGCGGCGCGCGTTAACGTTTTATTATGACACTAAGGTCGAAACATTCTACTTATCTTCGTCGTTACCATCATTTTATTGCGTAAAAGGTTCCTCAACTTCGACGAGATTCCTTCAACGCTAATATGGAACCTGGACGAATTGAAATCAACGAATGCCCAACATATTTTATCTATTAAATTAATATAATGGCGTCACTTCACAAATACGTCAATGAGCATGTGTACAGGTCAAGATTAATTATTAATGAAAATATAATGACAACATCAATATAAGAACAAAAGAAATGAAACACAAGAATGAAAAACAGGATTTGAAAATTTATTTTAGCTCTAAAAATTAAAATTGATTCGAAGTTTTGATGAGCTTATTTATGATACTATATATATTATAGACATTTCAGGCACCCTATACGGGCGCCCTCCACCGTCCACGGTCAGCATTCTAGGGGTACGGGCTGTAGTTGGTCAAGTTGGTGTGTGATGAGAGAGTCAAGCGCTGCGACACGGCTTGGAGGAGGGAAGGCAAGCGACAGAATAAGTCTCCCCCACCCCCTCTCTAATTTACAAAATCAATTTGTGGCGTTCACAGGCGGCTTTTTCGATTTTTTTTTCAGGGATCTCCTCAGAATCCCCTAAGATTAGAATTCTGATAGTTCCAATACCCCAAATTTGAGGGGAAATCGCTTCAGCCAATTTTCGGGAAACTAGAAAATACATTTTGGAGGAGCGTTAGCTTTACATTTATAATTTGTTACTTTTAGTGATTAGGAAGGGTTGGAAAAATAGAGACTCCCTAAGGAAACGGCTCTCCATGAAGAAAGAAAACAAATTCAAAGGTGACAAGTGATGACTCCTAACAAATGTGGGCTCCCTCCGACTATCCTAAACCCTGCCGGAGAGGCATAGTAGTTTCACATAGAGTACCTATACAGGGTGTTTTTTTATCTCCCCCCCCTGGTTTTTTTTCTTGCTAATTGAGATAAAATGTTGCGGTTTGGACTATTCTTCATCATTTTGGCTGAATTTTCTGTTTTTGGGGTCGAACCCCCCCCCCCCAGCCCCCCTAGGGGGGCCCCCAGGGGGGCTATCTCAAAAATTTCAAATGGCAACCCCTATCTTGTGATACATCGTTCAAAAGGGCATAAAATTCTAAAACTTTTGGCGCAAACCGGAAGTTGATATCGTTTTTCGTTTTCGAGATATCGAATTTCAAAGTTCGATTTGGAACCATTTTCAAAAAATCATTACTCCACTTTGGAAAGCCGGAATTGAAAAAACTATGGGTCCAAAATACTCTAAAAAGCAAGTACTTTTCAGATAACGAAATGGTTTTGCCATAAAATTAGTCCAAGTTTGATTTTAGAGCCCCAAATTTTTTTTAAAAATTTTGCCCCTAAAAGGGGCTATCTTGAAAATTCCCTTCCACGACCCTTATTGAATGATACGTCGATTAAAAAAGCATAAAAAACTGAACATTTTGGCGCAATCCGGATATCGATATAGTTTTTCGTATTCGAGATATCGAATTTTGAAGATAGGCGAAAATTGAATTTTTAATATTCGATATCTCAAATACGAAAAACGATATCGATATCCGGATTGCGCCAAAATGTTCAGTTTTTTATGTTTTTTTGATCGACGTATCATTCAATAAGGGTCGTAGAATGGAATTTTCTAGATATCCCCTTTTAGGGGCAAAATTTTTAAAAAAAATTTGGGGCTCTAAAATCAAACTTGGACTAATCTTATGGCAAAACCATTTCGTTATCTGAAAAGTACTTGCTTTTTAGAGTATTTTGGACCCATAGTTTTTTCAATTCCGACTTTCCAAAGTGGAGTAATGATTTTTTGAAAATGGGTCCAAATCGAACTTTGAAATTCGATATATCGAAAACGAAACACGATATCAACTTCCGGTTTGCGCCAAAAGTTTCAGAATTTTATGCCCTTTTGAACGATGTATCACAAGATAGGGGTTGCCATTTGAAATTTTTGAGATAGCCCCCCTGGGGGCCCCCCTAGGAGGGCTGGGGGGGTTTCGACCCCAAAAAAAGAAAATTCAGCCAAAATGATGAAGAATAGTCCAAACCGCAACATTTTATCTCAATTAGCAAGAAAAAAAACCAGGGGGGGGAGATAAAAAAAAACACCCTGTATAAGAGAGAGTATGGCGCGGCGGTCTGTGAATCCTACGCTGATTGGCTGCGACATTTTAGGCGTTCAAGGAACTCTTAGAGCCCAATTTCAAGATGGCCGACCGGGTCATTCGTGTAACCGGTGCAACCGTTGAGGTTATCTCGTTGATTTTCTAACGGGAAACGGTCATCAAACTCACCGTTCACCGACACCGTTCTCATCAACAATGTAACATAACCTCAAACAACATGACCGCCACCATCTTGAAATTGGGCCTTAAGAGCTCCATGATCGCCGATGGAGCACCCGGGAGCTCACCGGGGCATGTAAACAGAGCCGATTGGGAGCCACGATTTGGCGGGCTGTTTGAATTGATATAAAAGAAATAACATTTGTTGGCATTTTAGGGGAGTTGTAACGCCCTTCGGGCGAATACGCGCGCTCCGCGCTGCGTTTACCTCCCGCTCGCTTCGCTCGCTCCCGGTCTTTTTTATAATCTAACTTGGGGTTGTCTGCACTCGGAAAAGGGGTTTTTTTTGGGGATAGTGGCAGGTTTCTCCGCTTTTCTTTGGTGGACCACAATGGGAGTTCGTCGATATCACGTAAATAGAACCTCAAAATTGAACGGCCCTTCATCGAACTACACCATCAAAGCATTTTTGTGAAAATTAAAAAAAAAAAACAACAAAACAAAAAAGAGACTAGCCGGGGATCGATCCAGCAATCTTCTGGTCCGGGAGCCAGCACTGTACCACTAGGCAGCAATCGACCGATGGAGATGAGGGTCAAAACTCAGGTATATAAACTCAGCTCATCAGGACGTACATAGTTCAAACTTTTGCCGCTAGGTGCCACGCCGGTCGGCTCCCAATCGGCTCTGTTTACATGCCCCGGTGAGCTCCCGGGTGCTCCTTTGCATGATCGCAGCCCGCTATATTCTCTCTTATACACATAGGTACTTTAGTTTCACACAGTTTGAGATATACCGAAACCCTGCACTTTAACGTAAACAACTCTATTTGTTTTATATTAAGATACTTTCATGAACTCTCTGTATTCACCATGCAAATGCATCCCATGTGGCAACCCTTCCAAGATTACGCGGAAAGTTGTAGGTTCAACGGGTACGGTACGGGTAACTCGGTAGGTGACGGATTAATTGATGACACTTGCTTCAATCCTTACTGCTAATTACTTCAGACCCACACGCAACTAAGTAACCAAACAGCATCTCGGTGAAACATAGATGACTTAAAATGACTCTATCAAACAACTTTTAAAACCCAATTAAACAACCGTCCAATTTTAAGCGTGCCGGATCCAATAGTCTCGTTTCCTGGAAAAACAACGCCCTTCTTCTGTGTAATATTGTAATCTTTCGGCACACCTGACAACCCTGAATGGAGGAGGCCGGCTTGCTTCGTCTTCCCTTTCACCCCCTCTAAAGCACCTCACTTACCATCCCTTGCCTCACTCCACGTACTTTTACACAGAGAGGGAGAGAGAGAGAGAGAGAGAGAGAGAGAGAGAGAGAGAGAGAGAGAGAGAGAGAGAGAGAGAGAGAGAGAGAGAGAGAGAGAGAGAGAGAGAGAGACGGAGTAGGTATCACAGTGGGGACCTACCGCAGTCTACAGACCGCGTTGTGGGGAAAGACCGCGTTGTGTGGACCTAACCGCGGTCCCCACGATGTCAATTGGCTATAACATGGAGAAAACCCCAAATTTCTTACATACTTTAAATTTGCATCGTGCGCTGTACCAGTATCTTTTTTTTGAAACCTTAAGGTAGTTTTTGGCGAGTCTCATTACGCTGTAATTACTTGTTTAAAGTTTGCCCCACAGTGATGGTGTCAAGACTGCCGTCTCTCTTACCTGCTCTGTAATCATAGTGGGGACCTTAAAATCCTATGATAAACGCGGGTAATCATGTCGTATGCAATCTACCTTAAATTATGGAGTGTCGTATGCGATCTACCTTGAAAGCAAGAGTGTCATATGCGCCATGCGGTCTACCACTATTTCTTACCACTTTCCACGCATGTTTTGAACTATTTTCTGCTTAAAAGGGGTGTCTCCACCTGCGAATGAAAAAGTACTTTTTTAAAAGTACCAGCACGAATAGGTGGCTCCACCTGCGAATTCGAAAGTACTTTTGCCCGTCCCAACGGTGGCATCGATCTCATCGAGCGTATGCAGCGCAGCGTGTCATTTGAATACGCACGCACTTACAATATTTAGCGCAAAGTGTTTTGAAGAGTTTTCTCAAACTATTCTGGTCGATTTCTTCTCTACTTCCCGCTCAATGATCGGGAGGAGTGTCTCCAGGTCTCGTTTAAGAACGACGAAGTATTGAGCTTCAATGACACCGTCTTCAACGTGGAATTTAGAAGATTAACAGAGAATTTAGTAATTATTTATTAAGATTTATCAGATCGAAAAAACAAACGAAAATGAAAATTTTATGAAATGAATATATCTCTATGGAAACTATGGCTACATATTTAAAATTTAAAATATCCGTCATCGTAAGTCCGCATGCGGCTTTTTCCCGGGTAGATCGCATACGGGTTTACGGTAGACCGCACTTCGCCGGTAGATCGCATACGACATGATTACCTAAACGCGCCCTCTGTGGAGTAAACCGGAATTAATTACAACGTTGCCTGATAATGTATTTTAAATCCAAAAAATCAGCTGCTTTCGCTCCTATATAAAACCCGTGGTTGGCGTGAACTGAGTCGCGCCGTGAAGATGTGGAAACTATGGCGATGTGCGAGTCATTCTTTGGTTAATCGCTCAAGGCGGAATAGGATTTTCCTATTAATTTGAAAATGTTCTCTTCCTAGGACATTCGATTTAGTTGGCAATTTTAATTTTCATCAATTCACCGAAATTTTCAAGGGTAGTTTATCGATCTATTTACCCACCGTGAATAAATCATATGCATTGCCAATTACTTTTTATTTGAACTAAGTTTTTTTTTTTTTTTTTTTCTTTTTCTTTTTCTTATTATTGTTATTTATTTTTGTTCATTGGAATCTAAAGCACTAATTTCTTTTTTCAAATCCCATTTCTCCAATGCCTTTCAATGCAGTGAGCTAATCCTAAATATTCTCATGAACCCCATTCGATTATTGAACACGCACGAAATTTCGATCAATGTTGCTCTAATATTTCTTTATAAGTGAGTTGTAACAAGTGCATTACTTAGCTAGCTATATAGACAGCAAAAATTATGATTATATAAAAATCAGCAATGACTTTTGTAAAAATAACCTCTGCGTCCTCTGCGCGAGGGTAAAAGGAAGGATACGGGAGGGAACACCAGAGCAAAGCGATAAAATGGGTTGACGGAAACAGACGAACAAATAGCCGAAGCCCGAAATGAGCGATGACTTACTAGGTCAAGTATTTTGCTGAAGTGTGATTGTAAAAATCAGACCAAGCTGTTTATGTTGTGATGCATTTGGGAACGGCCAGAATGAGGTGATGACAGGAGCAGGTAGCCGGTAGCCTTTGGATTGATCCCGATCTCACCAGAACGGAAAACATCAGAGAATCCAACACGCTCTCCCGCTCTTTTCTATCTTTGCCCCCCTATACCCCTCTTGTGTCTGGTCCCAAGTATCTAGAAATACATAAAGACTAATTTCGTGAGTCGGCCCGAAGGCCGAAATTATTATAGGATAGGATATCCGATTGTATATTTTCATCCGTAGGGAAATATTTCTTTCTTCCGAGGTCCATTTAGTGGACAGTTATTCTGTTCGTTTATTTATGTAATTTATTTAAGAGGTTTATTGATATTTTTCTTGCAATTTATTCAACTACAGGCACCTTCAACATTATTGATAATTGTTGTATGATCGAGCCGCCGCCCCCCCCCCGATCTAAAATATACCATCCTCTTTGTAAATTAATTTTTTTCTGCAAATTTTGCATGTTAGCGTACAGTAAGTTGGTATAATCGTAAGCAAACATTGTAGTTACAAAAACAAAGATATGTCATAAAAAAACTGTCAAATAGAGCAGTTGGAAGGGTCTGAAACTTTGGGTTTTTTATAAATAAAGTGACAGTACTTGATGAGCTGCGAATGAAGATGCCTTTGGTTTCTAATTAAGTTCCATTGTTCTAAAGATGAGATTTTGGCCCAAAATATATTGTTTTAAGTGGGAATTCCGCGTAGTGACGTCACTACGCAAACGATTTTCTACAACTTTACACGTGTGTATCAATAATACTGGGACACTCAGGATAAAACCAAAGCCATCATTGTTCTCAGCTCATCAAGTTTTAATATTTTCTTTTTAATAAACACACAATTTCAGACCCTTGCAACTGCCCCATTCGAAGGCCAATCAAAACCATGTCTGAATTACAGGGAGTCTAATTAGAAGAATGTTGAACCATCGCGCATACGAAAACGTGATAGTTCTAGGGTTCTAATAAGTAGAACCCTAGTAGTGAATATAGAAAATTTTGCGTTTTATTGATATCGACTCTTTCCTGTTTTGTATGCAGTGGCAACTTGGATGCAAGCGTCAATTTCAAAAGTTCAAAATAATTATATGAACCACCTGAACAATCGAACTGCGTGCGCGTACAATTACCACATTTCTTCACTAAAATGCGATATTGGAAAACGAATTCTAAAGTTCGATTTGCCAAAAGTTTGGTTCCTTTCGAAAGTGGAGCGTGAAGAACCTGAATACCTGAATACCTGAATACTAATCAATAGTAATGATTGAGACGTTGTCAACCAATATGTAAAGACGAGGCTGCGTTTTGTTTTAAAATTGAACCGGCTGAAAATCTCAGAGCGCGGTGGGGGGGGGGGGGGGGTTGACAGCCTAATCGAGCCCTAATCGCAAATTTTTTTTGAGGGACAAATGGGAAAATTGAGTTGTTACCCCCGACTACTTGGGGGCGCCACCGTCGCGACTAATGCAAATCAAATGGAAGATGTTAGTTCTATCCTCCGACCACCAGGGGGCATTTTCCGTTTTTCTATAACATTGAGTTTCGCTATTGTGTAAGATAAGTATACTGTGGTATACTTTCAACTACTCTGTTGTCGACAAGTTGGTGGCAGTGAGTCTATCGATAAGCTTCGCTATCCAGCTCTCGATGTCTTACAAAGGGGCTGTTGTACACTTTTGCTGGGCAAGTTAAGGGTCTATTCAGATGTAAAAACCTCCATAAATAAGGAGGGCAGGACTAAAAACTTACCTTAAAAAAGTCACTGGAAAAAAAAAACGGAAAAGTTTAGTGTAGGTAACCATCGTCATTTTTGGAGGTTTTTATAACTTCATCAACCCTTAGATCGCCTGTAAAAAAGTGTACAACAGCCTCATTATTATAGTACATCTATGTCTGATGAATCTCCTTTGTTACTATGCGCGTTACTTTACAACCTTAGAAATACCTACTATAAAAATAAAAATTAAAGTCTAGTAATTCATCCGATTTTTTCTCTAGGAATTACTCTTCACCACAGCGTAAAATTGCGTTTCAGAGAGGCCACATTGGAAAAAGAAATAAAAAAGAAAATAAAATGAAAGAGACACAAAGAAAGAAAAGAAAAGAAAACTGCGGAAGGACCCCCACACCTCCCTTTATTCGGAGGACCCCCCTTCCCCCCCACCCAAACGAGATAACACAGATCGAACAGCTAAAAGTGTTTCCAGCCGCCACAATGTTTGTTCAAAAAATTCAAAAGGTGTTTTTACTCTCTTAATCGAGTGACATGAAGACTGATTTTAATAACATTGAGGGCATCCGAAAGTTCCAAATTAATCCACTCACAAACTCATCGAATTCGTTAACAAAATAATTACAAGGTGGCGGTCGAAGTGGGTGAAAATGGGGACTCGAGTCCCATCTAATTGCAGCTTTCTCTATGATTGAATCACTTTTCTGAGCATAGAAATCTGCACTTAGAAGGAACTCTCCCCATTGCCAACCATACTCATGCGATCTCAGTCTTGTAGTTTTGTTGTACGCATTTATTGAGGATGTGGATGGATTTTGGAACTTTCTGATGCTCTCAACGTTACTTTCAAGCGACTTTACCTGGGAATGAACTCTCTATAACGGTGCACCGAAAGTTTGCAACAGACCCATTAAGTTCTTTCAAATAACAATTACGTATGAACATTACGTATCACAATATTTGAGACTGAGCAAAAAAAAAAAAAAAAAAGCCGAACAGCGTTGAATATTTTTGTATGTGCTCTCGATTCGCGTATAGATTTGATTGGTTCGATCTCGTTTCGCTTTGATCTATAAAAGGGCTCATTTCACGATTTTGATGGTCTGATGACGAAAACATCTAGAACCGTCATATTGCTTATACTAGGAGGAGGGCAAAGGTCCCCTATCCGGAGAGGTTCGATATTCAGGAACGGGAACATTCAGTTTAGGGGCTCTGCTCTTGAATTCTGAACAATTCGGTTCCATTGATTTCATACACAGCACATCTTTTTGCCTGATATACGTTTTGTTTTGTTTTGTTTTTTTTTTGGCGAGACGAAACCGCGATTAATTATCAAAAAGTAGAGAGAAGAAATGATTTTTGAAGTATTGAACACTAAGCCAACACTATCAAATCTTATACCGAATGCTCCGAATCTTAAAAAATCGATTCTCACTTTTTTAAGGTCCAGAAGTTTGAAAGCAAACTTTCTACTCTTATTATTGAGATCCTCCGTAACATGTTTAAAATAAAGACTCTCATTTTCGGGCTTTGAAGGGGGGGGGGAGACTTTTTCAAGTGGAAATCAAATATGCAGGTTACACACATTTTGTCAAGACGTTAAAGTCAAGTTTTGAAATAAAACAAAACAGACATCTTGAAATTCGCTCAAACTAGAAACTTTGATTTTCAGTTGTTTAACAACAAACACTGCATCTCCTCTGTATATCCGAATTAATGGACTTTGACATCATTAAATATGTGCTGCGGTCGACCTGGGGTCAAATAATTCTCGGCGCTTTGTGCAAAACTGTAGATGATGATATAGCTTGCGTTTTTTATCTACATGACTTTAAATGAGCCAACCCAGAAAAAAATGAGCGAGACGCATGCGCGTACCCAGGATTTGAGTTCAGAGGAAATATGGTAGCATTTTCAGAAGGAGAGGGGGAATCTCCTCCGGAGATTTTTGAAAATTAACTTTTCCAAATCGCCAATTGAATTTACTTGAGCTACTTCTATTTAAATCTGTTATAGAATTTGGTCTCGAGAAAATTGAGATTTTTTGATTTTTTGTATGTTCTATTTGTTTCCCGATTTACCGCACTGCTTCACTATAATATCCTACTATCCGATTTTGTGATAGAGTAAACTTGTCGATTGATCTATTGTTTAACCCTTTCAGACTTAAAAATCCTTTTTTCCAGGAACGGATTTTTGACCAACATTGTTGATCTCAGCGTTGTTTCCTCATTTAAATCGATGCGCATATTGTATTTCTTTATTTTCTATAAGACTACGTGTTATTCAAATGTCAAATGTCTATTGAAATGGACTCCAGGTCTGAAAGGGTTAAGGTGGAAACAATCGCCTCATTGCCTTTCTTGGTGCTTTTTGCCAAGGTTGCATTAAAATCCATCGTGGATCGATTGCCACAATCGATTTATGATCAATTTTGTTTTTCATCAATCAATTTTTTTTCATTTTTGAATTTTTCTCGATGAAACTTCTCACAATTCTTCCACGAGAGTTTCCTCTAGTCTCGAGCAATAGTTTATATTTCGAAAGTACAAAACTCTCTTTTCAATTTTTGCCACGTATCAAACTATGGTGGCAAAATTTAGAGCTAAAAGCTCCAGAAAAAAACCTTAATCAGAACATATTTGAATAATATATAAGCTGCATTCGCCGACAAGAATCACCCAAATCGTAGGATTCCACCGATCCTTAATTCTAGTGCATTTAGTTTTATATCACCCAAACCCTTGCAAGAGAGCCTCAAATCTACCCAAGGAAATTGTTTTTGGTGATAGGACTTGATGTATGAAAGCTATTTTTTTCTAAATTGACGCTATTTGAAAATTAGCCGGCATAATGCCATGGAAATTCTATTTGAAACCTAGAAAGAAACCTTCCGTATTTTCCAAACGCACGTTCAAACACTGAAACTATAGCTAAACGACTCCCTGGTTGAACGATTTAATTATTCATTGGGTGTTGCTGCCTCTCCCAATTTCGCTTTATGATCGCCAGAAAAGTCAACTTTGTCTTCATCGTGAGCTCTTGTAGCAATCCAGCTGTTTCAGCTGACGGCAGATACGCTTGAACGCTTGGAAGGGAAATAAAACACAACTGCATGAATTTCCAGCTTTTTTGGTCGATTCTCCTCGTCTACCCAACCTCTGTGCTGACCATCATTAACTCCCCTCCTTCACCCTGCTAATCACGATATTTGATCTATTCTATTTTATTATTATTGTTCTACGCTAGATATTCAAGTAAACACCCGGTAATTTTGAGATGAGTCCAAATTATTCGCATCAAATGCTTTCAAAAATCGACCCGAAATTTCAAAACTTTTAGCTCTCAAGATAAAATGCATCAAAATTATCTTAATATGGGCAGTAGGAATGAACTTCTTCTAATCGAATTCAGGAAAAATTTATCCTCTCGAATTTGTAAGACCAGCCATTCTCGGGAAAAATTCTGGAAACGGCAGGTCTGTGACACCCTGTGTGACGAGCGTCAGTAGTGGTCTGTTGGGGAGGATTTGGGGACTCAATTCTACCCCTTTATTTTGGAAGAAAGGCTTGAACAAAGTGAGGAAAAATAAGAAAAAAAATAAATGAAAAACTATAAAAAAGAAACCGTCTACAGTTCTCTGAACCACTCCAGCAAACAGCATATAAAAAAAAATAATTAAAATAAAAAATAATAAATAGATCAATAAATAGATAAATAAATAAATAAATACATACATAAATAAATAAATAAATAAATAAATAAATAATAAATAAATAAAAAAGTTATTCAATTTTTGCCTTTCCAAGCCTGCCTCCCTCCCACTTTTTGACCGAATGACCACCACTGCTGTGCGTGCGGTTGTTGGCGGAGGCGGTAAATATTTGTAGAACGGAATTCAAATGGGGTGGGGGAGGAGTGATGAACTGCGCGAGAAAAGTCACCTAGCGGATTCTAGTTGGAAAGAAGGCGACCAGCCAGCCGTGGCCGACGAGAGTTAATATGTTGAATCTGAGGGGTTGAATGGCTCCAAGGTCAACCAGTGCGCGTTCGAAGGGCCAACGCAGCATGGTTCCTTTCGAAAAAAGAGGGGGTCCCCACAACAATAGTCAGGAGACTTTACCCGTATTTACAAATACTTGGCAACGGCGCAATCGGCAGAGAGCACTCTCTCCGTCTTATCACCGCGGCAATGGGGACGTCGTCCACCCACCATCGTTATGGGGCAAGTCCCCACGCCGGAAACATGGATGGAGTGCCTTAAAATCGGATGGAGTCGAAAAACAAATTAACTTTTCTTTATTAGTGTGTCATCCTCCATCTGAAGAAAGCCCTAACTCTGAGGTCCCCAGAATGATGGTGGGTGGACGGGGTCCCCACAGTGATTTCTACTCCGTCAAGAGAGAGAGAGAGAGAGAGAGAGAGTGAGAGAGAGAGAGAGAGAGGGAGAGAGAGAGAGAGAGACAGAGAGAGAGGAGCTTTGCCGCGCTTTTATTCTCTCTCCTTTACTCCGGTTTACCATGAAGTCTCTCACGGAGATTACTTCGGTGTTATTAGATTATTCGCGGTTTCTTCTCCTCTTGCATCCATCCCACTTTGACTCCCTTGATGTGGTGGCACAAGTTTTTCCACTTCGGCCCCGCTACCGACCTTCACCGCATCTTTCGCTCCTCTTCACCCCCTCCTCCGATGCTGTCTGAACCCTGTTAAGGAATTCCTGATTCCAAGGAACGATGGAAATAAGGGAAGAAGAGGAATGTTGTCTATGCAACCGACACGCACTTGCACTTCACTTGCACCGATGGAACGCTTCTTCACTCCTTGAAAATCCCTACTATTTCGTTCGTAGACTACATGAGGAGTATGAAAAGCCTCAATGAGAGCCAATTTCGTGGCATTAAAATGGACGACATGTCGTAGAGAGGGAAATACCAACATTAAAAGTTGCCATTCTCCTCCTAAATTCTTAGGGCATTTTTAAATTGCTAATAAATTAACTCTCATGAAATTTTGTAATTCTTACTGGCATCAAAAAACCAATTGCATTAATAGGTTTGAGTACAAATCTGAGGTTCGTAACTTTCCTGGAAATAATAGACAGCAAACATTTCTGACCAATCTAAAAGCATTGGTGAGTTTTCTGCCTCACCGTAAAGAATTTTTAAGGCTCACCCATGCACTCTGGTGGGTCAGAAATGTTTGGTGTCTGTTGCTACCAGCAATGTTTAAACTCTCAGATTTGAACCCAAATCTAACAATAACATTTGCTAAGCTGTAATTTTCATTTTTTTTCTTTTTTGGGTAGAAAAATAACGAATACCGAGTATACAGGGTTTCTTGAATAAGGTTCCACGCGTTGAAAAAGCCAATTCCTGAGGTCAAAATAAAACTTTTTTTTTCAAAAGGACAAGTGCCAAAAAATGCCGCCCTTTTGAGCTAGTTTTATGAAGTTTATGGGTTTTTGGAATAGCGACCACCATTAATGAACGAAAAATCGTGAAAATTGCTGTCTCGAAGTAATTTAACGACTAGAATCTATTAATGACCTCGAGAAATTCAGAAATTGAGTCTGACTGTACGTTTCAGGCACGTTTGTACCTTTTTCGGCACAAACGTTATGTTACGAATCAAATATTTGATAAATGGTTACTAAAACCAGATGGAAAAAGGTCTTAGAAAGATTTTTAGTTGGTGACATTTTTTCGATACGACGCGTTTTAAGCAAGATAATCGCTGCACAATGTGAAAAAGTAAGCGCATTTACCATGAAGAGTAGCAGTGAAGTGTGCACTGTGCAACCCGCCACTCCACTGCGCTGCCTCGTCGAACCGCATGCTAGTAAAAGCGCTGACTTTTTGTGCAGAGATTATCTCGCTTAACCCCTTATGGACCAAGCCCGAGTATTTTCGTTTTTCTTCTCAAGTCTATTTCATATTGTTCGTTCGGGTCTTCATTCCGGATAAAAGTAATTATCGATAAAAACAATTACAAGATAAGGTCTTGTCGGGCGCCTTCATTTCGTCGTATAGGCAATTCCATCTCCCCCGAGTACGAACAGTTAACTATCTTCCCTAAATAAAAGGATCAGTGGCATTATTTTGAACTAACCTGGTCGTTGAAGGGTTAAAATGCGTCGTATCGAAAAAATGTTAGAGACCAAAAATCTTTCTAAAAGTTTTTTCCATCTGGTACTTGTAATTATTTTCAAATTTGTGATCCGTAACTTATAATTTGTGCCGAGGAAGGGACAAAATTGCCTGGATCGTACAGTCAGACTCAACTTCTGAATTTCTCGAGGTCATTAATGGATTTTAGACGTAAAATTACCACGAGACAGTAGTTTTCACGACATCTGGTTCATAATGGTGGTCAATATTCCAAAAAAAAAAAAAAAACAAAAAAAACACAAACTTTAAAAAACTTTGGGGGGGGGCATTTTTTGGCACATGTCTAGAGGGAAAATAAAGTCTTATTTTGACCTCAAGAATTGGCCTTTTCAACGCGTAGAGCTTTATGCCAGACACCCTGTACAGACGAGGAAGTGGCATCATCTAGTGTCACCTGATTCTTTTCGGCATTATGACGTTAGAATAAGATTACGGTGAGCTGCAAGTAACTCGGCGCAATGTACTACGAAGTCCCAAGAAGCTAAATCCGCTTATGCTGAAACAGCAGATGCCCTTCACGTTATAAATACATTTGCAGACGCATCCTGAAAAAAATCCACCCTCTTTCAAAATTAGTGTGGACTGAGGATGAGAGATAACTGTAGTGATACGGGATTTTTCAGTGTTTCATTTTTTTCAATTTTCACCTTTTGCCAGAAAAGTAATCTTTGGATAACCAATGTGTTACTTGGAACTCTCAGCTCAGACCATCACCGCGAGCTCAGGACTCCAAGTAAAGTTGTTTCTAAAATCTTTAGTTTTCGAGGGAGTATGGCTGTGACCCTTCATATTTATTTATATTTTATTTAATTTTTTTTTGTTTTTGTTATATTTGGGCTTATTAATGCGCGCTCGAAGACTTTCTGTGATTTGAATGGACGTGCGAAAAGTCGCTCACAAATGCATTCCGCAATTAAGCGATTTTCCGTCTGCGTCATTCTATCCTTGATCTGTCGAGTTTGTTGAGGTCATTATCAATGCTTCCACATTATCGGCAGCCTCCACACTTTCATACAACCGATCGGTTGTTTGCTCGTGGATATTTTGCAGCCCTGGCAGCAGGCATTGGTGTTTGGGAAAGGAACAGGGAATTTTTCGAATGAAATGCTTAAAACTAGTTTCTAATCTTCACTCAAGAAGCAAATAACCCAAAACTGTTTTACAGCCTGAAGCACGATAGTTTATACTAGCCTTCCACCAGCCATTTTATGCCAAACAAACATACAGCCCCCCCCCCCCCCTTCATCAGAAAAGTCTACAATTTTGAAGGGCTAAGACTATCGAAGAGCTCATTTTTTGCTATACTCTCTCTCCTCCGTAAAATTAAAAACAAACCAAAGTAAAAGTATCTATAGATTTTTTATTCACATTTTTTTACTGCACTATCTTTGCCTACAATGTTTGTTCCTCCTGATTATGTTGAAAGTTTTTTCTCGTTTTGTTGTTATTTGCCTTCATGAGGATCATTGACAAAAATTGTAAAATGTAATAAAACTTTCTTCTCTTCTTGGTACAACATTTTGTTTTCTATTTACAGTCTGCGTTATAAAAAGAGCCAAGGATGAAACTTCATAGCCAAACAAAGATATCATCAAAGCAAGGGCGCAGAGAGTAAATTCCTTTGTTGCGGAAAAAATTAAAACCTCAATTCGTAGAAGGAAAAAAAAAGTAGCTAAGTCTCATTATTTTTCTTCACTATTGCTCATTTTTTTTATTTCAATTTTAAACTGGTGATTTTGAAAACGACGTAACTGTGCGGCTCCAATTTTTTTAGGAAACGAGTAATAAACTTCATAAGAACCGAAAGTGCAAGTGGGGGAAAATGTAGGTACAATAGGGGACAAAAAGAATTGTCGGGTGAATAAAAAAACAACAAGCTAATCGTTGAATGCTCCAGGTAAACAAACAGGTTGGTACGCAACAGAACAGAGTTGTAAATAATTGGAACTACTGAGGTATGCACAGCTTTACAGCCAGCTTCCGCTCACGATGGCAACTTGTTGCCTTAAACACTGACAAAATCACGAAGCATAGCGACGGGAGTAAATTAACAACAAACTTTCCGTCTGATTTGGAGACACCTTAATGTTCGTTATTAACAGATAAAGTTGGTTTTCATTTCTGGTTAGAAACTTCTTTAACTACTCGGGCAGTCAAACTAAACTTTTAAGCTTTCTATCACGCGCTCTGAGAAGTAAAAGTAACCAACCTGGCAGATGCATTGCGTCCTACAGTCCAGCATGAACGTTTTTGCATCTTGATAAGTGTAATTGTTGACTAAACATGGCCTTCTGCCCATTTCTGAAACAAAATACGCAAGACTTGAAAAGCAAACGTTTGTTAGCACTTAACACACAAAATGGTACAAGGTCACATGCTATACAATATGCATGCGCAGTCATGATTTTAGCGCATTTGCAACGTAAATGTCCGCTCCCACACTGAAAAAATTAATTCTGAAATTCTAGTGATATTACCAGAGGCATACCGATACTCGACTCAAGAGGTATTGTACTTTTATCGGAAAATTCTCGTGGTACCAACAGAAAATGGTCGCAGTACCAGAATTTCTTCAACAATTTCAAGAACTAAGGTATGAACACTAGAAATTCTGGTAATATTATACAACCACCTACCTTGGTTCGCATATCTTTGTGCTCCTGGTATTTTTGCTAGAGCAACGAGAGCTAAACTAAGATTTCCACTACTGAAACCTTCACTGAAAAAATTCAAAATGGTAATGCAGCATATATCGCAATGGTGGTTTAGCATGCGGCTTTACGACTGGCGCAGCATTGAGCAATGGACGTTTAGCATTTTTATAATGTAAAACTAACATGTTGCAATGTAAAGTCAGCATTTCGAAATGGCATGCCTCCATTTTGAAATATGGTGTCTCAGCAGTTATCATGTACTGCTACTTTACCATTATTTCATGCAATCCTTACATTTCACAATGCGAATTTAACATTTTATAATGGTACTTTAACATTTCATGCTTCATGCTAATTTACAATGAAGCACTGAATGTCAAGTCAACAGTGCTAAATGCTGATTCACCATTAATTAGATGGTGATCTTTCATTCCATCAGCAGACACATGCTATATGTATACAGGGTGGGGCAAAAGTCCGAGTACGGCCGATTATTTTTTGAACGGCTTTAGCTAGAGAAACGAGCTTTGGGGTGTGTTTCTAGACCAAAAAAAACTATCTTTTGACGGGGTCAAACTTTTGGTGGCCCACCAGAGGGGGGCTGTAGCCCCCCCAACTTTTTTTTTCAAATAGCAACCCCCCCTTTGTGATACATCATTTGAAAGGGCATGAAATTCTAAGACTTTTGGCGCAAACTAGAGGTCGATATCGTTCATCGTTTTCGATACATCGAAGTTCAAAGTTCGATTTCGACCCATTTTCAAAAAATCAGAACTCCCATTTAAAAAGTCGGAATTAGAAAAACTAGGAGTCTAAAATACTCTAAAAAGCAAGTTCTTTTCAGAAAAAAATACAGTTCTGCCATACATTTAGTCCAAATTTGGTTTTAGAGCCCCCCAACAGTGTTCTAAAAAATTGCCCCTTGGGGGGCTATCTAAAAAATTCCGAGGCACGACCCCTATCGAGTGATACATCGCTCAAAAGAACACACTGAACCGAGCATTTTGGCGCAAACCGCAGGTCGATATCGTTTTTAGGTTTCGATTTATCGAATGGCAAAGTTGGATTTTCATCCGTTGTCCAACTTCGATATATCGAAAACTAAAAACGATATCGACCTGTGGTTTGCGATAAAATGCTCAGTTCAGTGTGTCCTTATGAGCGATGTATCACTCGATAGGGGTCGTGCCTCGGAATTTTTTAGATAGCCCCCCTAAGGGGCAATTTTTTAGAACACTGTTGGGGGGCTCTAAAACCAAATTTGGACTAAATGTATGGCAGAACTGTATTTTTTTCTGAAAAGAACTTGCTTTTTAGAGTATTTTAGACTCCTAGTTTTTCTAATTCCGACTTTTTAAATGGGAGTTCTGATTTTTTGAAAATGGGTCGAAATCGAACTTTGAACTTCGATATATCGAAAACAATGAACGATATCGACCTCTAGTTTGCGCCAAAAGTCTTAGAATTTCATGCCCTTTCAAATGATGTATCACAAAGGGGGGGTTGCCATTTGAAAAAAAAAAGTTGGGGGGGCTACAGCCCCCCTCTGGTGGGCCACCAAAATTTTGACCCCGTCAAAAGATAGTTTTTTTTGGTCTAGAAACACACCCCAAAGCTCGTTTCTCTAGCTAAAGCCGTTCAAAAAATAATCGGCCGTACTCGGACTTTTGCCCCACCCTGTATTTGATGGTACACCAAAGGTTGCCTAGCGCTTGCTTAAGAAAGGTGGCCGACCTCCGTTTATTGCAGTTAGTTACATAAATTTACGATAGATGGCGGTAGTGCTGAGTAACAGGATTCTGTCCAGTGGCATCAATAGACTTTTGCATTGAGGGGGGGAGGGGGCAAGATGTGAAATCCCCTGTGGGGGGACTAGGGCGACATCCTCTGGTAGTGAGGGGGAGGGGGGTACGGGGGTCCGCTGCCAGCAAATTTTTAAGAATTGAGGTTCAGTATTTCACGCTATTCTAAATGAAGTTTTGCTCAAAATCACTGACCGAAACTGACCCGTGACATTTGTCCGCAATTGGGTCCATTATTTTAAGTTACGCCTTTTTTTGTAATGTCCGCCGAAAAAAATTAATTTTCTTGTCTAACTTGGCAAGTTTTCCACCAAATTGAATAACATTTTGTTTCCACGGTTATTTTAGTGCGTTCTTGTCGACTTCGTTCAGAAAAATACCATACAGTTAAATACAAGGGGGGTTTAGGGGGTTTTCCCCTATTTTGGAAGTTTTAGATCAAACATGCCCCACGTTTTATGAAAATTGAAAACGCATTACATTATCCAAAAGAACACACTTTTTTTCTCCTTAACATTTACTCTATAAGGCTGACCGATCTCAAGGAAATCACATTTAAAGTTGTGGAGGTCGGTGTTCAATATTTAGATCTTCCTATTTTCTTTCTTTGTCTCCTTGGCTACGGAGGTTCCTTTTGTTTATAATTTGGTTTTTATGTTCAATCTTTTTGGAGTCTTAGATTTTCTCGCAAGAGGGGCCCGTTGTTAATAAAACTCTGTCCCACTCTCTTTTCTCGTCCCTTCCTCATTTCTTTTTCACATGGTCCTCCGCGTGCCTGATTCTGAATTTGCTTCTGAATTGGATCAACTCTCTTTTCTCGTCCCTTCCTCATTTCTTTTTCACATGGTCCTCCGCGTGGCTGATTCTGAATTTGCTTCCAGGGGCGCCATTTCAGATTTTCCTTGGGGGGGGGGGGCAAGGCCCTCCAAAAATTTGGATGACCTTTTTTTTTTTTTTTTTTTTTTTTTTTTTTTTTTGGCCGTGCATCTTGAAAAAATCTCTCTATCTCTCTGACTTGAATGGGGGGGGGCCTCCATAAATTTGGATGACCTCTTTTTTTTTTTTTTTTTGCCGCGCGTCTTCAAAAAATCTCTCTGACTTGATTTTTTGGGCACATTGAAAATCCTTGGGGGGGCAATTGCCCCCCCTGCCCTCCCCCAAATGGCGCCCCTGTTTCCTTCTGAATTGGATCAGCCCAGGATAAGTGCAGCCCACTCTGTCCCACTCACTTTTCTCGTCCCTTCCTCATTTCTTTTTCACATGGTCCTCCGCGTGCCTGATTCTGAATTTGCTTCTGAATTGGATCAGCCCATGATAAGTGCAGCCCACTCTGTCCCACTCACTTTTCTCGTCCCTTCCTCATTTCTTTTTCACATGGTCCTCCGCGTGCCTGATTCTGAATTTGCTTCTGAATTGGATCAGCCCATGATAAGTGCAGCCCACTCTGTCCCACTCTCTTTTCTCGTCCCTTCCTCATTTCTTTTTCACATGGTCCTCCGCGTGCCTGATTCTGAATTTGCTTCTGAATTGGATCAGCCCATGATAAGTGCAGCCCTCCTCTTTTTCTCCTCCCAGACCTTCGGTATTCTCTCACAACTCTCTTAACCTCACTTCGTCTCTGTTCCTCTCCTCGCCTTCTCCCACTCCACCTTCCAGATCCTCATTTGAACCCCCTCCGCTCCCTGCCTTCCTGCAACTCCTCCGGTAAATTCTTTCCACCTCGCTTCTTAACTTTTCCTCTCTCCTTAGCTTCTCCAACATTGCTTTCAACGCGTAGTACGTCCCCTTCTCCTCCACCCACCCAACCTCATCCGTGACATCACCAAGTTGGCTGTTTTCTCGAAACCCGTAGTCCACGAGCAACCGACCGATTTGTTTACTTTGAGAATTCTAACCTCCAACTAACCCTCTCTCCCTCTTCACTCTGGATCCAACCGCGCATGATTCGTCATGCATTCAGCTGAAGAGACACCGTTAGTAGATCTTGCGACCGAGCAAATTGTGGCCAGAGGAGATTTGTTGGCTTTAGAAAACGAACGATCTCGCATCTACACTGTAGTCCAGCATATTGTGGAGCGATTTAAAAATATCTTGCCACATAATGTACTCATTTATCAATCTTCGATGGATCGATTGGAGGCCCATGCGAAAAATTTTGATAGGGTTCAAAAGGAAATTTCAATAATTAATATAAACTCCCCCCCCCCGAGGAAAGGTTCGATGTGAATGAACGGCAGTTGGAATTTGAAGATCTTGTCCATGAGGCACAAGCTCTCTATTGGTCCAATCACCCGTCCACCCGCGCTGCTCAGAATTCCGCGGTCGCGTACCACCCCCCACAACTCTCACCTGTTCGTCTACCGCGTTTAAAATTACCTCGTTTCTCCGGAAAATTAGCAGAATGGTCCAGTTTCTATAATCTCTTTAAGGTAGCGATCCATGACCCCCCCCCCCTCTTTGAGCCCCGTAGAAAAGTTCCAGTATTTATTGACCCAATTAGAAGGCGAAGCGCTAGATCAGATCAAGAATCTACAACTTACCCCTGAGGATTATGATGCCGCATGGCAAATTCTGACAGCCCATTACCAAAATAAGCGCCGCCACACGATATATAATTTATTCAGCTTAATCGACCTTCCGGACCTCACCGCTTCAAACCTAACTTATTTCTTGTCAAAATTACAAGAACATGTTCACGCCTTGGAAGCCCTTAACCATAAATTAGAGTCTTTCGCCCTACTCTTGATGGCACTTACCCTCAAGAAATTTTATGCTTACCATAAAAAACGATTCGACGATTCCAGGTCTGATAAGCAAAGCGTACCAACACTGCTAGAAGTAGTACGTTTTTTGTACTTAATCGGAAGTGTGTCAGATTTCAGAAAATGAATTTTACATCCGCGCCTCCGCGTCCTCTAGACAAATCACACCAAAGCCCCTCCCCACCACTACGGTTTCACACGCCGACTCGCCCGATCTTCAAAATGCCCACGTGACGTCAGCGCGCCGTGGTAGAAATGTGCAGAGAACCTCGGTAACCTCCCCTCCCCCCACTCCGGTCTCTTGTCGTTAATGTTATGGAGCGCACTCTCTATTCCAATGTAAACGTTTCTTGAACTTTTCAAGAATTTTTCACGTTTTTTAAGTCCCTTTTATTTTCTCCGTTATTTCTCATTGGTTTTGTTTTTTCGCCATATTTTCGGTCAACTCTTGTTTTTTTTTTGTTTTTACCTGCGACCACTCATCATTCATCCAAAAATGGGCTAGCCCGCGACGAATTCATCACGCCTCATCACCGTCCAGGTATAGTTGGAAGTGCACCTTTTATTTTATTACAAACATATTTCTTTTCATTATTTTTGGGCACAAACATTGGTTTTGTTTTAATCAAAATTGCAGCTCAAATGCTTTATTTATTCGAAAATTGAAATCGGTTACATGCTTTGTATTTGACACCCCCTTCTACCCACCACAAGCCGCTCACCCACTTCTACGCGGAACTCCGCGATGACAACGAGCCATAATTAGATGCTTGGAGACATGCACTATCCGTTCCAACGAACAATAGGAAATCACTTCGGCCGATTTATGATCATTTTAAATAAACTCCTCTGCAACCGTATCCAAGAAAATGAGAAAAGGTAACACTATTTTCTTGAACGCCCTGTAAGCCGCATGTACTATGGAATAGAGCAGTAAAGTTCCACGAACTCGGCATTCTGAATCTAAATTCCACACCACCTCAAATCACATAAATCTTGGATGATTTAGATACTACCTATGTGCTGCTCTACGGATACAGTTCACGATTCCGAACAGCCTAAAGCCAATGTCGATTTGAGGAGGGTGAAGGAAACGTAAGTCAGTAGGAGAGAGCAGAGTTGCCCGTTCGGCGTTCGTACAGCGAGTATAAGTATTCGATTGTCTCATAATTTACTTCACTACTATAAAAGAGTGATTTCTAGGATATCTGTAACACCCTTGTAAAAATGACGCATGAAAATTCGAATTCGCGAGAGGAGGGGGTGGAGAAAGGGGTGTATAGGAAGTCAGAGAGATCGGAGAAAAATACTGACATTGAAGAGTTTGAAGGAACGATAGTATTACCGGCATACAAATTAAAATTATTTTAACATCAGGTTTCTCAAAACCTTTCGTTTAACAGATTATTTAAGAACGTATTGAATTGAAACGAATGAGGGAGAAAGGACAAGTTATTGAGGGATGGAAATACATTAATTAATAAAGGGAAAGACCAATGGGTTCGTTAAAAACTTTTCCTACAGCTGTAGACAGGGTCTGTTCTGGCGTAAAAATCACTTGGAGAAAACTTAAGGAGCATCAGAAAGTTCAAAATTTGCTTACAAACGCAATAGATGCGATTAAAGAAAATTCAAAAATGGCGGTTAAATAGGCGGGTCATAATAGGAGAGTCCCATCTTATTGCAACTTTCTGAGCAGAGAAATGTGATTCATCTTAGAGAAAGCTGTAATTAGAAGGGACTCTCCCATTAAGACTCGTCAATTCCGCCATCATAAATTAATCTAGAAACGCTTTGATGGGTTTGAGTGTGGATTCTGAAACTTCTTTAAGCTTTCAACGTGATTTTAGAGCGATTTCGCATTAGAGTCAACCATTCATAATGCTGCAGCAAAAGTTTGCACCAGACCCACTAGACCTATTTTCTCCTTCACTGAGTGGCGTAAAACTTAATTTGAGTTTTAGTGACTTGCTTAGAGCCCTTGAACTTTTTTAATTTGCCTAAGAGGAAGGAATTAGTAATAACAACAATATATCCTTTCGGACAGTTTAGTCGGTAACGTACAACTATTGTAGTCGAGAACTGAAAAAATCGATGCATTTGTAGCACTGTCAGCTAATGGAAGATATCGGTGAGATCCAAAAGATTCCGATTGCATTCTTCGGTGCTGGAAAAGGTCGTCGAGTCAATTTCAAGATCCACTAAAACGCGTTTTAGATCGCAACAAACAGGAAAAGTTGCATCGAGGCGATATAAACGAAAGCAGCCCATGCGTGAGAATACATATCTAAACGAATCATCTTTTCAACTCAAAAGTTGAAGAGTCGGCAGAAATAGGAATAATCTAATGGCGAAACACTTCATCGAGCCACAATGGTGCAGTAAATCAAAAGGTAGCCGATTAAACTTTACGAGGTTAGCGTGAACTTTCGATTTTCGACTTTTGTCAACGCACGAGAGAGAAAGAGAGGGCAGTTTTGATATACGACTCCCGAGTATCGAATATGAGTATTCTTCGATAAACAAGCTTCACCTATTATACAGGGCGCTGATGGAAGAGTTCGGCGGGGCTCAATTCCTCGAATCCTAAAAGTAAAAAAGAAAAGGTGCGGTATGCGCCATTCTTCGCTATTCTTGTCAAGTTTAATCTCTGTAGGAAAGGGTGGGGGGGGGGGAGAAAAGGGAGAACTACAAAAATCAAGACCAGTCGATTAAAATATCTTTCAAGAGGTCACAAGGAACAAGCATTTTAGTTTTCTTTAAACGTTTCCTAGCTCTACCAAAAACGAAATGGCGCCTGAAAAATCCCTATAAGACAAAACTTTGAAAGCTCATAAATCCGTTCCACAGAGATTTTCGGAAAGTTTGGTAATTACGAAATGCAACCACTATCGAAAAATACATCACTAACAGAGTTAAGAACTTCCAAAATTACGCATTGTCCACGAGTTCGTGAATGCCATTTTTCTCGGAGTCGAGCTAGGAAATTTTTCAAAAATTAAAATAATCGTCTGTTTCATACCTTTCGAATGAGATATTACTCGATAGTGACCCCGCAGATCAGCTGATTTTTAACGGGTTGTAAATATCCTGCAGAAAAAAATCTTGACTAAATTTGGTGAAGTAAGGCGAAACCACAACTTGTTACCTTCTCCTACAAGACTTTCTAATCACCCTGTATTCATTATTTTGGGGTAGAGCTCATACTTACTGGATAGAGCAAAAGTTCTATACAGTAATTCTGAGAAAACTGAAAGCGGTATCCTTCATCGTTCTATAGTTTCACCTCAACCCGACAAAGTGTCATTGTAGATTTAAAGAAGAGTTTGAGAAAACGTAGCACTAGCAAATAGAGTCGTTTTAAGCTTCTGCTCCTGTCAGATTTTCCTCGAAACTCATAACACTGACACAACTTAAGTTGAGGTGAAGATTATCTGAAGATTGTGAACACTGCTTTGACAGTTGTCAGTTAGTTTGAAAATGGATGAATCGTTCCGAGAGTAATTAAAGCTATAGCTTCGAAAGGAGGGTCCGTAAAGCATTAGGTGTTCTACAAAACCGACTCGTGAATTGAGTTATACCGATTTCTCCTTAGTAAAAACCTGTCGAAAAGAATCGATCCTGAAGCGATTCAAACGAACCTTCGATACTTCGAATCATGGGCGTACCCAGGATTTCAGTAGGGGAAAGGGGGGAAGTTGTCATTTAGTATGGGGGCTGGAGGGACACCCCCCTGCTGAAGGGGGTCCGGGGGTCCTCCCCCAGAAAACTTTCAAAACTAACAAGGGGAGGCTCAGAAGTCGCCGCCTCCGATTTCGAAAACAATTGCACGAAAATGTAGCTAAAGTAAAACTTTTAGGCCCGTCTCTCTCACTTTTTGCCAATGGACCTTCCTAAAGCGTCAGGAGTTTTTTGAAAGTTGCCGAAATTCACGTAAAAACCCGAGCGGAGAGCGCTCCGAATATTTACATGAATTTCGGCAACTTTCAAAAAATTCCTGACGCTTTAGGAAGGCCCATTGGCAAAAAATGAGAAACACGGGTCTAATAGTTTTACTTTAGCTACATTTTCGCGCAATTCTTTTCAAAATCGGAGGCATCGACTTCTGAGCCTCCCCTTGTAAGCTCTTCTTAGACGCGAAATCAGGCTTCTTCTATTCAAAAGCTTTCTTGAATTAACTCTCGAGAAAAATTACGTTTTCCGCAATCAAGCTGATACTAATGCGACTGCATAGTCGTGCCGATAGTAATATGCAGCCTTCTTGAAATCTGAATTACAGAAAATACAAGTATATTATCTGAATTGAACTAATCGTATGCAACCTTATTTTTCACTCAAAAATATTCAGGTTTCAGTTTTTCACGTAAATGCACCTGCATGTAGACATACCGTCAGCGTATTCGCACTTTTTATTTTTATTTATAATCAATGCTACTTTGAAGCGCTACAGATTAAGCGAAATTAATCAGGAAAAACAACGCTACCAAAAGGAGGGCTCATAAAACGAATGATGTGTTTCCACAAGGAAAATTATGTTTAATGACACTGATGCTTTTTTTTTAACACATTTCCTATATATCCTTGCCTCTTTTTATCTTTTTCTCTTTTTCTCTTTTTCTCCTTTTTTCATTTCCTTTCCTCATTGTTTTGGCTATGGGGAAAGGGGATTCGCCCCCTTGTTGCCACCACGCTTCGAATCGATATTTGTGTACAAGTTTAAATTGGGGGGGGGGGGGTTGATCATCGATTGTCTATGAGCCACCACTTGTTCGCGCTTCCCTTGGAATCAGCAATTAAGTTAAATGAGGGTTGGGATCACAGCGATACTGTTAAATTATGGTTGGAATTAGCAATATGTATAGTCAGAAGAGGATTATGATCGGTCGAAAACAGGTTTTTTTGTTTCTGCAAAATCCCTTCGGAAAATGTAACGCAGGAACTGCTTCGATCGAGACGTCCGTCGTCAAACTGATAATTATTCTGACTTTGCAGCTTTAAACAAGTCGATAAATCACAGCTCTCTTGCTTTTTTCTATTAATTTACTCATGCACATGCAAATTAGAGCGATGTTACTGATGTTAGATAAAAAGAACGAAAAAGCAGAAAAGGTAGAGGGTAGCGATTTAGAATGAACAGACAGCATAACAGCTCCGCAGTGCAACCTATATCCCTATCAGAGAAAAAAATTCAGGGTGTGGTCGAAAGGAAGGCGGCCGGGCCTAGGCTAGTTTCCACGAATTCACGTACTGCAGCTAACAGGCCATCACATTTAATTAACTTCCGTAAAGTGTAACACTTTTCCAAAACTTTTCAAGAAAAGCCACGGACCAATTACATCCGAAAGTCTTCGTCATGTCAAAAACTTGCACTCGCAACCCTCACCGCTGAACTTTCAACTTACAAGCTTGCACTGCACCACTATGCACTCTTAATTCCGTCTGAAATTTATTTTCTTCGGCGTATCTAGTTCCATTTTTAATGCCTGAAAAGCAAACAAAACTTAGAAAAACCAATCAAGACAATTTAAGACCGAATTGAATGAAAATTATTAGAACTCAGTAAATATTTTCCTCGGAAGTCTAACAATAACTGGAAAAATCTAGGCAATCAACTATCAACCATGAGATCTCTTTTCGCACAATCTTCGCGCGATAGGTACTATCATATGCAAAAGTTTTGGCAGTCAAGAATTTTCACCGAGTGCAGAAAGAAGGCATGGAATGTTGCCTTAAGGTCAAAAACGTGTCTAAATGTTTTGATTTGCATTATAGAAAAAGTATACACAAGTCTCTCGTCGCAAAAATTAGACTACCTGCAATTTCTTGCGATCTTACGTGCTTGGTGCTTCCTTCCAGCGCTCGGAGAAAATTCTTGACTGCCAAAACTTTCGCGTTTGATAGTAAGTACTTGCAAGTGGGTCGATCGAAAACTTCAGCTAGAAGCAAAGGAAATAATGACTCTAACGTAAAATAATACTGGAAAACGATGGGAGCATTGAAAAGTTCCAAAATTCACTCCTAAACTTTGGGAAAGAATCTAAAACCGGAGTCGCAATGGGTATATGTGTATCACAGATTAAATGAAATGTCCTGCATGATTTCGTTTGACGTGACAAAAACGTGAAGTCAAGACGGAACACAAGACCACATGGACCACTTAACTACTAGACCACTAGACCCTTTCCCGCAGCGTAATAAAAAGTATTGTGAGGGTTTTGCAGTGCGCACAACTTCACACTCGAAGAGGGCTATTTCAGTAGTAGGTACAGGTGGAAACAGCAGTTTTTTTTAAAAGTGGATGTACGACACGTACTATCAACGAATTAAAGACTTTCGCGAGATTTTTACGAGCTAAGTTCCGTCTTGAAACTTGAAAAATTTGTTTGAACCCCCAAATACCACCGACCCCCCCCCCCCCCATCCCAGGACTGTTGGGGCTTTTGAAAACATCAAAATTGAAAAATTTGGGGTCAATTTCCGATCCAACGTTTTACCCTCAAATCATTTCATTCAGTAGTTTTCGAGAAAAAAAAATCCCTATCCTGTTGGTTTGGTACACTCTGTACAATATTTTCATCAAGGGACTCTAAGGGACCACTGCCGCAGTTATACGTGTGACAGTGTCACTGCTCTGCAACGCAACGGCTCTCCCGCCCCACCCGCAATGTCCCGCCACGCCACGCCACCATGCCAGCAAGGTGTGAGGAGTAGGAAGAGCGGCCGAGCCGGAACCTTCAAGGCGAAACATAGCTCGTAAAAATCTCGTGACAATCTTTAATTCGTCGATAGTACCAGCCCGTCCAGCTTTGAACAAGAGCAGACGGGATGCGACAAAAGTAATGAAGTGACCTTTTTTGAGGTCTTATACTTTTATCGCCATTTTGTTCGGCTGCTTTGACTTCCGTGTTTCCCTACCTATCAAGGTAGGAGTGGATCGGAGCGCCATGCCATGCCAGGCAGTCAGCTAATGTCAAATTAGCGGACGTTCTCTCACATTTCCCCTGGGCTTCAAAATATATGTTTTCTTACCTCCATGCTCATTTCAGGAGTCTCGGTTATTTCACTTTTCCTTGTCTAAATCAACCTCTTAAGCCTCTCCCGCTTCTTTGTCCTTTTAAACATTATAGATTTTTTCAAAATAATCGATTTGATTTTTCTTAGATCGATTCATTCTATTCAAATCACCCCCGAAAAGTCTATTCATAAAACAGGAAAGAAAAGGTAATTGTTTTGGACCAGCCTGCGATTTTTCCAATGTGTTTCTGTATTTCCGTAATGAAAAATAAGCTAACTAAATAAGAAATAATAATATGTGTATACAGGGCTTTTCTGTCTTGTTTTTAGTGTTGCTAGCTAATATAAAGAACTAGGATTTGACCATACTTTATCATTTTGAATGAAATTTCTTTTTTTAAGGTCAACCCCCTCCCCCTAATTATTTATCACGAACACAGAAACACTTTTGAAAAATCGCGGGTTGTTTCATCGTTTGAAAATTTTCCACCAGGGGGCGGCAAAATCATAATCTTGCGTCTCCTCACCAAAAGCCTGGATCCGCCCCTCGTGTACGCATCAATGTAAGATCAGTGCATCGAATTCTCGGAAGACGAGTCATACATCTATTGACAGTCAACCGCTTACTTCAATAAACTTCAACATCTTCGACGTTCCTAACCTAGTTAATTTACAGGACGGTTAATCATCGCGTTACGTCACATCTAATAGAAAAAGAACCGCCAGATTCGCGAGGAAAAAATCACTTGGGAAGAACATCAGAGGGAACAGGGCGGAATAGAGCGAAAGTGCGATTAAAAGTAAATATGAGAGTTTATTCATTTACTTGCAAAGTTATAATAAAAACAAAAATTAACATAAACTTCTCAAGCTCACTGCATCAACTCAAAGCGGTGTTGCCATATGGTGGCTGATAATCATAAGATTTTTCAAATTTGTTTCGATTACGATGATTCTAAAGGTGCTGAGTTTTGCAAGATTTCTACCAGTAAGACTTGCAAAGACTCAGGTGACCTTTTATTTTTATGTTAAATTATCCGTTCTTTTGTTGACTCCCCCTTATTAATTCCCAAGTCCCCATCTCTTGGGTCTTTGTCCTAGAAAGTTTGTTTCTAATACACCTAGATATAGGAGAGCTGTTCAAAACAGTCTTGCTTCTTTAATAGGTCACGCATCTTATTTAATAACATAGTGGCTGGTTTGGATCCATGCGTATCTTCTCTTTCTCAGTTCAAAACTACTCTCAGAGATTTGATTTTGACTTATGGTGATTCCTTATTTTTGTTGCTTTTCAGTATTGGTTTTGTCACCATACCGTTTTGTTTTGGTATCTGTATTTATAATTCGGCCCTTTCACGAGTCGAAATGAAAAATAAAATAAACTAAAATGAAATAAAATTGTCACACGAAAAAAAAAAAAAAAAAAAAGACTGCGGTAGAATTTATTTACCATCTGCATAGAAGATTTTGGAGTCTACTGTCAAGTACGGTAAATTTTACTAGCATATGGTAAATGCAACGTACCTTGTGGTGAATTGTACCAACAGGTTATCTTAATGTACCACAAGATATGTTGCATTTATCATATGATGGTAAAATTTACCATTCTTGATAGCATACTCCAAAATCAGATATGCAGATGGTAAATTCTACCGGTCTTTTTCTCCGTGCACTTATCATGAACAGTTAATGTAACCCGCAAACATCTGACAACGCATCTTTCCACGCAGATCCACTTCATAGTTTGTTGTTCGACTTCATTTTTTCACCGTTCCGCAACAGATGTTGACTTGCTGAGAAAAGTTCCTTGTTCCTAAACTTTTATATTCTATTTTTCTCTCTCCCTCTCACTTTTAAATGCAGGTTATTGCGGACAACAGAATTTCCACGTTAAACGCTCGAAAAGCATCATCAGATGGATTTGAGAAGAAAAAAAAACCCTAGTAGTTAATCAGCTGCGCCTTGTTGTTGGCGAGCTTGTATTCCCTCCGCCTTCGTCTTACCGCCCGTCCGTCCATTGATCCTTGAGCAAATATTTGCATTTGAATCCTTATCCATTTAAACACGTTTTAGGACACCAAACTAAACCAATTTGTTTAGCCTCAACTTGATGACAAGCATGAATGCGTTTCTACCCTGGAGCTTTTGCACACAAAAGCTGGCGCTGCTAATTACCCAATGCCCATACAAATATCGTAAATAGTTTCTGTTATGATGCATATGTGTTATACGATTCTACACGGGGAAAAAAAAATACTGGAAGAATTTAAATGGAGCCTTGTGGTGAAATGTACCAAGGTTATCTTCATTTACCACAAAGGTATTTTGCATTTTCCATATGATGGTAACATTTTCCATACTTGATAACAGACTCCAAAATCAGCTATGCAGATGGTAAATTCTACAGTCTTTTTTTTCCGTATAGAAAAAGTATCCTACATAAACCGTGCGTGCCGAGCGACAAGCATCTCTTTCTCGAAAAATGCTACGCCAGAGGCAGGGACTTGAACCGAACCGAACTGTGAACCAAAAACCGCTCCGAACCGCAAGTTTGCTGAACCGTGAGCCGAACCGCGAACCGAATCTGGAACCAACTTTTGAATTTCCGGTTCGAACCGGTTAATCACAAATGAAAGGAGGTCCGAACCAGTTCATCACAAATGAAATGTGGTTCGGACCGGTTCATCACAAATGAAATTTATTGTAAAGCAGATTTATTTTCATTACTTGTTCGTAGAAAAATTGCCCTTTCAATCCAAGATTTACTCTTGACGACAGCAACAAAGTATACAACTTCCGCCTGAAAAAGTAAGATGTATTCTACGGCGATGACAATTTTTTTTCCCTGTTGTTTTTTCCGTCCCTCGTGCATATAGTTGTGATGAGAAATCATTGCTGTTCAACTGCTTATCCTTCTCAAATATGGTCAAAAGCCCCTATGAACGGCCTGATGAGATACAAATCCCGTCGTCCCGCCATCGTGGAATCGTCCTTAAAATCATTTCAGTATAAAGATAGAATATATCGTTAATCTTTTAGTTTTAGGAAAAATGTATTCTGTTCAAAAGTTTATTGTTTGCTTTTGGTTTTTTTCACTGCCCAACTCCTTTCTATTATTATTAAAAGGGCAATATTTCATATCATCACATAGTATGTTCTATTTGCTCTTATCTTTGAAAATTACGCGTCTATGAGAAAATGTAAAAAAAAGCGCATTAATGGAACTCAACCGGTTCACTACTCCAGTTCCCAACTCCGGTTCAAACAGGCGGCGTTCAACCTAAAATTGCCGCGAACCGGTTTTTTAGGGAGGCTTTAACCAGGAACCGAACCGAATCGACTTTTCCTCAGCGGTTCAATCCCCTGCCAGAGGACATTTTCTACAAGAAATGAGTACTAGAGTTTTGCTCAATACTTTCGATTGGACCGTGAAATTATTTGGTCGATGCAAATGGAAAAATACGGACATTTTTGCTAAAGGCTTTTCGAGTTTTTTTCTTGGAAGGATAGAAAAATTGCCACAGCTCTTATTCCCAATTTTATTTTTACAAAACGAAATTTGATGGTTCATGAGAAGAGCATGGCATGGCGTGCAATCTGACAACATTGCATGTTCTCCATTCCAAATCACGAAAAAGCTCGATTCATCGGGTGCTGCCATCAGATAATACCCTCAAAATTGTTCGGAATTTCGAAGAAGTTTAAACGAACAAAATATAAAACGTTGCCGGATTACGAATTACTCCCAATATTTTTAAGCTGGGACTGGCAGAGAAGAGTCTATTGGAAACGAATTCAAACGTGCTGAAATGTTTGAAAAGCGGTATTTGCGCGTAATAGCGGCAGACACAAGAATGAATTGAAAACGCGAAAGGATGGTACTGGATTCAGCGTTGTAAAATTGCGAGGCATTTAATATATCGCTTCCTGTTAATATTCGCTGCGAAAATAACCGTGCAATCTTGCAACGATACGGACATGATTCTTGGCTGCATGATTACAGAGTGTGTCGTGTGCATTTCTATACATACGACGGTTGCAAGGGATGAGGAGAGGGGAGGATTTAATCTGACGAAAATTGGGGTAGGGGAGGGCCGGGGGATAGAATATTTGAATAGCAAGAGCTGATCACGGTGGTTTTTTTTTTTTTTTTTTCCACGAGCAGGCAGACAGCCAATGCAGTTGTGAGGGGGGCAGGGGGATGAAGAGTAGGAGGTTACCAGCAGACGCAGATCGTCGATTGACTCATAAAATTTTCATTGCGAATTGATCGAAATGAGTCAATATCTGATTGTCTGTTTGCAGAAGTTTAATGCCTCGGTTTTGCGAACTAATCAATGTGGCTGTTGCAAGCTTTGTCTACAGAAAAATTCTTCAAGAGTTTTCTGTACGTTATCTCTTCGTTTCTTACGTAAGTAAAGTCAAACTGGTCCTAAAGTTTCTGCTCTGCATTGATCATCCTGGAAATGGCGTGCCCAATACTAATCTGAGACAGATTCGATTTTCCAGTGGCGAATTTCTCAATGAACGTTCAAACAGAGCTGCCGTTTTGCGTATAATCAATGCTATTTTTCTATTCACCGATGATTCCACCCGCTAAGAAAAGATTACACAGTTCAAATCTGTGTATGACTGTAATGCACGAAAATACTCTGATCTGCAATCTTTCCTTAATCGGTGGAAACTCCGTTACTTGATTAAAATATCCGCAAGTTTTTTAAAGTCATCGACGACTCAACCGATTGAGAAAAGATTACAGATGCGAGTATTTCAGTTCATTACAGTAATACACTGAACTGAACTGTGTAATCTTTTCTCAACCGGTGAAATCATCGGTGAATAGAAAGATAGCATTGATTATACGCAAAACGGCAGCCCTGCGTTCAAATGAAATTATCAGAATGAGCATGATCGCGGATATTGACAGCGCAGAAGTAATTGATGTACAAAAGAAGGATCAGCACTTATTCGGTAACCTTATTTAAAATTAACATTTTCCATTGTCATTGATTAGATCAGCCAGGCAATATAAAAACACCATACTCCGGTGTTTTTGAAGTTGCCTGGTTATTTTATGCGTCTTCTTCCAAGGACCAGTCGACGGAATAAATGACCCAAATGTAACTGATGTAACAAATGTAACAAAGATTGTAACGAAGCTAAGTAACCTTAGCTTCGTTCTTCAGTTAACTTCAATTAACATTGATTCTAATTGATTTCAGAAAATTTGATGTACGCCTAGAATTTATGTATGGTATGCTCTAGCACTTATTTTGATCTATTTTTTTCTATGGGCGAAAGACTCAGAGAGGGTCTCATAGCACAGTTTACTACTTGACTGGGTCAAATACAAGGGGTGTCCCAAAAGTTATACTGCACACTTTGGTCTGGGGGACGAACAAAAGCAGATATCAAAAACCGGTTTAAAAAGGGCAATTGAGGCGGTGGCTGCAAAAACAGCACATACCGAAAAACCTGATTTCCAGAAAACGCATTTAAAGTTTTCATTTGCTAATAACGCGTTGATATGATTCGGAAATGAGTGCAATTTTTCGTGGTTTTATGCTTTGAACCCTTTTTGAAGAGAATCCAAGGACATATTTAAAAAAAAAAAATGGTTTGAGTTCATTCGCGGCCAGTTTAAAAAAGTGAGTTATGTGCGGGTTTTGCACCCAACAATTAAATTAACGCAAATTTAATAGGATTTGACAGTTAAATGAGAGAATAATAATTTTTTTGCCATAATTAATTGAAACATAAAAATTTAAAGTAAAGTAACAACGCAAACTGAAAAAAAAAAAGTAAAAACTAAATAATAAATCAGCTATATTTGGCTCGCAATTAAATGTAAAGGAAAATGACCTCTCAAAGTACATCAGCATAGCCAGCAATTTGGCAACCATGGATTCTTCCCATTTGAACGCATGAGAAACAATCGACTCTTGAGGAGACCATGGCTCTTTTACTAATCGATTGTTTCTCATGCATTCAAATGGGAATAGTATACAGTTACACACAGTTATACGTATAGTGCATGCACTCGTATGTGCTGTTTTTGCACCCATCGACGCGATATCTCCGCGTAGAATCATCGTCACGTCACCAAATTCACAGGGGTGATACTTCTTGAGTATAATTTTCAATTGCGCTGTTGGGCGCAAAAACAGCACATACGCGCATGGGCTGTTAATGCAGGGGCCGCCTCAATTGTCCTAGTAATTACTGTCAAATCAAGACCAAATTCAGCTCTATAAGTTCAATACTCACTGAGTTACAGCGTTTTGAAAATGACAAGTCGAGCTGAACCCTCTCAGGATTTTTAGCATATGTTTTCCAAGAAAAAAAAAGAGAGTTGAAATCAAGTGATTTTATTTGTTTAAACAAATTTTGCAGAATCTTTCCAAGGCTGACAAAAATGTGATGCTTGCATTTTGCCGCCCTTTGACACTGTGTTATGCTGACAATTTGTTCTCTTCACTTCTTCCCTTCATTCTCTCGAGAACTTTTGATTTTTCAACTATCTTTTTTTTTCTTGAAAAACATGCTAAAAATCCTGGAGGGGTCAGCTTGACATGTCATTTTCAAAACGACGTAACTCAGTGAGTATTGAACTTACAGAGCTGAACTTGGTCTTGATTTGACGGTTATTACTTGGAAAATTGCTTCATTTAAAGAGTTTTGTGATATCTGCTTTCGTTCGCCCCCCAGACATAAGTGTGAAGTAGTTTGGGACACCCCTTGTAAGTACATACAGAAGTGGTTCCTTTTTTTCTTTTTTTTCGGGGGGAAAATGGGGAAGTATTGGCTGAGGGAGTCGTTTTAATTTTAAAAAAAAGTATTCCCTAAACTCAACAGGATGACCTTCTCCCGTGAGAAATAAGATTGCTGAATTTTGCAATTGAGTATCCTTAAAACCCACCGATGACGACACTGGAGTTTCAATCATACGCGAGTACGCAGATTGACCAATTCGCAAACGATGTGAACAAAATTTAAACGGCAGATGTATTTGGCGGCCGGTTTCATTAGCTCAGCTGGCTGAGCGTTACATTCGACCGAAAAGAGAAAATGAGTTATGCAACAGAGGGAAACAAGTTTTGAGTTCAGGGCGGAGCAAACTATCTTAGATTTGAACCTTCACCAACTGACTCCACCAGAAACTGGTGAGACTTAACTCTAACCGTCATAGCTAAAACTCTAAATGTACACCCCTTGATTGCATCCTAAGTCAACGGAAGAGAATGGTTGCCAAATTGTAATGAAAATAATAGCAAAACAGTCAATAGCTCTCTTACAATGCTGAGTAGCTTCACTGCGGAAATGATGCTTACTCTCAAATTCTGGAGGTTTTTGTTTATTTTTTTTTTTTTTAGGAGTGTGTGCGGTTGGTAGATCGTTACCCCTACCGCATAACAATCCTAGGTCCATAAAAGGCTTTAATGACGCTCTAGTTTTTCTCATGTTCAAGACCACCAGAAAACGTCTATTGGACGTCGATAAAGGAGAAAGCAATGCTCATAGCGAAAAAATTTATCGGAAGTTACACGGGACGTTAGATGTCAAAGTCCCATGAGACAGTAGACACCCGTGGAGTTTGTAAAGTTAAAGAAGGTTTGAAAACATCCTTATCTACTTCTAGATTCAGTTTTCACACTGTTAACCAGCCCTTGGGAGAGAGGTTTTAATCCCTCAAATGTTCCTGTAATCCCGCATGACTTGGTCGGGTATGGATATTGTATTCGGACGTTCAAAATACGATCCTCATTCCACTAGGTGGGCTAGAACAATACGGAAATTTGAGCGTTTTCGGAAACTTTTTCGGGCGTTGAATTCTTAGTGGGATTAGATTCATGCAACCTCTACGGCCTACATCGTTACAGCTTTCTGGGCTTAAAGATACATGATCAGGAAAATCTGACAACGTCTAACCGACAAGATGAAGGAAGTGTCAGTAGTGCGAGTTTGAGAGATAGAACAATTCATCGACAGTTGTTTGTTTAGCATGAATTACCTTTGCAAATGTTCGAGTCCTTTTGAGAGTCGTAATGACAAGTGAGGCCTCTGCCCTTATCGCAAGGTGCCGAGACATTGCAAGTCTCGCCCACTCCGGCTCCAGCGAGGACCCTTTGCCTTTGCTTCAAGCAGTGTTGACAACAGTCGCAATCATCCTTGACGCCTGAGTCACAACGCTCCAGTTCACGCGATGAGCAATCGCACGGAAGAGTACAGTCCTGCAACAAAATCGAACGATCAATGGTAGCGTACAGAATACAGATACAAAAATACAGTGCGCCGATCATTGGGCCGAATAGCAGGTGGCTCCAGAGCGAACTAGGAAATGTATGAACTAGTGGAAACAAAGATGTCTGATCGGGGTATACGTGATTCGCAACACACAAAGCCACTATTCAACACATTTATTTACATGCGTTGCAAGTTGTACAACATGAAAAACTATACGGCAACTTAAGAGTCAGCTAAGGTCGCCCTTTCAACAAAAAGCGACGAAGTTTTGAACACGTAGTAAAGGCAATTCGAGAGCTTAAACAAATCAGTTTGTGGATCGTTAGAGTATGTTCTTGCGCAGTCCAACCTAATGATGACCCTGTCGGAAAATGCAAGATTGAGAAACTTAAAATCATAGAGAGTTGCACTTTAAGGGTCGCGGAAGCCTTTAGTGTTCGGTGAGATAACGCCGAGTCACGTGTTACAGCCAATTTGCCCCCTCCTCTTCCTCGGCCCTAGCACAAGTCGCCGTCCCCGCGCAGCGTAACATGCACACTCACCCGGTATAAATTGTCTGCCAGACAGGAGACAGCGGACCATTTATTTTTTTTTTACTCCCCAACTTCCGTCGATGGATTTGATCACGAACAACCACTAGATCATTATTCGGAAACTATTACATCAGGTACCTCACCTTACTCTTCCTCATCCTTGCCACTCTCCTGAAAAAATCACAATTCGACGACCGTAATGGTTTTTTGAGCACGGTATTCATAAGTATACAGTTCTCAACAGTGAGCAACGGTCTCCGTTGTACGGAAGGAAGTGTGGATCGTATTTCTATTAGATTTTTGTAATAAATTCTTCAGTCAAAAATGTTTCACCGACGATGATGTTTTACAGTATACACTGAGTTAATGCAACGTCACAAATATAATTGGATCCAAACAAATGGCTTGTCTCACTCGCTCTCCCACAATTTCTCGAAGTAAAACAGATCCAAAATTTCAAATGCAAATTCATGCTAGTAAACAGCCAGTTCTCTCAGATCGTATTACATCATTGGATTCCACGTACCTCAAATTATAATTACGCTTCAACAACATGTTCGAAAATCACGCATAAATTTACGATCACAGTTATATCGAAGAAAGTCGTACCATGTTTTGTCCTCGTCTCACTCACAGTTTCTCATGAGCACACAATTCTAGGATAGGGGCTCACCACCGCACCACGTGTTAAACCTCAAGCCAGCTTCGATACGAAGAGAGGTTAGGACGATTAAGAGTCATGGCGGTGATATGCCCATGAAAGATCGTGATTAAGACAAGGACAAAACATAGATTATCGTTCAATATAATTGTGATTGTAAATTCACTCGTAATCTCTCATGATATAAGTCGGAGTGAAAAGATAATTCATGATACGTGCGGTATATCTAATGGTGGAGAAAAATTTGAGAGAACGGGTTATTTATTAATATAAATTTACAATTGAAAATGTGGATCTAATCTCTTAAGGATAACTCCAAGAGAGTAAGCGGGATAGAACATTTGTTTGGATCCAATTTTGGTCGTGTTGTCATCACTAAATCGGTTTATAGGCAACGGTTAAAGGTTTTATTTACTTTTCTTTCTTTTTCCTCTCCAGAAGTTGGACAATGATGATCCGTTGCAAGAAATAAACTCGGTTCAGAACAACAATTTTTTGCAAAGAATCGACCGTGTAATTAAACAAAATGAAAATATACTTCGACAGAGGTGAGCATACTAAGTGTTCTACAAGTTTCGCCGAGTAAGGCGCATCGAACGAAATGGAAGAGAGAATAGTTACATAAATGTCCTTCCAAGATGACTATTGGATACCGTCAAATCGAGTCACCTTTGCTGTGATTCGAGCCAGGGGCCTCTATTATTGTGGCCAGTTGCGCTGACCAAAATAAATGTTATAGACCACGGAGTCCGATAGTATGAATGTTCTAAAAGGATTGACACCCCTTACACCACATCTTCTTTGTTTTTTTCAACCGCTCCGAACATACGCTGGACTTTTGGTTTCCTAAAAGACGGGAGAGTGCGCGCTTGCAATCGCGTGTCATAAAACTTCGAAAAATTAAATTATTTCAAGGTAAAGGGCTGCTAGGCTGCCCACATTGAAGGAGTTCCGCTTTTAAAACGAGAAAGACATCTCTGACGAGAAAAAAGAACAAGAATCCAACAACGTTCTATTGTACAGAACAGCGAAGAAACCGAGAGCATTTTTCATTGACCGCTAAACCGACCGGGAGCAAATGTTAAATGACACGGAAAGCGGAGATAATTATTTAAAAAGGCGTTGCGCGTAAAAGCCATTCTGCAGTCTAAGGATTCAAATGGGAGGAGGAAATAGAGAAAAAAGGGCTCTAAAAGTCCGGAAAAACCACGAGACGCAGCCGGGTCTGGATACCGACCTCGATGGGGCAGGGGGGCGCCTGAGAAACCGCGCTGGTGGAAATGTTGATTCTTCGACTTTTTCCAAAAAGTGAGTCTTACCAAATCTAAGCACATTCTCCAGAATACTGCCAGCATGTTTACCAGAAACTGCGCACAGTAAATTACTTCCACAGATATTCCTTGACATTCACTAACATAAAAGTGTAATTTGGTGAATGTTCTGATCAACATTCCTGCACAGGTTACCAAACTTCGGAATCCAAACCAATATTTCGTATCCGTGGTTTCGGGGCACTGCACGGTGTAGCAAACGACCAATCTAGCTTAGCAAAAGTCGAAAAAGCGAAGTGAAATATTCCGTCTTACAACGCTGGTTATAGGTGCACAGATGTCTATTGACATGATATCCAATGATATTTTATCAAAAATTCCGACGTAGACCGGTGAAATGGTTGGGGACCCCACGAGTAAACAAATCCTAGTCAAATAACCAGTGTTTATACTTGAGCTTTATATTACTCTAGTAAGGTCCTGATTGATGAACGTGACCTGCTGCATTTTTTCACGACGTCTGGATCTTCAGAGAGTAAGTTGAATAGCTGATTTAATAATTTAAAGTATTTATTAACTCCTTCCAACTATATCAATTTTGTCGTTTTAAAAAAAACGAGATTTTCAAACTTAGAAAGGCTGTATCTTTCGAAATTGACGGTGAAACTTTTTCCAGTGTGTCTAGAAAACTATGTAGATTCCGAATTGTTTTAGTTTTTTTTTTTTTTTTCTTCAACCACGGAGGATATTTGAGTTTTTAATGCCCCCCCCCCCCCAAGGTGCAGCGCGCTGCGCGAGGCGGGCGACAGTGACTGAATCTGGAAGTGGCTAGAAGTGCTACTCGTAATAATGTGACCCAGGTACAAATATCGGCTGTTATTATTTGGAGGGGGGCGGGGGTTACCCATGGTGTTACATGCCCTCTTACTCTGTCCACCGACTCCTGATTCATGGCGTGGATATAATTGAAAAAAGCGTCATCCATGCCGATAGGGGTGCTCTCGAAAGAAGGCCTAGAAGCAAGGAGCAAAGATTTGCGACGATTCCAAGAGCATCACTCAAGGAAAACTTCCATGGCAGATGTTTATCATTCCATGCTTTATGCACCTGACCCAAAAATCACACTTATATCCGTGGCATCAGAGGCGTTCGCTAAGACACTATCCACCTCCAGCAGAGATGTAAGGAGTCTGTAATCTGAACCCTCCTCAATATTGCTGAAGAAAAAGGGAAACAGGACAGCGAAGAAAAAGAAGAGGAAGAGGACACAGAAGAAGGGGAAAAAGGAGTAGACAGAAGAACGTGATGATGATGATAATGATGATGAAGAAGATGGAGGTGAAGATGAAAATATAGAAGAAGAATATAATGGAGAAGAAGAAGGATATTACTGAGAAACTGAAGATCAAAATTATGATGATCTCTAAATAAATTTTCATAAAGAATTAAAAAATATTAATGTATATTTTTACTGCTTTTAATCATTAATTATTAGGGGTGGGTTATTAGGGGTTGTAAACTCGGCAAACTCGCTATTAACGTCTACTACCGAACATTCTACACATGAACCTTCTCCACATTCTTCCGCACAAAGGTAAGCATCGTTAAACATGACTAGATAGAAGAAGTTTTTTGTGGAGGGGAGGGGGGCTCTTGTATTTTACAATTTCATCAGGAGCAGCACCGATGTCTTAAACTATCAGCCATCCTCTCTTAACAGCCGAAGCCAAATCCGCTTATTTTTAGTTTCGTGTCCCTTACACCGGTATAAGCACAAACTTATTATGGGGGATTTTTCGTGTTTTTTAGTTTTTTGTTTTTATTTGGAGGGAGGAGTTTCCCTCCTCTCATCCTTTAGTTTATGGTGATGTTTCATAAAAAAACACATGGGTACAGAATACGATATGAATCAACCCATTGTAAGTCCAATAACCATAAAAAGATTTGTGTTGAAAAATCTTTCAGAGTGTATAAAATTCTTCGACACAGACGAAATGATTACCTTGATATTAACAGTAAAAGTGTAGGCGTTTCTACAAAGATTGTCTGAAAGAGGCGGCTCGTGCAATACGGCTACTGAGTTTTTATCATTTAAACGTACACTAAAGATATGATAGTATCGATTTCTTGGTTCCGCAAATAGATTATTTTACATGGGTTTAAATGGTGAGGATCTGCTGCTGGCGAATTGCTCGAGCCGTCGCTGGTGGCTGGATCACCGAATCTTGCAACATTTGCCACAGCTCTAAAATAAATGAAATTCAAAATGAAGTCAATCGACTAAAAAATAAACAAAGGGCCAATTATCATGGTTTGGTCTTCAAACTTAGAACACGTGTTACCAGTAGATCGCAGCGATGGGCGAGACAGCACGAAAGCCACGAGCTAAATCCAGAAATTCGGAAAAGGGTTCGGTCAAGTATTAATTAAAACCTCAGGAAGGAAGATACCTCCGCCTCCGGCTCCAAATGGTGGTTGGTTCGAAAGAAGGGATAAAGCAAAACCAGGGAAAGGAAGGGTTTGCACGTCGAATAATGGGTTGAGACGGAATGTAAAAGACACCGAGGTTTAATCATTTTAAAACGCGGCTAAAAGGCAAAAGGCACGAGAAGGGGGAATTTTATTAAAATAAATATTAGCCATAAATAACGGCGGGCTCATTCAAATCAAAATTAAAAGTTGTTTTACTTCCGCTGAATAGATTCCGTACCGATTAAAGGCAAAGGACACCGTAACCCAATTAAGGAGTTCGGGTGTATTCAACTTCCAAACGACGGTCGGTCGTGGACAGACACTCAACAGTCAGCAGTCAACAACGCTCTGTTGCCAAATGAACGTTGCAAATTGGAGTACCTGAAGATTCTCAGGATGAAGGAAGCATATTGCATAGGGAATAGGTTACATTCATCTAGAACAATGGTTGAGAATTTTCAAGCCCCGAAAACCTCGGGGAAATGCAAAAGCGGAGTAATAATTACAAGTAATTAAAATTTCAAATATTCCGATAATCGCTCACAAAATCACAAAAAGATTTAAAGTTTAACTCGTAATGGCCGAGCTGCGCAGGGATCATGGGAGATTCCTGCAGTTTAATGTGAGACTTCCCTCCGTGTATTTCTACAAGGTGTTAAAGGAAAAAGGTTCAACTCCTGGTTTTTTTTTTTCATTAATTTTTATGTAAATATTTTTTGATGTAATTTAATTCTGTTTGCACGCTCACAATATGCTTACTGTGGTTCTACTTTATGACCACTGTGAGCTTGGCGGGGGGGGGGGGAGAGGAGGAGGAGGAATCGCCCTCCCATTTCGTCCGAATAAAAAAATACGGAAAAAAGAGATAAAGAGAGGGGTTTCACCATGGGACGAAAATCTCAAATTGCCCCAACCCCCCGCTCGCGAGGGCTGAATAAGGAGTGAATACGCCAACATTTCCAAAGGGCTATTTAAGAATGATTGAATGACTGATTTCGTCTCTATATCGGTGATTTGTAGAGAAAAGTGACGCATGCAGCTTCAACTGCCGGTTATCATCCAGCAATTCGCAGTAGTTGATACTACCGAATACAATATCAAGAGCTTCAAAGACTCAATTCTCTCACGATCAGTAGGGAACTCGCAGAATTATGCAATAAGCTGATCAATATGGACCTCTCGAAGAAACAACATCGGATAGAGAGACCAGCTATAAAATCTGAGAATGCCCATTCTCCGGGTTAAACTCCTCCTCTGGGGCCGCTTTGACATTGGTCGATTCACTTTTGAGTGAGGCTAATAAAGAGAGAACATGATTGATATCGACCAGAAAAGATAAAAGCTTTTGCTCCTTGTTTCCTCCTCCTCCTCCCCCCTCCATCGTTCCTCTCTTTTCTTTCTTTCGCAGCATAAAAAACCGCCGTTCCAGACTTAGCTTTGGTTACGAAACAGCAAATAATAAATCAGATCTAAGGGCAGGTTTAAAAAAAAAAAAAAAAAAAATCGAAAGGAAAATAAGGGGGGAAAGGGGGATAGAGAAGGAAAAGTGCAACTCGACTTGAATGGAATCGACATTTGTTCAGGAGCACGAATGACGAACATCAAAACGCAACCCGCAACGCGCAAACACGCGCACAAGCGAGCGTGTGACAACGCGCTCGTAGCTTCGCTTCGCCCTCCGGTTAAATGCAGCTAGTCAACCCACTTTCCTATTCCCCCCTCCCCCTCAGCTTCATCACGATGCTTCTTTTGTCCGAAATCCGTCCCTTCCACCATTAGCATGTATTTTTATCGGAATTGTCGACTTAACCCCGCCCCGCCCCTCCATCTCCAATCCTTTACTCATGTTATTCCAGAATAAATTTTTCGTTCTCCGCGTAAAATTGTGAGAAAGGTTCGTGTTTGAAGTGTATGAGTCAAAGGTTGGGCTGATGCACTGCGCACCGAGTCAGGATCAATTTGTAAGCAAGTACTTATACACTTTAGACGTTAGTCTAAGTCACCAGTAAATATCTGTTAAAGTATCGCGAATAATCTATTTTTTTTACCGTATTTTTCTGGTGAAAAGCAACACCAACATACACTCACTTATCTCCAATGCACGACAGGCAAGTACATGAACTTTGATCTGTAGCTATGATGGAAAAGAGGAATTGGTGTTGACCTTTTGAAAGGTCTTCAGTTTGTTTCTAATCTGGTTTTGGATCCACGTAATTCATACTGTGCTCATGGTATTATTATACAGTAAGTTGTACGTGAATCTTTGTTTTCCGTAATTTCTTTTACTTTAACCATGTCGGATAGAGTGAAAGTGTCTCGTTTAAAACTTTTTCAATTAATGAAAAATGCTAATCATATAGTGAATGATCGTGAATGGTTAGTGTCATTAATAGTGTCTGAATACGGAGTTCGGGATTCAGCCGATTTGAGGAGTAAGTGCTCAAAATTTTGCAAAAAGTGGCATTAAGCTTAAAGGACGGAGCAGATTTTTTTAATACAGAATACCAGCTGGCTCGAATAAGAAGTGGAATTTTTTTTAGGCGAATACCGATGAAAATAATAAAGAACCCCCAGCAAACTCTGATTTACAACCTTTTGCCGAGTTAAAAGATATAGACATAAACGTCGACGAACTGAGTCTTTTCGGCAGAATCATTCAGCAGAATACATCATGGAGGGAAAGAAAAATTGGTAACTTACGTTGAAACTTAAATGTTCTCTCTGTCAGGACTAAGAACATCATTCCTGCTTAATTTTTTAATTTTTTACCCGCGCCTCTCTCAATTGGGGCACTAAGTTTCCGCTGTCCGTAACACTCAGTCCTATTTTCTCTTCGGTATTTTAGGCAGTGGCGGCTCGTGCAATGTGGCAACAATGGACTCCCTCCATTTAAACCTATGTAAAATAATCGATTCTTTGGTGAGGCGCTGTGCCTCACCTAGAATCGATCTTTTAGCACAGATTTAACCCTTTGAGGGGCAAATTAAGGAAAATAATTTTTTCCCCAATTTTTTTGCATTTCTAGGTTCCTTAGGGTAAAAATAGACCCCAAAAAAATTTTCATACAATTCCATAAACTAGTATAGGAGAAAACAGGTGGCTAGTGTAACTATCCACTGCCCCACAAAGGGCTAGAAAATTTTGTTACCATATTTTTTCGAAAATCAGGTTTAAATTAATTTCAAAGGGCCAAACAATGACAACTATAAGTCAGAATCAATCAAACAAACAATTATTTATGAGAAAAAATTGTAATAACAGTCAGGAAACTTATTTGAGCATGGTTTAGTCTTGAAAATAACGCGTAAATGGCACTTTTTGACCTATGATCGACTAAAATTAACTTTTTAGACACCTTGAGGAGCACCAAAAAATCTCAAAAAATCATAAAATTGTTATTTACACTATAGAGAACAAAATTGCCCAGTAAAGTTTACCCCAAAAAACTGTAACTTTTGAAGTTAATCCGAATTTAGTGTGTGGCAGAGCAACATTTTTGCTTCGAGCTGCGCTAAAAAGTGATTATTGGCTATGTTGCAACAGAAGATGTGACTTTTTTCTTTTTACAAGTTGTTTTCTAGACTATAAAGATAATATAAATAGAATAAAAACATTACATTCTTCATGAAAGTACCGAAAAAAATCCAAAATATGCTGTAAAACGGCAAAACACTGTAAACAATGCTGTAAACGACGATGTTGCTTCAATGAATCTCCGAGGCCTATTATTGGCTGAATGCAAGAATTTAGAATGTGAATAAGGAGTTCAAGTTATAATAAGCCTCTGAACGTCTTATCTGAGCCCTAAAATTCCTTCTAAAAGGCGAAAAACCTGGAAATAGACAATGCATCACTGTTTGACCCCTTCAGGGGCAGTGGCTAGTGGTACTAGCCACCTTATTCTAACGCTTGTAATTATATTACAAAATCAGCAAATTTTACTCACTAGTACTTCAAAATGTTCAAAATACTTTCAAAATTCATAATCTACCTCAAAAATTTGCCTGAACCTTCCAGAAAAAAAAATATTACTACATTAGCGGGAGCCGGTCTGTCTTGGAGGGAAAATCTCAAAATGTCAACATTTACCTGGTCTAAAAATAGTGTTTACCGCTGTGCTACCATATGGAAAATATTTTTTCCCCATTTTAGAACATCTTACCAACCAAAAAAAGTGGCTAGTTACAATAGCCACTGTCTCATAAGCTCAGGAAAAAATAAATAAAAGGTGGCTAGTGGCACTAGCCACTGCCCCTCAAAGGGTTAAATGGCAAAATAGCACTGTTGCCAGATTGCACGAGCCGCTACTGATTTTAGGAAAACCGGTGAAGCCGTCAAAGCTTATTTTGGTGCCGCCTACGGTGACTCCCAAGTTTTTGCGATCGTTTTTGCACTTCAATGATGCTCAGCTCTTTACCCAAATCATAGGACCGAATTCCAAATTTTATTTTAATTAGGTAGCTAGTCCATACAATAGTTTAAACCATTAGTTCTAAGTTCAACTTAGCCACTCACACGTGGGTCGTAGAAGCATAGGGCTCGCTCCATATCTCATAGAAGTCTTTAAATGAAAACTGTTTTGTTTTCATTTAATCTTAGAAATGGCCATCTAGATGGCAGTATCTATTGTAAATATTTTCAATTATTTTCATTTGCGCTGTATATCACACGGGCGCGCGGGTGTTTGTGTGTGTGTGTGTGTGTGTGTGTGTGCGCGCGTGCGCGTATATATGTGTTATAATTGTTTAAGTACAACAAACTCTCACGTTCCGTTAGTAAAAATATTATGCATTCGTAATTTTTTTTTTTTTTTTTTTTTTTTAAATCACCCACTATTTGCGTAATACGTGCATTTATTAAGTGGAAAAAAAATTAACAGTCAGAAATGATGAAAATAAGTTAAAAGGATGTCGGTTTTAGAGAAAAGTAGCCAAAACAACTCGAAAAACAAAGAGAGGAGCGCGAAACCAGCCATGTCCGGGCACAAGGACGTTTTCGTCCAATGTGCGCCGTGCCGAGACGACTTACTGCGCACTTTAATTACACTCTCAGAGATTTGATACATTTTGTCTCAAATAAGTAATAAGAAAGTACTAGTGACCTAACTTAACCTAGACCTAACCATGAAACAACTATAGTCAATATACTTAAACCCTTTCCAGCAAGGTGGTACACATACATATGTACCATCTTCTGTAACAAGGGGCTCAATGGAATTTCAATGAACATTTTTCAGAAACATGTGTGAACCATCAAAAGTCTTAGAAAATTGTCCTCTTTTGAACGGTCTAAAAAAATCTCGAAAAAATTCAAATTCTAAAATGCGTGCTGGAAAGGGTTAAAAGGTGGATATAGTGCTACGCCAGTTGAAAATATTCGATTTACTGTGTTGAAAATTTATTAAAAACGAAGATCGATACCTCAACATCTAATCAAAAACCTCGGGAACGGATACGGCAGGAAGGCAACGCTGCTACGCTTCCTTTACGTCACACTTTTTGCCCTTCTCGAGCAAGATTGTGGAGCTTTTTTCTGCTTCACGATCAAAAACACCCGTAGTGCTTGACACCATCATTTGCTCTTTGTACCGAATCAACAATGGACATCCCCCCCCCCCCCACAGTCTGCGTAAAACAAAAGCATCTTCTTTTTACTTCGTGGCTGTCGCGAATTTAATCAGAAAGGGGATGAGAACTGTTCTCAATTCAGGCTGCTGTCTTCCGCCTTTCCTCCGTGAATCCATTCCATCGTTACTGTTGGGAAGAAGTCGCGGCGGTGAACGGTATGAGTACACGCAGTGTTTATTGCTTGAAGAAGATGATCAGAGATTCATCCAGAAATTTGATACGCATTCAAAATCTGAAGTGTTCCTTTCTGTTGAACAAACTCACAGTGGTTGGATCATAGAGGAGAAATCAAAATTAACGCATCCTCCCCCCCCCCCCATAACTTTTTTTTCTAATTCAGATAAAAACAAGCGGTTCGCACAGTACTTATCCATATCAAATTCATTATCTACGGGGTTGTTTCCGATGACCGGGCACCTACAGGGGCGAAGGTGCGGGAGGAAAAAAGGTCGATATCGTTTTCTGTTTGCGATACATCAAAGGTCTAAGTTCGGTTTGGACCCATTTTTAAAACACCATTTCTCCTCTTCGAAAAGTGGGACATTAAAAAATTGGGAATCTAAGATACTCTAAAAAGCAAGTCCTTATAAAAGAAATCAAATTTTCTTTAAAACTTTGAAAAATTCCGAGAGACGACCCCTATTAAGCTGAAAATGTTGGATCGGTGATTCCGTTGTTAGTTGGTCCAATCAACTACTTTGGCTTACTGATGGCCAACTGCCTCATTATTTTAAGCCTAAAAAACAGCTGTCGCCACATTCTACAGACTGTACACTTGTACAGGATGTACCAAAACCACCCGGATAGGGCATTTTTCTCGAAGACTGCGGAGCCAAATGATTTCAAACAAAAAAATTCAGGTAGGAAATCGACCCCAAATTTTCCGTTTTTGATATTATCAAAAGCCCCCGATAGCCCCTTGGGGTTGGGGGGGGGGTGAGACACATTTTTCAAGTTTTCTCAAAAAAGTCTCCAATAAAGGTATCAAATAAAAGGTCATATTTGTAAATTAAAGGCAATTGGCAACTTTTTTACTCTTACAAAATTTTTCCAAAAACCCCAATATTTTTTAGCTGTAGGGGCTTTTTGGAAACTTTTAGAATCGGCTCTTAGAGATTTTGAAATAACAGCCCAAGACCTTTAGATTGATGTGCCACGTGTTAACTTGAAGTGAAAAAATAAGGTGTTTTTCGCCAAATCAAAATTTTGGGGCTTACTTATATTGGCTCAAACCATGGAATCGTGCCAATGGGGCAGTTGCAAGGGTCTGAAATGTTGTGTTTTTTATAAAGAAAATGATAGTACTTGATGAGCAGAGAAAATTGGTGCCTTTGGTTTTTTTCTATGTATTACGGTTTTGGAGATACGCACATGTAAAGTAGCAAACATTCGTGTGCGTAGTGACGTCACTACGCGGAATTCCCATTTGAAACCATGTATTTTGGGCCGAAATCTCATCTCCGGAACAGTGGGACTCAATTAGAAACCAAAGGCATCTTTGTTCTCAGCTCATCAAGTACTTTCATTTTCTTTTTAAATAACACAACATTTCAGACCCTTGCAACTGCCCCATTCTGCAATTGAAGCTTCAACATTTTGATTTGGCGAGAAACAACTTATTTTTTCACTTTGAGGTAACATGTGGCACATCATTCGAAAGGTCTTGGTCTGTTCTTTCCAAATCTGTAATGATTTTTGAGAAATTGTGAACAGGATGGTAACAAAAGCCGATTCAAAAAATGTCCAATACGCCCCTATAACTCGAAAAATGTGGGGTTTATAGAAAAAATTCATAGGAGCAAAGATGACACCAATTTCCTTTAATTTACGAATATGCACTTTTCTTGATACCTTCAAAGGGGAACTTATCGAGAAAACTTGGAAGATGTGTTTGAGCCCCCCCCCCCCCCCAAGAGACTATCAGAGGCTTTAGAGAGGGGGGGAACGAAAAATTTGGGGGAAGTTCCCTACCTGACTTTCTGTTATAATCATCTAGTTCCGTAGTTTTCGGGAAAAATGCCCTGTCTGGGTGGTCTGGTACACACTGTATATTCTCAAAGCAGAATAGTGTAATTTGAGTGGTAAATGTTAGTCTTTATATAGATTTTGAGCATTTTAAAGAGCAAAAGTTTATAAACCAGAATTTTTGACTTGGGTCATTTTACAAAAAATTAATGAAAAACAAATCTTTTTGTCCGATTCAAAATTTTCGTAACTTAGAAAACAAAATAAAAAAAAAATCGGGGGCGGAAACTCAGATGTTTGCCAATTTGGACGAATTTGTTTGTTTTGAAAAATATTTGGTCTGCAGAAAAAAGAGAACTGTTAAGGGGGGAAACGTAAAATGGGGAGAAAAACCCAACCGATATGAGACAAAAACAAAAAGGATATGCAAAATATAGCAAAGCACGGGGAAAGTGCTATGGTTTCTACATATTTCTACGCCGCTTTTTCAACTAATACGTGTATTATTCAAACAACTTGTAAGTATAGAAGTATCTTATTTTATTCATCAGTCTGTCTGTCTTAAATCGTTAACCACAAGCACATATTTCATTTTTGTATGTATCAGTCCGGAGAGAAACCGCAACACAACTCTTCGGAGAAAATTCGTGCGCCAGTTTTAAGATCGGTATCAGAACAGAGAACTTACTTGAATAGACCCATCAACATAAAATATTCAATTCTATACCGAAATGTGTGGATATTTATTGCAATTTTAAAGAGCAGCAGATGTTCAGATAACTTGAGGCTCACTTGGGCGGTAAAACCACTCAAGTTTACAGCCAACGCAGCTGGTTCCTCTAAAATTGAGACTTACTCGAACATCCGAATTTACACGTAGGCAACGTCCTCTTGTCAACGACGGCCGCAGCGGCGGAGAGAAAATCATGTTTTAATAAATGGCGTAGAACACAAGATCTGCGGCAATGGAGTTAAAGCGAGTGATCCTTTTATCCTCATAATTTGTTTGCTATTGAGCTCTCAAAGGTATGATTACGCTTTTAAAGCTGTGAAGGAATCATACCTTTGTGAAACTTGTTTATATACCCGCGGAGAACGGACAAAATTGAGTAAGCTCAAAATACGCAGGCGATGATTCTGTGGGATATAAAGATTTCTGACGTTGGAATCAATGAACTATCGGACACTATTGAATGCTGAGTTTGATTTCGAAGATGACCGAAACTCTGGATATGCCATTACTAGAGTCCCTTTCTACAAATATTGTATCGGGAGTGCCAATACGACGCTTTATGCATTTGAGAGGAGTCGACCGCGTGAACGCATTCGAAAGTTAAGTTCGACAGTGGAACAGTGCAGTGGTTCACAGGCGGATTCGCCGGCATTCCGGTCCGTTCTTCTACTCAATACTCATCGACTCTTTTTCGTGAAGCCTTCGATGTTGTCGAACCCTGCTCTCGTCCGTGACAGCCTAAAACCAACGACCAATCAGAACTCGTTGAGCTCGTGTCGGTGCTCCTTAAACAATATTACCATCAAAGGGACTCTAGCCGTCACCAACAACCTTCCTAGTTTTATCTATTGTTGCTCAGCGCTTTTATGCTGAGGCAAGCACGTGTTTGTCATTTTTTACAACAATTTACGTTCCTTATTTTGCTCAAATTCTTAGCTTAGTTTTGAGCAGTATTTAACATTTTGATGGAAGGAAAAATCGTCTTCCCTAAATGAATTTCTAGAGACTACAATGTGTATCAGAAACATATGTCGTCCTTGTAACCACGTAGTTAAGAGGTCAAAATAATACTTTTTTTCTCCTTCGGATATGTGTCCAAAAATGCTCCCTTTTTGAGCTGTGCAGCTTCCAAAGTTTTAAAAAATGTATGGTTTTTTTGTTTGGAATAGCGAACACCATTATGAACCAAATGTTACGAAAATTGGTGTCCCGCGGCAATTTTACGAGGAGAATGGGTCTGTTGCAAACTTTTGCTACAACGATTGAGAGTGTTTCATTTCATGTAAAATCGCCTGAAAAGTCCATTGGTGGCATCAGAAAGTCATAAAATGCAATAACAAACTCACAAGAGGCGTTTAATGAAATCCAAGATGGCGGAGAAATATCGAGCAATTTGTATGCATGCACCACAAACATCCAAGGATAGCCAACCTCACAATATCGATCACAATTAATCACAACGTAAAAAAACACATAACCTCTACCTGCAGTGAGGTTGTCAAAGTTGGCCATCCTTGGATGTTCACGGTGCTTGCATACAGATTGCTCGATATTTCTCCGCCATCTTGGCTTTCATTAAACGCCTCTTGTGAGTTTATTCTTTCATTTCACGACTTTCTGATGCCACCAGTGGACTTTTCAGGTGATTTTACATTAGATTTAACACTCTTAGTCGTTGTAGCAAAAGTTTGCAACAGACCCATTCATTAATGACCTCCAGAAATTCAGGTATTGAGTCGGACTATACTTTTCAGGCAATACTGTATTCAACGATACACATTTTATGTTACGGATTGAAGACAATAAACTAAGGAGTTCACAAAAACCGCGACTAAATCAGCAATTTGTACGACCGATTCTTCTAAAAGAAATTACAGTTTAAATGGTTGAAAAAATCATATTTAGTGACTTGCCTGTTAGTAGTGTTAGTGGGCGCCTTTAAACGTTAATGGATGACCTAGATTTTTATGAAACCATTGATTCAATTTCAAGGCACTTGAACACAAAAGTAAAAATAAATAGAGAGCATAGACGGTGGAAAGCTATAGAGAGAGCAAACATTTTGCAAAGGTTGTTAACGGCTGAACTGAAGGGTAAAATGTTTTCACTTAAACTCGATGTTTGCTCGGCGAGAGGAGAAGCGTGCTGTAGGCATAGGCTAGACTCAATAAAACGGCAAAATCGGCTTGATTGTAATTTGGACTCTGTGTGTTGCTGATATAACAATGCGCCTTACTGGCGAATATTTGAACTACACGTTGTGACTTTATACTTTGGACGCTTATTCAATCAATTTGATCCAATTTATCCAAGCTGCCAAGAAGAACGAAGCGAATTTTGAGAGAGCTTTTGAAGAAAAACTTAAAAAGCCAGATGATTTCACTTCTAAAGGCCTTGGACATACCGTTGCTAACAATGAAGAGTAGAAACATTAAGTAAAGGAGCATATAAATGTATGAAGCTTTTAGGTGAACAAAAAGAATGCAAAGAAAGTCAAGTCAAAGTTAGTTCAGAATGCAATGAGCTGGTGGATCTCAAAACGCTAAATAAAGGGCATTTTTTCATTGGTCTTTCGATGGCTGACCAAATTCGAGATAGGCTTGAAAGGCCTGATGGAGATGAAATTCTCTCATTCCGTCAAAACCGAATTCAGGATCCCAACTGCATCAGTGATGTCTTTGATGCAGTCGCTTTCAAAGAGCTTGAATCTTGTATGGAGGAGAATGAAACACTATTCTTGACTCAGAATCTTAACACAGATGGTGCTGCGGTTTTCAAAAGTTCAACCAACTCTTTGTGGCCTGTGCAATTTTTCCTAAATGAAGTTCCTAAAGATGAAAGATTTTTGTCTTACAGCATATTTGTAGCTGCTCTTTGGTTTGGTAGAGCGGATTTATCCCTGATTACTTACCTTTCCTTTCTTTTCTTTTAGATGAGCTCCACAAATTGGCCACCAAAGGTGTCAAATGGTTCAGGTCCTCTGTAAATCAGGTAGTCACGACGTAAGTCTTTGCCCTAAATTGTGCTGTCGACTCTGTAGCCAAAGCCAAACTCATGAATATGATGTAACGAGACGATGGGTATCGTCAAACAGGGGGCGCTTTATGAACCCAAAAATTATAATCCAATTTTTGGGTTCATAAAATGCCCATTGTAATTTGTGATTCTCGGATCGGGCGGACGTCGCGGACGGCGGAAACCGTTCACCGGGCATCGAGACAGGATGGGTAAAGTGCGGGCTCGACTTTTTGCCAGACAAAGTAAGCAAACGATGCCTGGCATGGATTCGGGCTCAGCATTTTACCCGACAAAATTGAGGGCACCGGATATCAATTTCCTCAAAAATCATCGCTGATTCGAGCTATCTGGTCTTCATTACCGTGCGAACATGATGAACCAGTAATTTTTTCGATTGCCCAGCAATTTGTGAGCACGGGAAGGGGACCTAGCCGAGGGCGAGGGTCCGCGAAAAGCTCGCGAGCTGGGGAAATTTAGTCTTCGGGCGATTTTCGAAAAGCGAACACCTAACGGACGGAGAGGTCCTTTTAGCGGAAATTATCGGTGATAATTTGAGTTTTGTGATCCTCAGTTAATTTCGTTAGATTTTTTTGGTAGTTAATTGGAGATAATCCTTCGTTCTGTCCATTAGCGGATTTTATCGGTGATAATTTGAGTTTTCGTGGTCTTCAGTTTAATTCGTTAGATTTTGGGAAATAATCTGTTTTCCTTGTTTTTCTTTCTCCTTACGTTTTATTTCAAGTTGCGAAATCTTTAACTAATATCGGTAATTAATTGAAACAAACTGTTTACCATTGATTTACGTAATTTACGTATTGTTTTTATTGTGATTTTGTGTAGTTTTTAAGTGATTTAAATACTTTAAATTGATAAGATTTTATTTATAACAATACAATCGATATAACGTACAACCTTGTGTTTATAGTTTTTTCTACCTTCGTGAACCCGACTCTCGGGTCAAACTCCAACAAATTGCGGTCAAATTGTGTTTAGTTGTGTCTAAGGTCAAAGTGTTGTGTCTGTAAGCTTTGTGGATTACTGGGATTAGCTAGGATTACTATGATCATGGGATTCAGGTAAAAACAAACTATAATAATTCTATCTGTAAGTGATAGTTGCCCACCTTGTGGGCTGGTGGACGCCCCCGTAACGAGTGTTTTAAACCCAACTAAAATACCCGTTACAATGATCCAATTCAACGGTAACCACAGTTGTCTTTATTGTGAGCATAGCGGAGACACAATAGGACCCAATATGGTGCGATATGGATTTCGAGATGAATATATTAATCGAACCGATCAATCATTGAGACGAAACATGGGAGAAGCTCATAATACAGGCATCATTTCAAATGGAATGGAGGGTGAGTCAGCTGTTCTCTATTTTCCCAAATTATCGCTTCCATACTGTGTGGTAATTGACTACATACACAGTAAACTTCTCGAAATCACGAAGTACCTGTGTGAAAAAATTTGGCTGAATCCCGAGTATTCAGAGCATGAGTTTTACCTTTCCAATCAAAAACGGTTCATAATCGATAAAAGAATCACTGCTCTTCAACCACCTTTCAACATTCCGAGGGATCCAAGACCCTTCACGAACTATCAAATGTGGAAAGCAAACGAATGGAGGTCATGGTTGTTGTTTTATGGTCTCATTTGCCTATACAAGATCTTGCCAAGTAAGTGCTATCACCATTTCTGCTTACTGAGGTTACGCCAAAAACTAGTTTCCATTAAGTTATAAACAACCCCCAAGTTTGGTTTTTTTTTTTTTTTTTATCTGCAGCCATTAAAAAATTTATGAAGCCGTCTCGGGACTTTTGGACCACCCTGTATATAAATAAATAAAAAGTTTTAACGAGTAGTATTTCCTCCGTTCAGAGGAACATGAAACATACTTATTTGAAGAGAAAAAAAAAAATCCGGAAAAATCGGACATCACACCCTCTGCAACTACTTAACAATTACGTAACGCAAACCGTTCCTTTCTATATTCAATATGCATAAGTGCCGGAGACATGCACTAAGTTGTCAAAATACTTTTGCCCCACCCTGTATGCGACTTACAGAGAAGGGAAAAAGGAAAATAATGCGATGGACCGGGAAAGAAGGGTAGCAGCAATTGAAAACTAGGGCACCCTACGCTAGGGTGTTTCATTTTTTACAAAGTTTCGCAAAACCCTGCTCCCCGGGCTTTTTCCCATTCCTTTTGGTCCCAATAAGAACACCCTGAAGTTTGAGCATCCTAGGTTAAGCCTAGGGTTTCCCGCAAAAGGCCTAAAGTTTCAGAAATTTTGTGAATTTACGCAATTTTGAGCCTTTTTCCAACTTCTTTTAGATTCACTTCCCACTAATGAAATAAACTTTATTGGCCTCTAGTGTACTGCAAAACTACCCTAAAGAGCCCTAAAGTCAATTTAGAACCAAATTTTTGACCCTTCATGACCCCAAAGTTCACTAAAAATTAGAGGGAATAACGTAAAAAAACGACTTTTTAAGCCCCCTAAAAGATTTCGGGAATTCATTGTTGACAAAGCAGTAAAGTATACTTACCCTTGAAAACATCAAAGTGAATGAAAATGTATAGATGTACACTGAATTTATTGAACAGCACACGTTTAGGAGAAATCCCGGAGAGGGGGGGGGGTCATAAAAGAGATAAATGCGTATAAAATGGGTTAATTAGCAAGAAAGATGATAAAATTATGATGTAACGGAATAGTTTTGCACATTTTTATTTTATTTTAACAAGAATGCGAACAAGAGTACAAGAAGTTATTAGTAATATTTAAACATTCAATTGGTTTGATTTTGAAATGGAGCACGGGGAAAAGTTTTTCAAAATAACGTACCTTTTAATAATTTCGATAATTAAAGTTTTTTTAAATCGGACTTAAGGAAAGTAGGTAATTTTTTTTCGATTTTCCTCTACCGTCTGCAATAAATCTTGTTTTCCTTTTTCACTTTTCGTAATGCTGTTGGAAAAGTCTTGCATCATCTTGATACCCCGTTCTGCTGCGTCATTGGCGACTTTAAGATTTTTCACGAAAACCTTCATCATTTTAAAATCAATGTCTTCTACCCACAATTCGGTGCTTTTTTTTAACCACGCACCATCTTGCCCGAACACTTGAAAAATGAGCCACGAATTTGGCCGAACCAGTTGATACAAACTTGTATTTACGTTTAATTCAGGGAAAACAGGCGTTCCTTGAGACAGAGATGTTAATGACTTTTTACTCTTCAAAATCATTGCAGCCATTTTCCTTATTCTCAAGAAAAATATCTGACTGTGAAAAAAAGAAAATGGCTGCAACGATTTTGAAGAGTAAAAAGTCATTAACATCTCTGTCTCAAAGAACGCCTGTTTTCCCTGAATTAAACGTAAATACAAGTTTGTATCAACTGGTTCGGCCAAATTCGTGGCTCATTTTTCAAGTGTTCGGGCAAGATGGTGCGTGGTTAAAAAAAAGCCCCGAAATGTGGGACGAAGACATTGATTTTAAAATGATGAAGGTTTTCGTGAAAAATCTTAAAGTCGTCAATGACGCAGCAGAACGGGGTATCAAGATGATGCAAGACTTTTCCAACAGCATTACGAAAAGTGAAAAAGGAAAACAAGATTTATTGCAGACGGTAGAGGAAAATCGAAAAAAATTACCTACTTTCCTTAAGTCCGATTTAAAAAAACTTTAATTATCGAAATTATTAAAAGGTACGTTATTTTGAAAAACTTTTCCCCGTGCTCCATTTCAAAATCAAACCAATTGAATGTTTAAATATTACTAATAACTTCTTGTACTCTTGTTCGCATTCTTGTTAAAATAAAATAAAAATGTGCAAAACTATTCCGTTACATCATAATTTTATCATCTTTCTTGCTAATTAACCCATTTTATACGCATTTATCTCTTTTATGACCCCCCCCCCCCCCTCTCCGGGATTTCTCCTAAACGTGTGCTGTTCAATAAATTCAGTGTACATCTATACATTTTCATTCACTTTGATGTTTTCAAGGGTAAGTATACTTTACTGCTTTGTCAACAATGAATTCCCGAAATCTTTTAGGGGGCTTAAAAAGTCGTTTTTTTACGTTATTCCCTCTAATTTTTAGTGAACTTTGGGGTCATGAAGGGTCAAAAATTTGGTTCTAAATTGACTTTAGGGCTCTTTAGGGTAGTTTTGCAGTACACTAGAGGCCAATAAAGTTTATTTCATTAGTGGGAAGTGAATCTAAAAGAAGTTGGAAAAAGGCTCAAAATTGCGTAAATTCACAAAATTTCTGAAACTTTAGGCCTTTTGCGGGAAACCCTAGGCTTAACCTAGGATGCTCAAACTTCAGGGTGTTCTTATTGGGACCAAAAGGAATGGGAAAAAGCCCGGGGAGCAGGGTTTTGCGAAACTTTGTAAAAAATGAAACACCCTACCCTACGCTCAATATCTAAATACTTGAAGACTCGACAGAATATACACATGAGAGTGTAGATACTTGTTGGAGAACAAGAAATAAGGGATGAAACTTGTTCCCGAGGGAAGAAAGTACTGAGAATTTTATTGAGAAAATGACAGAAAATTCTCTCATAAATGTACAGAGTCACTTTGTAGCGTATAAACACGACATGAAAACATAAGGAAATAGATTCAGAAACTTAAAAAAAAAAGTCCGGGAGAACGTGGACAAAGGAAAGTGTGGATGAATATAGATATCACGGATTAAAGACATAAAGAGAAGAGAAAGAGAAAGATAGAGGGGAAGAGTACCGTAAGGCAGCCGAGGAAAGGATGTTGTTGATAGAGAGAGCGGTGTGGTGGGTATAAGGGGCGGAAAGGGCGCTAAAGGAAGGGAGCGAACGCGATTGATCAAATCAGAGAAGCACTAGAGCTTCCTGAATGACCATTTCGCCTAGAGCGAGTAACTATCTCTTCCAAAAGATCTCTTGTAGATTAGGTAGGTTTAAAATGTCGATGAATAACACTGTCATAAGTGGCCGCGGCTTGGCCCTAGCGTCCGCGCCTTGCGCCGCGCCATGGCAAAGCGCGCGAAAGGTTTTCTCGTCACCGGTTTTGAAAAGGCGGGAAAGCGCCCCGCGGCGAAAGAATAACATCCGGCTGTGACGGGCTTGCATCAGCATAGAACGGAGTACCGAACTTTGGTTTTAAGTATTCAGAGAGTTTTCATAGGAAAAAATAAAATATAAACTGCGCCCTGAGATGTAGAACGTTAGTGATTTAAATTTCAGAAAAAAAGAAAGAGGATCAGAGAGAAAATATCAGTCAGCCAGAGGAAAAATGAAGCAAAATCTAAGACAGAATTCTAAAGCTTGATAATCCTTTCATTTATACTGAAATCTCTAACACTAAATGAGGAATTATTAAAACAAATCGGGCTGTTTTCATTCAAGAATTGTAACATTTTTCCTTTAGTAATTAGAAGAGAAGATCGTTTACCCGTATCAATGCAGGAAGAGAGTTATCTCTGGAAAAACGCTCAACCTTTGAAACGCTGAATATCAAGAGACAGTAACGAGTGCCGACCTCAAGAGATGTCAAACTTTTTCTCATGATACACATCTGGAGAGCACCGCTTTCTGCAGAACAGTTGGGCTCGTTCCCACAGGACAATTCACTGTAAATACTGCACTGATTGAGATATGATTAGTGTTTCTATAAGTTCATTAACGTATTCTACACAGCCTTAACTTTATAGCCCCTTGGGGGCCTGGCTTAATGGCTGCCGAAGAAAACGCTCATACTTCACAGGCCCATAACTCGAGTTGTGACTAATATTTTTTCAGGAAAAGAATAAATTCTGTATCTTCAGAAGAAGCTTTTTTAGGAGAGTTTCCCGTTCACATCTCTTTGAGCACATGCGTGGAGAGGTACGTTTCCGTTTTCTGCGCAATCTGACGTTGAAGCTGCCAGGAATAACACTACATGACCCTCATTTGATTCCATTTATAGGATACAACCAGCACAGAAGACGAAAAAAGCCCCTCTTCAAGTATGTTTTGAATTAAAGGGCTGTCAACGACAAACTCTTCTGAGACAACAACTAAGTTTACTTTCCAACGTTGTGTCATAATTAATTGCACAGAGAAGAAAAAATTACGGGGTCGGCCAGGATATCTTTTTGGTGTTGACGAGCATGTAGTTCAAAAATGTCAAATGTCGGGGGGGATGTCGAACTGTACATCAATCAAGAAGTGGTAGAAAGTATGTAAACCACGCGATCGCTATACGATGTGTTAGTCTAAAATGTCGGTCGTTGGAACATTGGAGGGAGCCCCCCCCACACCCCTCGAAAATCTACACTCTGAATGATACCGTGTTTGGAAAGTCTCTGAAAAAGTATACCAATGCGGAAACTTGGAGGTCAATTCGACGCTTCTCTCAGTGGTAAGCAGAGACAAACTTAATCAGTAAATTTCCACCTTTTTCGACTAGTTGCCATGTCTTCTGGCTCAGAACAATTGCTATTCTGGTTTTTACGGAGTTTGGGATTTGAAAGTGATATGACACTTGACAGCCCCAAAATGATAACTGGGGGGGGGGGGGCGATTACGAAGAATAGTCATTCTTATTATCTTAACGAGTCGCCAGCAAGTGCGTGTTATTATCATGGGTGGTGTTCAAGGTACATGGAGAACAGGTATGGACAACACTCTGAGCTTGGCTGTGATTGGTTGTGAAAAAGCGACTCCGCCACCATTTTTCTGACCTCGCGATTCAAATTTAGATTTCACATCTTGAAAAAGAAAATGAACAAGGTAATTGATGATGTTAATCCATTCTAGAGTCACAAAATTAACATTTAAAGATAAAAATTACATTTCATTGTTCACATAAATAAAGTATTGCTTCAGATAAACTTCCCCTTCAAACCTAACCACAAACAACAATGCAAGATACACGGTGTAAATAGGAGACAAGATGGCGGCGAAGTCGCTTTTTCCCAAGTGGCCACGCCCCCTGAGTCGAGTGTTGTCCATACCTGTTCTCCATATACATTGGGTGGTGTTTATCTTTCCAGTAGGCATTCCGATATAGAAACCCTTTCATTTCAACTATATGCAATCGATAGCACAGGAGTCATGGTTACTTTTCGTAGAGATGTAAGGGTTTAAGACAACCCGAAAAATACACCACCCATGAGAATACCACGCATTCGATAGAAACTCGATACGATCTTTCATAATCACCCCCTTGCAGGACGGGAAACAAAACGATTGAATGTACTTACACCACTCTAATAAAACTGGTATACGCAATACGCATAGTATAAAAAAATAATGCTTGAACATCACGATTAGACTTATGGCATCCACTGGAAAGTAGTAAGTACCGGTTGAAACGAAGCTTACTGCGTCCAAATAGAGTCCGGAACGGACGAAACTCCAATGGGGCTATTGCACATTTTTGCTATAAGCGATTTAATAGTCGATTATGGCGTAAAAACCTCAAAAAATAACGATGGCGGCACTAAGAACTTCCAAAATCCACTCCTAAACTCAATAAACGCAGTTATTTGCGCGAGCGTAATGGTGGCCGAAGGCACTAACAATGGGAGATTCCCATCTAACAATTCTGAAACTCTATCAAGAAGTGACCAATAAGAGACTACTTTCATTTGACACCGGTGTCACTTGGTGTTGCGGTACCATTCATCGGATGTGGATCAGCACTCTCATGACTAATTACTCTGTGAATCATCCTTGTCATCATAGAAAGAGTGACGAAATTAAGATAGGAATCTCCCATTGTTAGTGCCTTCGGCCACCATTACGCTCGCGCAAATAACTGCGTTTATTGAGTTTAGGAGTGGATTTTGGAAGTTTTTAGTGCCGCCATCGTTATTTTTTGAGGTTTTTACGCCAGAATCGACTATTAAATCGCGTATAGCAAAAGTGTGCAATAGCCCCATTGACGTAAAATCAGGCGCAAGTTGTGTCTCCACCGATCAACAGCAAAGAATCCCGACTGAAAAAAGGCGTCGAGGATTTTCTATCCCGTACTCTATTCGGCCCCTTTGCTTCGTGTTAAAATAATTCCGTGCACACTGAATACATCGCCATCCACGTATATAATTATTTATGCGCCACGCCGCGCCGCACAGTGGAGCAAACCAATGGGAGGGGTCGGACATGAAATATATATGACTATAACAATACAAATTTAAATGTTTTTATTGTTAAAAAACAAACTATAAGGAGTGCATTTCGAGGACAGTTTACGAAAAAATCGATGAAACTACTTTAAAACTTGTACGTTGCGAATTAACAAAAGATATACGCATTGAAAGCCGCAACGACATATGTCTGACCTCCAGTGGCGGCTTCTGAAATGAGATGTATCGATGTCTACTCCACTCAAAACTATAGAAAAGTATCGATCGTCCGGGGGTGCAATTGAACCCCCGAGAAATCGATACTTTTCTATAGTTTTACATGGAGTAAATTTCGATACATCGCATTTCACGAGCCGCCACTGCTGACCTCTCCCATCATTGACTCGCTCAACTGTGCGCCGATCGGTGTGACGCTCTGGTGAGTTCCGTAAAAACTCAACATATCACTCGTTCAAAAATATGCGAAAACAATGCTGCATTGAATCAAAAGGCTGTCAAAAGCTAGGACAGAAGGTGAGAAAAAGAGAAGGCAAAAATCCAATCCTGGGAATGCAGTGATTTTTTCCATAGCTTGATTAAATGTTGCGCGAAAATTATTGCGAGGAGTACCCCCAATGAGTGGGAGTGGTATAGGTGCGGATGCCAACTCGATCCAGCACTCAATTAAATACACCATCAAAAGCTCTCCTCCCCTCTCTCCCCTCCCCGCCACTCCCCTTCCTCCGCAAACCCTTCGCCTTTCCAGTCCGCACACCCTCTCCTCCTTGCAACTGCACTCCTCTGTGAGCAGAAATACTAACAAAGGACGCAAAAAAAAGTGAACTCGGAAATCGCGAGGCATTTCTCTTGGAGAGCGCTTAGAACCCGAGATGCTAGACGTTGCACCATTGCCAGTTCTTATTCTCAAAACACGCTTGACTCTCAAGTTTGAGCGCACCAAGTCTAAATATGAAAATGATATGGTTTATTTAGTGATAAGATGATTCCTCACCTGGCTATAGTAAGATTCTGGTTCAATAAATAGCGTCACAATTCGACTAAACGGCTTATAGTTGTTTTTTGAAACATTGTAATCGAAAGGCGCTGTCCCCACAGAAACCGCTCAGTTTTTCAATCAATTTCTTACGCCAAATTTCCAAAATAATGGTCCTAGCTTAACGGAGAAATCAATCACTGAAATTTTGACGAAATATTAGGCTCTCTACAGTCTACACTACAGGCTTTTGATCATAGCTAATAAAATTCCCCCACGTCAATCTAGAACCAATATTATTAAAATTTGGCTTGAAAAAGTGAGAGCAAAACTATGCAGTTACTGGGGGGGGGGGGGGGGGGGGGGGGGAGGTCGACTTATGAAAAAAAAATTATAAGCCTTTAAAGTCGATTTCTCAATAAGTGACTGGAGGTACGTTATCCACTGAGTAAGCATCTTACTTCAGGCAGGTGAGGGTGCACCAAGTTTAAATATGAAAATGAAAGTTTTTTTGTAAAGTTATATCTATGGGAGTCTCTTTTGAACCTGCATCCAGCCCTTCCTTTTAAATAACTTTTTTCAAACGGTTTCGTTGCTACTTGATGCGGCATCAGCTACCAAAAAACGTTTTAAGTTTTTAGGATCCGCTCTTATTACAATGTTGCTCCAGAAAATCTTAATTTATTGTTTTGTTTCGACTAACACCGTGGCAACCATGTCCCTAGCTCGACGTGCATTATTTAAGAAAACAACACAAACAAGGGGATAAGAAAAAAAGAGAGGAATCCAAACGACCAAGCGAAAGAAAAAACATATTTTTCTTGCTTCTTTTTTTGTTTTTGTATTATTTTATTTATTTACATTATTTTATTCTTCTTGGTCCGATCAAGTTCTGTCTTCCAGTCCGGGGACGAGGGGAGTATAGTGCGCCACTGGCTGCAAGGGAGGCAAACAAACCCAACTGGTTAGGAAAAATGATGAGAGCGAATTTTGTGTTGTTAAAAGTTGGTTTAAGTTCGTTAAAGGGAGTCAACAACATAAATAAATTAAACCTACAGCTTGTTTTTGGTTGAAAAGGTTTTTCTTTTCTTCTTCTTTTTAAGTGTCTCCTTTTTTCGTCCAAACTATTTCTAACAGGAGCGGTTCGCGTCATTTATAAGATATACGCAACTCAACCTTTTCAAACCGTTTTAAGATTCATTTTCTATGAGAAATTCATGTGAGCGGCCGGCGGGGATAAACTGAAACGGAGGGGGAGGGGTGTGATGTTCTATTTTTTTCTCATTGTGGAAAACCTTCATTCACTCTTTTCACTTTACATGCTTTTTGAGGATCAAATCCTTTTAAATGTAATGCAATTCTGAGTAACTCTAACTTTTTCCGACCAGAGTATGGAACATATTCTATTATAGGAAGAGACTACATCTCCCAACACAAACGTCAAATGTAAATCCCCATTTATGTTCAGTGTAATTGCAGACCAACATATCGAATCCCTCGTTGATACCTAGTGCTAGCCCTTCGTTATGTATCTTCATCAATGCGAACAAATGAAATCTGCCTTTGGAAAAAAATGTCCAATACTCTGCCGACTTCTACCCATCTGTGAAGAGACTCAAGGGTGTTCACTCTTTACGTGTCCAGTACCATCATTTATGTACTAACATAACTTTAAAGAGCATCAAATTCTAAGCATTTTGGCGTAAACCACAGGTCGATATAGTTTTTCGTGTTCGAGCGAAGGTCAAAGTTCGATTTTGACCTCTTTTCAAAAATTCATGACTGGTCATGAATTTTTATGTATGTATAGAGTTGCGTATAGAGTTGATGTGACCAACAAAGATGACATTTTCTCCTTACAGTATCTATAATCTTTCTTGCTGTGACCGAATGACCAATATACGAAATGCAACTAAGTAGTCAGCTGTTTTCCTTGTTTATCAGGAAGGCAGTATGATGTGACGGACAAATTGCATATCTAGCTCCTTCCGATTTTACCGCATCGTCGCGCTTTACTACAGTGACTCTATAATATTAACGCTTTACCAGCGCTCCACGCACTCTATCAGTTTAAATTTGGAAGATTAAAATGCTGCTAGTGCAAACTTCCACTAACAGAGTGAGATCTTACGCAACCTGTTATCTTTCATATACTACGCTATGCTGATATTTGTAAACAAAGTGCAAATATTTAAAATTCCCCCATTCCTCTGATGCCACTAATGGCGCGACCCTTGGCGCGACCAATTGCTGAGGAAAACTGCTGGAGTGCGAGCCTCATTGAGAGCCTGCACCAAGGACACCAAGGTGCACGCCATAAATTCCTGTTCAACGGCGGGTTTTTCCAGTCTATGCCTCTTTGAACTGCGTTAGCATCTGGTTTTACGGATCTAATCAGTTTTACTGATAAGAGCTCACGCTTCTAGCCCATTCGATTCTCCATAATTTAAAGCAGGTAAATACTTTCTCTGTAACAAACTACTGTGGTGGGTGTTTGTTTTTAATAATGGAAAATGAGTTGTCAAATTCAAACTTTTCATCCATGCTTTCGTACATTGTTTGTTTCAGCGACCCAGGATGCGAAGGGGCAACTTTCTTAGCGGTTCCTGAAAGGAAAAGCTTGTCAACAACTATCATCAGAAATGTTCATCAGAAAATAAATTTTATTTATTTTTTAGTTCTAATTCTCAGTTTCTTTCGTTTTTTAAAAACGAATATTCCATTTTTCTTTCTTTTAGTTTTACCCGTCAGGTAAAGCTCCAACTATTGACTTTGGATTTGAAGGCTGCCTCGATAGGTACCTCAAATTTTCATTCTATCTGTTCAACCTCGTAGTCTTCACCCTTTTTTGCTGTCTTCAAGGGTGACTGATGAGTTTTTAAGTCTATTTTTTTTTACAACTAATAATTACTAGCCTACCGTTACTAGTGCACTGCACCGTAACTAAACTGTTTATTAGTGGTAACTCTTACAATTTGGCAACACTGTTTTTCCTCCATTTGAATCTACACTGAAAAAAAAAGTTAAAAAAGTACAGAACAAAATGATTTGCTAAATTAACCTACACTTTTGTTAAATTAACAACTGAAATGCTAAATCAGCAATTCATATTGGTAGCTTAACAACTAATTTGCCCAACCAGCAAATCGAATAGCAAAAAAAAACAATTTTTATGCTGGAATAACAAATTAGTAAGTAAAATCAGCAATTTATTTGCTGATAGAACAAGCTGAAGTGTTAGATCAACTAATTGGGTTAAGTTCTATATGTTTTAACTATTTAAAATTGCTAAATTGACAATGTCTATTTTGTTAAAAGAACATCATTATTTGGTTAATTCATCAACTATTTTTGTAAACTCAACAAATAAATTGATAACTTAACGGAAAACTCTGGTTGATTTAGCAACTTTCAATTTTTGTTAAATCAGCAAATTTTGAATTGTTGCTTTAACAATTGTTTTTCTTCAGTGTATGTATCATAATGAAATCAAATGCTGGTGAAGCGCTGCTTCAATGTAGAATTGATTGTTTCACGTAGAATCAAATGGAGGAAAAACAGTGTTGCCAAATAGCCCGAGCGGTCACTGCTGCCTATTGCATGTATTATTTCTTCTTGATAGAATGAGCATTAGACCCAAAAAAGTACCTTGATCTCTCTTTCCTAAGAATTTTGTTTTGCGAAACGATTTTTTTAAATTTTTGTATGATCAGGTACTTGTATTTTCATTGTTACCAGGAGGTAATACCATATATGCGATAGAGGGTTTTTTAAACATCAGAAATAGGTAATGAAAATTTGAACACAAATTCTTATACTCAGTTTTGAAGAAAAAAAACCTATTTTGTGCCTTTATAGTTTTTTCTTAAAATTTTAAGGAATTTTACAGCGGTTTTTGAACAGAAAAGCTTGAAAGCAACTATCATCAGAAATATTTATGAGAAAATAAATTGTATTTTTTTTTTCAGTTCTCATTCTCGGTTTCACCGTTTTTTAAAAATGAATATCCTCTATCTCTTTCTATTAGTTTTACCCATCAGGTAAAGCTCCAACTATTGACTTTGGATTTGAAGGCTGCCTCGATAGGTACCTCAAATGTTCATTCTATCTGTTCAACTTCGTAGTTCTTACCCTTTTTTGCTGTCTTCATGGGTGACTGAGGTTCAACTATTTTGGCTTGAAACCTGTTGGCTGAGTCCAAATTCACGATGAAAAGCGCTTGTCAGCTCAAAAAAGTCTCAAAGTCACCATTTAAAAAAGAAAATTTAGTCTTGAAAAATACGGCTAATAAATTTGGAATCAGGTAACTCATTCCTTTCAGGCTTTAAAAAGCAGCTTGGAACATCCTCAAAAATAAGCCGTGAATTTAATATTTCCAATGAAACGAATTGACCGGGAAAAACCCAACCTTTGAGATCTCAGCGGGTATTACTCTTGGTTATAAGTAATTCGGGACGAGTTTAGAGGAAAACAATGGCGTGTTTTTTGGAGAAGGAGGTTCTCTATCAAAACAAGTGAAAAAAAGGAATTTTTAAGAACGACAAAAATTAGTAAAAATCCCTGGAACAGAGCAAACCGCTTTCTTAAAACAAATCAGAATATTGAATTCGAGGGAATTCACGGAACACCCGATGATTCGATCTTTTTCGTAGGCCTAAATAGAAAAAATAAAACGTCGCTGCCACTGACTAGAGTAGAGTAGAGTAGACCTATACAAGAGAGAGTACGGCGGCGGTCTGTGAATCCTACACTGATTGGCTGCGACATTTCAGGCGTTCAAGGAGCTCTTAGGGCCCAATTTCACGATGGCCGACTGCGTGAAACGTGTAGCCGTTGAGGTAACGTTTGCGTTTTCTAGCAGAAAACGGCCGTCATACTCACCGTTCACCGACATCGTTCCATCAACAATGTAACATAACCTCAAACAAAAGGACCGCCACCATCTTGAAATTGGGCACTTAACCCTGGGCCAAGCCTGAGTATACTATACTCATTTTTCTTCTCTAGTCTACTTCACATTATTCCATTCTTCATGCCGGATAAACGCGATTATTGATGAAAACATGTACAGGACGGATATCTTTCGGCACCTTCAATGTATCGTATAGGCAATTTCAACTCCCCCGAGTACGAACAGTTAACTACCTTCCCTTTATAAACGGAAGAGTGGCGTCCTTTTGAAATAACCTGGCCCTTAGAGGGTTAAGAGAGCTCCATGATAGCAGACCGCCATATTCTCTCTCATATAGGTACTATACCACTGACTATTATAGTAGTTTGCACGTAATTTGAACCGCACAGATAAAAAGTTCGGGCGGAAAAAGTAAAACGATGACACTTTTACGCTCGTGTAACCCTCGTGCTGACTGTCGCGCCAAAGTTCTTAGATCGCGTATACAGGGTGATCCAAAAGTCCGGCGAGCCCTGAATAACTTTTGAACGGCTGCAGACAAAAAAACAAAACTTGGTGTATGTTCACAACTCAACGGATAAGAGTTTCTTTGGTGTTAAAAACAATCCCAAAGTTTCGTTTTTCATCTGCGGCTGTTCAAAAGTTATTCAGGGGTCGCTGGACTTTTGGACCACCCTGTTTATGTTATCCCAATACTTATGTTCAAAATACATACAGCAAAAGGTATCTTTTTCGGCTAAATCTGACAGCTCTGGCCGCGTGGCGCTTTCATCCGGTCAGAGCAGGCAACGTTTAACGTCACCGTGCCGATGCCGCGCGCCGTCGCCCTATCAACAAAATGCTTGTACGCTCTCGAAGAGTATTTGCCGTAAATCTTTACTGCAACGTATGAATTACGATTCGGTTGGATTTTATAAATCGTAAATTAAGTTCGGGACGCTGGGCACTCGCGCTCCAAGCTTCTCATGAACCATTTAACGGCTTTAATTTAAGAGGATCGGATACCTCAATCACTCGAGCCATTGCGCTGTGAACGCGTAATGAAACATTGATAGAACAGTGCATCCAGAAGGTTTTAAAGGAGAAAAACTTAATTGCGTCAATGGCAGATCCTACGTCGTTTGAGCAAAGGTGTAGATCTATTAAGTCTAAGCGATGCGTCCGCTTTCTTAAGGCCGAAACATCCGGAATCCGAATTTCAAAGATGATAATATTACACAAGCAAGGTCGCGCCACAAAATAAAACGCCACAAATGGAAAAACCAAAGCAAAATGGAAGAAACAAACAAACAAAGAAAGAAAGAAAAAGAACGAAAGAAACATAAAAAAAAGAAAGGAAACTATTTGGAGTAGAATGAATGCGAGTTAAACTTAGGACGCTGAGAAGAAAGGGGTGAAAATTGAAGGAACACAATCAAAACCTTAAACAAACAACTCAATTATGCAGCGAAGCGTGTTCGGGACACGTAAATAGCAATTTAATTATGAGTGAAACAAAGCTCGCTGGAATGCAATTTGTACACATACCGGCTCCTTATTCAAAATTCTGCAACAATTCTCAACTGCAAAACAATATGGAGACACGATACTCGCGTTTCGCCCGCAGTCCGCACTCACACTCAGGCCCAAAGCCACGCTCCAGACCGTTCATTCACGGACGCATGACTGTTCGTTCGAAAATAATTTCTTCTCAACGTCTTACGACAGAGTTTAATTAAAATTGCATTTCGCCGAAAGGAGACGTCATTAAAGTTTATGATATTAAAAGAAAAGCAAGAAAAAAACTTTACGGCCACGCAATCGTGCAGAGAAAACATTCGCTGTTTCCGCAGTATTGATAATATTACCCTGTTCCTCGAGTTTCTTCTCGGAAACAATTGATATAAATTCAATTTGATCGTGCACGGCAAGCTAACACGGTTCAGAAGAAACTTGGTTTGATTTACAGTAAGGGAAAAGTAATACGGTGGAATGTAACAAAAAGAACAACAAAAAACAAATAAAATTAGATACTAAAACAGTAGAGGTTTATAGATCTGCTATTATGGTCAGAGATTTTTCAATGAGTCGGTTACAAAAGTTTGCTGTAGCGCTCTTATAACGTGAATTCTCGTCGATTCAGTTCTAGATCTTCCAAAAGATGGCGCTGAGAGTGTTCACCACCAATATGGTAGCCACACCGTTCGATTAAAGTTGAAAATCTGCAAACTAATCGCTTTTTTTTTTTAGTTTTTTGTTTGTTTTTTTTGTTCTGGTTTTTTTTTTTTTTTTTTTTTTTTTTTTTTTTTTTTTTAAATCAGATCGTTAAGCCCTTGATATACATATGTTTGAATAAGGCAAAGAGCCCAACATTTTGAAAAACATATTCAAAAATAAAGCTAAAAATACCAATCTCCAGGTATCACGGATCGATTTGCGTCAATGCGAAGTTTTCTGAAGAGGCGAACACTCACAGCGTCATCTTTTGGCGAATATGGAACCTCAGCGGCGAAGATTCACGTTAGGCACTTCTGCGTGAAATGATACGATGATAGCTTTAACAATTCCAAAATCCACGCATTCTCTCTGGACAAAGAGACGTGCCTTAACTGCTTAGCCTCAATTATTATTATTGTTTTAACGGCAGTGGCGGCGAGTGGCCAATTGCAGACCACGCACTGCGGGGAGGGCCGACTCAGGGGGCCCCCAAAGCCAAAGCAGGAGAGGGGGAAAATGGAGAAGAAAAATAGCAACAAAGGGGGAGGGAAGAGAAAAAAGAAGTGAATTAATGGGATAATTAAAAATGAAAGAAGCAGAAAAGATAAGTATGAGTAAGAGAGACAAAAGAAAAGAAGGAAACAAAAATAGAATAAATAAAGTGATAACAATATGCGATCAAAGCATCATATGCAACTATCTTGTAACAGTTGAAAAATGATGTTCCGAGTCGGGAGGGGGGTGTGAGGATTTTTAATTGCTTATATGATACTTTCGAAGGTCTTGGCTTATTTCCGTGGGGCCACCAAATTATTTCTATGGGGGGAGGGGGGGGAGACACCTTGTTAACAGTTTTCATTCCGAATACATCGTGAGACGGTATGATATGCGACAGTAGCATAGCTTCTGCAAGTGATCTCAACCTGGGTAGCATAGGTTAGGCCAACCAGGGTCCAACTCGCAGGTTAGTGCATAAACACCCGTATATTTGAACTCGAGTTAAAGGGATTTCTGTCTTCTTCTCTGCGTTTCTTTACTTTTTTGACGAAAATGGCGACGATACACGGTGCGGTCCGGACAAGTGTGGCCGCATAAGACGCTTGCGTAACCTAGCTCTTCTGGTGACATCGATTCCGCGTGAACCCGGGTTCGGAACTCCGAGTTGTTTGTGAGCAAAATCTCAATTCGGGTTTGAAGCGGGGTCGAGTCGAGCCCGAGAGAAGCGAAAACCGAAGAGCGGCATCTCAACCCGGGTTCAGATCTTTCGAATAAACTAGGCTATTAGCAGCCAACATTTTTGGATTAGTATCGAATATGAAAGTCTGAATCATTGACTACACTATGTCATTAAACGTTAGATTGATTTTCAACAAAATTCAGTTTTGTAAATCCTAAATTTCCAAACCAGCATCCTCGTATTAAATTTTGGGAATTTTACGGTTCACGATGGCACGTTTTAAACAAACAACTGTCTCTTGGGAGTTAATGGCCAAAACTAGATTTTGATCGGGGACCAGTCAAAAGAACTTTTCACAAGGCTTATAACAAATGTACGAAAAAAATAATGAGAATCGTAAAGCAAACGTCTAGACTTCAGACGGTGATGTAAACTAGCAAACTTGAAAACACTAAACTCCTGCCAATCATCTTAATTACGAACATAATTCGTTTTTTTTTACAAATAAATGTTCCTCATAGGTATAAGGTGGGATGGGATGTCGGTCCTAATTAATTGCAAAATTAATGGCAGATTCCGTCGTTTTTTTTTTTTTTCATTTTTTTTTATTTTTGTCTTAATAACGGATTGAATCAGCGTCGCGCGCGCCATAATGGACAAACGATCGCGGCAGGTACTTTAAAAGACGAGCTCTCTAGCCTCAACGGTTACGGTTCCGGTTCCCCCAAACAGGAGCATCGGAACAATCGTCTAACTCTTTTCATTCCATTCCCCGAAAAGATCACAAAACTTTAAGGAACGTGGAAAGTCAGAGGGAATTCCAGAGCTCCATCGAACAATGAAAAGCCTGTTGGCTGAATGAAGACAAAAGGGGATGAGGAGCTAATGCACCTCTATCCTTTCCACTCCCCTCACAACCCCCCCCCCCTCCCCCAATGACTCCCATTCCACAAAACGAAACAAAGCACTTCAACATCTGCTCCACCCCATTCTTGACAACTTCCTTTCCTCTTTCATCCGTCTTTTCTTCCCTTCCATTTTTTTTTTTTTTTTTTTTTTTTTTTTTTTTTTTTTTTTTTTTTTTTTTAAACATTACAATTTTCTCTTTTTGCATTACTCCTCTTCTTTAGCCCTTTCCGAGCAATTATACGTGTACCGCTTTACGACTATTTACACGTAGTTCGCAGCCGATGAACTTTAGTGCTTTATAAAATATTTTCGAGCTGAAACTCCAACTTTAACCCAGGAGCATAACTCGGTCTGACTTAGAAACTAAATGAGTTTTGAGAGAGGAGCTCCTCGCCCGAGTGGTGTCTTCAAACAGCCGCCGCAGTTTCCTCGCACTACCTTGACTTCTCTGACTATGTGAGCTCAATTCCACTAAAACATCGAGCGTGCGTAATTTATAATAATTTTTGCGTGCAGCTGAATTTACTTCAAAATAGATACGAGAGCTTAAATTCTTACGAATGAAGACGTCTAACTATTTGACACTCCAAGTTATACTTTTCGGGCACTTACGATTTATGATGTTAATAACGGAGGTTGATTTCATGATAGAGGGTGTTTAAGGCATATTTAGACATTTCACTAGCTTCGTTTCCGCTGTTTTATCAAACGCAAAAGTTTAAGCAGTCAATTGGTTTCTCCGAGCGGAGGCACTTAAAAGGTCGCAAAAATCGCAGGTAGTCAACTTTTTGAAACAAGATAGTTCTGCTTCTGTATACTTTTTCCAAGATGCAAGTCAAAATATTTAGACAAATTTTTCACCTCAAGGTAACGTTCCGTGCCTCCTATCAACGCTCAGTGAAGCTTATTGATTGCCAACACTTTTGCGTTTGATAGAACTATGCCGTTTGCAAGTTCAAAAATAAATAAATCAGTGGCGAGGCGTGAAATTTGGCAGCAATGTATTTTCTCCATTTAAATTAACCAAAAAAGTCGAACGGTTTAGTCATCGGCGATGAAAAAGTACTTCGCTCTTTCTAGTGTGTTTAAGTGGGAAATAGGAAAGTTGCCAAATCGAATGTCTCGCCACTGGAAAAAAATCGAAAGGAAATCAAAGAGCTTTAAGATATCAGTGATGAGTGAGGAGCCTTGACTCCGTCTGAATTAAAACGAATTAAAACGTAGACCCGGTTGGAAAGCAACGCTCATATAATCTCTGTGCTATTATAACCTGCTTAACGACGCGTTTTCGGCTAGTCAACGCAAAAAGAGCTTAAAACTACAGAAAGTTTCAGTTTCTGGAAATAGAAGGGTCGGCCAATCCTTCTCGTCGAAATAAGATCCTTTCTTTCCGATAGACACGGACCTTGACAACCAGCTAAACTATTCGTTTTTCACTAGTCGACGCCTGAGAGCTTTAGACTGCAGGGAGTTTCAGGGTTAACAACAGGAAAGTTCAGGGTCGATATTTCTTGTCAAAATAAGAGAATTTCCCTTATGAGCACGGGTCTCAATAATCTTCACTCAGAGCTACGATTTTTTCAAAGTTTGGAAGGATTTTGTTGTTTTGGAATTGTGGCTAGTATTCATTAATCAAATTGCACTCTTTCGTAAAAAGATGGATCTTTTGGTGAACAACTCAAAATTGCCCTTATTAAAGGCAGGAAGTACGGCGGAATAACCTTGTAAAATTGACGACAAACATCAGAAATTTGAAAATGATTGTTACGATCCTCGCAACCTTTTTTTGTATTTCGCGGGCCTTTCCTTCCCCTTCCCCTTTCCTTGCCCGGTGACAGTCTGTGATTGTGTAAAGTGTTGCGCGGCAGAGTGACCTTGATGGCTGAAGGGAACGAACAGAGGAGGGATCCTGATTTGGGTAAGTCCATTTTTCTTTTCTCATTTTCGGAGGGGTGTCCTCTATTACGTAACGAAAGAGCTTGGCGATCGGCGATTCCTCATTACTCACTGTATGAGTGTCGCCGTTGTCCAGGGAGTCGCGGCACTCATATTCTCTCTTCTTCGTCGTGCCGTGATGTACCGTTTATTCTGTGATCCATCATTTTCTTAATATTCTGTCTGACTATTTGATATTATTTATTAATTTAACATTTTCTCCGGCAACGGCTCCCTGGACAACGGCTGATTAAGTAAAGAGTTTTTAGATCCCCATTTTTGGGTAAGTCTCAGTTTCAATTTTTGACCTTGCTGTATTTTGTGTGACCATGCTTTCTTGTAGGCCTCTTTCTTTATAGGTTTCACAGGTCCTTTTATTAATCATGTTCCTCACCTATTATTTTCATTAAAGACTTTTAATTTCAATTTCATTCCGGCCTTCAGCCACCTTAGCACGGGCATCAGGCCTTTCCATTGTATTTCTTGTGGCACCTGTTGAATGTGCATTATATGGTTCAATAACCTCAATCTATACAGACTCCTCTCCGAATCTCCTTTTTGTATAAATCTTTTTGTAAATGTTCTTTTTAGCAGGGAACAGTAAAGTTTATTGTATGTACCTAAACTAAGTGCCTGTGGGTCTCAATTTTGTTGTTTAGGGTTCCTGGTTCCTGGATCTAATTGAATTGGTTGCTCCGATCTCCATCGAGCGGAGTTATTTACTTGACTGTTTTTTTACCATTTGATTTACTATCTATTTGACTGGACACTTATTGGATTGTGCTTTAGCACCGATATGACCTCCCGAACGATCTGCTTCTCGGAATAAGTCCACATCTTGTTATCTAGTCATTTTAGTATTTTTCTCATCTAGTCATTACCCTTTTTTTTTAGTCAATTCTGCCCAATGTAGATCCTTGCATAAACTCTTATATCACTACTCTATTTATCATTAAATTTTTATCATTAAAATTTAAACTTAACTTCTCAAACTAAAGTGTTGCTTAACATGATAATAGATAGTCCGATTGAAAAAAAAGAAAAAAAAAAGAAAAAATAAAAAGAAAAAACAAACCCGGCAGTTTTTATTTTTATCAAACGACGCGTTTAAGACGAGAAAACATACGTCACACAACGGCGAGAGGCGAGAAAAGGTATTCACCGCGCCAGTCATCCAAGCGATAGGCAATTCGTGTGGTCAAAACGCTGACGTTTTCATCTTTGCCGTAGATTTTCTCGCTTAAAAGAAAGAACGACCAAACAAATTTTTTTCAGAATTCTTCTAACCGGATTCAGTAATAAAATTGTGAAAATTCGCAGTCAACATGAAGCGTTAGTCGTAAAATTATCAAAATTATCAGTGAAGTAAACTCATACTAATTTTAAGATTTTTTTAAGTGAACTTTTCAATTATACACCAAAAATACATTTAAAATCTAGTTTAAGATTAACTTCAATGACACTTTGAGCCACAATTTTAATACAGTAATTTGTGTTTCCATACTCTGAAAAAAGTAGCTCAAAAAAGGAACATTTCAAGAAACCCAATGACCCATATTAGCAACAAAAAATAAAAAATAAATAAAATGCTTTTTTGTACCTAGGAAATCAGTCCCATAACGGGTACCTTGTGCAAGACATCCTGTGTAACAACTAAAAATATGACACAAACTTTTTTCGAAGAATGCAGTCAGACAGCTTCTGCCTCAAGCCGCTCCATTGTAAGAATAAATTCAAAAATTTAAATTACAGTTGACAAATAAAACAATTATTCTAGAAACGTGGTTTTTTCCACGAACCAATTTCAATAATATTGCGAGAAAATTGGTGAATACAGGGTACAGAGGATATTTGTATAACTGTACCGATTGGGTGCTAGAGTGTCTTCAACTCGAAACGGCAAAGAGGAAAACTAATGTCTTGAGCATAAAATAAATGAGATAAAATGCTAGGAAGAGAGGCGAGAGGCGAAAAGCGTGCAGTACTGTGACATTGCTGAAGAGTTAAAATGCATCATTATTTACTTGTTACCGCTCAAATTATGATAACGTCACGGTAGTTACACGGTTTCCTATCAAGCGGAATCCCCTCTCCAGTAGCTCTTCCGCGGGCAATACCTGTAACTACTTACAATTTTATAGAGAGCCATCGAGTTGAGTTCTGTAAGATGACGGAATGGAAGAAAAGGGAGGCAGGTCTACGTTTTTATCTTGTTTCCCTCCGTTATTCCAACTTAATGGGTTTGTCTGGAATATCAAGTTCGCGAATCCAAACCACTTAGACTTTTATTCCCCATCCCTGTTCAAACTTAAATGATGAACGTTCTTCGTATTTGAATAGCCTCGCTTCGTAATAATGTAACTTTAAACTCGGGCTGCATCAAATTTATCAGCCTTGACTTTTCACACCTCTCGAGAGCATTTACGAAAGCAAGGCAGTTAATACATCCTCGCAAACAAGCTCTTTACTTACTAGAAACCTCAAACTGTATTCGTGTTGATTTCTTAGAGTCAAAGATAGTGAAGAACACACTTGATGTTTTGTGGGTCTTTAGTTACGATACTGTGCGGCGCCTAAAATGCTCAATTTTGCTAGATGAGAATTGAATTTCCGATGATCCAGCAAAATCTCTTTATTAGTAGGAGTAAAAAACCTTTGATTAGCTCTACTGAAGTCTTGGCTGGGCCTTCTACCAAAGGTTTCGTCAGCGTTACCACAGCGTTTTCTTTGTTTTTTCTGTGTTCAATTAGGTATCCAATGGAGCTCTTGGAATTTTTTGCCATAGGGGATTGAAAAGTTGATTCTTGCATAAAAAGTAAGTAAAGTTTTCCTCTCACATTGTATCGTAGATACCCAGGGGCGTCATTTCGGGTTCGGCTTGGGGGGGGCATTCCATGCTGCCGAGTTTTATCTGACCCCCGCAAAAATTAGAATCATCAGTAACCGATTAAGTGCTGTGAAGCCTCCGTCAAACATTTCTATAGAGATCCAAGAGGCCTTTGTAGTGATACAAAAGCCAATGAATGGCGTTCTTGGATTTTTATTATTGTTCAGTTGTACTACAAGGGATTCTTAATGACCCCCATATTAGAGGGCGCAGATTGATGTAAAATAAATAATCTCTTTTTCATAAATGTATGCTCTTGATTAGAACATCCAAGATAAGAGAAGATGAAAAGAATAAATAAATAAATGAACTTTCGAAAGAACGATACAAGAAATAGGATTGGTCATCGATTATGTCTATATATTAACCTTCTTTATTTGTTTCCCTTGTTTCAGAAGAGAAATAGAGTTAATTGACATGACTGATGAAGACAGCACAGACGACGTAGATACCCCGCGCGAAAATCTCAGTAGTTGGAGAATACCTGGACCAGTTTGTGAGAAAATTTGAACAGCTTAATGGTGTGAGGTACATGACGTACAATGTACATTTAACCTCGCACCTTAAAAAAATGGTCATTTACAATGGACCATTATGGTCCCATTCCGCATTCCCTTATGAAAGTGGAAATGGTTACCTTCTCACACTTGTGAAAGGCACAACTGGAGTTCTGAAGCAGATTGCAAGGAAATATGCCATTTTTTGCAACTTGCTTAAGATAATTGCCTAACATCCCCCACTATCAGATGATGTCTTGAATTTTTGTACTTCTGTTATTTCCTTCTCTAGATTTAAAAAATTTCACACTTCATTGGAGGTAAGGGTCAAGGGAAATCCCACTAGAACTCCATTTATCGTACAATGTACATTGTACAACGTACAATGTACATTTAACCTCGCACCTTAAAAAAATGGTCATTTACAATGGACCATTATGGTCCCATTCCGCATTCCCTTATGAAAGTGGAAATGGTTACCTTCTCACACTTGTGAAAGGCACAACTGGAGTTCCGAAGCAGATTGCAAGGAAATATGCCATTTTTTGCAACTTGCTAAAGATAATTTCCTAACATCCCCCACTATCAGATGATGTCTTGAATTTTTGTACTTCTGTTATTTCCTTCTCTAGATTTAAAAAATTTCACACTTCATTGGAGGTAAGGGTCAAGGGAAATCCCACTAGAACTCCATTTATCCCCTCAGAGACAGAGAGAGTCCTATTTCTTCAGAAGAATATAAATGTAAAGGATACTTTTGAAATTAATAAAATTATCTATCAGGGTTCAATTTATTCGATTAATGATACACCTAAAAACGATTCTTTCGTGCTATTAATTAAGAAGCAAGAAAATTGTTAAAATTTTTAAGTTATTATTTTCATCCGAATCCAACAAAGTTTACGCTCTGGTAAAAGAGATTCTTTTAGAGAGAAGTCTTTTTCATGGATTTAATGGAATTCAATGAAAATATTTTCAAAGCCCCCCGAGGCCCCCCTGGGGGGTTTTGGGGGGGGTTCAAAACACATTTTTCCATTTTTGGCGGGAAAAAGCCTAGAAAGGTATAAAAATAATTTCAGATCCTGAAAGAACAACTCATTTCCGACATTTTTGTTCCAGTAAATTTTTCCATAAAACCCCAATTTTTGGGGTTATGGGCCCTTTTGGGGGGGGGGGAAATTTTCATTCGGCCACTGTGACCACACTATTCAATATTTTTACAAAAAACTAAAAATCATCTGAAAGAAGAGATCAAGACTTTCGATTGATGTGCCACATAATACCTAAAAGTGAAAAATTAAGGCCCCCAATTAGATTCCAAAATTTGGGGGTCTTTGGGCCCCCCACGTAAAAAAAGTCAAATAGCAAGGTATGGCTTGTGATACATCGATCGAAAGCCCTCAAAGAGTAGAATAAGATGGCGCAATCCAAAATCCTCTACAATCATTACTTTCAAAATGGCGGCCATTTGAAAATTATGGGTGTTCAAAGGTAAGTCCTGGGGAAAGAGTCCAATGTTGAACGATACATGGCTTGAAAGGCCTTAAAAAAAGCAAACGAATGGCGCAAACCGCAAATCAATCCGCCTCTTCAATCAAAAGTTATGGCCGATTGAAACTTGAAGGGCTCAATAAGGCCTATTTAAGGCTGCTTAAATTTCAATCGGCCATAACTTTTGATTGAAGAGGCGGATTGATTTGCGGTTTGCGCCATTCGTTTGCTTTTTTTAAGGCCTTTCAAGCCATGTATCGTTCAACATTGGACTCTTTCCCCAGGACTTACCTTTGAACACCCATAATTTTCAAATGGCCACCATTTTGAAAGTAATAATTGTAGAGGATTTTGGATTGCGCCATCTTATTCTACTCTTTGAGGGCTTTCGATCGATGTATCACAAGCCATACCTTGCTATTTGACTTTTTTACGTGGGGGGGCTCAAAGACCCCCAAATTTTGGAATCTAAGTGGGGGCCTTATTTTTCACTTTTGGGTATTATGTGGCACATCAGTCGAAAGGTCTTGATCTCTTCTTTCAGATAATTTTTAGTTTTTGTAAAAATATTGAATAGTGTGGTCACAGTGGCCGAATGAAAATTTCCCCCAAAAGGGCCCATAACCCCAAAAATTGGGGTTTTATGGAAAAATTTACCGGAACAAAAATGTCGGCAATGAGTTGTTCTTTCAGGATCTGAACTTATTTTTGTACCTTTCATAGGCTTTTTCCCGCCAAAAATGGAAAAATGTGTTGAACCCCAAAATTTCAAAATTCATTTTGAGATGGGTCAAAATCATATAAGGTGCGATCCCTCCCTCCAAATGAGACGCGTCTCAGTCATATTCCTTTCGAATGAAAAATTCGAAAAGTCTGTCAGGAAAAAAGTGAAAGCTCAGAAGAGTGTTGAAATTTAGGTAAGTCCGGAAATGTTGAAAAAATTGTTGTTTACGTGTCTGCATACTGTCATTTTGAGACGTTGATGACAGTCAGCACATTTTCAACCCTGTCAGCTTTTTGGCATGTTGACGCTCAATTAAGGTGTCTTCATGTCTGCAAGCTGTCACGTTGACGTTTAACTAAGTGTTTTCATGTCTGCAAGCTGTCATGTTGACGTTCAACTAAGTGTCTTCATGTCTGCGAAGCTGTTGTGTAGACACATTGATGACAGTCAGCATATTGTCAACCCTGTCAGCATTATGTCATGTTGACACCTTGATGACAGTCAGCATTATGTCATATTGACGTCAACTAAGTGTCACTTTGTCAACACAGTGTCAGGTCGAGGTCAACACAGTGTCATGTTGACGTCATCATGACACCTTGCTGACAAATCTGACAGTTAACTGATTATTTTTACCAGGGTAATTTACCACGAGGTACGTTGCATGTACCATATGATGGTAAAATTGACCATACTTGACAGCATTCAGACTCCAAAATCAGAAATGCAGATGGTAAATTCTAACAGCCTTTTTTTCCGTGTTAAATTGAGACATATCTCTGTGTTTCCGTGGAGAAAGTAACTTAACAGACAGGAATCTCCCAAGATACCTTCGTTGAGCCACCATTACAAACGTGCCGTTATAGCATTTATGTGAATTTAATACTGCATTTTAGACCCTTTCAGTGGGATTTTTGTGATTTTCACTGGTTTTTACATCACATTGGACTATTCATTTGCTCACAGCAAAAGTTTGTTGCAAGAGCCCCATTATTTTCTTTCCTAGTTTATACCAAAAGTATAAAAACAGTTTAGTAACATTAAAAATGCCTCCTTCGTTGAGAAGGTGGTAACGTTAGATTTATTTAAAATTCAAAGATGCCTCCTTATTTTCTACACGGCTCCATTCGACGTTGCTTTAACATCAACTTCTCCGTCTTTGCAAAGGCGACGGTAAGGTACTCGTGTTAATCACATGCGCGAGCCTCAAGGCATCGCGTGCAGTTCGCTCATGGCTCCAAGAGAACGGAATTTAATTAAATTAACGTCCTCGAATGAAACCTCCCTCGGCATTTGATTTCATTACGGAATTCCTTTCGTATGTGTTTAAGAGGTTGGCAAGTGACAAAGTTGCCGAACCTTTAGAGTTACGATTGAAAAAAAAAATCTTGTGGAAAAGACATTTAAATTTTGGAATAAAATGTGATTTTTCATGGTTATTTTCTGTTATTTTTAATTAATATTGGCTGTTACAGATTCCGAAACGAAAGATTCAAGAACAATCCTAACTTATGCGTTACCCACTTTACGATCTTCAAAACTACGCCTAAATTAAAGAAAAAATAGGAAATGCTTTAAGTCAAAGATCATGAAGTGAGGCAACTTAAATCTATAAAAACAGTAGTAAATTGATCTCAGTCAAAGAAGGAAAATAGGAAAGTGAAATCGTAAATCTTGCAAGCAGTCTTTTTTTTTTTTTTTTTTTTTTTTTTTTTCCCTCTCATTATTAAGGATAGACGGTAGACATGATAGCCACTATATCATTGATTGATGAGGAGACGGTTGATATTACTAGCATCTCTAATAATAAGCGGTACTATAGTCCAGTAAACGAATGCTGTACTTTATTACTAAGTAGAAAAAGTTACAAACAGCGACCATTTTGAAAAGGAAAAATCAAGCCAAGAAAAGGATCTCATCGGGTATCTACAACTGCTAAATATATGTAGTAATAGTGCAACCTAAACCCCCCCCCTTTTGGGGGCTTCATTTTTTTTTTTTTTTTTTTTTTTGGGGGGGGGGCTTCATTATTATTTTTTTTTTTTTTTTTTTTTTTTTTTTTTGTAAAGCGTAAGGCTTCTCTGCAGCTTACTTTCTTGGTTGAACAAATGTTCTTCTGTTCGAACAATACAAAAAGAAATGAGACCCGCGTGCATTGCAGCCCATGCACCTCCGTCACTACAGCCCTATCTGTATGTCATCGAAAAATGTCAAAAATCAATAAACATGACCTGACAACGTGGCATCGGCTCGGTATACGAGATTGGTAGAAAGCACGAGACTAATTACTATCCGGCCTTATCATACTAGACGCCTTATCAAGTAGCGGGCGTTAATTTATAGACCATAATTTGCTCGATCCATTTCACGAGCCCCCCGCGCATATAGGCAACTCGCATGATTGATTCTTTCGATATATAAACTGCTGCACGGATGTTCGAACACCGGACTGGAGTGTTGTATGATTAATGATGAATTTGCCACTCTTTCGACGATCACCAAGCTTCAAAAATTACGACATTTAATGCGTGATGCGTGCAAGTGTGCATTGCACTGTGCAACACACACTGTCGCACATTTGATGCGAGAGCATGAGTTTCTTCTCATCATCCGAGCTGCCGAGCGTTTGTCACATTCTATAGAAGAAACCACGAAACAATTGAGACCTCGGTAACCATAGATGTGCCGAAGAATCGTAGGATGACAAGATATATAAAAGTTGGACGCATACAAGTTAGCAGATGTACTCAAAATAAGATTTTTTACCTAGGGTATGCAATACGCAATGCACAACACTCAATTCAACAGATGTACTACATACAGCGTAGGGCAAAAATTAACTTATGAATAATTAACTAAAACTATTCACATTATTCTCAAGTTATTCATTTTTGTAAATTGGAATTTTAACGCTATACCAGCAAGCATATTCATTTGTTGTTACACAAATGATCAGCAGTGATAAAACTCCGATTTACTAATAGGAATGACAAGAGGATAATGTGAATGATTTGAGTCAATTGTTCAAAAATTAATTTAAGCCCATCATTGCTACATACAGGGTGTTTCAGACCATCTGTCCACTATCTTTTTAGCACGACGGCGCGAGATACGGAAATTCTGACAAAACTTCTCTAATGTTTATCGAACCCTAAAAATACAGAGAATTTATTGCCGACCCCGAGAAACGGCGCCTACGGGCCTATTAGGCCCCCCAAGGGTTCAAATGTCTGTTTCTGGATATTTTCAACTGGCACGGGTGTTTATTTCAAAAATGGGTTGCTCACCTAAAACTAAGCATTTGTTCATTGCTTTTTTTTCCTAGAGACCCTTTCTCAAGTTAGGGACCATTTTTAAAAAAATAGAGGTCATTTTGAATCGCTCGCTGTGACCCTAAAAACTGTCGTGTATTTATAAAAAACTAAATATATTCTGAATAAGCAGATCAAGGGCTTTCTCCACGTATCACAATCCTACTTCCTGCAAAATGAGAGTGGGACCCCCTATTTTCTCAAATTTTGGGGCTTTGAGGGCCCCTACAAAAAAAAAGTTCACACGGCAAGGTATAAGTTGTGATACATCAGTCCAAAGCTCTTGAAAAGACAAAGAAAACGGTCCGAACCGGAAGTAAATTCAATAATTCCGACAAGAGTTACAGCCTGGCCCCTTCCCCTAAATTATGGGGCTTTGGGGGCCCTTTTGGGAGGAAAAAAAAAAAAAAAAAAAAAAAAAAAAAAAAAAAAAAAAAAAACTGAAAAAAGCAGGGTAAAAGTTGTGATCATAAGTTGTGATTAATCATTCAAAAGCTCTTGAAAGTACGAAGAAAGCGGTCCAAATCGGATGTCAATGTGATAATTTTAATGAGAGTTACAGTCATTCAAAGATGTGCGGTATCTCGTATTCGAGGATACATCGAGGAGGCCATAGAAAACAATCACGACCACAAACAAAATCCCGCGAATGCGAGATACTCTAAATCTTGTACTAAAAAAACAACCGAAACCGTCGCTTTCCTTTCATTGAAATTAGCCCAAAATGCTTCCTGCGACATTTCAAAGGGGTTCATTCAAAATCGGCATTTTTTGCCCAGTGCTTGTTTTTGACAAAACTTTGGGGATCGATTAGGTTTACTATTAGTAGTGGATCCTGAAATTTTCGCGACCTAAAACCAATTTTTAGAGGGGGGGTCGGGGGTCAAAGTTAAAACCTTCAAACTCAAATATCTCGCTAACGAATAAATCTTTTGGAATGTGGTTTGCGCGAAAAAACGCGAAATAAAATTTCCTTTTTTTTGACTACCCACATGATCCACAAAATTTTAAACAAACACTTGCAATTTCCAATTTTTTTATTTTTAGGCTCAAAATTTTTTACACATTTTAAAATTCTGAAAAACCCATTCTTCGATTTTGATCTGTATAAGATATGTTATTCTCTATAAAATTTGCAACAACTGAGTCCAAACCGCATGCTGGGGAAACTTTTCGTTTCTGAGTTATGAATTTTTAAAGTTTCAAAAATCGCAATTTTAGCGTTCTTAGTGACAGCGACGAAACCTAAAACAAGAATTTCTCCGCTTCTAATCAACAAAACTTGATGAAAATTGGGATTTGGGGGTTTTGAAGGTCGTAAAATTCAACTCTGCTATCAGATTTGAAGAATTTTGAAATCCAAGATGGCTACCATGTAGATGGGTAGGCAGCCATCTTGGATTTCAAAATTCTTCAAATCTGATAGCAGAATTGAATTTTACAACATTTGAAACCCCTAAATCCCAATTTTCATCAAGTTTTGTTGATTAGAAGCAGAGAAATTCTTTTTTTAAGTTTCGTCGCTGTCGCTGAGAACGCTAAAATAGCGAATTTTGAAACTTTAAAAATTAATAACTCAGAAACTAAAAGTTTCCCCAACATGCGGTTTAGGCTAAATTGTAGCAAATTTTTTAGAGAATAACATATCTTGTAGAGATCAAAATCGAAGTATAAGTTTTTTCAGAATTTCAAAATTTGTAAATAATGTTGAGACTGAAAATAAAAAAATTGCAAATTGCAAGTGTAATTTCAAAATTTTGTTGAACATGTGGGTAGTCAAAAGAAAGGGAATTTTATTTTGCGTTTTTTCGCGCAAACCACAATTCAAAATCATTATTCGTTAGCGAGATATTCGAGTTTGAAGGTTTCAACTTTGACCCCCCACCCCCCTCTAAAAATTGGTTTTAGGTCGCGAAAATTTCAGGATCCACTACTAATAGTAAACCTAATCGATACCCAAAGTTTCGTCAAAAACAAGCAGTGGGCGAAAAATGCCGATTTTGAATGAACCCCTTTCATGGGCGTTGACTTTCCAATCCAGAATTTCACTTGAAGAGTTCTCAGGGGGGGAACGGGACCGCCGGGTACGAGTGAACTGAGCCACCATGTATATTATAATTACGTCAAGGAATCTCATACAGCAACAGAGTATTTAGAAACAAGGAGATGAACATGATCACCACCTGCACTACCATTGAAGATGTACCTGAAATTGCTTGATGCAATGCATTGAAATGACTTACACGGAGCAACTGATACGATGCAGTGTTGCCTGATCCAGGGCGATTTGAGGAAAGTCGACTGATGGGCCCTTTGCAACATATTGAACAACAATTTTTGGTGAGACCTACGTAAAATTAGTTGAGTCCCATTTTGATTAGAGCCATAAAACTAAATGTTGAACTGTGACCAATACCAAAGGGCTCCCTTCACGGAAAAAAAGATTAGTGAAAATAACCATACGGATACCTGATTTTGGCACCTGCTAAATGTTATGGTAAACTTGACCAGAAGTATGGTACATTTACCGATACTTTGAGTAAATTCGACATGCAATCAGGTAACATCACCTAGTACCTAGTCAAAACATAGTATACTTCTGGTAAACATTACCATAACATCTAGCAGGTGCCAAAATCAGGTATCCGTATGGTTATTTTCACCGTAGTTTTTTTTCCGTGTTCGCATTTCATTTATAAAGAAACTGGAAATAGAGTGAAAAATCAATCCAACAATTACTTGTGTTACAAAATTTACAATAATAAAAAGTTAGTTCTAAATTTTGTAAACTGCAGATACATTCAAGGCCCTGTTCATGGAGGGTGCAATTCAGAGACGCTGTGAAAAATCTTATTGAGTTGGCCTTGAATTGAAAATTCTCGAGAAATATCCGTCATTAGTGTGTAAAAAAGATTGAGAATCCGCTACTGCTAATTCATCAAACACTGTGTTTTCAACCACTTTTACAAGATAGCTTACAATATACCTTAGAGAAATGGCTCAGGCTCCTCATTAACGTATTTAATGAAGTGGGATATCAATGGTGGCCTCTGAATCCTTTTGAAAAGTTTAAATGGGGTTACTTATGGAAATATCAAGTCAAGGCTAACTCAAGGAGATTTTTTTAGAGAGACTTTCAGTTGCCCCTTGAATTTTCTTTAATTTACTATTGAAGAGAACCGAGCGGCTGAGCGATGAAACTATTGATAAAGGTATACGTAAGAAAGGATGTTTGCGGTTTGTTGCACAAGAATAAGCAAAATAGTAGAAGTCCTAAAAACTTCCTTTGAATTTTTAGCGGGCATAATAAATAAACGAACAGACACAAAAAAAGCACACACGAACAAACCAGCTGTTAGCATAAACACTATCAGCTGCCTCAAATGAATATTTTACTTTCATAACTCATTAAAGGATGTTAAAAGTTGCTATTAACCTACTTCTTCACTGTCTCGTTATTATTTGAGTACTTTGAGTCTTCTCAGAAAACCATTAATATTTGTCTCCAAAGTCCATAAAATAATAGGTAACTACGTTCGCAAAATGGTTGTTTATTCATTGAATACTCAACAAAATAGTGTAATAGATCCATATCTTCTTTTTTTAAACTTGTATTACACACTGAATGATGATACTCAGTGTGCGTTTGTCACAGTCGTTTGCGTCCAGAGTATTCGAATTAGACCCTCTTTGGGAATTACTGTTATCTCAAATTGAGGGAATGAAAAAAAAACAACATTTTATACCTGTTTTCAAACTGACTTCTCTAATTGTCCTTTTTCGTGTAACATAATCTCTATTAGGGTATGGGCCCAGGCGCCCCAGTCCCATAATAGTTTTAATTTGCAAAAACGAACAATAATATATACAACAAAAGACACATCGCTAACAAAAACAACAAATACGATCGCAAGTTCAGTCAGAATGCAAATTCATGCAAACTCACTGGGGGATACAATATGAGATGGTGTGCAGCAATGGAGTATTAATCTAAAAAGTACAAACACGTTACTTCATTCATCTAAAAAGAACCGACCACGTGAACGAATTCGAAGAACAAGATGGTCGCTGCGATGTAATTACGGCTTTGCTCATTCCGGTCCGTTCTCATACGTCTCTCTTCTCTTCTTCCCCTTCATCGACTTTCACAATTTTTTCGCTGTGTGAAAGCCTAAAACCGACGACCAGTTAAAGCTCGTTGAAACCGTGTCGTCTGAACTCCCTAAAGAGTTTTCATCTAGGAACTCTATGTGGCAACGGCAGCTGCTATGATTCCGGCTCTCTACAGTCTACGTATAATCTGATATGGATTTCAGTGCAGCTTCACGTCCATGCCATGGTACTCGACAGGCGCAAGCAGCATTCTGCATGCACCCGCGGATTTGCGTGGGCCTGCAGGGATTACAGAATAAACTGCAGAAGGGGGAGGGGCAGAAATCAAAAGGGTACCGGGCGAAGTGGAAGGATTGTAAGTTGCGTTTGCAGACTACAATAATTATCAGCCCCCCTTCTCCCGCTTGTGTTCTCCCCAGCTCCCTATCCCTTGTTCGCACTCAAATCTACACTCTCACAAACGCATCCCACCGTCAGAGCTACTAAGTTTTGGCCTTCGCCCCCCCACAATAAGTTATGAACTTGCATTTTTCAAGGTAACATTGATTCGAAATCCGTGATCCGACGTAAATGATGTTGTCAGGGGCTAAGCTACTCTGCGGGCAAGGTTACAAGGAAAAAGTTAACTCAGTTTGACCTAATTGACTCAATTGTTCGGTAGGATGAACTACTGAACCCCAGCCATTCGAGGGACTCTTTGAGAACACCTACAGGAACAAATATACCTTGGAAGGAAACCTAAAGAAACCATTAACCACTCAACAACAGTCTGGAAGAAGCAAACAGTGAGAAAATAGTGACGAAGAGGATGATTCATGAATATTTTTGGAACCCCCGGAACAAGAACTTAAGCCTCAAAGAGCAACTACTTATACGAAGGCTGTGATGGGATTAATAGAAAAAAAGTCGAATGAAATGATGAAGCTGGCGACTCAACGCATGGAAATTACTAAATGCATGCATAACAAAGATCAGGAGGCGGTCATGCGAATGCTAGATATTCTCAGCTAAAAATCAAATAAATAGATGTATTACATTATGTTACACATTCTGGTGGTGGTGGTGGTGGGGGGGGGGGGGGTTATGAATGATATTGGTGATTGGTGAAAGGGCTACTGTAAAGTGTTCGCGCCGCTCCCGCGCCCCACCGCCCTAAGGTCTGCAGTAGCGTTTGAATTTGCCGCCGAATCGCGAAAGCTCAACCCGCGGTCACAGGTCTGAGGCCGAATCGCCCCGCGCAGCTGACCCACGACGAGCAGACCGGTGCGCGCGAATCAGTGCTAGTGTGTGTAGTGCGTCGTAACTCCTATCCTTTTTTCTTCAAGTTCTTGTTCTAAGTTTTGCAACATGGTTTTAGGAATAAAAGGCTTTTGGTCAAGCGATTTTATAGTCTAACCGCCCCCCCTTCTTCTCCCCGCTAGTTTTAGTTAGTCCACCTTTCTTTTCAGCCATTTCACCGTAGTTTTTGCTCTTTGTTCCGCCGAGCCGCCGCCACATGTGGCTCGACATGCCTTGAACCCTGAGAAAACTTCGGGTGATGTGACGTCAGGACGTAAAAACGTGGATTGCGATGTAGCCAAGGATTCTTAGGTGAGACGGAAATGAGCAGCAATGTTCTCTATTCATTTTGTATACGATAAGTGGGTTTATCCCCAATTTATACCGCGAGTGTGGCCGGACCCCCGATAAACGATCCTGTTAGATCGCTTGGCTTGGGCGATAGACTGCTTGATCGATTATCGGAGTTCTGGTGACTCCCTAAAATACAGTCCACTGAAAGACCTCGGACTAAACAGAAAGCATTAAACGCGTCATACCGAAAACTTTTGAATCCTCGATTATGTTAATTGTTTTGATAAAAAAAAAAAAAAAAAAAAAAAAAAAAAAAATCACTGCGATTTTTCAGTGAGCACCTCCTGTTGTTGCGTGCTCATTTGATGCAATCGAAGGAAGAAAGCATTTCAAAAGTAAAACAATATTGTTCTTTTCGAAAACACTCCGCTGGAGCAAATCAAGAAGAACCGAATCTTCAGTTCAAAAAACCGAGGCATTTATCTCCGTGTGATGAACTTATTTATCTTTTCGTTCATCTTGCGTTAAGTTCTGAGTGTGGGTCTAATAATTGAAAGAAAATGCCCACTTCTTGCTTGCCATGACTCGCTCCGTCTTCAAGAAATAAACCTCGCGATGATTTCAACTCGATTTGGTTGGCCATCTAATCACAGTGCAAGCGTCGATGTCGCGCTAGTTCACATTCGCGTCAATGCCACGGTAGATTGGAGCCACTAATCAAACCGAAAGCTATGATTTCGGAGTAATTCGCGGAGAAGTCGCAGACTCCATTCATCGACTACTTACATAAGTTGTTATTGGTAAATAACACGTGATCCCCAGAACAAACGTATCAGGGATGGAAGGAGGCCAAAAGCGGAAAGTCCAAAACACGGAGGCGAACAGCTTGGATAAACATTAAAACAGTGCGCGGGCATTATTTATCAGCTCGATGTTAAATTAACATGGAAACACACCACACACAAATGAGCTATTATTCATATACGCTTCCATAACCACCTCACTCACACTAGCTTTCCCTCTCAACCCCCCCCCCCCCCCCTTGCGGAGAACCCGTCGATCAACGAATGTGAGGCGGATCAATATCAGCGAAAGGCGTATAGGTGGGGGGGAGGGGGGGACAAATTTTCGCTTGGTTTTCGGGTACGGTTTTCATTACCGGGCTGGGTAGACATGAGAGTGGGTGCAATTACTAATTGTCAATTTTGGCAGCTCCGAATGCGTCTAGTCGAACCTCGTAACAACGTTGCAATATCTCAGTTTAGAGAGAGGAAATGAAAAGGATCGGCATAGATTTTGTGCACAAGGAGTTTTGAAAATTCAAGCAATGATTTTAGGAGTGCCTGATCAGTGATTACGTCTCACGTTTAAACCCGAGTCCAACGTGACCATATGAGATAGTAGAAAAAGTGCTAATGGAAAGTAGTAAAAAATTAGTGGTTAAAATTCTGAATTACAAAAGAAATTAGTTTCCGTGCAGAAATCAGCTTATCCTCCAGTCACAGTTACTTCGTCACAAGTCTTTAGCTAAGATTTAACAGCAAAGAGCGAAGGCAAAGTTCGCTCCTTTTGGGGTACTCGCGGATCTTTTGAACAAAAGTAAAATGATACCTTATGATGACCTAATACTTCGGTGAAAATATTAGCTGGAGTTCTCGGATGGTCCTCCTCCCCAAGTTCTCCCCCTAAAAATCGGATTTCTCGTACAACTCGTAGGAGTTTGCACCGATCTCCTTGAAAATCGAGTGCTATAAGGGTATTTATACGCGTTCTTTTCATTTTTGGGGTCAACAATTTTGGGTCAGTTTTTGGTGGGGTTCATTTTTTACAACTTTGTGTGTCCTAAAAGTTGCTATAAATGCTAGAGCGAAATAGGTAAAAACTGTATACATATTTGAAAAGAGCGTAAAAAAATGATTGAAAAAAAAATTGATGTGATTGGTATTTTCCGTCCGATCGCTATATTTCGAGAAATCGATCTCAAAGTTCACAAGTTATGGCGGCGCCGCGCCCCTTGAACTACGTTCAAAATATCCAACGTACGTGTAACTCGGACACAGCTTGTGAACTTTGAGATCGATTATCTCGAGATATATCGATCGAACGGAAAAAAAACCTATCAAAGTTCTTCATTTTTTACGCTCTTTTCTCAAATATGTATACAGATTTTACCTATTTCTACAAATTCAGCGACTTTCAGCACACACAAAATTGAAAAAATTAGCCCCCCCCCCCCCAAACTGACCCAAAACAATGTTTGACCCCAAAAATGAAAAGAACGCAGTAAAATACCCTTTGCACTCGATTTTCAAGGAAATCGGTGCAAATTATTGCGAGACATGGACGCTGAGTACGCTGTAAACCGGGTGCGTTACATAAAGACAAACCCTCCCAATCTTCAAGAGAAGAAAAACTAAAGAGCCGGTTCTTAACTGAGGTTCGTTTTGGCAAACCTTCGAGTGAATGATCGGACCTCGCGGGAAGAATTTGGTACTATGACAACAAGCAGGCGAATTGATAAGCTTTTAAAAGTAAAGCTTCATTCGATTGAGGATGGAATGGGATTAGAAAGCATTTAATTCCTTAAGATTGATCGGTACAAATTCACCTAGCCTATTTCGATAAACCGGGCCGTTATTTCGTTATACTTTCTTTATCGATGAAACACAAAATATTATTACGAAACCTACAGGATTTTCTAGGAATAAGTTCATACTTTTGCCATAGACTCATCGTTGGAGAAAAAACAATCTGAAATGAGGACCTTAGACAAATTGTTGGGATCTCCAACCTACTATCTGGGTGGGGCGCGTCACGCGTGCCTCTGAATGTCCCATGAGATGTCAATTACCTGCTTCATTCAAGGGGTACAAGTTTTCGGCGATTTTCAGGAAAATTGATACCCCGTGGCAACGCTCATTTAACACAATGTTATTTTTAATGATTTCGATCGCCTTACCGTAGCATTTAGAGTGCTCCGATTTTTATAAAATTAGGTATCCGGGGGTATTTTTGGTCGCTGATTTCACTTTTGGAGTCCAAATTTCCTTTAAACGTGATTCAGACAAGCTTTTTGAGCTTTTATCACAAAATACAGCTTTATAGATAAAAGCTCAAAAAGCTTGTCTGAATCACGTTTAAAGGAAATTTGGACTCCAAAAGTGAAATCAGCGACCAAAAAAACCCCCGGATACCTAATTTTATAAAAATCGGAGCACTCTAAATGCTACGGTAAGGCAGGCGATCGAAATCATTAAAAATAACATTGTGTTAAATGAGCGTTGCCCGCGGGCCACGGGGTATCAATTTTCCTGAAAATCGCCGAAAACTTAAATCGTGTTTTTGAGAAAAACACAGAAGACCTTTCTTGTTGGAAATTACCTCAGAAACAAAAAACATGCATCGACTTTTTTGATACCTTGCATCGTTTTCGATATATATCGAAATAATCGATTTTGGGGCCCTTTCCCCCCTCCCTTGAATTTAGCACAGCGCCTAGGCATGGGGACTTTTAGGTGGTCATTACTGACACCAACACGAAGCGATTAAGCCCACAAAACCTTTGATGGGAATTTGTTCTTCCAATAATCACCCATTGCCTGGACTAAAGCGCGGCGAGAGCATTTTACGCATATTTGAAAATGGACTTTTGTGGCACTAGGACTGCAGATAAACCAAAAATAATGAAAATTTCAGCCCTTCCAGAACCAAAAATGGCTATTTTACACCATAATTGACTATTAAAACTCCCAAAAATTCATAATTGGTACTTACGCCCTTTTTGCCGTTGAGGGTCCATGTAGTCAATTTTTTTCAAAATGCTTGTTACGGGTCAATTTTTAAGGCCACAAAGAACAAAAAATCGACCGTTCGCACAAAAAATACTCATTTTTGAAAAATAAGAATCACCCTAGGGTACGGGGTACTTTTTTTCTCATTATTCAAAAAGTATTGTAAGACTGAGCAATTTTGTTCGTGAAGATTCCGTATGCATCGGTAAGCAATTGATTATCAAAGAGTTTATGCTTGTTGCAAATAAGTTGTTTATTGGTGCGTTTTGATGCGAACAGGAAAACTAGTTAGTGCAATGTTAGATGGTAAATTACATGAATAAGGAATCCTTTTTGAAGGGAGTAATTCTCTAAAAATATTTAGTTTATTCGAGTGAGAATATTATTTTTTTTTTTTTTTGTGGTGCATGGACCATAGATTTGATGCAATTCCCATTAATTGACCCAAAACAATATAGATTTCTCGTACAGTCATTAATGACGCACACTACAATCATTCATCCTTAAGTTATCTAGAAACATGTTCGGAGCCATTAGCTGTGGCGAGTACTTGTGTACAATCTAATAAACTTATCCGATTGATTAGCGATAAAGATGCGTTATATATACGTGTGAGAGGGCATAGAATGCAAAGATGCTGATATTGAGAACGGAAAGCATTCAGACTGCAATTTGTACGCTAATTACTCTTCACACGAGCAAAGATAGCAGTACAATCATTGCAAAGAGAAGGAGGTCGTGTGGATTGTACGGCGTACGCCAATTATTCGGACGGACAAATTTTGATAACAGAACTATCCTTATCTTCAAGCAAGGAGGATAATGTCGGACAAAGCCATTATTCGGAAAAACATTAATGCTCTTCTCGAAACTTGGGCTGAGATTGCAGCAGAGAGTACAAAATTTCACAATTCTATTTATATTGTCGAGCAAAGCATTGTAAAGCGGCTAAAGCCCTTTTCAAACCGAAGATGCCAGATTGCACAAAATAAGTAATGGAAGCTTCTCACTGAAAAAAAGAATTGGTTCGACCTACTAATATTATGATTGAAATATGCGGGATCAAATATATTGGTTGTGCTTAATCATAAATTAGGTACTCCAACCATAAAATAATACTTGGTACCAAAAAGCTAACTCGGAGAGCTTCGGTACACCCAATTTTATTGGTTACACTTACCTAAAATAAGTATTGGGTACCAGTTACCAGTGGCAGACACAGGATTTTTCTTGGAAGGGGCTCACACTGATATGAGCGTTTGACTGAAAATTGTTTCCCCCTTCCCCTCCACCCCCAAAAATCGGAGGTCTGGGGGGGCTTTAGCCCCCTTAGCCACCCCCCCCCCCCTGCGTACGCCACTAACCAATTATTGGTTGGAGTATACCAAATCGTTTGGGTAAGTACGACCAATTAATTTGATTCGCAAATTTCACATAATTAGTACGGCGAACCAATTCTTTTCTTTTCAGGGCTGGATAGGATATATTATGGACCCAGAGCGTAGTTTTAGGATTTAACGAATTAAAAGACAAAATGTTGATCGGATCGTTCTCCATCTCCATGCGAGTCAAATTTATGCATTTTCTTTGTGTGAATCGCTTCAACAAGTACTTTTTTAACTTTTTTAAGAATAAATGTCATCCTAATCCTACTTCTGGCAACCCCGACTTAGCGCAAATGCAGTTAGAACCCCCGCTCTTCAATGCATCAAGTTCTGGCCTCTCTTCTCACTACAGTGTCCGCTAAAAGTTCTAGATATATCGTGTAGTCTATCGTAACGTGAAGTTTGTGGCGCGCCGCGTCTGAGCCGGACGTGGTCGGAAAAGCCAAGCCGCGGTGCGGAAGTAGGAATTCGGCAGTGTTGCCAACTCAAAGGTTCCTCGATCCTTAATTAAAGAGAAGCGCTTTTGATTTTTGCAGTTGCCAGTTCGTGCGGCAAGGAGTAGGAAGATTTTTGTACTTCCAAAAGGAATGCATAATTATACAACGAATCACAAAACTCATGCGCCTGAGTTCGGGAGCATACATTTTAGGCCAAAATGAGACTTTCTTCCCATTAACGCATGGATCCGAAATTGCCATCCTTTTGAGCTACAGCCCCTCCAATTTTTTTAAAAAATGGATGGTTGTTTTAGTTTTGTAAGTTTTGTAGTTTGGTTGTTTCAAGTAAGTTTAACAAGTGATGAAAGTAATAACTTCCAAAAATGTATAAAAAAACTGCAGTTTCCGAATAATATTTTGTAATTATTGGATGAGACATACTTTCGGAAAACAGTCTTAAGATACAGAACAAGAAATTTAAAATTTTGCCCACAGTTTCAACAACACCATCAAAAAGAAACGTTGATGAAAAGCGAGATTCCCAGAAATGTATGAAAAAATTAGATCAGAGACATGGGAGATATTTATAGAAGTGCGGGAGCGTAAAGTGCCGGTTACGACTCGAAATTTAAAGGAATGGGCTTGCTCAGCTGCTCTAAACTTGGACCCCAAAAATTTAAAATTCAAAGCATCGGATCGGTGGGCCGGTTTATTTTATTAAAAAAAAAAAGTAGGACAAGGCAAAGAAAAGTTACCCGGTACATAAAATCGGAAAACACCCTGTATGAAGTCTCCACTTTGCGAACAGTGATAAATTTTCTGCGGTCAACCAAAGCGATCATTCAGCATTACGATAAAAAATGTGTTCACAACGCAAACCAAACTGGTTATGAATATACAAAATATACATAGAATTTATGTTTTCGGGGGGGGGGGGAACCAGAGGACACAGAGGTGTAAGTACCTTGGGAATGTTTTCAAAGTAACGTATTCTTACACAGCACAATATTTTTGCACTGCTTCCGGTTTGTTGCTTCCTAAAGTATACTTGTGTATGCAGGAACGCAAGAAAAGTTTGGCCCACGAATGGCGAAGACTGCGCGATTTGGAGGAGCGTTTCGGAAACGTTCACGTCTCATCCTCGGAGTCGGGAAAATTGACAAACGCCCACGTCCAAAATACTGTCCAACATATTTTAACACCGTACGTCCAACAACAGAAGTTTTTATTAATATTAGTGGACTCGCGTGGGGTGGCCAGAGAGATGCCTCCATTGTTCACAATTTTTTGTTACTAACAAGGGTGGTACTGGTACACGAACGAGCCAAGTGGAATTCATCCCAACCCACTGTACTCGATATTGTCAACCTTTTGATGTTCATTTTTTTTACGACTGACAATTTTTATAAAAAAGCAAAACCCCTCGGTCCATTATGGCGTAAAAAGCATTCAAACATTCCTTATTTTTTCTTCTTACATTCTTGCATTCTCATTTATCAGTGAATCACGCGTACCCACAGTTACAGTAATGCCACAGATGGGCGGTTCAGCATACGCCTACTGTTTTGCGTCTCGGTACCGAATCACCAAATAGATTTCACCTTGGAATCATCACAAGCGACTATAAATCGCGATACAGCTCAATCAAAACATTTCTTTCCACTATTTCATCTAGTAGCTTAATTTGTTTTTGAAAAACAGATGAGTAAAAAGAAACCCGATATTGATATAATTTATAAATGTTATTGGATTAAATTTCTTCTTCTTCATTTCAATTTACTGGTAAGCCAACGACGACGAACGAAAATGAGCATTGAACGAAAAACATACTCTGGCTGGACCTAAAAATAATTCGACTAAAAACTCAAGGACGTTGCAGAAGAGGAAACAAAAAAAAAAAAGGATTGGACCAACTTTCTAAGGAGTATCTATAGGACGAGTATGAATTGGGCGCATTTTCGCGGACCAAACGTCAAAGGACAAAAAAAAAAAAAAAAAAATATGGACAAAAATTATTATAACCGTGCGGTGCACACGCCCTTATTAGGCGACGACGCAGTCGACGCAGAACGATTTAAGCGGTATACCGTCACGTCGCGTCGTGTTCCTAGCTTGAAAAATTATGCAATTATACAATATTCAAGCATTAATAACCGTATTTAACGCTTGTTTAACAGACCCATTGAGAGTTGTCATACAGCATACTTACTTTAATACTTTACTCACATCCACTCATGGGCACCCGCAGAAAAATTTCCAAGGCGCGGGGTTGCCCAAAACTATTGAACCCCAACGGAAGGTGTAGGTACACCCCCCCCCCCTCGGGGAAAAAGGGAAAACATCCCCCCCCCCCATCGAAATAGTGTACAATTATTGTGCCATTGTAGGACTGTAGGTGTATCCAAGTAATAATAATTTTGACGAGTAAGATATTATGAATAAAAGGTACAACATATGATAATAATAGTAAGAAAACTGTATAATTCTACTATTCCTTGTAAAAAGTGAGTTAAAATTGCAAAATAAACTAAAAATAAAGTTCGTCGACTATTACTCCTTTCATTCACATTTCATTTTTCTTTTGGTCCTTTCATTTTTCATCGTGAAATTTTGACTGTTTTGAATTCCAAGGGGGCGGGGGGAGTGCCCCCCTTGCCCCTTCGCTGCGGGCGCCCATGCATCCACTCATGAACCCTGTAAGATATTTTGGTGAGTACGTAATCCGTGGCTCATTAGTTTATGTGGCTCATACGAGTAAGGCACTAGGTCTTTCAATCGTCTTCGAAGGCTAGTAGAATAATCAAAAGCTGTTGAGTTGACAAAAGAACAGTCGTTCATTTTTTTCTGCTTCTATTTCTTTTTAGCATCGCTCACTCTTTGCCTCTCTCTCCCTCTTAATTAAACTAATTGACGCCATCTTTGGCGGAAAGATATCATGCGTGAGTTTTAGTAAAAAGTCTCTATTCACTCTTAATGCTGATTTCTCCGGGGGCGCGCACTCGGATTTTTTGTGAGCTCAATTGCATGGGATGACGTTTATTGTGAAGCCTTCAGCATTGGCGGATCCAGCCCTCACGAACGGGGGGAGGCGAACTTGGGATTGTCACGCTTAGGCGACTCCCTTTTTAGGTGCTGTCGCGTAGTTTGGTTTTTCTCTTACTTTCCCCCTTCCTCCCCCTACCTTCCCCCCGTTTTTGGTCGAACGGGGGGCGATCCGCCAATGGCCTTCAGCCATTCGTTTTTCCCCTTTTTAGTTCATAGATGATGTTGGCAGGAATATAACTGAATAGATCATTTCTACGTCGCTCTGTTTCGGTCTCGCATTTTCTTCTGCATAACTTCAAATTCTAGCCGCATAGACAACAACCCTCAATGACAAGCCCCTCGTTGATATCATACATCGAAAAAAAAAACGCACAAAATAAGACAAATGTGACTGACAAAAACTTCTGTGTACAGTGGAAGTGGTTGAAGGAAACATCAGTCCTCTTGAAATCGAACCGTAAACATTTAATGTAATCGTCTATAACTATAATCAGTGGTTTTATTAAAACAATAACCAATCGTTCATATAGATTCAAATGGAGGGACAATATTGCGATCAAACTGATCAAGTCAGAGTAAAGGCAAAAATATTATTTCTCCATTTGACTCTACGTAAAACAGTCGATTCGATAGTAAATCAGTGCTTCACGGACAAAATCGATTGTTGCATGCAAATTCAAATGGACGAAAAAAACGAATGCGAAACTGCAATAGCCGCCACGGAATGGGTCTGTTGCAAACTTTTGCTACAACGATAAAAGGTTATAATTCCAATGTAAAATCGCCTGAAAAGTCCATTGGTGGCATCATTAAGTCATGAAATACAATAATAAACTCACGAGAGGCGTTTATTGAAATCCAAGATGGCGGTAAAATATCGAGGAATCTGAATGTATGCACCGTGATCATCCAAGGATTGCCAACGTTTACAACCTCATTGGAGGTAGAGGTTATGTGTTTGTTTACGTTGTGATTGGTTGTGATCGACGTTGTGAGGTTGGCTATCCTTGAATGTTCGTGGTGCATGCATACGGATTGCTCGATATTTTGCCGCCATCTTGGATTTCATTAAACGCTTCTTGTGAGTTTATTATCTCATTTCGTGGCTTTCTGATGCCACCATTGGACTTTTCAGGCGATTTTACATTAGATTATACACTCTCAATCGTTGTAGCAAAAGTTTGCAACAGACCCATTCGCGGAAAGTTCTCGTAATGTAAAAATAAAAAAAAAACTGATCAAATCACAGTAATAATAACAAAGGAATGATGATGATAGAGCAATTTTTCAAGGGTAATCGACTTCGTGGAATCCGAGCTGCGCAAGTAAATTTGGAGGGAAGGGACAATTTGGAGGGTAAGAGGAGAAGGGCGAGGAATCCGTGCGATAAATTGTAGTAACTTTCGCAACTCGTTTGCGCAGCTCATTCGTTATAATGTAGTGAACGCGGGGGATTGGAGGAAATCTCCGACAAATTTAATAAGGAGCTTAAGGGCCGCGTCAAAAACTCCATGCGGTGCGACGCGGCGGTCGTGTAAAACTTGATGCATAACAACACGGGCGCAGCGAGCCGAATTGCGGCCGCGTAATCCGTCACGCTTTTAGAGGAATGGAGGCCCGGCGGCGCGGCGGTGGAGAAAAATATATATATTTTGGAATCCTTAATCTCGATGATGGATCCTTCGCTAGTCGTATGCGTTGCTCCTGTTTTCACCGGGCTCGTTTACGACTCCTCCGCCACTTGTCAGAGTTATTAATACTCGTTTTATCGCATTCTCATCTCTCGCTCTTATATCCCGTATGCTTATCACTGTCGCCACGCTATGCCATGCAACGCCATCGCCAGTTAGCCCTCGGCATCAATGAATGGGTCACTTGCACCTCCAGGATTCCCAGGGTCTTTAAAACTGAATTTGATGCTTGAGACTAATAGGTTTGGTCGCCGGGGGGGGGGGGGGGAGTCCAACGTGGCGCAGTTACCGAGAAAACAGCATCAGAATGATGACCCCGATGACATCATTTTGGAACAGGGTGCTTATACGACTGCATTCATCGTCGAGGTTTGTACACCAAACACCCTTCTGCGAGTTCGCACTGATGTAACCTAAATGTTGCCAGCTATAAAAAATCTTCAGGTCGTATATTTCCGACACTATGTGTCGACAAGTGATACGGCTATAGACTGATTATTGATTAACCCTACACTGCATAGTGTATCACTGGTGATACATGATGTAAAAAGCCCTATATCAGACATTGTAATGTATATTTTGACTTATTCAAAATTGTATCACCAGTGTCACATTATAAGAAAACATAAAAAGGGGCGCAAACATTTTTCAAAAGACCACCAGCACTCATTGTAATGCATTTAATAAAAGAAATCATGGTTGGGGGAAAATTTGTCCCCGTATCCAATTTAACCCCAATTTCATTATTTTTACCAAGCTTCTGTCATTTGCTCTTTGAAAAATCCAATTAAAGGAAAAAATTCTTATTTTTTTGAAAATTTTGAAAAAAAAATTGGTTTTTTTTTCTCGCCATTTCTTATGGTGTTATGGCACTTGTAAAAAACAAGACAAAAATGGAAAAATGAGAATTTTCACCGAAAAACTGTCTAATTATTTTTTTTGCTATTTTTCCCATATATGTGACCACTTAATGAATCGAAAAATCCAGTTTTGGTTGAAAAAAAAAAAAATCCCATGCAGTGAAGGGTTAAGTAGATTAATATATCGTATCGCTTGCCGTCCGAGGCCCGCTGGTTGCAAACAAAAGTACTAAATTCACTTCTAAATTCAAAGGCATCAAACTTTCAGCCCTGGTTTTGACCAATGTTGGATATTACTGACAGGGCAAAGGCCGTTTTAGCTGATTCCACTAAAAATCAAGAAAATTGGTTCATTATCTTTGTAAGCTTTGCTGGTCTTACAAGAATAATCATTAATCACTCTTTCAAAATGGCATCCAAAAAAAAAAGAAGAATTTAATATTCTGATTTAAAATTCATGTCGGTGATAACTCAAAGGTTTGACCCTTGTACGATCAGGTTAATTCAGGAAATCAATGCTAGATTACTCGGACTTTGTGGGTAGTTCCCGCCAAATTCCTGCTCCACTGTATTGATTTTGCCTATCCATCTATTTGAAGGCGCTATAAACGAAACTCTTTCTTCAAATGTCAAACATTTGGAGTAGCTTTCACGGTTAGTGAGAAATTGTTATCGTATGAGACAGGTCGAGTTACAAAAACGAATGAGGTGGTATTGAAAAGGTTAAGTGGTTACTTTGTAATTGCCGCACACACAAATAGTATCCAAAATGAAAAGACTGAAAGGTATCCAGCAGTGGCATGGCATCAGAAAGTGACTTCCTGATTGATTTCCTCGAATTTAAGTGAACATTATTGTAATGCCAGGTGCGTGTGCACGCATCTGTTATTTTAGCGTCATTTAACATCAACAGTAGTAGTTTAAATTCACAACAGACCGAAGAACATTATTCAAGCTAAATTCTGAATGGCAAATCTGCTGGCAAAGGAAAACTAGAAACCCCCGAAAAAAAGTTTTTTTTTTTTTTTTTTTAAATCGAAGGGGCGGTAATCACGCAGTTCCGTTGTTTCCAATGTGAGATGACAAGTGAATAATTGAACAGCTCCTGCTTTGAGAGAGGCTTTTGTAAGTACATCATGGTTGTGTTATCCTTTTTTTGGAGGCACAGCGAGGCGCGGCGTGAGGGCGGATAGGTTGCGGGCTCTCTAAGTTGATTAGTGGTACGCGAGGTTTGATGTGCGCGGGACTAGAATTCCTACGCCGAGGAATTCCCTGGTGGTTTCAAGCTGAAAACTATAATTTGATTTTCTGAAGGAGAATTATAGGAACAAGCGGCGATATCTTTTCGTAGGTGCCGTCCCTGTCCCTGCCCCCTCCCATCACTCCCCGCGCTCCTCACTGCAACGCTCCTTTTGCTTCTCTTTAAATCCCATCCCCGCCGGCTTGCAAAGTTTTAGCGGCGCATTCTTGGAAACTGCACGCCAAAATATCGGGATGTCGAATCGTTTTTATTGGAATCCTCATCAAAACTTCGTTTCCAAGAGCGCTGCTTAGAGAAATATATCGCATTTTCCCGACGACGAAACACTTGCGGGGCGAGTACCTGCCACTGCGGAAAATTGTTCAAACGTGTAGCATCAAAATCTGCTGGATCTGTTCGAGCGTTCCGAAATTTCTTCATAGACTTAATTCTGAAGGAAAACGGAGATGCTATAAGTCGAGAAACTTAGTACAATCATATCTTTCGCCTGAAATTCTAAAATATCGTGATCTGATATAAAGAAAACAGTTTAATTAAATAGACATCACTTCACTTAATTCATCTGATTAGAAACAAATGAAGGGCTCAGCCAAACAACGATATATCGGCAGCCTACTCATTTTTTCAGCAGTTAAGAAAAACATTTTCGATGGTGAAAAATTGAAACTGAAAAAACCAAAATTGAAAACAGATTCGTGACCAATCGTGTGTTTTCATGCAGGTAATTTTTTTTTTTTTTTTTTTTTTTTTTTTTTTTTTTTTGTAAATGTAAAGTCATCATACAAAGCGTTAAACAGGGTGTCAATTAAAAAAGGAGCCAGGCCGAATATCTCGAGAATGGCTCCGAATTTCGAAAAACGCTGAAATCCGTGTTCGATTATTTTGAGGGAGTCACCGATTTGGAGCCCTCTCTGGGGGGCCCCCCGGGGGGGGGGGGGGTTAGGACCTCCCTAAATCCAATACTTCAAATGGGGACCCCAATTTTCTATTTGATACTCAAAAAGAAGGTAAAATTCTAAGACTTGGTGCAAACCGAAGGTCGATATCGTTTTTCGTTTTCGATCCATCGAAGGTCGATTGAGCCCATTTAAAAAAATCATTTCTCTTCTTTGAAACGTCAGAATTTAAAAAAACAGGGAGTCAAAAATACTCTGAAGAGCAAGCCCTTCTCAGAAAAAAATTCAATTTTAACAAAAATTTAGTCAAAAGTTGGATTTAAAGCCCCCAAGTATTTTGGAGCAAACCGGAGGTCCATATCGTTTTTCAGATTCGAGATATCGAATGTCAAAGGTCGATTTAAAGAATGCGATATCTCGATTATGAAAAACGATATGGACCTCCGGTTTGCGCTAAAATGCTCAGTTTGTTACGCTTTGCCGATCGATGTATCACATGTATCACTCGATAGGGATCGTTTCTCGGAATTTTTAAGATAGCCCCCCGTGGGGACTAAAAACTTTAAAAATGTTGGGGGCTTTGAAACCAACTTTTGACTAAATTTTTGTTAAAACCTTGGTAAAATTGCCACAAAAATGTTGCAGTTACCTGCAACAACGGCTGCTGTTGAACGCAGTTTTAGTTCTCATGGCCACATACACTCTAAACTTCGAAATCGTCTGGGTAATGAAAAAGCCGGAAAACTGGTATTTTTGTATGAAAATTATATAAGCGTTCCCTCATTTGGAGACATCAAGAAAAACACACCCACAGTGGGTAATGCTGAGGACAACAATGAATCTAATGATGTTTCAGACTTTTCTGATATCTCCGAAGAAAGTGATCGTGAAGTCATTCGTTCATCTAAAGCAGCTGAAGTTATTGAATTGCCCTCAACTTCGGGAATTAATCGAATGGATTTTGAAGGTGATGCAGAAGACACAGTTGGCCCTGAAGGGGACTCCGAGGATTCTGTAAAAAATATGTTATTTGATCACATATTTGGAGTCTAATTTCTGAAAGCTTTAGTTCTCGATGTTATGAATTTGTGATTTAAACTTGCATGTTTTAGTTTAAAGTTTTGATCTCCCAATATTTTTTGAAACAACAGCGATACTATCAGTCTCTAGAGTTTTAACTATATGACGGTGAAAATTGGTGTTTTGTTTACCAAGTTTTTTCTTCTAAGTATTATTAGTTTTTTAATTTCGTTACTTTTTTCCTCAGGTTTTGTTTTTGCGCTGCTGCGCTTGTTTTTGTTTTATTTTTCTCTATGTTCTTTATTTTTATTTGCCTTTCAATTTATTAAATTAATCCGACCACTCATACAGGAAGACCTAGATCTTGTATGCCATTCTCTTTTTTATCAGGACTTTTCCAATGAGGATTCTTAGCTTTTTTAGAATCTGAGTATTTACTCAATTAATTATTCTGCCCCTCAATTTGTTTCAATTTATGAATGACTAACCCTTGAGGAAGTTTACAAGTACTGAAATCATATATTATAACTTAAGTCCAAGTGTTCACGCCTTTTACTGGCTCTTATTCAGTGGCGTAGCGTGCAATTTGGCAACGATGCAGTTTGTCCATTTAAACCCATGAGAAAGATTGAAGTATTGGGTGTTCGGTGAACACCTTCGCATTCAACCTTTTACATGGGGTTAAATGGACAAAGTACAACGTTGCCAAATGGCACGCTACGCCACTGCTCTTATTGTTCAAAGTTTGAGCTTCAATAATTCTAGCAAGGACTTTACTTACTTATTTTTATTACTTTCCTTCATCGCAAAGTTTGCCAAAAATTGTTTGTCAGTCTCGGACTGTTTTCCTCAGTACAAATTTGTAATGCGTACTCGTGATCTTTAACATTTTAAGACTTTTTTTGCAACGTCTCTTGTTCTTTTTTCTCAGAATATATTTTACTACAGATTATTAGTCAAGTTCTTCAATTTTATTGCTCATTCAACAAGATGTAGATGATCATAAAGAAATCTCTTGATGTCTTGCTCTTTCTCTCTTATAACGTCTATTATACGTATTATGTTTCTCCAAAAAAATGCTTCTTTTAACTTTTTAATTTTACAAAATTGTCTTGTATTGTCTCGTTTCATCTCAGAACTTCTTTCATATTTTGACGTTAGAAGAATAATAAATTTATTGTTAAAAAAGTTCACCGTCATGAAACCCTCAAAAGTTCAAAAGAAGAAGGAAAATTGTTTAAACGGCATAAACAGTTTCAAATCTAGCGAAGCACTGGACTGATCACTTACCAAAATCGCTTAGTACATGATCAAAGGGATTTGATCAAACAGACCTCGAAGAGTGAAATTCAATTTGACAGGCCGCCAAATTTCATGGTTCAATTTGAGATGAATAGTGTGGTCTTAAGGGCAATTGATGCCTGTTTGATCAGACTCCTTTGATTGTGTACTAAAATGCTTGTCGCATGAGCTAACTAGTTTGATGAAGTGGGTGCACAGCGCTGTCGACAAACGTCTGCGAGCCGCAGAAGTTTGATGGCGCAGTGCTTGATGATTTTTAATCGGCAATATGTTAATTTGACAAGTCTCACAATCAGTTTGATTGTGTGACAAGCGCTTGAATCCTTCAGGCTCAAGCCCCGCCAGCAGTTATCAATAAAGTCATCATGGGGTGGGAAGGGGGGGGGTCGATGACTAGCAAACTGCAGATAACCTAAAAATAGGACCAAGGCTAAGGCAAGTAAGTATAGAGTTGTGATTGTGAGTAATATTATAAAGTCCTCTATACTTCGTGAATAGGAATTAGGAAAAATTGAGATTAATGGTTTTCTAACAACTTCTACCCTCCAAATTATTAACTATCAATTTTTCAAATCTTTCATGAAATTTCATGAAATATTTCACTTGAAATTTCAACATCCAATCTTTCATAAAATTTTCGATCCCTGCAAGGGGCTCAGTATTTTTTCCCCTGTTACATTGAAAGTATTCAAACCTGCAATCAGACTACAATGAAAATTAGTGCCAAGGGTAAACAGTTCCGTCTTACCGTATTCTGCTGACGTTGAAATCCTGCCGATACAGTTAAGAAGATGGCAGCTGTGACTACAGCAGGCCATTTCTCTAACATGCCGCACCTGGGAAGTAAAAAGAAAGCGATATGAGAAAAAAATGAATTAATCCAAAAGTGCTGTAAATTTTACTCTTTGTAGATATACTGATTGTTACCCCCTTTGATTACTTAGTTGAACAGTGAGATTTTCAAGGATAACAAGAGCTGCATTCTAATTTTGTAATAGATTTCTACGTACTTCAATCCACTGATACCCTCAATCACAACCCATAAAACCGTATTCTGACGTATAATCCCAAAATTGAGACGTGAAAAAAGTCAGAATATTAAAACTTGTGCATTTGGGCTATACGGAGACAGCCTTTTACGCCGTTTAGAACATTCGCACCCCCCCCCCCCAGATAAGTCAGTGATTCTCAATTTCGATGAGCCACGGATCCTGATAACAGGGTTGGACTGTGGACTTAAAGTACCAAACCCAAAGCTGATTTTGGGGTATTCCAGAAAGTATGGTGAACAGTACCAATCGTTTTACCAAATTTACTTCAAGTTACGTTGTATTTACCATGCTCAGGTGAATTTTACCAAACTTTCTGGGAACCTTCAAAATCAGGCATGCGTATGATAAGTTGTGCCTTTTTTCCCCATGAGGACCTCCATTGACGAGGGTTTGGCTCAATGTCAGTGGTGTCAAAATTGAGATACGCCAATGAACAGAAACATGCAGTTTTCAGATAAACAGGGAAAATGCTGGACCACTTCCCCCACACTTAACGCTCTGTTTTGGGTGCTATATGTATACAGCTCCTATGTAACATTGTGGAGCTTATTCTGGGTTTGGTTCCATTTAGGAGCCCTGTAACCTTATCCGATGTAGAAAATGGTGATTCTCCAGATAGTTTAAAGTTCCGTGAAGCAAGGAAGCAGTAGAGGAAACAAAAATTCATTCACGCAGCTTGAGGATTATCAACCTCTTATTTTCCTTCGCTCTGGAACTTGTCTTGTTAGCGGGTCTCATTTTGCGTTCGTATTAAGTTCCTCTCATTTGTTTTTCTTTGCGTTAAGTGATGGTTTCGCTGGCGAGATTAACGGAGCCTCATTTACATAATGCCGTAACGAAGGAGGAAAAAAGGTAGGAAAACTAAACATCACAGAGGCGAAACGGCTAATTCGAGTATAAATGTATTAAATTCCCCTCTTCGGATGTTGGTGTTAGTTAAGCGCTGCTAGTTGGAGAGAAAAAGAAAAATGTTGATGATTTCTACAGGTAGGCGTAATTATCACAACTTTGATTACGCCTTGATTCAACTCTTCTTTGCGAATTTAAAAAAAATGTGTCACAGCAACAAGCCCCTTCTACAGAGCTTTTACAACCGAAAGTATAAGAGCTATCTCATCAAGAGCCTTTTTCAGCCCGCAGAGACGTCAAAATTTGAAACATCTCTAATGATTAAGTGTTTGTAATTAATTCTCAAATGTTAATTCGGCCCTTTATCCCTGTGGCCACCTTGTCTTCTGCCAACCATGCTTAGGAAGATTGAGGCAACAAGCCGATGCGTTCACTGCTGAACCCCTGTCCAACAAACAAAATGAATTTAAATGTTTAATTTTGTAGAATAGGTGACATAGGCCCCACTCATTTTTAAATATTCCCGCTCTTGTTCTCTCCGTTTTCTATTCGGTAGTCGGAGGGAGTGATCCAGGGAGCCAATCAGGGCGCGCCCTTAACAAAGGACGCTATACCCCTGGTTGGCCACCTATGGATCGCCGACACTCCATATTGCTTCTTCACTCTAAAGTGTGAGCTCGTCGTGAAAGGTGTGTCGTCGTTTCTCTTTAAATAATGTGAGTTAATTAACGGGGCCCTTTGGGCTTTAAGCCCAAGGGTTTTCCTCGCTTGTTCTTTGTTAATCGTCCTGAATAGAGATGTCCGGTCGGGTCGGATGATCTAGTTTTTTCCACCATCCTTCTCATTCCACGCCAAACGAAACATGCGTGTTTGCATAGTCATTTCTTCGTCTCCTTTTTTAATATTTTACTGCTATGCCTCGTGCCTCGTCGCAATTTCAAATAATTAAAATGCCTTCGTGTGTCAATACTGAAGTAAATTAAGTTCGATTTTTCTTTCTATTTTATGTGTGTTTACTTGATTTTTGTATCGTTCTGTTTTGTTTTTGGCTTAAAAAAAACAAACAAAAAACAAAAAAATCAATCGTAACATGTTGAAACCCTGGAAATTATTTTTTCAAAATTGCAGGTGTAAATAACAAATTCAAGCCTCCGATTTTATTAGAAACTGCAACGGTGGATTGGGCAAAGCAGATGTTCGAAAGAGCAAATGAACCAAATGTTGTAAGTACAAACTCGAGTAGAAGTGGAAAGCCTTGCGACAAGGAGAGGTCATACGACTTCACTCGGTGAAAATCTCGTTCCAGCTTTTCCAAGAATGACACCCTACGCTCTCAGAGATCTATCACATGGATCCTTCCAACTGGAACTGGCCCCGAGGTCTATCAACTTGACACCGACATCACCATTTCTGGCTTCATTCGTGTCCGTATTATTTCATGATTCCGAAACGTGGTATGATACCAAATCTTCGTGGGATAAATACTAATAAACGAAAGAACACCCGATTAGCTGGAAGACCAAAGTGATGAAGGAAAGATGTGGCACATAGTAAATATGGTAAGAATCCAAACCTACCTTTGAATGTAGCGGATAATCAACAGTAATCTGCCCAGGGATGGTCGAAAAGAGGGGAAGACAAAATCATAAATTAGCTTTCAGTCCCAACCGCCTTGGGGGTTTGAAAAAGGGTGGTGGCATGGGCGGATCAGGCAATTGGATAGCCACCAGTTCATCCCATTTAAACGTAGAGAGACAATCCATTATTGTGGGGGGCGTGACCCTTTTACTGAACGATTGCTTATCATACATTCAAATGTAAAATATACAATAACGCCAGATTGTATCCGACTTAGGGTTGATATACTCTAGCAGTGGATGCGATAAGGCATTGTATTCCTCGATCTGGATTTCCTCTTCCTCTGAAGTTGACGTAATTAAAAATTACTACGAACTAGGTTTGTTTTGTGGGAATCATGACTGTAGGATTTACTCTTCAAAAGGTTCCTCTAGACCTATTTTTCGGATCTTTAGACCTCTTGTCTCCTTTTCCCTCGAACCGCACGATTTTACAATGCGGATCAAGTCTCCAAGATTCTGTCGAATTATTCCTGACTTTCGTGCTTCTTTTCCTCATAGTGCTCCGCCTGTTTCCTCAGTTATTCCGTCCTGCATCAAATAAATTCTACTCATAAATCTTTCTTGTATACTTTTATCGATTTGGTAGGTCTTCCTTATTCCCCCTTTTACTCTCTCTATCCCTATCCCTCTCCCTCTACATTTGGTATGCGCGAGGAAAATGGGTGGAAAGTACTCGCTTCAATCCGATGATCTCAAACATTTTTGTGAAGCGGGTTGCACAGCTTACGTTGTGCATTACGATGCAATTAAAGATGCGGCTTTTCAGACACGTTGATGTCAAAAATTATGAGCTAATCCTAGCCATTGGCTTTAAATTAAGAGCAAATCACCACGAAGGGAACCTTATAAATTACGAATCCATCAGAATGAGGGATGCAGCTAGATTGTTGGAGAAGAAGAGACTTCTGCAAAAAGAAATTAAAACGTTTGCTGATCGCTTAAAATCCGAGAATGCCCCAGTTTTGTTGACACTAGTGCAAGAACATAGTCTTTAAACAGCATGCCGAGCAGATTAGGTCCATCGATTCACTTGGCATTTGACACCCTAAAGAACCAAGTTCGAACAGATGAAGATTTAACATATGAAATGGAAAAAGAACAATTGTTCGATCTGGACTCTTCGCAGCAAGTAATAAAAAAAGCGAACGGACATTCAAAGTTTCAACAATGGCCGAGAAAAATAGAAAAGAAGCTGTAAGGAACAAAGACTATCCATTCACACGCTGCATGCTGTTCAGAAAAGCCAACGATACCTGGAAGAAGAAACACGGCTGGTTAATTTGTAGAGAACACATAAATCTCCACTTACGTATAGTATAAATCGTAAAGATTTAACGAAAGTCTTAGTTGCAGACATCATCATCTTTAATTCAAGAAGATCAGGAGAGGTCACACGAGCCCAACTGAGCGATTATTTCAATAGAGCCAGCTCATCCAAAGAAAGCACCGATGCCTACAAAGCAGCATTTAGTCAAAAGGAGCCGGCAGCTGGCCAAAAGCTTACAATGTTCTTTGTAGGAGGTAAACAAGCAAGGGACATACCAATCCATTTAACGCCAAAGCTGGAAGAGGCACTAGACCTCTTGGTGGCTATGCAATCACACTTCGAAATCAAATCACCACTTCTATTTCCGCAACTCAATAACTCGTTCCTTCCGTACAATGCTACACATATAGTGGCAAAGCTGAGATCGAAACTACCACTAAGTGATAAAAAATCATTCACTTCTAGAGGTTTCAGGAAAGAAAAGGCCACAACAAGCTAACTTGTAAATGCAGGCCCACACTAAAAAAGCTTTTTAGCAGAGCATGTGGGTCATGATGAAAACATCCACCGCCAAGAGTACGAAGTGCCCATGCCAGTGGTCCAAGCAACCAAAGTAGGAGCACGTTTGCTGCGACGTAGGGGCATAACATCAAATAACTCCGACATAGCAAGACCCTCATCTAGGCCGGATGAAATCATTCAAATGGACGAAGGAGAATTAAGAGGACCGGTGAATGGAGACAGTCCAACGACGACCGATGACAGTTCAGACGAAGCACAAGGGGAAAAAGAAAGACGCGCCCACTGCCGGAAGAAAGTGATGAGGATGACCAGTAGGGTGGGTCGAAAAAAGGGCTATTTTCGAAATCGGATGGGGGCTACTTTGGAAAATGATCTACCCCACGAGGGTAGACGGCACCAAAACTCCCAGCTCAAAATTTTGACTCCCTATGTCTCCGAACAGTGGTTAAAAATTCGAATTTTTGGGAAAATTCGGGTTTTTTGACGATCTTTGGCATCTCAAACCTGCGCAATGCCGTTTTTCTTCCAGGGCTAGTGATTTTATGTCACTAGAACCCACTAACTATGACTCACTTCAATTTCAACCCGATTGGTCGATGTTTTGAGTCTCCGCAACAATATTTTGTACAGCAACTCCCTGAACTTGCAAAATAACCCAATTTTTTGAAAATTGCAATTTATGAACCAAAAAACGAGCTGATTTTCGTGTCGGCTACTGCTCAATCGAATAAAACAGGTGTAGTTTAAACACTGTTTCAATCACTCCCCGGAATTTTGACATTTGAAGTCTCCGCAGTTGCTATGAAGCAATTAAAACGCGAGAAAATTCAAAAAATTTCCGCGATTAATACACCAAAAGCTTGGGTTTCCGTAAAACGGCTGCTCTTGTTCCAATTTGTCATTTTTCTCATTACTCTGACTAACTCTATCCTTCTTTCTATCTCCCACCCCACCCCCACCCCCCACCCACTCCACCACCTTCACTCTCATCTCATCCGCGTCCCGTAGCTTTATACTCTCATTTTCATAACTGGTGGCAGTGTTGGCACACTTTAAGGAACCCGATTATTTCAAGACATGTAGCAAACTTGCGACAAAGCAGAGCTGGTGGTTTCATAGCAGACAGATGCCACCGATGCAAGTCTGATCGACTGTGACTAATGTTAGAGGGAAATGGGGAGGGGGAGGCGTAAAACGCAAAATATAAAAATGACCCAAAAAATTCAAATTGTTACTTCGAAACAAAACATTCGAACATGTTGTAGCATCGCAGTAAGCAGCATTTCCATTTCGATGAGAAGAAGTGAAATAAAGTTGGGGCCAAATATGCTGATCACTTGGAGAAATGTATTCTATTTATTCAAATAATGAAACTATAGACCTAAGGCCTTTCGGCTTTTGGTGTCATTGTCAGAGGCAAATAAATAGATGAATCGAGAAATGCGATTCAAGCAAATAAATAATAATCATGACGAATAAAAAATGAGCAGTTCTTAATTTCTTAGAAACAAGGATTACCTACATAAGTTACATTTTATTTAGAGTATAAATGTCCCCGTCTTTTTACATACTTATCAATGACGGCTACTCACAATTAAAACTTATTCTTAATGGTCATTTCTTGATTTTATTTTATATTTACTTTCCCGATTTTAGGGTTAATTACTTGTTATTTCTTAATTTACTCTTATGTATTTGGTATCCTCTATTTTGTCTTGACCTTACTAAATATTTATCTACAACTAACTTTGAGAATGGCTCTTCAGAATGACGTTTTCTTTGTTTTTCATGATCATTGGTTATTTGCTTGAATCGCATGTTTACAGTTTTCTCGATTCATCTATTTATTTACCTCTGACGATGACACCAAAAGCCGAAATGCCTTAGATCTATAGTTTCATTATTTGAATAAATAGAATACATTTCTCCAAATGATCAGCATATTTGGCCCCAACTTTATTTCATTTCTTCTCATCGAAATGGAAATGCTGCTTACTGCGATGCTACAACATGTTCGAATGTTTTGTTTCGAAGTAACAATTTGAATTTTTTGGGTCATTTCTATATTTTGCGTTTTACGCCTCCCCCTCCCCATTTCCCTCTAACATTAGTCACAGTCGATCAGACTTGCATTGGTGGCATCTGTCTGCTATGAAACCACCAGCTCTGCAAATTTGTCGCAAGTTTGCTACATGTCTTGAAATAATCGGGTTCCTTAAAGTGTGCCAACACTGCCACCAGTTATGAAAATGAGAGTATAAAGCTACGGGACGCGGATGAGATGAGAGTGAAGGTGGTGGAGTGGGTGGGGGGGGGTGGGAGATAGAAAGAAGGATAGAGTTAGTCAGAGTAATGAGAAAAATGACAAATTGGAACAAGAGCAGCCGTTTTACGGAAACCCAAGCTTTTGGTGTATTAATCGCGGAAATTTTTTGAATTTTCGCGCGTTTTAATTGCTTCATAGCAACTGCGGAGACTTCAAATGTCAAAATTCCGGGGAGTGATTGAAACAGTGTTTAAACTACACCTGTTTTATTCGATTGAGCAGTAGCCGACACGAAAATCAGCTCGTTTTTTGGTTCATAAATTGCAATTTTCAAAAAATTGGGTTATTTTGCAAGTTCAGGGAGTTGCTGTACAAAATATTGTTGCGGAGACTCAAAACATCGACCAATCGGGTTGAAATTGAAGTGAGTCATAGTTAGTGGGTTCTAGTGACATAAAATCACTAGCCCTGGAAGAAAAACGGCATTGCGCAGGTTTGAGATGCCAAAGATCGACAAAAAACCCGAATTTTCCCAAAAATTCGAGTTTTTAACCACTGTGCGGAGACATAGGGAGTCAAAATTTTGAGCTGGGATTTTTGGTGCCGTCTACCCTCGTGGGGTAGATCATTTTCCAAAGTAGCCCCCATCCGATTTCGAAAATAGCCCTTTTTCGACCCACCCTAAATTGACCAGCCGGTTGTACCAGAGCAAAGCCATTCAGAAAAAAAAGCGTACAGCCTGGTCATTGAAGGAGCAAGAAGTAGTACTAACAGCGTATGGGCAGCTCATAAAAACATAAAGATCCCAACTGAGGCCCAGATACAACCTGTCATAAAAAAGTAAATGATCCATTAATCAGCAAGACCTGGCTGCAGGTGAAGGCAATGATACAAAATATTCGAGATGGAAGAAAAAAAGTACCACCATCCTTGGCTTATCTGGTGTAAACAAATCATTTATATTTCGAGAATTCGAGAGATGATTTTCTAATCTGTTTTATTTTGGTTTTATGTTCAAGAAAACCATGCACCGCTCCACTCTTTGAGATGGAAAACTAGTTCTTTCCACTAACAAATGAAATGAAGAAAGAGCAGCAGGACGATAAATAAGGATTGCATCGTAGTCGTATTGAGTCTGCGTTGTTCTTATCCGTGATTTATCTCGCGAGCTGTCATTCCAATAGTAACACTTACATCTCAGCGGAAATTTAATGATGACTTCTGAAGTATCATGCGCACATCGTGGTGATTGAAGAGTTTCTGTCGGAATGCCTACTCAAATCATGAACACCACCAATAAACGTATAGTACTCACTACGATAATGATACAATCCTGCATAATCTCTATCCAGTTGTAAAATTATCAAAACACTCACGCACTCTCTTTTGAGCATTAGTCCATTAAGGTGGATCATCAGCGAATAGATCCATATTCTGCCACCACGTCCCAAAATGAAAGAAAATAATGGTAAACGCAAATAAATGGGAAAAAAGGGCTTCGATGATGCCGCGACAGCAATCTGAGGAATATTTTATTACAGACAGTATGCTAACATGTTGCATGCTTTAGCTTTTTACACTGACCACAACTCTTACATTTCTTTTGTTTCTCTTCTTTGTCTCATTTGATTTGGTACATCCATCTGATTGGCTTGACTGGTGTATTTTTCATCTCTATGGTTTTTGTTAAGTCTTTTTAATTTTTAATACAAGATTGGTTATCATTATGAACTTAGTTCAATATATATCAGGTCTTTTTCTTTTTAAAAAAACTAAAAAACTACAGGAAGGAGACGTGAAAGAGACAGATAAACGGGCGAATGCTGGATATTGCGCAAACAGTTTGATTTAAAAAAGAAAAATATCAATTCGTACCAAAATTTGCTTGCGTGTTTTCCAGCATTTGCCCGCCCACCAGTTACTTTTATGTCAAGTAATCACTGGTTCGTTTTGTTTCTTTCCTTGGTTCTTTTATAAAAAAGAGTCGCTGTTTAGTTTCATCGAGTTCTTTCTGGTATGAAGTAGTCGCGTCAGCAGATGAGAACTATCAGTTTCCATTCCCTAAAATCTTCCTTCGTTCAAAAAAATAAATGAATCGTAAAAAAAATTTAAAATAAAACTCTCTGTGCCGATTCGAGCCTATCAGTTATCCAATATCCATCCTCTCAACTTGAAAGCGCGAGGCTCTGGCAGATCCATACTGGGACCTTGTTTATTTATAAAGATGATAATTACATTGCCCATAATTCTTTCCCATCCTCTCCTCTTTCAACTTCACGCTCTTATAGCGGATCTGTATACTCCGAACATTTTCACGGCGGAACTCGACGGGAAACCGCGTGGTGGAGCTTATTAAAAACCTTGTTCTTGAGCACTGATGCCACATTGCCTATAGAAACGAAGTATATCATAGAAGAATTCCGACGAATCATAGACTTCCGTAGTTTTATAGCTCAGTCGATGAGTTTTGGTGGTTTGAGTCTTTGAGTCTCGTGAATTTAAATTCATTCCCTTGAAAAATTGGGGGGGGGGACAAAAAGAAAAAACCACAGGGTTGTTGCGCCAATCGTGTGATCAATGTGGGTTTTTGCGCCAATCGTGTGACCAATTTGAATAACTAAGTCAGTATTTCTCGAGACAAAACGTGACAAAGCAGGTATTAATTTAAAACAAGACAATTTAGGCACAATGACAAAGTTACGCGACAATTTTTCGTGGGAGCACGTCGATCACAGATTCGGAAGCAGTGGAAATCATAGAGTATCGAAAGACAGAGAGGCATCGCCGCTAATAGGAGCAAGGAAAGGCATCAATTATATATATTAAAAAAAAAAAAAAAAAAAAAAAAAAAAAATAGAGAGGTTCTCTATTGGTTTTTTAAGTGGTGCCTCTCTTGTGAGCTTCGTGTATCCCTCTCTTTCCGAACAAGAGTTGAACAATGCTCTAATTTTCGTTAACTTGTCACGACCGATACGAGCAGCACGTGTCCTGACATCATTAAAACGCAAAGTATCGTGATAAAATTGAAAAAGTAGCTTTTCTTAATGCCCTTTTTTAATTTTCTAAGAAAGAACAGTCATACATTTCAGTCGCTCTGCCAGTTCATTATTTAATTTAGCGTGACGTCCTAGAAGTTAATTGAGCAGTTAGCTATTGATGCTTTCATAGATTGTCACCAGCTCCCATCATGGAGATTAACTATCTTCCCCGATCAGACGTGGCTCGTAAGTGTCACCACCCCCATTTGAGTGTAGATTTTTGGATAAGAAGTTCGGACACTTTTATTCTTCTGTTTGCCTTTTCTGAATGAACCTACCTTCCGAAATTCAGTAGTTTTTACGAAAAGAGAAAGAAACAAAGAATATTTCTCTGCATTTCTAATAAGTTTTTCAGCCATGAAGAAGCAAGACTAAACCCAGACGCGAAGCGTGCTTACCTAATTCCATGCTGTCCATTTAAATCCGTGAAATGTGTCAAATTTGAGGTTGTTCACCGGCGTAGGAAGATAAAATTAGGGCCGTAGCGTCTTCCGGACAAAGCGAGGACCCACTACCGGGTATATCTGAGACCTTGACCGGACCTTCGGAGAGAAACTCAGAAGTCAAAGGCTGTGTTGTAGCGCTTGCACTAAAGGACAGCGTCACACGTTCTTCCCGACCAGGAAATTGATGTCCGCCATCCCTAAAGTTGGCATGAATGAAAGTTTTTGGGGCTGGGGTGTAGACTGCCGGCGGCTTATCCACACGCACACGTGCGAAACCATTTATCAACCGATCGACGTTGCCACGGAGCAGATTGGTTCTGTGATGACGTCACAAGCAGAATTCGGATTTACCGTTTGGTTCTGCACTCTAAACAGAACTTTGCATGATTCGCGCCGTCATTTTTTACGATGAAGCGCCTCATATGAATGAGAAAAAGATAGATACAAGAATGAAAAGTGTTACGGCAAGAGACATATATTTCTAATAAAGGGATCAGGGGGGAAACACGCTTTGGGAACACTCTCGAAACTTTGGTAGAAAAAAATGACCCCGCAAAATACGTATCTTAAGTTCGCGTACGAAACCTATGGTAGCTCCGTTTTTGATTTTCCTACGAATATGAGCTCAATGGTTGTAAAGAACCAAAACTTCATTTTATAGTAGTGGCCAGGTAGAGCTCTACCTTCACTGAGAAAAAGTTTCCTGTTAATTCAATCGGAATACCGGGATGCTGTTTAGGAGAACATCAATCAGAACTCTTACTGACTTAATCGGAAGTTTTGTTTAAGTAACCGGACGTCGGATGACGTGTTGTTGACAGTTACAGTTACTGATTATAATTGTTCTCACTTTTAATATAATGGGTGTGCCCTCTAAGAATTTGACGTTCCTCTATAATTTATTCCGTGCGCACCAACACAGCAACCTTTCAACACTGAGAAATATATTCCCTGTAGCCGTAACAAGACGTCTGTTTAATACTTACCGAACCGGAAATACGGTAAATGTGATCGGAATTCTGGTTACAGTCACCGGACGACCGGTTACTTCAATAAGACTTCCGGTTACTTTAACAAGAATTCTGAGCGTTCCCTTTGATCAATCGGTGGTTTTTTTCATCGGTTCTATTAATGACGTCATAACTGAGAAACCACCGGTGGATAAAGGAACGTGTCGGTTGTTCGATGTTTTGTTGTCGGTTGCTGATGTTGTTTTGCTCTGTTCAAAAATCTAAACACTATCCGCATTCGTGATTTAGAACTTCATTTAGACCCTGAATGCTTTAGAATTGAATGCTTTGAGAGCAATAGATAAACGGAGAGTCAAACTTGCCTCACTTCTTTCCATGTGAGTGAACCTTTAGGCTGTGAAAACAATGAGTTAGTAGTTTCACTCCAGAAACTTAGATGTTCAATCATTTGTAAAAACCAATGTTGCAGTGTTGCTACAATCATAGAAAATTATGTAAATTATAATGATAATTCATCACTATCATCTGTTTATGAACATCTGGGACAAAAGAAAAAATGCTGTAGTACCTACTTCATTGACGAGTTTCTATAAAGCATCATTCCAGTTTTCGCGGCAATTTTTCTTGTTTCCCCCGAAATTACCGGAATTGCTTCAATAGACATCTTATATTGTACTACTTTGAAATAAATATGATTAAAAACAGTTTAATTGACTGAAGAGATTTTATTCGAATTGACTTATGAGCGAGAAGAATCACGAATCGTCGAATAATAACAATAGACCTCTGGTTCCAAACAAACTCTGATTCAATGCATTTTCCCCATAAGCGGATTTTTGAACGGAAATTTAGACTATTAAATCAAACAATTAATGCGACCTTTTTGCGATTATGGATTCTACGTTCTCGAAAATGCTTAATTTTGCCGCGTTCCACCCGTAAAACTGCCAAAATCAACAAGATATTACAGATTAAACGATGCGTTTGGAGGTTGGAATCACCCAAATGTTATTGTTGTTGTTATGAAATTGGCGGGATTTCGGGCGATTCTAACCTACAAAATGTAATCTGTAATATCTTATTGATTTCGGCAGTTTTACGGGTGGAACGCGGCATAATTAAGCATTTTCGAGGACGTAAAATTCATAATCGCTAAAAGGTCGCATTAATTGTTTGATTTAATACCCTAAATTTCCGTTCAAGAGTTCGCTTATGGGGAAATTGCATTGAACCAGAGTTTGTTTGGAACCCGAGTCCCTCGGACGGCAATCAATACGATAAATCTCTCAACTAAAACAGTCTGTATCTAACCTCTCAGGTCGCAGTAGACGTACTTCACGATCATAATTCCGCGGAGTTCAGCACGAACAACCTGGAATCACTGCCAAATTCGGGGAGTTACCGGTTGTCACTTGGTGAATAAAAGAACACGTTGGTTGAAAATAACGATTTATATTATGAAACCACGGGTGGATAATAGAACGGGTTGGTTATTTTAATAGAAACTGGTGGAACCACTTGAGGGTAAAGGAAGACGCCCTCTGTTTAATACTTGCCTAAACTGGATTCCGGTTGAATTCTCAGATTTTTTTTTTTTTTTTTCAAATTAATTCTAGGCATGCTATGGGATTTTCTATTGCATTCAGAGGGGCGCTGCCTCGCACTGAAGAGTCCCAATTAACCGAAGTCCCACTGAGGAGCTCCAAATAATGTGACTCTCAACAGTTCCCTCATTACAATTATTGGCTTTGACTCTGTAGAAATATTTAGCTGTGATTTTTTCTGAATTATCACTCTTTTACGGGTGTAAGAACTATGACAAAGGATTTTCGTACGAATATTTATCTCTGTGATTGTGAGTAGCTAATCCAATTGAAACTTTATTTTTTAGTTATATTGCCTCAACTTCTGTCCATATCCGCCGGTATATTAAAATTCACTCAGCCCTTTTGTCTCGTGGTAACGTTATTTGCGACTGGATTGTCTAAGAAGTAAATAGTACCAAGTACCTAGTGCAGTTTCAGGAAATAACGCTACCGCGGTACGTTAATAACTTCTTAATTTATAATTATCTACTTATTTATTTATTTTAGATTTGGTTTAGTTCTAGTTTTTAAGCCGCCCTAACCTCACTTTCGGCAGTTGGTACGATTAATAAGGCATATTGAGTCAAGAAACTGTTTCAAACTTGAAACTAAAAACTCTCACGCACGAATTGGGCATCTTCAAAAATTCCTGAAATTGGACTGCAACTAGTAGGCTTTGCGTCAACTGGAGTGTGTTTCGTTTTAAAAGAATGGGGCGTACATCGGCCTAGTTTGGCAACGGTTGAGTGGCTCGAGTCAACAGGCAGTTAGCATACGGAGTAAAAACTGCAAGAGGGGGGGGGGTGGAGTGTACGGGGGCGGTGGTAGCTAGCGCTGTGAGTATTCGATGCCCGAGGATTGAGCGGGATTCGATTAGCCGAGACGTGAACTCCGAACGTGTTGAAAGCGTTTTTGATAAAGCGATTCCATCGCGTCGCGTAAAGCTTTAGCTTCGACGACGAGGTGCCTAATTAGTTTGCATATTATCGTAAACCCCAAACCACGCCCGAGGCTCTGGAGGGTTTACACTGTGTGCGTAGGATCCCCAATGCCCCCACCTCCTCCTCCGTACCCGTCCTTCGCTAGAAGATCTCGTACGTCGTGTTTCAATCTTCGGTTAAAAGCTTGAGACGGAAATCAAGACGTCTAACAAAGAGGTTACCTGACGCGGCGTCAAGCGTCACTTGTCACGGAGTTTAGGCAGCGCTTTGAAGTGAGCGGCGCGGCGCGTGGCGTGGTGTCGAAACGATTGATCAAACATTCAAACCCTTTTGCACCCAGACCCCCATTTAATCGCGCAGGGGGGTGATGGGGCCAGTATGGGTATTTTTGAAAACAAGTCATTTATCCCATCCATGAAGTACAATGGGTTCATTGGGTCTTTTGCAAACGGTTTCAACAGCGTCTTTGAGGGCATCAAAACAGCCGTACTTTGTGAAGCCCCCCCCCCCCCCGGTGGTAAATATTTTTTTTTTCCGTGACGGCACGTGCAATCTACCAGCGTTGCATTTTGTCCATTGAAATCCATGTGAAAATACGGTTCGTTGGAGTGCACTAAGCACCCCAATATTTCGACAATATTTTGACTAAAATTGGTAAATACTCAGTTGAAGCGATCAAAAAAATAAGCTATTATGGAGCATCAATCATCATGCTTTAACCTGGAAAGACTTATGGGAAATCAAGAAACCTTCAATAACTTTCAAAATCACGCTTGCAAATTGCATACTACAAAAAAAGCAACTGCTTCGGTCACCAAGTGCAGTCACCATAAATGAGCAACAGGCATATATTTTAATTAAAAGTTACAGTTACAATATATTTTGTTCATCTTTACTGGAATGTTGATCATGAATATCCTACGAGACATATGTTTGTTGACAAAGACCCTTTAATAATATAAATAATTTAATTATATACTATAAAAATTAATAAATTAAATTATACAGGGTGTAACAGATGTATCCCCCCCCCGTCTAACTTTTGAACGAGTTGAGATGAATTGTTGCGGTTTGGACCATTCTTCATAATACTAGTTGAACTTTATTTTTTTGGGAGTCAAAACCCCCCACGCCCCCCAGGGGGGCTATCTCAAAAATTTCAAATGGTAACCCCTATCTTGTGATACACCGCTTGAAAGGGCGTAAAATTCTAAGACTTTTGGCGCAAACCGAAGGTCGATATCGTTTTTCGTTTTCGATAAATCGAAAGTCAAAGTTCGACTTTGACCCATTTTCAAAAAATCAGAACTCCCATTTAAAATGTCGGAATTTAAAAAACTAGGGGTCTAAAATACTCTAAAAAACAAGTTCTTTTCAGAAAAAATTCTGGTTTTGCCATAAATTTGGTCCAAATTTGGTTTTAGAGCCCCCCAACATTTGTCAAAAAAATCGCCCCTCAAGGGGTCTATCTCAGAAATTCCGAGGCACGACCCCTATCGAGTGATACATCACTCAAAAGAGCGCAATAAACTGAGCATTTTGGCGCAAACCGTAGGTCGATATCGTTTTTAGTTTCCGATTTATCGAATGGCGAAGTTGGGTTTTCACCTATTGTCACATATCGATATATCGAAAACTAAAAACGATATCGACCTGCGGTTTGCGCCAAAATGCTCAGTTTATTGCGTTCTTTTGAGTGATGCATCACTCGATAGGGGTCGTGCCTCGGAATTTCTGAGATAGACCCCTTGAGGGGCAATTTTTTTGACAAATGTTGGGGGGCTCTAAAACCAAATTTGGACCAAATTTATGGCAAAACCGGAATTTTTTCTGAAAAGAACTTGTTTTTTAGAGTATTTTAGACCCCTAGTTTTTTAAATGGGAGTTCTGATTTTTTGAAAATGGGTCAAAGTCGAACTTTGACTTTCGATATATCGAAAACGAAAAACGATATCGACCTTCGATTTGCGCCAAAAGTCTTAGAATTTTACGCCCTTTCAAGCGGTGTATCACAAGATAGGGGTTACCATTTGAAATTTTTGAGATGGCCCCCTTGGGGGGCCCCCTAGGGGGCGTGGGGGGTCTTGACTCCCAAAAAAATAAAGTTCAACTAAAATTATGAAGAATGGCCCAAACCGCAACAATTCATCTCAACTCGTTCAAAAGTTAGACGGGGGGGGGAGATACATCTGTTACACACTGTATAATTTATATAATAGGAATAAAAAATGTTAAAAAATTTTGGCTGCTCACCTTTTCAGGTCAATTTCAGATCAATGTTAAGACTTTTTTTTAAAATTTCCTTGAGGTCCGTGACACCTTGGGGACGTTGAACGCCAATTTTTTTCTTTTTTTTTCTGTGTAAATAGTTGTTACCTGGTTTTAGTTTAAATAGTGAGTACGAGGTTTAGAGTTACATATTGTAAAAGATCAGTAACGTTTAAGAGTGGATTTTAAAGTAAATGGGTTCATCAGTTTCTTAGATTAAAACTTATGGGTTTCCATACTCACATTGCACTAGCTAAAGACCGCACGTGGTCAGAATTGATCCAGACAGAGACTGTCCAGAGTCATTTTTAATGTTTGCTCTAAAACAGTTTTACCGTTTTTACAATTTCCTCCCACCCTTGGCTTTGAGTACTCACAAAAAATAACTCGCAACCAGTAAGAAGGAAAGCCTATTAAGAAAGGTAAAAATTCACTTCCATGGACAACAAAAGAAAAAGAAATTGTCCTAACACATTATGCTTGGTGCTTTCAGGCAAAAACCAGACCAGGAGCGAGCCCTTGCATCGAGTTTATTCGAAGGTATGTACTTTTTTTTCTGAATGGACTCCATTTTCTGTCAATTCGCAGGTAGATAATTACCAGAAAGGAAAAACTAAACTTCCTCCCAACTATAGACACTTGCTACGTAAGGTTGAAATTCCCGGACAGCCTCATTAAATTGTACCAAAGAACGAATAGAATTAATGAGTACGGCTTAAAAAGTAAGGTCCCAACGGAGCAAATGGCATGCGTTGTTTATGAGTTTAAATGTAAGGCTTGTGAAGGAACTTATATTGGGCAAACAAACAGGTATTTGCAAGAAATAATTAAATCTCATAAATATGATCAAAAAGAACCAACTGCTCTGCATCATCACATGACAGAAAGTACGCATGAGTTTGGTTTTGAAAATCCCAAGGTGCTTGCAAGAGAAAATTACAGAGAGGCCAGACTCACTTCTTCTTCGTTTCCGCTTGTGCTGGATTAGCACGGAAACTAAATTCAACAAGCACGAAACAAGTAAACACCAATCGATTTATTACAAGGACGAATGATGGTACAAAGTGATTCCTGTCGAAACAAAACGAGACGAACGAAATGGAACAACGCCAAGACTGACTTGATTTCGGGGAGGGAAGCATTGATCCGACTAGCTGAGTTGCTCCATTCGAATATAAGACAAAAAGTGGGCTACAAAATCAGCAAAGAAGCTGCGTAAGAATAGAGTGGTTCGGAAGTCGAGTGAAAGCTGTAAATGCAGTGAACTTTTAAAAAATGAGCCGGCAACTTATTTTCTGGAGAGAAATATTTAGCTAAGGGCATATCAAAGAAGATTTGATTCGAGTACATGCATTAGAATGCATACAGGGTGTTGAAAAACTGTTCCCGAATATTTCAGGGGCGGATTCTACAGGTCAAAATAAGACATTTTTTCCTATAAACATGTGTCCGAAAATGCCCCTTTTTTGAGCTACAGCCCCCCAAAGTTTTAAAAAATTTACGGTTTTTTTGGAATAGCGACCACTATTATGAACCAAATGTCTTAAAACTTGGTGTCCTACGGTAATTTTACGTGTAGAATCCATTAATGACCTCGAAAAATTCAGGAATTGAGTCTAACTGTACTTTTCACGCAATCTTGTACCTTTAACGGCACGAATTTTATGTTACGGGTTAAAATTTTGAAGAATAATTAGCGAAATCAGATGCGAAAAACCCTTAGAAAGATTTTTGGTCCTCCTTGTTTCTTTCGATACGACGCGTTTTAAGCGAGATAATCGCTGCACAGTGTGGAAAAGTCAGCGCTTTTACCATGAAAAACGGCAGTTAGTATGCAACCCGCCTCTCCCCTGCTTCTACGGGCCGGCCGCTATAGTAAAAGCGCTGACTTTTCCGCACTGTGCAGCGATTATCTCGCTTAAAACGCGTCGTATCGAAAGAAACAAGGAGGACCAAAAATCTTTCTAAGGGTTTTTCGCATCTGATTTCGCTAATTATTCTTCAAAATTTTAACCCGTAACATAAAATTCGTGCCGTTAAAGGTACAAGATTGCGTGAAAAGTACAGTTAGACTCAATTCCTGAATTTTTCGAGGTCATTAATGGATTCTACACGTAAAATTACCGTAGGACACCAAGTTTTAAGACATTTGGTTCATAATAGTGGTCGCTATTCCAAAAAAACCGTAAATTTTTTAAAACTTTGGGAGGCTGCAGCTCAAAAGGGGGGCATTTTCGGACACATGTTTATAGGTAAAAAAGGTCTTATTTTGACTTGTAGAATCCGCCCCTGAAATATTCGGGAACAGTTTTTCAACACCCTGTATAATGCGGCGCGGCGGAGCGTACAATTTGGCAACGTTGTATTGCGTATATTTAAACTCATTTATAAGGTCGAATGCAAAGGTATTCAACGAACACCCAATAGTTTGATCCTTGTCATCGGTTTAAATGGACGGACTGCGACATTGACACATTGTACGCTTCACCACTGGACTCCATAAAAGTGCGAAAGTTGGTGAATACATAAAAATCGAGTTCACTAAAGTCAAAATAAGCGCTGAGAAGATTCGTTCAATTTCCAAATCTTTGAACGACTCTTGCTTTTTGGTCGTGCGCTAATAAGAAAACAATTACTTCCGCTGGATCTGAATCCTGATCATGTGAGGCGAACCAAAACACTGGTTTAATCAAACGAAATGAATCGAATGCGAACGATTCATCTCGATGGGAAGTCCTGAGAATCAAGGATCATATGAATCGATTCTTTTTGAGGACGGTTCTTCAAAACACTAGCCAAAACAAAGACATTTAAGATGATTCCAAGATCGATTAGTTCGAACCGTGGACACCATGTCGCGCCACGCTGCTAAAAAAAACCAACAGTTTTTGACTGAAATTGACGAATTTACGGTAAAAGTACAAATTTGAGGAACGTCAGCTCTTGGAAGCATACTTCAGGAAGGTACCCTGAAAGTTCCAAGCTGAAACACTCAAAAATAAAGCTGGAAATTATGAAATACGAAAATTCCCATAAGCCTGAATGAGTGCGAGTGAGGCAGATAGACATATCATCACTCGCATCACTCACTAAGTTTACGGTGAAATGAATTTAATATAGTTTACAGCTTCAATTCCAAACCAATTATGCTCGTTTTGGGCTCAAAAACTCAATAAAAAATTTCGCAGATGCTGACGTTATTGGACTTAGCGTTTTTTCTTTGATTTCAATTTAAATTGCCAAAAACACGACTTTCACTAAAAGCGACTGGTGGCGCTATCCATCGGATTGAAATCTGGAAAAGTTTCGCCTGGAATGACCTTAAGTTTAACGTTTTATAGTACGAGAATATTGACCTCTTCCCTCTTCTTCTTTTTACCATAGCATAGGTTAACCCTTTTACATTGACAAGATTTAGGTTACTCAAAGAAATCAAAACTATAACTTGCTTGAACATGGGTGTAAATATTATTACTCGGTGTCCAATCTGCCTATCTTGTTCATTTGAACATGATTTTGTAATACCAACAAAGTGTAGTAGCTTTTACTGTATATGAGAGATCGAGTTACAAAAACGAATAACTCCGGCGTGGTATTCAAACTGAAAAGGATCAAGGATAGTAAAATATGCTCCGTCTTATAGGTATAAGAATAAATATGCCCGTGTATGCATATACGTGTGAGTAACTGAAGAAAAGTGCCGTTTGAGCCTCGAAACGTCCCACGGTTACTTTTTTTAATTTAATTGTTTCAGCTTTGGTCCTATTTTATTATTTTCTCATATTGTTGAATTTTCGGGATATTTGTGTAATTCTGTTGTTTATACGTGCAGATATACCTACATAGGTACTCTTTTCAGCCATTACTTCTTTTAGAGTGAAAGAACGCAGGCAAAAGACTGATAGAATTTTAGGCTGCACAGAAAAACTATGAAAAGCGCTTTGGCAGAGCTGACAAAAGCTTTGGTAGTAGAAAAACCTTGCAAAAGACTTAAATAGAGCGAACCAAAGGCTTTGTACACCTAACTAAAGGAGTTTTGCTGAATGAACCAAAGCTCTGGTTGACTTAACTGTAGCCTTTCGCAGGGTAATTCTTCTACCAAAGATTATTTCAGCCGTACCAAAGCGTTTCTTTTTGTCGCTTTTTTCTGCGTGGGCTAAGAAGGAAGGGAGAGTAGGATGAAAACACACAAGAATAACATAACCTCCCTTCGGCGGAACGGATTCAGAGAAACAGAAAAGGACGGAAAGAGGAAGACTGACGGACGAGGAGACTGTAAAAGGAAAAGGAGCAACGTTGCCAGACTTAAATTCTAAAAGTTGTGGTTTTCTTTTTTCGGGACGAAGAACAATACAAATTGAAGGCTGGCCACAATGGCAACCACTCTCGCTGACAATACGTCACGCACGACATTTTAGAAACGGGGTAGAGGGGAAATCATATCTTGAATGGGTACGTTTAAACTATAAGATGCGGTCGCGGTTTGTAGACACATGAAGACGAGAGAACCTGTGACGAGAGGAGGGGTGGAAGGTTGAAAATATAACAGAGGAAAAATAAAAAGTGCCGGGAAGTCTGGTGAAGCGCGGGACCCTCGCGGATAAAACGGGATGGAAAAGCATTGTTATTTAAATGAAGCCAAAGTGACATTCACTCGTGTTAGAATCACGTTGCTCTTTTTAGAAGGGAAAAAGAAGAATGGGGGGGGGGGGCTGGGTGGAGAGGGACGAAGAAAAAAATATGGGTCAGTTTTAACAGATTGCGAGAATGCTTCAAAAAAGCATTTCTATTGTTTTTAAGCGGCGAGATAAATAGGCTTTTGTTATTGCGCACGGTGCACGAACATATCTGAAACCGCGGTGCGGCGAATCTACATATATTGGTACGGGATTAAGGAAAGTGTTGCACAATTTCCCAACTTTTTCACAATAAATTTTGCCTGTTGATAAAAAAACAAACACTATTTTATTTCAAGTGAATTGAATAAGTAATTGAACATGCATTTTGCCGTGTCAAGCCGTAACAGAAGTAAACAAATAATGAAAGAAAAGAGAAAAAATGGAATCATTTTCTTCTTTTTGCTTACTTTTCTATTTTTACAGATAAACGTTTCCCAGCAAGAAACGAATTATCATGGGAACAAGTGTAACTTTCAAACCATTTGGTATTTCGGGGGGCCAATCACCGTGTGTCTTTCGCTGTCTCATATGAGGAGATCATACTCACCCTGCATGGCTTGATTTAACACTGTGAATTTTCTCTCTGATTTGCTGTTCTCTGAATTTCATTCCAACAAACCTTCCTTTCTTTCTGTCCTTGGTAGTTTGGTTAATATTTCATTCTATCGCATTTTTTCTGAAGCAGGAAATGATCGATGAATGATACTCAACAATGAAATCGGAAAAAAAATAACTGGGGGGGGGAAGGGAGATCATGGTGAACATTTTTAGGCCTTGAGTTTGTAAGACCCCTTGAGAATGGCCCATTTCATTACTGTTAAAGCAGGTGTTAGACACCATCATCAGGCCCTGTTTTCATGTGATCTTTGTGGTGTGAGCATCTGCAAATATAAAAAATAAATTATAAATATTTTAAACCAATCCGGACTGTAAGTTGCGATTTTTGAGAAGACGAGGCTATTTAAAACTTCTTCTGACGCGTTTGAAATTTAAATCTTCTCATGGTGCATGTGATATGTATAACTGTTTGTCAAAGTGAGCCGTTTACTCTGACCCAACCTATTAAACATATCGAGTCCCGGAAACACATTGTTTGGAATACACATATTCGTAGGTTTGCTGAAGTTTCCTTTTTAGTATAGTCATACATCGATAAATCGAAAAAACGAATCAATAAACGTGTCTTTCAACTACAACCTGCGTCCCTCAACATTCCACGTCGCGGGAGATGGCGCAAATTCTCCAACATGGCAGATGCGTGAGAAACGTCACGGACCGGTTCGAGAGGGCAGCGGTGGGTAGAGTGACCGTTGTAGGAAACTTGCTCTTCTTATCGAAGCATTAAGCAAATTTTAGCGATCGAATATCATTCACTGATGATTGCTAACTGATGCCGCTGATCGGTGAAAAATCTAGCCAACGAGAGTCGAGAGTGAACTTCTGAATGATATTCTCGTGAAAATGAAAAATTCAAGAATAATATTCCATAACATAACCTCTAAATCAGCTCTGAATAACACGGCCACTTTTAACAATAAAACTAGCGTTTTCGAAGCTAAAATTATGTTTGTCTCATAGGAAAATGACTTCTACGCATGTTCTGTACAATAAACTTTATTCGAAAAGTTTGTTGTTTCCGAAATTATCGTGGCGAAAGGAGTCAAAAAGGATAGAAGGTGAGATTTCTTGACACCGGTTGCAACAATTCAAAATCGAATCTACCTCCGGAAGTGATTTCGAAATTTCCAATAGCTGGAATTCAACGGTCTCCGGTGAGACCAACGAAACAATCGAATATCATCAAAATAAAATGCAAATCCATCGAATATCATACGACGGTGAATGATATTCGATCGCTAAAATTCGCCTATTAACTATAGCAGTAACTTCAATAGTTTATTTTGAAGCTCGAGAAAAGACAGGCGCATTACGTTTCAAAGTCCATTGCTCCTGATACCGACCCTCTATTGAGGAAAATAATTCAGGAGAAAAAAAAATCGAGATCCATCGGGCAACAGTGGTGAAACTTTTTCTTTCGTGCCGTATTCTAGCTCGAGGCGGGCATTTGACCGTCCTCACAAATGACTTCTCCGTGACAATCATAAAAAGTGTCTCAACATGGCTTAGAAAGTACATTTTCGAGGAATGTATTGTCCACTTGAGTAGACCGCAAAATGAATTTGTTCACTCCTAAACGACCAGGCTTAAAAGGTAAATATACTTGATCCAATTCTTCCCTTCCTATAAATATTTTTTTTCTTTTTTTTGTGAAGGAGCACAAAGTGCTTTTTGTAAGAAACAAAAGAAAACGAATCCCGTAATTCGAGGGGAAGGGGGCTTATAAACGAGGAAAAACTTGTATCAAAGCGGGAAAGGAATGGGAAATTATTGGGGGCATTTTTTGAGTGGCTAGAGGTACTCAGCGATGCAGAGAAAGCAAATCCAGTGGAAGGCCAAAATTGGCTCACTCAACTCATATCCCTCTGCTTTTTCTAAAATTTTAAAAATCTTTAACAATAAAAAACTTTCGGGTGGAATAAAAGAGAAAACAAACGAGTTTTACGGTAAGTATACATCTTGAACGCAATGATTGACGGGAATTTCACGATGAAAGGACTTTTCGCTAACGCCGGCGAAATACACACAAATAAATTGCGTCATTTAAATGTTTACAGCATCAAACGAAAGAATATTTCAGTTTAAATATTTATTTTAGCAATTTCAAAAAAACAAAAAACAAACGTAGATACTTTTAATGACACATTGATGACACACTGCTTTAGAGGGATCAAGGTCATTCTGCAAAGACGGAATGACTGCAGCCATTCCGCCAGGCAATTCCGCCTTATTTAACTGAAACAAAGCTTTAAAGGTGCGAAAATAAGCATGAACTAACACACCTTTACAATACAACTTGCCAGAAACACACAAGCAAGTTTTTCATGTGAGATCTCTTTTCTTTCACGTTTAAATATCGAACAGTTATGAACAATTATTTCAGCTTTCGCTCCTACACTCAAGAAGTATAGTTAACTATTCCTGCATGAAGGAGCTGGTTTTGCCTACACGATGAAATGAAGGCACTCCGAAGCACATCAATCGGCGAATGTCAGAAATCGAGGACCTGTTTATTACGATCTCGTAAGAATACAGTGTGCGTGGACTTAAGGGGTAAGGAGGTGCATGCGGAGGTTAGAAGGAGAGTCTGCCGGTCTGCCCCGTTAATATGGCCTTTGCGAAATCGACGGCGAAGCTCTTCTTGGCTTGACAAAGTAAAAGAGAGTGGTCATTCTTTAGTGTTAATAACTACTACACGACTGAAAGTTATTGACTCTTCTTACTGAAGTTGCGGTCACATATTAGACTAAAATACAATAATTTCAAACACAATCGCTGCACTTCAGTGGCGTAGCCAAAGGGGGGGGGGGTTACAGGGGGTCTGGACATTCTCCCCCCCCCCTTGACACCAAAATTTGTCCTAAAAAAGGTAATTTTTAGCGTTTTCAGACATATTTTACCAAATTAGTATCTTTGGACCCCCCCCCCCTGAAAAATTCCTGGCTACGCCACTGCTGTACTTGGACAAGAGTTGGCTAGGAGTAAATTTTTGTTCTCTATGAGCAAGAGAGGATGTGTGTCATCGTTTTTTCTGCAGGTGTTTCACATCAGTGTTGGGAAAAAATCATCTTTTGAATAATCATGAATAATTAACAAAAATTCTTCAAATTATTCTCTTGTTATTCCCATTAGTAAATTGAGGTATTGACAGTACCAGCATATTCATCTGCCATAAGAAGAATGTCTGGATGTTTTGACATTTCGATTTACACATAGGAATAAGATAAGAATAATGTGAATAATTTCAGAAAATTATTCATGATTCATCAAAAGTTAATTTTTGCTCAACATTGTTTTCACAAAATATCCGACACTATCCGCTCCACCGTGTGACGTGGTTGATTCAGCTTGAATCTGCCACCATGCATTTCGGCTTATTCTTTTTTCTTTTAATTCGTATACTCCAAAAACCGTCTTTATAGTTTCCCTTAGTTTCTTTTTTAAATCTCCCGCCACAGGGAACTCTTTAGAATCGACGAATGGGGGAACATCTGATCGAGACAGTGCGGCTTTGCTGTTCGCCAATCAGAAACAGCTCTACAGAGGCTCCCTTAGATATTTTCTATTTTTCAAGTTCCTATTCTCTGCATTCACTACACTGATGACACAGTCTGCCCATAAATACTATCACACGCTTTTTTGAGACAACGACTGAAAAAAGCATGTATAACTTTACATATTCTAAAAGATCATATCTTAAGATGATTCCAGGGTCGATTAGTTCCAACCGTAGACACCACGTTGCGTTGCTCAAAAAGTCAACAGTTTTTGGCGAAAATTGACGAATTACCGCTAAAAACACAAAGAGGAACGTCAGCAACTGCGAGCATACTTCAGATACCCTGGAAGTTTCAAGCTGAAACACTCAATAATAAAGCGGGAAATGATGAAATTCGAAACTTCTCATAAGCATTAATGAGTGCGAGTGAGGTAGATAGACATATTAGCACTAGCACTCGCACTCACTCTCACTCACTAAGCTTATGGCGGAACAAATTTCATAATTTACGGCTTCAATTCTTAACCAATGTAGCTCGTTTTGGGCTCAAAAAATCAATAAAAAAATTTCGCAGATGCTGATATTATTGGATTTTGCGTTTTTTCTTCGGTTTCAATTTAAAATGCCAAAAACAAGACTTTTCCGAAAAGCGACTAGTGGCGCATCCATCGGATTGAAATCTGGAAAAGGTTCGCCTGGAATCACCTTAAGGTACTTTGAATAAGCGCAATAAAATGAACGCTGTCGAAAGGACACAGTTTACGACATGCTGTAAGCCGGATATGACGGAGCGACGCCTTTCAAAATTCCAACCGATCCGATCGGTGAGCTCGCCGTGCAACCTTACCGAACGAATCTCCCTGATAAAAAGCATCGGACGGACACGCGGGCGAAGAATGGACAGTGCATGGAGCCCAACGAAGATTAATGAGAGATCTCGGGTGGCAAGTTACATAGCGATGCAGAAGCGTCAGAAATGCTCTAATTAGATCTCCTTTTATATGTTAAAACCCGTGGAACATGTTGAACCTGAAGTTTATCACGAGGTTAAAAAGCTTCACCGTAAAATCACCGTTGCGTCGTCGCACAGTGCGTGAGGCAAACAACGATGTTGACATTAGATGAGGATTGAGGAACTTCCGTGATCGCAGGCTTAGGCCGTTGCATCACTTTTTAAAATTTCCAAATTTGAGGCGTTTCACCGCTTAAGGTGATTCCAGGGTCGATTAGTTCCAACTTTGGACACCACGTCGCGCTGCTCAAAAAGTCAACAGTTTTTGGCTAAAATTGACGAATTCACGCTAAAAACACCAATTTCAGAAACGTCAGCACCTGCGAGCATACTTCAGGAAGATACCCTGAAAGTTTCAGGCTGAAACACTCAAAAATAAAGCCGGAAATTATGAAATACGAAACTTCCCGAAAGCCGCAATGAGTGCAAGTGAGGCAGATAGACTTATCATCACTCGCGCTCACTCTCACTCACTAAGCTTATGGCGAAACAAATTTCATAATTTACGGCTTTCATTTTGAACCAATTTTGCTCATTTTGGGCTCAAAAAACCCGTAAAATTTTTTTGCAGATGCTGACGTTATTGGATTTTGCGTTTTATCTATGGTTTCAGTTTAAAACGCCAAAAACACGACTTTTCCAAAAAGCGACTAGTGGCGCTATCCATCGGATTGAAAAATGGAAAAGTTTCGCCTGGAATCACCTTAATATGTTCGTTGTGGACAAAAAAAATCAAGATTTTGAAAAAAGAAAAAAAATAAGGGGAAAAAGACAACAATTATTATCCATATTTGATACAAAACCATGCCTTAAAGAGAGTGAGAACTAAAGTCATGGCCGAAATATCGCAATTTACATTTTTCAGTATCTGATACATCAATCATATGTGAGAATTTTCTGATTTCTAGCTTTTCGGAACAAAAATGTTGACCCCAAGGCAAAAACCCCGAAAAATTCTATTCTGAAAGGTTCCAGTTTAAAATAATATAGGTCAAAAGTTTTGTTTCCCGATCAACCACAGATCCTGCCACCGGTCGCCTTTGTTTACGCCGAGTTCACTAAGTGGAAAGCAAGCCTCTCGCTCGCCTATTGTGCGGCGACATTTCACATTTTCCCTCGTTCGTTCACCACAATGCGGTGCAAGGCATGAAACGGCCAGATTTGACCGCGGATCCCGCGCCCAGGCCGGGGAAGCTGGATAACTTGTCCTCACCTCCATCCCTAACCCTTCTTTTCAGCCTTTATCTCATCGCGTTTAACGCTACCCATTCTGGCTCATCAAAACTTATCTGAGTGAACTGAGGTGTCGTATTTACTTATACGGCACCAGTCTTGCATGACAAATCAAATTTTCTACCAACAACACCCCCCCCTCCCCCACCGCCACCCCCACAAAAATACACGCTCAGTGCCGAAAATCTTCATGTTGCACGCATGGATGACACTTTTTGACTGCAGATATGACTTTCACACTGAACACGCCATCACACGGCCGCAGCACAGCGCAGCGCGGCGCCTCAATACTCACTCTACTTACACTCCAGTTCATCAAATCCGGAATGACAGAAGACACTTCCGCCTCGCGGAAGTGAACGATTTCTCACTGTACTGCTTTTTTCCCTCTTTTTTGTGGAGCGGAAAATGTTCCTCAAGCGATTCGAGGTATATATGAAATCAAATTGTAAAACTGAAATCGGTCGAGGGTCATTGGAAGAAGAAGGCCTTACTTCAACGCGGAGTCCATTATACTCATAATAGCAGAGGGAAGTGATTATGGAAGATCGTATCGTAAATCGAATCGTAATCGGATCGAAAAGATGATCGATATCCGTTCGGATAGAAAGAAGAAGAAATAAAAATGCTAGTATTTCATTCCTTCTTTTTCGAAATTTCGATCATAGATTGGATTCGATTATAGGATTACGACAACGATACGATCCTCCGTGATCAACTGATCATCCTCTGACTGAAATTTAAGCATAAATTGTGCTTTGATGCCCCTACTATGAATAACCTGCAGTAACTAGGTAAAAAAAAGTGGTAACCATGGTAACGAGAGAGTTTAGAGTAGGTATTAATTAAGACGAAGAAAAGTCCAAAAATGCACCAATCTTGACACCTTCATCAATGTAAATTTTAATTGTAAGTTTGAAATGGCATGCAACTCGGACTTCGAATCAGCTAATCGATGTGTTTTGAGGCGGTGATTTTCATAAGGACTTCACTTTTCTCCTTGAAAATATTACTTGGGCTCTAATTATCATTTTCCGGACACTTCAACAAAAAATTTGTCTATGAAAGGAAATCGTTGTGTTTCAGAATTGATTGAGTTTCGAAATAGATTCAACCACTCAAAATAAATCTGATCAAATCTTTCGAACAAACAAAAGTGATCTTTAGATCCTATTGACCCAATTCACATGATTTATTTTACGAGAACAACCATAACAAACGCGAAGTAAGTCTGAAAGGCTTATATTTCGGAAGTTTGGGGGTATGGGGGTGGTCTTCCTTCTTTCAAGGATTTTTCTTTGCTTTGATATTTTATTTTATTTTGTTTTGTTTTTTTTTTTTGTTTTTTCTTTGGCGACCAGTGACCACCCTCTTAACAAATCTCGTCCAGTAGCATGGACTTGCTCAAGGGCAATATTGACTAATGATTTAACGGAAAAGTAAATGATTGGCCTGCTGAATAAGATATATGCAATAGATAGATATACGGCTGATAAATACAACATGTTGTACGTTGTAGATTACATCATATCCTTTCTAGGGTTGTTTGTTGTCCTTGCTAACACCTGGTAAAACGAGATTCCCTTTCATCCTTTTCCTTCAGCGTTATATATTATATCGGGGTTAATATTCGTGTGATCGATCGCCCGTATCTGAGAGTCTTTCGTGTGAATTTTTATGCCCTACTCATAGTCTTGATTTATTAGCAGGGGTGAGATTGAATATCTGTTCGGGTTACCATGGCAACATTCCGGAGCGATAAAAATTACCGTGTGCATTTCCCTCGGAGTGTTTTCTGCTTCCTCGCCTTCCCTCACCTATCCTCACGTCTCTCATCAGACTTGGTAAACCGGATATGGACGAGCGATGCATAACAGGTAAATTGCATTAGCTTCATCACCTAAAACTAATACAGTAGGTAGACATTATTGAATACAAACAAAGGAAGGCGGTGGAACATGATATGATAGTTAATTGATGATACGATGCTAAACTAAACGAAACGGGAGGAATTGAACGAGGACCGGTGAAAATCACCCGTTCACGCACCCAAGTGAACGTTCGACAATTAAATAAAATCGCAAAAAAGCCTATCGTACAGTACCAAACTAATTGCTAAAAGTCCAGAGCACAACAAAATCCACATTTTTGTTATTAGAAGGGTCAAACGACAAACTATCGCGCGACATCTCACCGCGCGACATTTCACCGCGGACATTTCACCGCCGCGACATTTCACCGCTACGACTTTCCACCGCGCGACGTTTCACCGCCGGAAAAAAAAAATAAATAAAATAAAGAAAAGAAAAAAAAACAAAAAAAAAAACAAAAACCAGTAATGAACAGAAGAAAAATTGCAACTATTCCTTCACACTTTACCAAGCTTAGGACTGGCCTAAAAAAATATGTATGCATTAATTTTTTTGGGCGTTTTTCGCCTGAACCTTTCCCAGTTGCGGATGGTTATGCACTGCTTCGACCTCTTTCATCACTTTTTCTCCGACGGAATGAATTCTGCCGCGGCATCTTTCATCTTGCCTCCAAAAATTGACGCACTTCCATATATCTTTGGCACCAACGCACTTTTTGTGGGTATACAAGTAACCTTTGTAACCTAATTTTCCCTTCCCTTTTCTATTGTTAATGATCTCGGCAATTTTTTCTATAATGGTACTACGTATAACAAAAAACAAAAAAACAAAAAATCAAGTCCACCAAAAAAGTTACCAGCTGTGAGTAAAAAATATTGCCACAAAAACTTTAATCAAAATGATTAAAGTAAAAAAGCTGGCCAAGCAAAAAAGTGTCTCCCAACTCCGCTTCTCCTTCCTTTCTCTTCTCTCCCCCAATTTATTTTATATTGCAAGCTGGTTCATTTGACTTTACACTCCTTGCTAAAATCCAAATTTCCGAGATTATGGCTCTCTTTTTTAGCGCCAAAAGGCACTGAAATCAGGGAGCCAAGTTTACTTTCTTTCTTTCTAACTCCGTGCCAGTATGCAATCTGTGATACCGCGCACACTTTTAACCAACGAGGCGGGAGGCTGGCTGGCTGAGTTGACTGATTAGTCGACGCCGCTAACGCGGCGCGACTGCTGGGTTGCGATTGTTTTCTTCGATTAATCGCACAAATATTGCTGATATAACACGGAAGTCAAGGAATCTGCGGTGAAGAAATTATTACCACTGCCGTCTCTACAAATCAACGAAGAGAGAGGGGGAGGGGAGAGGGAGAGAAAGATAAAGAAAGCGGGGTAGTCACAATTTATTTCAAGAAATAATTGGAAGAAAAAATTGAAAATGAAGGAGGAACTTCAGACTTTGGCCGGGGGGTTTTTTCCCATTCAAATTCTCAGAAAACGTCTCCAAGTATCCGACAGTCATTTCACCAATACCCCCAAAAAAAAACCCCCGGCCAAAGTCTGAAGTTCCTCCTTCATTTTCAATTTTTTCTTCCAATTATTTCTTGAAATAAATTGTGACTACCCCGCTTTCTTTATCTTTCTCTCCCTCTCCCCTCCCCCTCTCTCTTCGTTGATTTGTAGAGACGGCAGTGGTAATAATTTCTTCACCGCAGATTCCTTGACTTCCGTGTTATATCAGCAATATTTGTGCGATTAATCGAAGAAAACAATCGCAACCCAGCAGTCGGTTTTGATTAGCGGCTTAACTGGAATCGATGATTAACGATCCCAAAACGCCGAAATCGCGAAATTTGCTCTGTTGCGTGTATATAAGTGTCGGTGCCCCGACCGCGTCTCTTGGCATCTGTGTTCTGTTCTTGTTCTTACTTTTTTTTCTTTCTTTTTTTTTTTACTTGGCCGGGGGCTACCGCCCCTTATGATTTTCAGTCCGTCTAAACTATTAAAACTATTCAGAAGAAAAATTAAAACCGATAAAAACACCCTATCTGTCTCACCTCTCTGCACGCTTTCTGATTTCTCATTTGTCTTCATACCTCCATCTACTGTACCTACTTCCCCTCTTCTTTCATTATAAGCTTATTCTTTTTCTTCTTCTTTCATTTCCTTTTTTTCTTTTTGTTCTTCATTCTCTTTTTTTCTTTTCTTTAAATTTTTTTTCGGCGGTGAAACGTCGCGCGGTGAAATGTATCGGCGATGAAATGTCGCGGCGGTGAAATGTCCGCGGTGAAATGTCGCGCGATAGTTTGTCATGGAATCATTAGAAGATTGGGTAGTCTAGAGTCCCTGTATAGGTAGTGTAGATAAAACAGACGAGACACGTAAACGGAAGAAAAGAAGAAAAAGGAGTCTGAAGATCCTCGAGGCGCGCCTCTTGTTTACATTTGAAGCGTTGAAATACATGTATAACGAGGTAGGCGCCATTAGACGTTGCAAAGATTGTGCATTTGTTTTGGCGTTAAACAGATAATCTATGACGTCCAGTGAAACGAAATTTTTGAATCAAATTTCTCCGTAAATGAATGATTTTTTCCAGAAAAAAACCCGCTTTAGTAAACACACTCAGTATTTTAGATAATCAAGAAGAAGATGCACAATCTTTGCAACAACTGGTGGCGCATACCTTAGAATACAGGGAGTATCAGAAACATAAGTCGTCCTTGTAACCACGTATTCTAGAGGTCAAAACAAGACTTTTTTTTTCCTAAAAACGTGCCCGAAACATGCCACATGTCCGTAAGATGCCCCCCTTTTGAGCTAAAGCCCCCCTAAGTTTTAGAAAAAATAAGGATTTTTCGAAATAGCGACCACCATTATGAACCAAATGCTATGAAAATTGGTGTCGTGGGATAGTTTTAACAATAAGTGTAAAATCCGTTAAAGATCGAAAAATTCAGAAATTAGGTCTGACTGTTCTTTTCAGGCAATCTCGTACCTTCAACGGCACACATTTTATGTCGCGGATTAGAAATTTGAAAAATAATTACTGATATTAAAAGGGAAAAACTCTTAGAAAGATAATTGGTCCTTTACATTTTTTTTTTTTTGATACGACGCGTTTTAAGCGTGATAATCGCTCCACAAGGTGGAAAAGGCACCTCTTTTACCGTAAAGAGCAGCTGTAAGTATGCAACCCGCCACTCCGCTGCTACTTCGGGCCGCCCGCGATCCGTCGCATAGTAAAAGCGCTGACTTTTCCACCTTGCGGAGCGATTACCTTGCTTACAACGCGTCGTATAGAAAAAAATATAGAGGACCACATATCTTTCCAAGAGTTTTTCCCATCTAATATCAGTAATTATTTTTCAAATTTCTAATCCGTGACAAAAAATTCGTGCCGTTGAAGGTACGAGATTGCCTGAAAAGTACAGTTAGACCTAAAATTTTGAATTTTTCGAGGTCATTAATAGATCCTACACGTAAAACTACCCTACGACACCAATTTTCATAGCATTTGGTTTGTTACGGTGGTCGCTTATTTCGAAAAAACTATACATTTTTTAAAACTTAGGGGGGCTGTTGCTCAAAAGGAGGGCATTTTCGGACACATGTTTACCGGGGAAAAAGTCTTATTTTGACCTCTAGAATACGTGGTTACAAGGACGACATATGTTTTTGATACACCTTGTATAGTGTTTCGAAAAGATCCGCGAGTACCCGAAAAAGGGGCGAAAAACGGCCTGTTTTTGCCGTCGCTGTTTGAGCTTATTATGAAAATCTGATTGATTGAGTTTTTATGCGTTGCGTGAGCGAAAGTTATAGGGTAGATCTTGGAAACAACCAATGCAGTTAAATGTTGAGGTTGCTCGTAACTTTCGCAAACTTCAGATCAGATTTAAAGTTAAAGAACCAGTTTTCGAAATGAGAATGTTCGTGACAGAGGGTGGAGAGATTTCCCTCGGAAAGAGGAAAATAGACGAAGATACGATATTGATTTGCTTTAAGCTAAGCGTTCTCAGATTGCATTCTTATTCATCTAAGCAGCCTGACGGCTTACTTCGGCTCCCCATCTGCTGTGAATTCACGTTAAGCTGCAAAGAATCTAGGTCAGAGCGCGTGAAGAAATTGCAGGAGGAAAATGAAAAACATCTACTCACACTCAAGGATGTGGAAAACAACTGTTCAAAAAAAAGGAGGATCTGCGGCTATTATTGCATTGGATATCCATGGAAGCAATAAAAACTAATGAAACGAAAGGACGCTGATTGAAACAGAAAATCACGCCGTTACATTTAGAGAGGGAGACAATCAATCCACTGTATCAATGTCAACATTTTTTGTACTTGGATCTCGAATTCAAATGAAGGCCGTCACGATGAGGAAGTCCTATCTAGTTGCAGCTTTTCCTATGATGCAACACTTGTATCTGCATAGAAAATTAATTGCAAATATACGGGACTTCCCAATTGTGACGCGCTGATATGACAGCCAGTATGGCATTTTGTTTAAACGCATTTATTGAGTGTGCGTGAGTCAAATTAAGAATTTTCTACAAGGTAGATGAAACAAAGGTATGTGCACTTCGGTGTTGAGTCTGGTTCCCGCGAGGGAGCGTAGTGGACACTGTTCTACCGTTTGATTAACATGGCAGTTGACTAGCCTACGTCTACGTCATCGCCCGCCCCGCCGCGCCCACCCCTGGCGGTGAATGTCTCAAATAGCGCATACCTTGAACTGTCCTGATGCTTGCAGCAGCGTTATTTTCAAAGTAACCAACATCAGAGTAGACCCTTTTTACACTCTACAGCAAAAAAAATAAAAATAAATAAACAAGTTTACAACCCCATTATAGTACTTATTCGTGTATCGATTGTCAGAATTTACATCAAGACTGTCAGCAGTTCAGCACGGACTCAGGGTAAAACGAAAAAAAACTTTACACGAAGCTGAAAAACTTTACACTTTAATACGAAGTCGAAAAATTTAATTTTTGAAGATACTCTGGAGGATCCCTCTTCGAAAATCAAAGCTTCAAAATCGAGGCAGACCATTCTTTTGACTTCTGCAAGGCGATCCGAGTACGCAAAATTAAATATCTTACTGTTGAAAGCAGCATAACTTTAATAAGCCAAGCATAGGTTTCATGTTGAAGAAGGATAAAAAAGTAATTTACGTAGACGTTAATCAGTGGTTCCTTCGTTGAACTGCGCGTTTCGCGCAAAGCTTTTTGGAGAGACCGCACGGAGGGAGAAAGAGAGCGAAGTCGCAAAGTTGCACGCAAAATAATTGCTAAGAAAGCGGCACCTATAGTGGTGCGGTTGGAATACGTTAGAAAAAGGGGGGTGAGATGGTGCTGAAAGAAAACGTAAATAAACGTCGAGAGGGTATAGGAAGATGGAAGGAAGGAGAGAGACGGAGAGAGAGAAAGGCTGGATGAATTCGTTACGTTTTAATTCTGTGTAGCGAGTGGATGGTATTTCAGGCGAGTTTCTGTGTAACACGTACAGAGCCACGCAAGGTTACCAAATAGACGGCAACTGTACCACTGTAGTAATACTATCTACCCCTCCCCCCCCCCCGCCCTCCCCGAGAAACAGGTTTAAACTGCGACACACGAGACGCATGAACGAAACTAATAAGCTTCAAAAACGACATATTGTGTCCGAGACATTCACCGTACATCAGTGTCTAATTTTACTAATCTTTAGTCTCTCAGCTTAATTTTCTGCTAACGATTATTTCACGCTGAATGTCCTGTTTCTCGGATTTCCATAACTTTCTTAATTATTCTACTTATAGAAACCACCAAGCATTCTCATGGAAAATTAGCCCACTGTGTCTATTTTTCTAATTTTGTTGTTTTCTTTCGTCCAGGATATTCAAGAGTGGAAGAAAAGCGGCTATAGAAGTCAAAGTCAGAGGAAGTGGAACAGAAAAAATGTGTGCCCTTACTGCTTTCTGGATGATGAGACTTCAAAACCCGTGACAAATTTTGCTCGTCACTTGAAGCAGCACCACCCACTTGAATCGCTAGTCATGGAGTTCATGCGAGTCGAAGAACCAATGGAAATACAAGATGAAAAAAAGCGTGCTAGAGAATGGAGAAGAAGAAAAACAACTGACACTAATAAAATCAGGAAACACGGCAATTTTCTTTACAATATCAGAATTGTTGAAGAATGCTTGCCTGAACCGATGAAACCGCAAAAAAGACCTTCGCGCAAGGGGACGGTCCAGAAATCGGTTACAAGCTCCAATCACCTAACATGTGTCCATTGCAAGGGTTTGTATTCGAAACGCAAATTGTACCAGCATGTTAAAGTGTGCAATGAGAATCCTAAACCCAAAGTCTCGTCATCAAATGTACCGGAAGGAACATTAAAAAGGAGACAAAGGGTGACAAAGACATCTGCCATCCTTTTGCATCCTGATCACCCTGCAGTTACAAGGGAATTAAAGGAAAAAGTATACCCAAAAATGCAATTGGACGACGTCTCTAAAGTGGCTCAAAGCGACAGGCTAATTGTGAAGTTCGGGTCCCGAATTTTCATGACTCATAAGGACCGTTATCAGAATTCATATGTTCCAATGCGGATGAGAGACCTGGCCAGGCTCTTGATAAAGTTCAGGGAAAAAGATGCTGAAATCAAAGAATTTGAAGATTGCCTGCATCCCTCAAAATTTGATGGCCTGATGGAGTGTGTAAGGGAACTCTGCAAATATAATGCTTCCAGTGGAATTTGCGGGGTTCCGAGTGTCGCACCTGGACTGTGACCGTCACTAAAATATTGCGCCGACATAATTCATTCCGAAATATTGAAAGATATTGCTTTGCCAAAAAAAGATAAGGAAGCAATTTTAGCATCCATTTCTGCATTCAAAGAGTTAATGAACAAAGATTGGTCTGTAGAAATTGGAAGCTGTGCCGAAAAAAGCAGGAAAATCAAAAAAGTTGTAAAAACTGATGTGATGCCATGGGATGATTCGTCCATAATAGTGGTCGCTATTCCAAAAAAACCGTCAATTTTTTAAATCTTTGGGGGGCTGTAGCTCAAACGGGGGGCGTTTTCGGACACATGTTTATATGGGAAAAAATTCTTACTTTAACCTGTAGAATCCGCCCCTGAAATATTCGGGAACAATTTTTCAACACCCTGTATAATATTAATAAGGTGAAAGCACCAGTTACAGACCCCCCCCCCCCCCAAGAACGGTTATCAGTGACAGTGGCAGACACCCCAAAAGGCTGATGCCCTGATCTGAAAATAGAAAGTTAATTATAGGACTTAAAATGATTTCCAAATTCTGCTATTTCGATGTCATAAGAATTTCAATATGACTTATAAGTCCGAAAAATTGAGCATTTGTTACAAAATAATTTAGAAATTTTGAGTGGTGGGTGTCTTATCACTGGTGCCGTTCCTAGGGGGTGTCTGTAACTGGTGATTTCACCTTAATTAAATTAAACTACTTTGGGGGCAATTTAAGTAGGTGCACTGGTGCAGTTCGTTTTTCTAACAATATTTTTCAGGTGTAAGTCATACAAATTACAGAAGTCGGTAAAGGTTGACACAAATATGTTAATGGCGTTGAAAAAACGAAGAAACACTCGACAACAGAGCCTCAAATTCCTTGCTGCCTTCCACCCTTCAAATGATCCCCCTCTACCCCATCCAAATCTCCTCCTCTTTCCGTAGGGCTGAGAGGCCAAGACCACATTCGGAACATGCAACAGACACAAAATTGCAAATCCCAATGCTCCCTTAACCCCGAATAGGTTGCAACTCCTCATTATTCGAAATATATTCCTTCCGCATTTTATAAATGACCTGGTGGAAGAGGGGGGGGGGCAGTTTTATCGTTACGAGAGTCACGTCCCGTCGCGTCGCACTATGGTCAATATTCCCGGATCAGGCAGTATAGTACTCCGTAACTTTTCAATGGAAATTGCAACATGAATGAAATGAACACCACCCCCTCCCCCACCACCACCCAAGCTCAAGATTTCTCTACAGCCGACAGGAGCCGAAAAATCCGAAAATGGAATAAAAACAAAGAAGGAGAGACGCAAGAAAAAAAGGAACACCCGTGACCTTCAGTGATGACTAGATGTAAGATCGTCAACTCTGATGGGATTCGAACCCCATACCTCTGGGTTGGTAACCAGAAACAAAACTTTCGACTTAGTATTGAATAACATTTACTCTTCAGCATGATATTTTAACACACTTTTCACCCCTCAAAGGGTAAGTCGACCAAAATATTGTAGTAATGAATGAAACATTTTTACGGAGACCAGAAGGCTCTGTCTCCATTCATCTCGATAAAATTGCAGATCATTCATATTTGAATTGTTGCATTTTAATTAAAAATTCGGTCAGACATAACTTCGAAGCGAAAGTACACGGAGGAACTTCCGATCGCGATAGGAACAGAAATTCTTGAATATTTATTGCAGTCATTTGATTGCCTTACCCAGTGACGCAACGAGAAATTCTCTATCTCTCTGTTAAAGTTTGTTTCAGAAGAGTAGGCGCCGCTCACCAATAATCTTTGGTGAATTATCAATTGTCATTGCTCCTAATGGTTCTACGACAGTTGACCGCGCGACAGTTGATCGCGCACATTTGACCGCGGCGACACTTGACCGCGCGACATTTGGCCGCGCGACAGATGATCGCCAAATAAAACAAAAATAATAATAATAATAATGAGAATAAATAAAAAATGGTAGGAAAAAAACAGAAATCGGATGGAAATGTGATGTGAGTCGACAAAAACCCCTTTATATTTAAAGATGTTTGCCGCCATTGAGAATCTTAAACCAACTTTAAATCTAAAGACTGTGATGATTGACTCCGAAAAGGCCGCGGAAAATGCCCTCAGAGAAACTTTTCCCGAATGTCAAGTACTGAGACAACTCGCTGCATTAGCTTTCATGCCTCCTGAGTTTGTACAAGAAGGGTTTGACACCCTTCTTGAAACAGATTTTTTTACTCAAAATGAAGCGAAGTTAACAAAACTGATCAACTATTTTGAATCTACAGAAACAAAACTTGCCTCCGACTTTAAACATTTTATTTCACATTGTTCCTCGACGAAAAGCGAAAAAAACATTTGGAATTTTCCGAAGATTGTCAGTATCAGTCTAGGTACTCTAGGTGCGCCTACACTTTTAAAACGACCTCTAGACGTGGATAGATGAAGGGTTAAACCTCCCCCTCTTTCTGTCCTTCTTCTACCACTACATTCAAAGGAAAAACGAGAGAGATGGAAGAGTTCCAGGCTGCGCCGATGATTTATCGCAATTGTAGAGGTTGTCAGCAGGGCTGCCGTTTTGCGTATAATCAATGCTATTTTTCAATTCACCGATGATTCCACCGGTTGAGAAAAGATTACACGGTTCAACTCAGTGCATGACTATAATAAACTAAAATACTCGCATCTGTAATCTTTTCTCGACCGGTGGAGTCGTCGATGACTTTAAAAAACTTGCGGATATTTTAATTAATCAACGGAGTCTCCACCGATTAAGGAAAGATTACAGATCAGAGTATTTTCGTGCATGACAGTCATACACTGAACTGAACTGTGTAATCTTTTCTCAACCGGTGGAATCATCGGTGAATAGAAAAATAGCATTGATTATACGCAAAACGGCAGCCCTGGTTGTCAGTGACTGAATTTGGGTTTGAAGGTATACGCGGGCCCCCACCGCCACCGTCCAATTGTTTTTTGTTTTTTAATTTTTTTAACTGAATTGTGGTATTCAATCAATTTAGAGGATCCTCACACTCAATTAGATTCAAAAATCACGAACTAATGCCACGTGATGGAAACATTTGGACCGCAGTGCGTCGGGTAGAGCTCTCTGTCGCCAAACGGAAAGTTTCCGTGACTCGTCTTTTGTTTACGCAGAAGCAGAGCTACGAAAAGGGACATTTATTATTAGGGTGGATGCTTCAAGAGCTCGGTATTTGTCTTAGAGCTTCCATTTCTAAAACTCAAATATTGTGCGACCATTCTCTTGTTGTTATGCCTTCCCCTTTGAGAAATCCAGAGTGTGTCCGCGGATATGATCCGAGAGACTTTATTGTAGTTTGAAATACCTAAATCGGAAAAACTTGGACTGGTATAAATGAAGACAAATCGATAAACTACACAATCCAGATATACATACGCTACAAATGGGCAGAGTCTAGAAGCACCTCTCGAATTGGAACTCTCTCCTCACGACCTGTCTTCGTATGTATCAAATTAGTTGTTTAAAGCGCTGCGTGCTTAGCACATGTTCACAAACCTCACGTTTGGCAAAAAATCAAAGAAAACCGACAGTGTCTCTTAGTACTTGTGCCGGGAACAATAATGATAGTCTCACTTCTCATTAATGTTGGTGCAGTTCATACTGTAAATGGTTTTGAGCGTATCTTCTGCAATTTTAGAGCTTTCCGGTCGAATGAATTCTATTGAACAGGTTCACATGGAATCAAAATGGAAACATACAGGTCTATCAGAAATTTAGGTCATTCTTGTAACCACGTATTCTAGAGGTTAAAATAATACGTTTTTTTCCCTCGCAGGATATGTGTCCGAAACTGCCCCCCTTTTGAGCTGCAGCCCCGAAAGTATTAAGAAATTGATTGTTTTCACTCGTGTAATCCATGAATGACCTCGAGAAATTCAGAAATTGAGTCTGACTGTACTTTTCAGGCAACCTTGCACCTTAAACGGCACTTGTATGTTACAGATTAAAAATTTGAAAACAAATTACTGAAATTAGATGGCACAAACTTTTAGAAAGTTTTTTAGTCATCTTAATTTTTTTCAATACGACGCGTTTTAAGCGAGAAAATCGCTGCACAGTGTGGAAAAGTTAGCACTTTTATCATGAAGAGCGGCGGCAGTACATATGCAACCCGCCACTCCGCTGCTTCTTCGGGCTGCCCGCTATATTAAAAGCACTGACTTTTCCACCTTGTGCAGCGATTATCTCACTTATAACGCGTCGTATCGAAAAATTGAGATGACCATAATCTTTCTAAGAGTTTTTCCCATTTGATTCTAAATTTATTTTTCAAATGTTAATTTGTAACATAAAATTTGTGCCGTTAAAGGCACAAAGTTGCCTAAAAAGCACAGTCAGACAAAATGTCTGAATTTCTCGAGGTCATTAAGGGATTCTGTGAGTAAAAAACTACCTGGAGATACCAATTTTCATGACATTTGGTTCATAATGGTGGTCACTATTCCAAAAACAACCATCACTTTTTTAAAAACTTTCGAAAGCTGTAGCTCAAAAGAGGGGCATTTTTGGACGCATGTTCCTTGTTCTTAGGGAAAAAATTCTTATTTTGACTTTTCTATAGAATACATGGTTTACAAGGACGACATATGTTTCTGATACTTCCTGTATAAAGTGACGTCGTTTAGGGCTAGTTTATTCGAAATTTAACTCAATTCTATGTAGCCGTGCCCATTGAACTATTAACGTAGTGAGTGTTACCTATTTGGTTCGATAGACTTGGCCGAATAGAGTTATGACCAACCCCTCAAGATAAAAAGTGAATGTTTTAATCTCCACTCATCATCAATCGTTCGTAGTCAGTGCCCAGGTCATCGTCAAAGCTGAAGAGGAACCATGATAAATTCGCTAATAAGTAAAACGAAACGGTCTTTGGGACGAGCATCTGCGTGAAAATCATTCACAGTTCACCATCCACCAGCCCTCTTGAGCTACTTTGTGCAACACCCATCAAATGCCCCATCCGCGTTCTAATCTCGCTCGATTCTCCTGCTTCCAGAGCACTTCGCAGTTTGCACAGGGGCGGACGGGGCTCCCGCCATAAAACGGAAACCATAAAATAGAATGAAGCTACGGCCGTAAACTCCGTCGCGGTTGATACAGGATACGAGCGTGCTGCCTGACTCGGGTCTTCCGAGAGCATCGGCACTCATGGGAGCGAGTTGGACTGAACGAAACCGTTCGTCACACGGATTTGATCGAATCGATACCTCTATTAACTGACTGGCTCTTTCTATTCGTTTAGAAGCTATCGTTAGTATCGCTATCATCTTTCAAGCCATTCACACAAAACACTCGTGAGCAACCGATTTTCATCTATCTTCTGTTTGAACCAACGCTAAACGAATCGTTAATTAGGTAGTTCGAAATCGAACTACCTGATCGGCACTTTTCCACAGGATGAAATGAGGGAAACATCGATAAAGCGCAGTTGTAAACAGCTGCTGCTAGTCGTTTAAACCAGAGACAAATAGAGACAGAGCACTACGTTAAAATACACAGGGAAGATTTGAGGCACACTGAATTTTCGGGGATTCAACAGAATAACATGTGAAACAACAGTCAACACCTTGTGTTCGTCCTTTGGGTCTATTTTCTCTTTAATTAAATCGTAAATAATTACTCGAGTATCCTGTGATTTTGAAGGGGCGTTTTACTTCTTTCGGGTATCTTTCTTCTACCATTATGGCGTATCTGACTAATGATGTCTTCCGTTCTTATCCTTTTCAGCGGCCATCGGCAGCATCATCGGATGATTCCACTGAAAAATTGAACGGTGTCGAACGGTGACATTCGGGAAACACGCGGGTAGATGGGCGGGAAGTGAAGAGGAGAGTGCTCACCATTCAACACCATGCGACGTTGACTGTTGTTTTGTTGAATCCACGAGAATTCAGAGTGCCTCTGCTGCAGCCAGTTAGTGCTCCGTCTCTATTTGTCTCTGGTTTAAACCATCAAGACTAGCGTTGTTCGAACAATTACTCGTGAGCTCTTACAGGGTGTAGAAACACTCGTCCACCAAACTTTGGAAGCGTCTACGTGGAATTAGCATAAAATTGTTCTGTCTAATCTTTCAAACCCAAAAGTTTTTGCAGCCAAGAATTCGCTATATGTGGTCTATCAAGTGGTCAATCGCGATCCTTCGTGCGTGTTCTTGATATCAAAAATTTTGGTGTTAACAGAATGTGGATCTGAACCCCCTTCCCCCTCTACCCTTCAAGCTAAAGCCTTTCACACTTTTAAAAAAATGAAAGACTTCTTCTAAATAAAATATTACAGATGGTGACTCCTTTTTATAATGGGGCAGTTGCAAGGGTTTAAAAATTTGAGTTCTTTATAAAGAAAATTAAAGTACTAGATGAGCTGAGAACAAAGATGCCTTTGGTTTCTCCTCAAGTCTCATTGTTCCGGAGATGAGATTTTGGCCCGAAATACATTGTTTTAAATGGGAATTCCGCGTTGTGACGTCACTACACACACAATTTTATACAACTTTACACGTCTGTATCTCCGAAACCGGGACACTTATGAAAAAACCAATGACACCATTGTTCTCAGCTCATCAAGTACTATCAGTTTCTGTATAAAAAAACACAACATTTCAGACCCTTGCAACTGCCCCATTAAGTAACTGGAGAGATCATGAAAAGCTCTGAGGGTAAAAATGATGGACGCACTGTGAATATATTTTAATTGACTTTCGATACATCGAAAAGGAAAAATGATATGAACCGAACATTTGTCCCGTTTACAGAATCTTGAATGAACGATTCGCTCATTGAACGACTAGGCTGCCAAAAGAGTGGGAGCGGAGGACCAGCGTTTCATATCATCAGAAAATTTAACTATACGGCGTTCGTTTACAGGGAACCCGTACGAGTGACGTGACGGGTGCGTGAAATTTGATTGGACGATGAAGTTACTCGCTCACCTGAAGTTCGTAGATCTGTTGACGTCAACGATCTCGAGGGAGAGGAAGTCTTTCATGTAAGAGGCATTTCCATTGACGGAGATGTCCCCATTCGTGGTTAACGAGTTTACAGAAACGTTATTTTTGTGCACGGCGGAAAACTCACGCTGTGACGTCATTTCATTTACAACCTCTCATATTATGCAACATGACGTTTTTTCTAAGCGTGTATTATGAACGCTGACACGAAAATACACTATCGCTCTCAATTTACGCGAAAGTCGTTTTAGTTTCAATGACGGTGAGCATTACCGCGGGCGATTTTTTTCCCTTCCTTTTTTGTACGGGGTTTCCAGACCATTCGTCCACTCCTTTTATCACGAAAACGACTAGGGAGTTGAGATCGGAAGAGTCCTGAAGGGAAATAGCTTAAAAGAATCCATTTTTGTTATTTTCAAAAGTCCCTGAGGTCCCCTTGGGGGCTAATAGAGTGAGGCCTCAAACACATTTTTCACGTTTTCTCGAAAAAAAAAATCCTTGATAGGGTATAAAAAAAAGTTCAGATTCTTAAAGAAGAGGCAATTGCCGACATTTTTACACTTATAATTTTTTCCGAAAACCCTGAATTTTTCGAGTCATGGGGGCTTTTTGGAAAAATTTTGAATAAGCCCTTAGGACCACCTTGTTCAAAAATTGTCAAGAATCTTTACAGATTCGGAAAGAACAGCTTGAGAGCTTTTGATTGACGTGCCACATGTTACCTTTACGTGAAAAAATTAGGTGTTTTCCGCCAAATCAAAAAGAGAATCAACTGGATCTAACCATGGAATCGCGCCGATCCTGCAATTGAAGCCCTAATTTTTTGATTTGGCGAAAAACACATAATTTTTCCTCCTTAAAGGTATCATATGGCACACGAATTAAAAGGTCTTTATCAGTTCTTTTAGTGAGAAATTTTAAACAGGGTATTCACAAGGTTCGATTCAAAATGTTTTGCACCACCAGTATTGAAGGCACTCGATGAAACATTACTTTTGGAAATGGGGCTCTTGCAAACTTTTGCTGTGAGCAAATGAATGGTCCAATCCGACATAAAAACCAGTAAAAATCACATTAAGAAAGTCTTAAATGCAGTAATAAACTCACAAAACTGCTATACCGGCAAGATTGAACTGGCGGTTCGACACAGGTATCATGGGACTGGGAGATTCCGGTCTAATATGTCATCACTTTCTCTACAGAAACACAGAGGTGTGTCTCAAATTAGATAATATCTCCCATGACACCTGCGTCTCTCATTAAGCCCGATTTTGAGAGTGAATTTCGTGATTTTTTAGTAAACTCACCGTCACTTTTACAGGTTTTTAGGCAAGAATCAATCACCAGTAGCATAACCTTGCAAAAGCCACATTTTAAACAATTTGGAGTAGCTTCCACAGGCAACGAGAGATCAATTTACAAGAACGAATAACTCGGGCGTGGTATTGAAGGGGTTTATAGGTCATCTGTGCTGGTCTCTTACTCTTCCTTACCATTTGGCAATGATGATGAACCGGCTTTGGAGATAGTGAAAAGTCAAACAGACTGGCTGACTCTGCACAACGGTGGAGTCATGCACCGTTGAGCCTTGAATTATTTATCTACAAAATGCATGTAATCCAGTTTGACCGTACTCGACCGGTCGCAATTGCCGTTGTCTCAGAATTTAAATGGGTGCAATTCCTCCCTTCAAATTTATCTTCGACCGGCGAGACGTCCGCTCCGATAAAATTAGCCGTCCAGTAATACGGTCTCGTCCAGTGATACGGCCCACGTCCAGCCTCGGGTCCCTGGCTATAATTTAACTCTCTGTGCAAAAATAGCTTCTGCGGTTTCCGCTTATCCAAACGGAAGTCACTCGATCGAGCATTTTAATGCTATTGACTGACCAAATATTCTGCATGATTGGAGCCGCGCTTTGACTTTCGTAAAGATGTATGTCCGGTGAGTTAGAGTTGAGTCCGAATGCTTCAAATCACATGGATTGCTGTCGGCGCACGAGGAACACATTGTTAGTAAAACAATCTGATTCTTCCAGTGAATATATGCAATTAGTGCAGAAAAAACACACGGCTGAATCAAGGCACAAAGAAAGTAGAGCTGAAATCCTAGAAGTTCATGGCCACCGTTCACCATCCACAAAATATCAGATAACATTGAAAGGAGAATTACCACTACAGTGCTGTTTTAATGGTGTAATTGGTTAGTTATCATTTAATGGGGCTGTTGCATACTTTTGCTATAACCGATTTAATAATCGATTTTGGTGTAAAAACCTCCAAAAAGAACGATGGCACCACTAAATAAAAACTTCCGAAATCCACTCCTAAACTCGATAAACGCTTTTATTTGCGTGGGCGTAATGGTGGCTGTGGGTAGTAACAATGGGAGATTCCCATCTAACAATACTCTAACTCCATCAAGAAGCGACCAACAAGAGACGACTTTCATTTGACACCGGTATCCCTAGGTGTTGCGGTATCATTCATCGGATGTGGGTCGGTCACTCTGATGACTAATTACTCTGTAAATCATCCTTGTCAGCATAGAAAGAGTGACGAAATTAAGATAGGAATCTCCCATTGTTACTGCCCTCGACTACCATTACGCCCTCGCAAATAAAAGCGTTTACTAAATTTCATTGTGAATTTCGGAAGTTTCTAGTGCTGCCATTGTTATTTTTCGAGGATTTTACACCAGAATCGACTGTTAAATCGCGTTTAGCAAAAGTGTTCAACAGCCTCATTTCACAGCAAAAAAAAAACATTGTACTTTCAAGCAAACTGCTGCTGACGGCTTCACAATCAATATTGATATTCATTTTTGACCCTAAATCGGATTAACGGCTTTCTTTCTTTCTTTCTCCTAAAAATAAACGAAAATTACTACTACTACTTTATTCTTTCTTTCTTTCTTTGAGACTGGCGCGGCGTACGTATTAAGGACAGGGCAACACTGAAATAGACGACTGAATCATGCGGTACGGATACACTGCAGCTCAAATATGCACTGAAAGGTTGGGAAGTCGACGAGGAAAGGTATGCTGGTATGCTGCAATGTAGTTTGAGGTTAGATGCGCTAGTGCTGTTGTATGGAAATGTTAATATACGAGAGCCTGTAATGCTCCTAGGTAATTTGAGGTTGAGTCTTGAGCAGTGCGGTTGTCGCTTGGAATGTGACACCGAATTAAAGTCTTGACAAAAGAGAAGGGGAGAGAGGGTGCACAAGAAAATTCTAAAACCTCTATCTAAAAAAAAAAAAAAAAAAAAAAAAAAAAAAAAAAAAAAAAAAAAAAAAAATTAGGGCGTACTCTAGGGATCAAAAAATAACTTTTTTCTACTGACATGTGTGTATGTTCGTGTGCGTATGAGTGTGCGCGCGCGTGCGAAGATGCCCCATGCTGAGCTACAGCCGCCCCTACTAAGTTCTGTCAAATTTATGGTTTTTTCTTGTGAATAACGTTCACAGTGAGACATGAAAATTCAATATGTCATGTCGTGAGTGTCATCGGACGTCGCGTCGCAAAGGTTGTGCAACTGTTTCTTTCCGAAAAAATGAATAGACGGCTCTCACAAAAGAACGAAAATTTAGACAAATGTTTCTCTTGATTCAGATAAGAACTTCAGGGAAAGACTTCAGCACAGTGCCGTTTCGGTTTCACTGGAAAATAATAAAAAGCTACACAATCTTTGCAACGTATGATGGCACTTCTGATACTGTGACTCTTCACGGCGTCAATGAACCGAATGTCATGGTAGAATGGGCCTGTTGCAAACTTTTGCTACAACGCTATAGAGTGTTCAATCTCATGTAAAATTGGGTGATAAGACCATTGGTGGCATCAGAAAGTCATAAAATGCAATAATAAACTCACAAGAGACGTTTAATGAAATCCAAGATGGCGGTAAAATATTGAGCAACCTGTATGCATGCACCACGAACATCCAAGGATAGCCAACCTCACAATATCGATCACACCCAATCACAACGTAAATAAATACATAACCTCTGAAGCTGTGAGGTTGTCAACGTTGGCAATCCTTGGATGTTAAAGGTGCATGCATACAGATAGCTCGATATTTTACCGCCATCTTGGATGTCATTAAACGTCTCTTGTGAGTTTATTGTCGCATTTCATGACTTTCTGATGCCACCGATGGACTTTTCGGGCGATTTTACATACGATGAGACACACTTTATCGTTGTAGCAAAAGTTTGCAACAGACCCATTAATCGCAAATGACCTTCAAAAATTCAGAAATTTGGCCTTGGCCAGTGTGGCTACCGCCAATTAAAATAATATAGACACATGCATTGATTACACTCACATTACATTTGACACACCATTCTAAAAAGAGAATCGGAAATAGTCCGAAAATAAACCAGAGTCGCATTAGTGTGCGCTACTCAACCTTCTCGGCGATTTTCACACGTTCAGAGCAAATCGCTAGACCTGAATTTAAGAGCTAGATTTTTCTTGGCACCTCATTCTGTCGCTCGCGGTAAGTTTGACCTCGCAATAAGACGAGAGGGGTGAGAGAAAGAGAGAGGGAAACGGCGAGGAAGAGAGAAAGTATATCTCGTGGGTTAATCTCGTCCCATCCCCTGTTACTGTCAATAAAAGTGTTGAGACTACCTTGGAGCGAGACAAAATTGTGGTTTTCACTTCTTCTTTGATAGTATTACTTACACGGTGACGCGACGTCCATTTTCGAATAAATTCACACGATGATTTTATTCATTTTTTATTTTCTACAATTAATTACTTATTTTCTTGCATCTTGCCTACAATCCGTAACATAGAGATTATCATAGGTCTGTCCGAAACGATTTCCGGAAATTTGCGGTTAAAAATGGAGAGGAAGTGTGTATTCGGCTCTAAATTGTCAGATCGTGTAAGAGCCATCTGGCTTTTCCCACATGAAAAAATTGTAAAGGTCGTCTCAGTGGAGTTTGCCGTTTAAGTGTCTATCAACAAAATGCGTGAGGGGGCGTATTTTTGTCTTCTGTGCAGGTTTCCACGACCAAAATCCATGCATATAAGATTCTATGTTTCAACTGATTACGTGAATAGAAACTTGCGCAGAAAAGGGGGGGAAATCCTGCACGCATAGACACACACAAAGGGCTGTAAACGGCAAACTCTCCTGAAACGACCTTTGTCTTATTTCCAGAAAAAAGCAAGCTTCCGATACAGTGGCGTCATTTGCCGGGGGGGGGGGGCAGCAGGGGTGGCAACCCCCCCCCCGGGTCGGCCAAAAAAGTTTTAAACTAAAATTTGGTGGTCATTAACGAGCTTTGTTGGAATTTAGGGCCGTAAATATGCAGGGCTGTAGAGTGTAAAATAATATCGATGAGCAAAAAAAAAAAAGTCATCACATTTTTGCCCCCCCCCCCCCAATCCGAATCCGAAATGACGCCCCTGTTCCGATATGAAACGCCTGATAGTTTCAACATTCCTCCAAATCAGAAAACTATCTCTCATTTTTGCAACTCATGATGTTTAAGTTTCGTCCTCATTTTATTGGGTCATTTTGTTTTAGGGGCTCCCAAAACGAAGGGATTTCCAAATCGGTGGCTTCGCGTGTAATTTTGGCAACGCTGCATTTCGTTCGTTTGAACCTATGCAAGATATCGATTTGGGGGATTGCACAGTGCATCTCCAATAGTTCGACCTTTCCCATTACTTTTAAACGGACAAAGTTCAGCGTTGCCACATTGTACGCAACGCCATACTGTTTCGAATACTTTTTCTACCTAACGTTCAATTACTCACTTCTCTCATATTGATTGCATAGTGACTTTTAAAAAGAAATATACACACACAAGTGAAATTCGACTTAATGCAACATCATTGACGATATTAAATACCTAAAGCGTACTTATGAAATAAATTGGCACCACCGACACACCTTTCAGCGGCTTGATAACAATAGTTTGTTGAGCACCGTATCTTCACTTGCAACCTAAAAGAATCGTCACTGTGTTAATATTTAGTTCTATTTGGGCCCCTCAAAGAAAATTGAAGATTCTATTGTTGTCATGGACTCTCCCACCTTTTTGATTTTTACTCACATTTTTTTTTTTTCTATATCTATTTTAGTTTCCATTGTCTCTCTTGTGTAACTCTGTCAATCCTGTTTTTCTCTACCGAAAAATTCTTGATTATTCCTTTTAAAAGTGCCTTTTTCATCCATACCTCCATATTTCTCTCATCCCTTAGATTCTCTCCAGTACAACTCACGTAAGTTCAAACAAGTTCCAATGGTAAAACTTCGTTGGAAGATATGTTGAGATAAAATGAGTTTCTTGGAAACTGGCAACATAGCTGTTTCGTTATTCTTGTCTTTAATATTTTTTTCATAAACTATACATACAAATAGTAAAGATTCGTTCCGTGATTGAATATCGCTCTACATCCGTCCCTGGTGAATTCTTGTCCCTGAATCACAGAATAATACAATCAGAACGGAAACTCTGTCGGATTTTGAAGCAAAGCAAATTCATTTCGCGTCCGCCATGTTGGGATATAGGATGTTTACATCTGGATTCGCGCTAAAAAAAAAAAAAAAAAAAAAAAAAAAAAAAAAAAAAAAAAAAAATAGGACATGATCCGCGAAATTTTTATTCTGAAATGCCAAAAGAATAAAAGAGAGGGCGGAAACTTAAGATTTCTTTCCAGAATTTACAGAAAAAAATGAGTTTCAACACAAATCATACACGTCCGCCATGTTGGGATATAGGATCACAGCGTTGCCTATTGGTGCCGTTAAATTCCAAACTTGCTTCCATTGGCTCTTATGGGAGTTTCCGTTCTGATTGTATTATTCTGTGTCTGAATGTAATATGAACCTAACAAGAACCTACGATAGAATGACAATGATGAACTTACACGGTCAACGATTACCTGAGTCTCAGTTTTCTGGTGACCGTTTAACTTTTACCTCGAACACAGCTCGAACTTTTCATTTTTACAATGAAAGTTTCAACTGATATTTGTTGCGCGTGCAATGCCTCCTTGCGCAAACTGGCGCGCAGAGAGAAAAAAGAAAAACAACAATAAGGAAAATCAATAATTTTGTAAAAAATGTTACAAAGAAACATCGCGAAAGAATTCCAATCGGGTTCCTAGTGAAACTACTGAAAGTGACACATTGCATATTATTGCATATTAAGGGTGATGCAGAAGGTCAAATCTTGTGCATTTTTGTGGTAGTAAAAAATGAATGACCGACGTAGAAAACCGAAACACTTACGGGTTATAGCTCCGATGAAATACAGACTTTTTTTTTTTTTCCTCAGAAGTTTAAGTGTCCTCTTTCGCCAGCTAGGGCCCAACAGACGAAATGGAAGAGAGAATAAGAAGGAAAGATGATAGAGAGAGAGAGAGAGAGAGAGGGAGAGAGAGAGAGAGAGAGAGAGAGAAAGAGAGAGAGAGAGAGAAAGAGAGAGAGAGAGAAAGAGAGAGAGAGAGAGAGAGAGAGAGAGAGAGAGAGAGAGAGAGAGAGAGAGAGAGAGAGTTAGAGTGTTAGTTACATCCATGTCCTTCCGAGATGACTAGATCTGAGACCGTCAAATCTTGTCACCTCGGCCGGGATTCGAACCCGGGATTCTGGGTTAGTGGCCAGTTGCGCTGACCACCAGACCACGGAGGCCGACTACAGACTATTTATTTTTGAAGGTGGCTGGTGTTGCCAATTTCATATAATCGAAAATGATGTCGACAGTGACAGTGGTATTGAACTAATTGAAAAAGATTTGAAATATGTTGTGCGCCTTCCTTCTAGAGACGTTTTCAATCGTCGCGGTTGATTTATATGAGCAATTTTGCCAACCACAGGCTAATAATCAAACCTGTTATCAATAGATATAAGTCACGTGTTATCGACTAAATTTGTCGATCAGACTTCTCAATTACACGAATGCACGAATAATAGTATTCATACTTAAGCAACCGCTATTTTTTATCTACCGGGACGGCGAGTATCCACAGCTCACATTGAATCGCAAACCTTTGGATTAATAATTTCATCAGCAATCATAAAAAAACTTGGTTGGGGGAAAACTGTAAGATCTGGCAACGCAGTTAAGATTACTTGTAATATCTGCAGGATGAGGAACCTACTTTTTCCACTCGGTGAACTAGAGGAGAACAAAGCGAGCAGGCCGAATGACTTGGAAGCCACTCTTTTAAATTTGTTGACTGCGAGAGCATAATGCGCTTCGAAGATTCGTAAAATGTATTCATGAAAATTAAATTAAACTATATGCACTTCTATGAGGACTTGGAAATACTAAAATGTCACCGTAACATCTTTGATAATCGTAATTTACAGGCGTTGTTTATTACACAGTTTACTATTCAGAACTTTTGTCCTCAGAAAAACTTACTACGCTGAGATTGAAAAAAAAGAGAGAAAAAAAATATGGGAAGTGGGTTCCAGGTAGGTTAGGGAGAGGGTCTGAAACTTGCTGCGGAAAAGAGGTGAAGGTTTAATCCCTGCTCCGTGCATCATTAAAAAATATGAGATGACCGGAACTTTAGAAAACATTCAGTAAAGAGCTATTCAATAACCCGGGAAACTTCTGAGAAAAATGAAAGTTCTCCGCTATAAAAAGTTCGAGACATTAAAGAAAAGCATGCATAATTAAAATGTTGATGAAACCTCTGTTACAGTCGTTTTACAAGATTACATGAAGATCAGAAAGGGCGAAGTTCAAAAGGAGAAACTGAAGATGTCAACTGAGGAAATCACGAAAGAATTTGTGAAAGCTGCCACATATTCCAGCTGCGGCTTAAAAATAATATCTTTTGAATTTTAATCGGTAACTGACATAGGCAAATGTTTCCAACAACTGCCAATAAAGTCCCTCATAAAGTTGTGCCATCATTGCAACCATGAAAGGAGGGGTTGCGATAAGGGCCGTTTCCGGCCCCCACCAATTTGACATTTTCATGTCCCAATACGTGTTCTAGAGGTAAAAACAAGTCAAAAAACCTCAATTAACATAACCTCTAAAATGCATCCCTGTTGAGCTACAGCCTCTCAAAGTCGACATTTTTAAGCTGAATTTTACCGCGACATGAGTGACTATATCATATAGGATTTGAAGTGTATCGACAATACATCCACCTAGAACTTGTTTGTAAGTCTTAAAAGAGTCATTTACCTCGGTTAGGGCCCAGATTTGACCACTTTTCCCGAGTTTTCATCTGAAAATATCGAATTTTTCCCGAAAAACTTGTAAAAATTAAGCTTTTTGCCAACGGTAAATCGTGAATTTGACACCGATCCCAACGAGCATCAAAAAAAATATTTAAGTATGTTATGTAGTAGTATATTAGGTAAAACATATCGAAAAATTGAAGTTGCGCTCGCTTGCGCTCGTGGTTAAAAGTCAACTTTACCGCAAGTAGGTTTACCGACGCGATTCAAACCACACGACCATTATACGAATGTGTGCGGTCGTGCGTGATAAACATGCAACCATCAATATTCTTCGAAAGTTTTAGTTACATTTGCTGCCGGGAATCATTTTAGAACATTCCTGAACCGGGGGGGGGGGGGGGATTTAAAAAAAAAAAAAAAAAAAAAAAAAAAAAAAAAAAAACAATTCAAGATTCGCGGGAAGGAACACGGGATACTGAATTAGCACTGTAGCACTTTCTTCGATCTGACCCACAGAGGAGAAAGGTGTAAATAAATGCTTTCTTTGATATCAATCAGATTGGCACGCAATGAAGATTGTGCGATAGACAGGGTACGTGTAACAAAATTATGTACAGTAATTTTCAGGGCGTATTTTAGAGGTAAAAATAAGAATTTTTCCTCCCATAAACATGGGTCCGTCTTTTCGAGTTACAGTATTGCAAAGTTTCCGAAAAAAAAACTGAAAAGTTGTCATAACACCCTTGTAAAATTTTCTTAATGCTCGTAAATAAGTGCTCTGCTGTAATTTTAGGCGCTCTTGCTGATTTTGGCCGTGAAATGCTGTATATGAAAATTTGAGGGGGGTTTTGGGGGTTTTTCTTGATTTTTCTCACTTTTTCTGACCAAATTATGTAATAACATACTTTCGGATTCATTAAACCCAAAAACGATTAGCATCATTCAAAAGTTCGTAAAAAAATATGCGTTTTTGGTGCTTACAAGTTTTTCCTTTTCGCAAACCATTTCCAAGAAAATCGTCCCTGAAGTTGCAGAGGTCGGCCAAGAATTGACAAAATCAAAGAAATTGCGGTTATTGGCCGACCTCTGCAGCTTTAGGGACGATTTTCTCAGAAATGGTTTGCAAAAATACATATTTTTTTACGAACTTTTGAATGATGCTAATCGTTTTTGGGTTTAATGAATCCGAAAGCATGTTTTTACATAATTTGGCCAAAAAAAGAGAAAAATCAATTAAAACCCCCAAAATCCCCCTCAAATTTTTGCATACAGCATTTTCACGGCCAAAATCAGCAAGAGCGCATAAAATTACATCAGAGCACTTATTTACGAGCATTAAGAAAAATTCACGAGGAAGTTATGACAATTTTTCAATTTGTTTTTCGCAAAACTTTGCAACACTGTAACTCGAAAAGTCTACAATTTTGGACCCATTTTTATAGGAGAAAAAAGTCTTATTTTTACCTCTAAAGCACGCCCTGAAAATTACTGTACATAGTTTTGTTACACCCCGTATACCACGGATGAGACTTATTATGTAAGAATGGTGCGCGCTGAACTCATAGAAAATTAAGTTAGACAGGTTCATCATTGAGATAATTCAGTGTTACCAGATTTCGAAGCCATTATGACAGCTTAAGCATGGCTGTCGACAAGGTCCAGCCCCCCTCCCTCCCCCAAATTATCAACTCAAACAATCAAACTTAATTGCACAAGTAACCTATTTGTGTGTTTTTTTAAAAAAAAAAATCCCCCCCCCCGGTTCAGGAATGTTCTAAAATGATTCCCGGCAGCAAATGTAACTAAAACTTTCGAAGAATATCGATGGTTGCATGTTTATCACGCACGACCGCACACATTCGTATAATGGTCGTGTGGTTTGAATCGCGTCGGTAAACCTACTTACGGTAAAGTTGACTTTTAACCACGAGCGCAAGCGAGCGCAACTTCAATTTTTCGATATGTTTTACCTAATATACTACTACATAACATACTTAAATATTTTTTTTGATGCTCGTTGGGATCGGTGTCAAATTCACGATTTACCGTTGGCAAAAAGCTTAATTTTTACAAGTTTTTCGGGAAAAATTCGATATTTTCAGATGAAAACTCGGGAAAAGTGGTCAAATCTGGGCCCTAACCGAGGTTAATGACTCATTTAAGACTTACAAACAAGTTCTAGGTGGATATATTGTCGATACACTTCAAATCCTATATGATATAGTCACTCATGTCGCGGTAAAATTCAGCTTAAAAATGTCGACTTTGAGAGGCTGTAGCTCAACAGGGATGCATTTTAGAGGTTATGTTAATTGAGGTTTTTTGACTTGTTTTTACCTCTAGAACACGTATTGGGACATGAAAATGTCAAATTGGTGGGGGCCGGAAACGGCCCTTATCGCAACCCCTCCTTTGCTATAATTTTCAAGTCAATACAGACTTCAGACTATCAGCAACAGGATTCGGCCTATCCTCAATAAGCCGATAGAATTGGGAATGAGACGCTCCGAAACTAAAGTGAATTATTACAGGATAAAACTACCCACGAAATGTTATCCGAACTTTCTTAGTTTCGAAACAGGCAATAGAAAGAAGGATTCAGCTTATATGAACGCAAGACCTTTCTTTCGCAAAGATGATAATTTTATGATAATGATACGGTTCTCAATTAGCAGTACGGTAGCATACATACCTATAATGTTCATTTTTACCAGGGCCGGGACAAGGATTTAAAAAAAAGTTCCAGTAATTTCAAGTACACTAATCGTCATTGTTGCATCATCTTACGTTATGATCAATACTCAGATATACGCTTTAGTTAAAGTTCCCAACAGACCTGTTTACAGCTTGAAGCTTGAGAAATAAAACGCAAAGTCTGGCACGCTTTAGAATAATTAGTTTAAATAATGCGGATAAACTTCATGTCACTTCTAAAATCGGATAAGCGAATTCAAAGAGACAATAATATTTGCCACAGTTACTATCGCCAACTCTCCTTCATCTGCAACGCAGGAGTTTCATTCGCAGTTAATCAGCTCAAAAGAAAGAATTCCAGTTAGATACGATGAAAAACCGAGCAACAACGGGGAGGGAGGAGGGGTTGTCAGGGAATTGGCCTCCGTTCAAAATCAAAAGAAAAGGGGAAATAATAGAAACTAGATCTAACCGAGGAAGAAATGCGAAGTTGACGTCTGATGAAAATGTTCACAACCTAGGAAAAGAACTTTGTCGTGCAAAAGACAGACGTTAATTGCTTTCTGATCCGTTTGAAGGGGGGAGGGTCTCCAAATGGAGTGACAACGACAGCCTTGGCCTCACTGGGTGATACTTAGTGAACAGCTGTACGTTAGCAAGCTTTAAGCATGCGAGGACAACTACGATTGCCGAAACGCTGTTTTTTGTTTTTTTTTTTTTTTTTTTTTTTTTTTAAGGAAGGGGGGGGGGGAGAGGGTTGCCTTTCAAACGAGGAAGGGTCGCCGTTCATACGGAGGAAGGAGAGTGACAAGTCAAACGCAATCCTGAATCCGGCTTTATTGGAAACTTTGATCTGTATTATCGGCTTCTATCTAGCTAATTTCGACCAACTTAAGTCACAAAGCAAAATTTTCTGGTTAGTATCGTATGAATAAAACGGAATAATAATTCTCGTTACGGTTGCATTTACCGAAATCCAGATTACCTCTATGAGAAATCTGTTTAGTGAGTGCTTTCCTCATCGGAATGAGTCCGTAGCAAACTTTTTTTTGCAACATTACGAACAGTCGAATCCGATGTAAAATTGCGTGAAACTCACATTAAATGCTTTTAAACATCACAAACCACTCATAAGTCAACTTAAGAGAAATCCAAGATGGCGGTCATATGAGCGGGTCACGTTGGGGGAATCTAATCTAATTGCAGCTTCTTCTCTGCAGAATCACTCATCTCAGTATAGAAATTTCCGATTATATGGGACTTATCCTGATGTAATTCGCCCGATTGACCGCCATCTTGGATTTTTTTTTTTTTTAAAGTAAGTAATTATTGAGTGACAGAGTCAATGATGGAACTTGCTGGCGCTCCTCTTCAAGTGATTATACACTAAAATGGACCCTCTCTACAGCTGTAGTAAAAGTTAAAGTTTGAAACAGACCCATATTATGGTTAGTGTAACCGAACATTTTCTCAGATAATAAACGAAATATTTTCGGAAACCAAATAATTTTTGCCACGGATAAAATTATTTAATTTTAGTTTTAACGAACCAAGTAAACTTTTCTTACGATCTCGGTTTATTTATTTACCCAAAACTACCGTTTGGTCATGAGACATTCTACCTTGATGGAATGTTTGCTACCCGCCGCGATTCAGTAAACATTTCCACATAATTACTGATAGTTTCACTTAAATTCGATTGCTATAATTATTAGTACTCGACCATCATGATCACCAAATCATCATGTCATGGCGTACTATTTGAAATCGTCCGAGAGCAGGATACCTTGTAGAGCAATAAATTCAAACAAACCCCGATTGTGTCGCTATTAAAAATGGGCTTTTCGGGCGGTCGTCATTTGAACGCATTTTACGTACACCAACATCATTTGAAACCGTCCAAAGCAAAGCAACCTCCCCCAGGCCCCCACCCCAAAACCCGCTCCTCCATGGACTATTCTCCAAGTATCGTGTTTATAGCGGGACTTCGACCCTTAAAATTAATGCCGCACTCCGTGTGACAAAAGGCCCCGCGCGCGCTCAAAATTGAAACCGCGCCATTATTTAAAATACTCGAGAGTCAACTTGAAATGGCAGCCACAAATCATTGCTGTTTATTAGCTTTGTCCGAGTACAATGACAACGTTATTTCACATTGCGCGATTTTTCGAGCCTCGGACCCATTCATTTTATTTCTCTTTCCACCAGGAGTCTCTTTTAAACGCAATGCTTGCGGTGGACATGGAATTGGTAAAAACGGTAGTAAGCGCACGGGGAGGGGAAAAAAAAAAAAAAAAAAAAAAATGGTAAAATTAACCATACGTTGATTTTGGAGTCTGCTATCAAGAATGGTACATTTCACCAGATTATGGTAAAATGTACCGACATGTTACCTTAATTTACCACAAGGAAGTACGTTGCATTTATCAAATTGTGGTGAAATTTACCATTCTTGCTAGCAGACGCCAAAATCAGCTATACAGATGGTAAATTCTACCTGCCTTTTTTTCTGTGCGGGTGAATTGAGTAGACCAATCAAAGGCTGGCTCAGCGAAAGAAGAAATTCAAATGAACAATCAGTAAAAAGAGCATGTAATTTAACCCCTTATAGGTCAAGCCCGAGAAAACTCGTTTTTTCCCTGAAATTCATTCCTCGAATAAACGCGATTCTAGCTGAAAACACTCACAAGATAAGATCCCGTCGGCGCCTTCAATTCGTCGTATAAGCAATTCTAGCTCCCCCGAGCACGAATAGTTAACTACCTACCCATTACCGTTTTCTTAAACTAACCTGGGACCAAATAATGTTCGGTCCCGAGCGTAACTTACGCACGGTCACATGACCGTGCGTAAGCTCTCTGATTGGTCGAAACCGCACGCAAGATGCACGCAATTCAATGCTCGGGACCTAACATTATTTGGTCCCAGATCCTTGGGGGTTCAATGAACCTCAGACCACAGTTTAAGTATACACGGAAAAAAGACTGGTAGAATTGACCAATTGACCATCTGCATACTGCATAGATGATTTTGGAGTTTGCTACCAAGTACGGTAAATTTTACCATCATACGGTAAATGCAACGTACCTTGTGGTGAAATGCACCAACAGGTTTCCTTAATTTACCACAAGGTACGTTGCATTTACCATAAGATGGTAAAATTTACTATACTTGATAGCAGACCCAAAAATCAGCTAAGCAGATGGTACATTCTACCAATCTTTTTTTTTCCGTGTACATACAGTGAAAAAATGGCAAGAAGCGAATTTGGCGATCCAGTAGGCCAAAAGATTATAATAACCTATTTCCAGTTAAAAGATTTTTACAATCAAAGATCACAGATTTCGAGGTTTCTTTCACTCTCGGAGACGTTCATTTAAAGTTCCGTGAAATATTCAATTTTGATTTAAGCTGTTATCTTTCGGCCACTATGATTAACACCTTCGCTGATCACCAAATATTCTTTATAAGATTGTTCAACTGTTTGTAAACGTGAACTGCGTACCGCAAATGATGCTAGTTCGGTCATTCGGTGCTTCAGTGAAGTAACAAAAAGAACGAGACAGTCCGTTCACCTGAGAATGAGTTGAGGCAGTAACGGATAAAAGTGGTTGGCGAGAGATGAATTTAGAGACTCACAACAGCAGCTGGTTTCTGATTTGCACCATATATTGTCAATTTTTCCAAGATACTTGATGAGTGGCGTCGCGTGCTGTCTGGCAACGCTACATTTTGTTCATAAGAACCTATGCGAAAAAACTTATTCGATGGAGTGCAGTCTGCACCTGCAATAATTTCGCCCATCCCATGCCTTTTTATGGATAAAATGCAGCACTGCTAGATTGCACGCAACGTCATTATTAAAAACAAAAATCAAAAATGCAAATAAAAAGGTGAGGTCACTGGAACACTGTACTGGTATCCCGATGGGTCATTCAAATCACTTTCTCGCTGAATTAAGTTCTAATTTGGTCATTTGAATCATCCAGATTTGCATTGTTTCGTCAGAGCTTTAATAATATTTTTCTGAATAGCTTCACCGAGAATCTTGAAAAAAAATAAAAAAAAAAATGACTAAACATGATGCAAATCAGAAATCAGATACGGCGAGTCTGGAAATGCAGATATCGTCGAAAAAGGAGTGAAATAAATTTAGAAGCACGTTCCACGCGGGGTACGACAAAATATTCGCCATGCGATTAAATTGAGTTCCAGCGATGACAGTCGATGAAATTTGCATTGGAGTATCGAGAGAAGGTCCAAATTGAAGGGTAGACAAGAGGCGCATACGATGCTACTGGAACTGAGAGAACAATGGTAGCTTGTCTAAATCGAAAAATAATACGTATAACTCCATCTACCAATCAAACAGTCGAGGAAAATAAACCCGAACGTCAAGCCCCCCCCCTCACCATCCCTTCCACAACACACTTCTATTAAAGTGGTACCCTTATGCAACGTACCGGATTGCCAACTTGGCTACTCTCTTCCTCCATTAACGGTCATGGTGTTGCTCGATCTAGCTCTGAACGAAAAATCGCAAATTCACCGCGCCAGAACCGTGACGCCGCACAGAGGAGAAAATTAATGGGAGAAGTCGAACATAAAATAAACGACTTAAATTGCAACTTTGAATTTTTTACGGTGTTAAAAAAAAAAAAAAAAAAAAAAAAAAAAAAAAACTAAAGGGTAATTCTTGTAGTAAATTTTACAATAAAACCAATGACCCCACTTTTAAACCTCTAACACAGAAAAACGGAAAAAACACTTTGGTAGCGCTGACAATAAAAAAAAACTTTATTGAAACTTCCAGGGATTTTCCTTATCTACGTTAAGTTTTGTCCTTGAAAATATCAACCGAATTTATCCATCAGATTATTTTAAAGGGAATCGAAAAGTCAAGATTAAATGTCAACGTCAAAATACTGGTGGGTCTGTTTAGTACAAATGAGTCTAATTACGATGCCGATCAAGAAAACAAGAAAGAAGTTCCAGACATAGAGTCATTAGAACCAGAGGTTGCTGACACTGCAACTTTGTCTGGCGGTGAAAATGAGACTAAAGAACTAGATGAATCAGAAACTGAACAACTTGACGAGGGCCTGAGCAACATTGAAATCATCACCACCTTCACTCAATGGGTCTGTTGCAAACTTTTGCTACAACGAATAAAAGAGTATAATCTAATGTAAAATCGCCTGAAAAGTCCATTGGTGGCATCAGAAAGTCATAAAATGCAATAATAAACTCACAAGAGGCGTTAAATGAAATCCAAGATGGCGGAGAAATATCAAGCAATTTGAATGCATGCACCACGAACATACAAGGATGGCCAATTTTGACAACCTCGCTGGAAGTAGAGGTTATGTGTTTGTTTACGTTGTGATTGATATTGTGAGGTTGGCTATCCTTGGATGTTCGTGGTACATTCATGCGAATTACTCGATATTTCTCCGCCATCTTGGATTTCATTAAACGCCTCTTGTGAGTTTATTATTGCATTTTATGACTGTCTGATGCCACCAATGGACTTTTCAGGCGATTTCACATTAGATTAAACTCTCTTAATCATTGTAGCAAAAGTTTGCAACAGACCCATTAGACAAGTCAGAAAGGGAAAACCTTCTAAGAATGAGCTATTATGAGCCAGGAACGCTGAGAAGATCAATGAGAATCAGAAGGGCACCTGATAGCCTCACTCAACTACTCCAAAAGAGGGAGGACATAAATAGAATTGCAATTTGCTGAGATCAGCTGATACATTAATCTATGCTCCATCTTTTCTTGGCCTAAAAATAATATCTCCATTATCTTTAATAAACAAAATCAAAACTTTCCAGTGACATTCCTAGGTTTAAATTAATTGCTAGAAGTGTTCCCTGCGATTATCATTGGTCTTGAAATTTCAAAAAGATGAACTGATGAGACGTTTATTTCCTGATTTTTGACCACTTAGGTTGGGTTGGGTTAGGTTAGGTTGGGTTTGGTCATAGTGAGCTGACTGTAAATTCTGCGTATTTCAAGCAAAATGCTGGTAAAATGTCGAAGGTTTCAACTATTCAGGAGGACCTAGCTCTGAGTCCCTAAATATGTATGCAGCGAACATAAAATATTGCATGATACAAAAATTACAAAGAGAGCAGAAAAATAATGCATAGTTAGTGATAACCTTTAATCAAAAAAACAGTATTAACCTCGAGCTTAGGTGGAACATTTTGGCTGTCGACATTCAAGGTTTCTAAACAGTTTGCCGATAATTATCGGGCGTATTTTAGAAGTGAAAATAAGATCTTTTTGTCCCTGCGAAACAGGGTTCGCCTGAAACCGGAACGCAGACGGTAAAATAACTCTGCTATGCACAAAATTCTACCACTCTGAGGCTGTGGAATAAACTTCACGGGCAAACAAACACTTTCATAGACTAGTCAAGCAAATAGTGTCCCGATATTGTACTATGGCCTTCATGCAAGAGTAAAAGTATCCTGATAAAAATGCTCATGCTTCATTGCCCGGCCAACTTGAAAAGTTTTACGGTTTCCAGCTATTTCAGAGTTTCACGGTATCGTCAGTTGAAAGAATGCGTCGAAAGCTCTGTGTATCTCTACGGAAAATAAAAGAGAAATTCATCAAGAACAATGTCGATGAAAGGATTTTCTTTTGCAAGTCATAGTACATGCACTGACAACGGTAGAGACTCACAGCCAGTGTTGCCAGATTGGGGTGAAAAAGCCGTACGTTTTACATTAATTTAAATAGGGACGATACGGCTTTTTACCCTCGATCTGGCAACACCGCTCACAGCAGATCTGACAACAGCGCTGCTCACTTTTTTGCACCACGTCATATGAGTCACTGATATATTAATATTCCAGGATCGTTAGCGGCTTGAACTGGCGCGCTTAATTAATATTCATAAAAACGTTTTCACCTCGAATGTGGGGGAGATTTTGTTAGCTTTGCTCTATCAACGAAACAGATAGTTTTTCCTCCCCATCGCCCTCCCCTCCCCCAGCCCCTTCACCCAACACTCCTCTGCCGTGAAATCTCTGCATCCATTCGTTCAGATGAACATGGGCACCACTCTTTCCTCAACATTACACTTTCAAACACCTCTTATCGGATAGAGTGGTGCACAGATAGTGTTTTAGCGGCCATGAATCAAAATGCTCATATGGTTCGTGTATACGGCCGCGCCGTGCAGCCTTTCGAGTGCGAACGTTTAAAGCTCTATAGCAAGACTTAACTTTGTTCCTTTCAAACAAACAAAAAAAAAAAACATAACAAAAAAACAACAACAAAAACTGGCCTATTTTGAAGATCGATATGGTTACCCATTTCAGAAAACTAAAACGCATAATTAAAAAGGAAGTATAAGGACTTTTCAGATCAAACAACGGTTTTGACACACATTTTGAAAACAGGTGATTTTAAAGCCCCGAACAATTTACAAAATTTTAACCTCTCAGCAGGGCGATCTCAGAATTTCCGTTCAACGACCCCTATCAAGTGATGTATCGATCAAAAGAGCATAAAAGCAGAGCATTTCGGCGCAATCCTGAAATCAATTTAGTTTTTCGTATTCGAAATATCGAATATCAAAGTTCGATTTACTTCTATTTTCGAAATTCGATGATCAGTTAGTTCGAAACCGAAAAACGATAACTACACCTCCAGTTGACGCTAGAATTCTCAGTTTTGTTTTCACTTTTGATCGATGTGCCATTCAATAGAGGTCCTCCTTCGAAATATTTGAGAGAGCCCCTAAACATTTGTGGGGGCTCTGGAATCAAAATTTGACTGGTGTCAAAGCCGTTTTTTGATTTAAAAAATAAATTGCTTTCAAAAGTACTGAAGAAACCTGGTTTTTAAATAAGAGTTTTGAATTTTTAAAAATGGGTTTCAATCGATTATGGCCTATACGGAATATCGTATCGAAATCAACTTCCGGTTCGCGCCGAAATTATTGAAGTTGTATGAACTATCGAACAATGGATCACAACTTCCAAGATAGGGGTTACCATATGATACAAATTATTGAGATAGCCCCTTAGAGGCGCCACAGGGGAGTGGGAGGTCTAGAACCCCCCCCCCCCCCCCCAAGAAGAAATTTGATCAAGAATTTTATGAATTGTGGTGAAAATCCCAATGATCGATCAAAAGTAGCAAGAAAGAAAATCCCCCAGGAGCAATTTAAAGAAACACCCAGTATATCGGCGCCAGAGCTCGACAACCGCGAGAAATCCAAGTGATTACAGTAAGGTTTCAGCCTCTTAGCTTTTATCCCCTTTTTTAAGGACTTATGAATATTACTGTTACACAACGATAAACACACCGAGCTGATGTTATCAGTCGAGCAAGAGCCAAAAGTTTTTTAAGCTGTGCTCTTCCATCCATGTTCGGGATAGATTCTCCGACCACACAGCAGAAAATCGACGAAAACGTAATTTGTGGTTAATTGCTTCTGAGACAAGATTTCAGAGGCTCCCGAGGTTACACTGAATCTTTTCGTCTCGTTCCGGGTACACACGTCAAACAACCAAGTGAAAAGGAGGTTAGGTTAAAAAGCGTTTTCAGATAACGGATATTTCACCGAATGTCACTTGCACGTGCTTAATTTCACCACGGGCCGTCTGCGGCCGCGCGCCGCGCCGGACGAGGAAACAAACGTTGACATGCTTGATGCAGCAGACCAGCGATACAGAACTTGCACGGCGCAGGCAGACGCAACACGACGAGTAGAGCAGGTGGACCGCTCGGAAACGGATAGATATCCCGCAAAGCAATCAACGCTAACTCCGAGACCGGCCCGGGCCCGAGACTCTCTTCCACCCGGCCTTCTACCGCCTCTCAACACTGATGCCAGGTGCCAGATTGTGAATGAATACGTCTCCATCACAGCAAAACTGATGAAACGTATACGAATTTTCCACCGCAATCAGACAACAAGCTGCCCTCCTCCACCCTATATACTCGACCCCTTTCCCTTCCTCTGTTTCAGATATAATCCATCATAATCACGACAGATCAAAGCTACATTTGGATTTTCTCCCCTACTTTATTCTTTCCCGAAAGAAACCTTCCATTTCACTCATTACTTCTCTCATACTCAATGATGTAAAACTGTCTAAAATTGTTCAGGGTTAAACTGCTGACTAATTTTCAGGGAAGATTCATTAGCTCAGAACGAAACTTTTTCCGATAAACATGGGTCCAAAAATACTTCGGTTTGTAGTTTTGAGCAATTCATGGTTCTTTTGGATAGCGTTCACTAAGAGGAACAAATTTCGTTTTGTCTTGAGAGATACTTATACGTGTGAAATACATTGATGACCTCGGGAAATTAGAACGGGACTCTGGACTATATTTGTCAGGTAAAATTAATGTCTACTACCTGACACCAGCACAGATTAAAATAATTGATCGTCGACTTCAAGTTTATCACCAGATTTCCAGGGACCCAAGATCGATAACACTCAACACGTTTCCGACGGCAAATAGTATCATTGACGTCAGATTGAGAAATAGACGAGAAAAATCTAAAATAATATAAAAGCCGTGAGGTTTCGGTCTACAGATTTGTTCCATGGGTTCTTTACTGACTTCCCGTCGGGCTACGGAGTTGAAATTTTACAGAGAGCATCCCTGCTTGCTGTAGATGGAGCCAAATATCATAAACCATAAATAATCCGTACGGTTTTTGGTCAGGAGCCTGATTTGTGGTTCCCCCCATAAGATGGCACGAGTGCGAGTGAGTACGGAGTATCGTCCGCTCAGTTCACTCGTATGAGTCTTATGGAAAGAAGCCCTTGCTTGACGACAGTTTTATTGGTTGCTAATGCTTATTCAGGAGTCCGATGATTTTCCATAACATGATTTGATCATACGTTGTTTAAAATTTAAAAAAATTAAGTACAAATAGTGATTTTTTTCGTTGGAAGTATAATCCTTCTCGGTGAATGTCTAGAGTCAGCTGATATTTTCGAAAAGAGGGCGCGAAATAAAACCGATACAGATCATGGTTTTATTTATAGGATACCTTCACACAAAAGAAAAGCTTCAAAGAAAACCTGCCAGAGAGCGCGCAATGAAGTGGTCATGTTTGCTTTTCTTTTTTTGATCAGCTGATAAATGTTATTGGTTTTTTTCGCGCAATTTTTTACCTTTAATATTTTATATTTGTTGGAAATAGATTTCATAAAAGTAAAAAATTTAGATCGATATTCGTATAATTTTTTGGTTTTGGGTATCGTTCCTAAATTAACGCCGGTGCGTAAGTCGAAGAGTGGTGAGGGTTTTATTTATTTTTGTTTGGAGGACGAGTCCGGATCGATCAATTGTATTAGTTTCGAAGAGAAGTTGCGTAAGGATTTGCAAGTAAGCTGTGTACATTCATACGAGATTTTTATTTAGTTGCTTGCTGTGTTTCGTGCCTGTTTGTGTGAATTATTATCGATTTCCGCGTTGATTGCAGGGAGTGAGCCAAATTTTGGGGATTGCTAATACTGCGTGTTGTAACTTTGTGTTTGAATATTGGATTTCGAGAGGGAGGTAAGGAGAGGGACGTTGGTGTTGAAGGATTGTTTTTTATTTTTTCTTTCTTTTTTTTTCACGAATTATATATGTTGATGTTAAATGAGGAGGGGAGGAGGGTCGGGTTGTATGCGTTACCAATGTTGAATAAATGAAATTCATGATATTTACCCATGATAGGCCACTGTTGTTGGAATCAACGGCTTTAAATTCGTTGTATCGATCTGATGATCGATTACTCGAATTGTTCATTACGCAAGGGGGATGAATTATGCTCTAAGCGAAGATGTCATAGAAACGTATTTTATTTTTGTAAGAAGTACCTTTTATTAACTTAAAATGGTGAAATTTATTGAGCCCGCGTTACAAATTAACGACTTGCTTAGCGAGTTTATAGGGGAGAAAGCACGGTTAGTGCATTGCGATGATGTTAAAAAAATTGTTAGTTTTTATTTTGAGAAAAAAAAAATTGCCCAAGAATTATGAAGCGTCACAAAATTAGATCGGGTAGCACTGTTTTAAAAATTGGATTCGACGGGTTGTTTTTTTTTATCGGCTGGAATGCTGTGACACGAACTGTGTGTCGCAGCGCAATAAAAAATTGTGGAAGCCACGCTTAAACCAGAAGAAATTACCATCCCATTATTATGATTGTGTGAGATCAGAAATAGAGGAATTTTTGTTTTATGCGAATGCGGATGAGTGATCTTTGGTAAGATGAACAGTGATTAATTCGTATATAATAAATTTCCATTTGTTATGCAGGAGATATTTTTAAGGTGAGAGCGATAAGTCTTTGCTCTAGGGCTGTTGTTTTTAATGGTGATTGCGTAGACGAGCAAATAGATTACAGTTCCGTTTATTGTCATGAATTGTGTTACTGTGCAAATGGATCGGAGGGGAGGAAAGAAATGGTTCAGTTAACGGACGGAACGAATAGAATTGCAAGTTAATGAGGATTATTGTGATTTCAACATTATAAATCATTGAGAAGGCTTGGAACTGTCATATTTCTGTTAGCATATTAATCGGCGTTGAATTATAAAGACCGCAAAAAAGCGTTTCCGTTTTGCACATGTATGATGAAATAATAAGTTTGTTATCAAGTATGGTAAATTTTACCATCATATGGTGAATCCGTGTATTTTTGTAAGTTAAGAAGCTATTGGAACATTTCATCACAAGGTACGCTGTATTTACCCGTTAAGATGGTATAAATAGACGAGAAAAATATAAATGAAAACGAAAGAACAATGCAAATACCAATGTTGAATTCCTTGAACGGAGGAATGTCGCGGAGTTTGACAAGGACAAAGCTTTATTTTGGTTCTATTGTGATGCCTCAACATTGCACTAGCGGTCCATCCGATTCCTCAACAACGAAAATATCACAACTTTAGCGAAAACTGATGCGTTTGTTAATTCATCGGAATTGCACTAGTGCTCTTCCGATGAAGAAAAAACGCACCTGTTACGACAAAAACAGTAACCATAGTGACGGACGAAGTCACTCCTTTAGCTCGGCCTAATGAGACGTTTTGGAGGTCCAGCTGGATAGTCTGCTTCTCTCCATCTCTGGAAAAGCAGTGACAGTTACTCGAGTGACGTAGAACGCTGCGCAGCCATTAATATAATATCCTCAAGGGTTCATCTAAACTAAAGGGGATCTATTTTCTATTCCTCGTTTATTCATACGTATTTGTGCCGAAGGAATCTATGTTTTGTTCCTTCTTTCAGTTTATATCCGTGTTAAAGGAATCTATGTTTTGTTTCTTCCTTCAGTTTCTACCAGTGTTAGAGAAACCTACCTTCTGTTCCTCTCTCCATTCACTATTGGATAATCACTAAGTCAAAGGAATCGATTGGATTCCTCTAATCATCATTTATTTGTTCTATCATTTCATCTTATTACAAATCTGTCTCAATACAGGTAAAATATTATATCTAACTCTAAGTTACTCTATTCATTTCGATTATCCATAAAATTACATGTCTATGAGAAAACGCCAAAACAGCACCAATTCAGAGATTTTTTCGCCTCTTACATCCACATCCGCACAGTCCCGGACTTGTTTTTTTTCTTTTTTTTTTTTTTTTTTTTCACTTTATCCCCTCTCTCTTTTTTGTTTTTTTCATATTCATTCCTAAATTTAGGATAATTCCTGCGAGTCTCAAGGTCAGAACTAAAACATAGAAAGAAAACAAAGAAGTTGGTGCTTTCACTGAGTCACCGCCGCGTCAAAGTTCGCGCCTCGCCGACAAGAGGGCAAAGGAATAATAGCCCTCATCGAAGGGCTCCCATAGCTCGTTCCCAGACTTGTAGACTAATTAAAGAGAAGTCTAATGGCACCTCAAAACGTTTTATGGCGGTTATTAACATGAAATTAATTAATTTCCTGAAAAGAAGGAAACGAATCGAGAAACAAACTAAAAGAACGCAAAGAAAACGCGTTAAAGAATGGAGAGAAAAAAATTAGGAAACGCTCGTTTCCGTGAACTTCTACGATGGTTGTTTGTAATAACGTTTTAACTTCTTCCACAGAGTTGCCAAGTAGCACACATATTTAATCAGATGTACAGAAAGAAAATGAATCAATAACTGAGGTCTCGGCCAGAAGAAAATCAGAAAAAACATCCGGTGTGTTATTTCCATAAAAGTAGCATAGAAATGGACAAGAGCTTTTTAATAAAGAACACACCTGGTGTTTCAAATGATCTTATTTGCCCGACCAGGCATAATGTAAGTCAGCTTCAAAACAATTCTCATTGGCAAAAATACATACATATTTCATGTGGTAGGCAACAATGATTTTTCCTTTCTCTAACAAATTCAAACGAGCACCAAAAATAACCATAGGAAACAGGACGATAGCAACCGTGTGATTTTCCTGATTTTCGCTAGTTTTTACATCAGATTGGATTTTTCATTTGCTCACAGCTAAAGTTTGCAAGGGCCTCATTCTTTCACCTTCGCATATTATACTTGATTTTTTCTTTTCTTGACAAATTTTCGAGAACGTAATAATAATGCGAAACCGGTTCAATTGGAAACGTTACGAATCGCGCGAAAATGAAAGAAAGGATGGGCACACCTAAACATTTCCACAACATGCGCTCCAAACGTACCTGGAACAATTTAATGTTTTTGAAACGGAGTCATGAAACATTTCAATAAAAATGTTGTTTCACAGAGAAATTTAAGAACACGCTGCGCTAGCAGAACTGGATAGGAGTGCTGAGTAAAATTAATCATTTCACGAAATTCAACCCTCTAAAATGATTTCCTTCATTCGTTCCATTTAATTTCGTAGAATCTTTTCAGTCATTTACATTGTCACTAAACGATCAATTTGGTCGAGAGCCGAGCGCTTCTGATAAATACAGAATGTATAATGTTCGATTGAATGAATAAAACACATAGTTTCAAAGAATTGAATTACACTCTTAGTCGTTAACCAACTGAACGATCTCATTCAAGACGAATGATCTTGCAGTAGCTGTAAGTACGTAAACGTAACATTCAGTGAGCTGGGTACGGTGTTTCCGATGCGCGCACTATGGTCTGAGATCGTCAAAAATTGGCGAAAAATCAGAAAGTAAATTTCTCACAAATTCCCATGCTTCCCATTTGAATGTATGGTAAACAATCGCTTTTTGAAGGGGCTATAGCCCGTGACTAATCGACTATTTTTCATGAAATCAAATGGGAAGGATAGATGGTTGCTAGATCGCTGGATCCGCCAATACTCACAATCAGAAGACAGACCATAGTGCGGCGCGGCGATACGATCAAACTGGTAACGGCTGCGCTGAATTCCTCATTGCAGTGCATTTAGGAATTCTCGATCTGGCCCCCACAACAGTTAAGAGCTTCCGAGAAAGAGTTAACTGACGTTTTGAAATTACCTTAACGATGAAAGAAAAAGATTCCAAGTTTCGGGATACTCGGATAGATGGAGCACGTCATACCTGAAACAGACAAATATAACATTAATTCACGAGAGGAAGAAGATACAAAAATGGAGATTTAAGAGGCTTACGCGAATACAAGATTTACATAAATGTATCATCAATAGACCCTAAAACTGGAGATATCGCCAAATAAGGACTTTGACGAACTGCCGGCATCCACTGGCAGACCCACCTTATGGAGAAGGTTTGACGATTTATCCTATAAGACCGCTTACTTTAGCTAGCATGCTGTCTATAAAGTAGGATTGGAGCTTTAGGCTGTCGTACGTATAATCCGTATCCGTTTGATAGTTTAGACACAGTTTTTTCTAAGATTTTTTTTCCCCTCAAAAAAGCGTACCGAAGCCACAGAATAATACAATCAGAACGGAAACTCTGTCGGATTTTGAAGTAAATTCATTCCGCATTTGCCATGTTGGGATATAGGATGTTTACATCTGGATTCGCGCGCGAAACAAAAATCCCAACAGAAACCTTTTCAGGTGCAAGCAGACGGCAAGTCAGGTAATTAGGTCTGTTACATAAAGCAGTTCCTATGCATCTACTCAAACACATGATATGATGGGAACGGCAAGTCTTGTCCAAGTGAACATCTAACAAGGCAACTGTTAATCATTTTCAAAATCAACAATATCCATCAACGACGAATTTACTAGAGGAAAAATTGTGAGCGATGTATTTCTTTATTTCTTATTTTCAAACGCAAAAACTTGTCGCCATTCATCGCCTGTGTTGAAACGATCTCAGCCGAATTGCCCCTCACAATAAAATTAATATTGAAGGGGGAAAAAAAAAAATGATAATAAGTATGTACTAACTGTTGACTGTGCACTAAAACCGTTTATAGTATTAGTTGCCTACTGTTGCGGTTATGAGCATGATCAGTTTAGTTATGTGCTGGGTTTCTATTTCTTTATGGTTTTCAGCGGTACGTGGTGATTATGAAATGTAAGCAGATGATGTGTATTGCTTGATTTGAATATTCAGAGACTCGTTTAAGAAAAATCTTGGATCTATTTCATAGGTGAAGAATTCAGTTGTATGACTGAGACATTGTTGAAATTTAGTAGGGTTGTAGGCAGTGGCGTAGCGGGCAATTTGACAACGTTGTATTAGTCCATTTAAACCCATGTTAAAGGTCGAATGCGAAGGTGTTCACCGAACACCCAATAGTTCGATCTTTTCAATGGGTTTAAATGGACGAATTGAAACGTTGCCAAATCGCACGCTACGCCGCTGGTTGTAGGGTAGTTAGGTTAGAGTAATTTAGAAAATCTTAGGTCAGGTAGCTCCTGCCTTGTTTTCTAGGATCAGATGCCACCGTTGGTTCTGTTCCAACTGATTTGAGCGTGTTCTGTCCTAATGAAAATCGTCTAAGTTTTACCCTCAACTCTAACCCTTATTCACTCTCATGAGGCTAATAGTAAAACCTAAAATGTATTATTGACATTTTGGCTATAAATTTTATAGATATTTGTCATTGAAAATATTTGTGATATGGCGTAAGCTAGATATATGACAGGTGGATTGCTGTACAGTGACTGACAAACAGTTTCAAATTTTTTAACTCTTAATATTTTGTTCTTTGATTCTTTTTCAGAAATGTTTTGTTGGGGGCGGGACTAATAGAAGAGGCGTTGGAATTGAAAAATTCTTCGCTAAAAATGTACCGATCTTCAAAATTTTATCTCTTGTCAGTAAGTATGAACTCATACTTTACCATTCAATTGTATATCCTGAAGATCAATGAGTCAATGATTGTATTTAATTGTATCGGTTCTAAAATGTATGTTACATCACACAGTTGTACAACTATTCGTAATTGATAGAAAATCTTGTGGGCCCTGTCTTTCATTTTTTTGTTCCATTTCAACATGCTCATGACCAAGCTTTTTTTTTTTTCTCACATGATCCTGCACCCCCAGATCTAGCTTTATACCTTCAAAAAAGCTAGTAGGCTGATGCACTGGTTTGGTTCTAAAAGAAGAAGCACAAATTGTGAACAAGGTCCATATAATACAGGTCAGTCACTCCGGTTACGAAAACGCGTCCGTTCTGCGCATCGGGGCGAAAAGGAGCGGGAGTTCAAATTAACGTGTGTTTAAATGGGGGAAAGCACTCATTTTAAGTGTAAAGTTCAGGCAGCACACGATGATTTTAATCAAACTAACCGTTTGAGAATCATAAATAGTGCTTGTAGATTAGTAGGAGCCCATTCATAAAGCTTTAATATTATTTATTCTATTTTTAAATGATTTTTAAAGAGTGGGTACGAATACCGGCAGATCGGCTTCACCCGTGATCCGCTGATTCACTCGTACCTCATTGATTTCTTTACCAAGGGGTGTTATTTTTTGTTTGTGCAGTTAATAGACCTCTTTACCTTCATGTACACACAATTTCATCTCAAAATATAAGAATAAATCACGGTTAATGGCTGCTTGCTTAGCGGTCTGCAGTGTCGCCGCTGCACAAACTGCATATCTAGCAGCCATTAACTGTGATTTCTTCTTATATTTTGAGTTATGATTTCGTGTACATGGAAGTAAAGACGTCTAATAACTGCGTAAACAAAAAAAAACACCCCTCGGTAAAGAAATTAATGAGATACGACAGTGAATCAGCGGATCACGGGCGAAGCCGATCTGCCGGTAGTCGTACCTAATCTTTAAAAATCATTTAAAAATAGAAAAAATAATATTAAAGCCTTATGAATGGGCTCCTACTAATCTTCAAGCACTATTCAAGACTCTCAAACGGTTAGTTTGATTAAAATCATCATGTGCTGCCGGAACTTTATACTTAAAATGAGTGCTTTCCCCCATTTAAACACACGTTAATTTGAACTCCCGCTCCTTCTCGCCCCGATTCAACCGGCACCGATGGGAGCGGGGCAGCGCTCTGCCGCGGAGCGAGACGAGGAAGCTGCGCAGTGACTGACCTGTAGTATATGGACCTTGATTGTGAAAAAAGCAAAATTTTATAATCACTTAATCCTATGAACATGTATGAATGCGGTTTCCAACAGTCTTCCAGCCTGCCGAAGTACAAATGTGGTTCAGAATAATAAATCGTTCAATAAATATACAGCGACTTGGCTAGAAGGAAATTTTAGAAGTTACATTAAGCAGATATATGATCAACACAAAATCCCTTGATTTATGATTTTTACTAATTGTTACAGATCAACAATTGCCAAGAAACTCTATAATTAGAGAACTTTCAAAAGAAAATTCAAAAGAGGCAGACAAACCAACCATGCAGCAATTTCCTTCATTTGGGCAATTTTGGGCGCAAAATCCTTTTCAATTACAAAGTAATCGGATGCCACCACAGCCATCCTCCAGCATGGTAAATGTTAAAATTCTATTTTCTTTTTCCTTTTTTATACTGTGTATGCACTTGAAAAAAGTATAAAGAGAGGGGGGGGGGGAAGAAAAAGAAATCTGATTAAAAAAAATATTGTGTTTTCAGCATTTATATGTTTGAGTTCAAAAACTTGATTCTTCCTACACTTACATTGAAAACTGCTGAACACAGTTGCAACCAAATTTTGTCTCTATTTTCTATTTTTGAAGATTTTGTTTTGATTTTAGGGTTTTGTATTAATGAAGCAGTTAAGATGATTTCAGGGTTGATTAGTTCGAACCGTAGACAGCATGTTGCACTGCTCCAAAAGTAAACATTTTTCGGCTATAATTGACGAATTTACGCTAAAAACACAAATTTGAGGAACGTCAGCACCTGCGAGCATACTTCAGGACCCTCAAAGTTTCAAGCTGAAACACTCACAAGTAAAGCTGGAAATTGTGAAGTACGAAAATTCGCAGAAGCCTCAATGAGTGCGAGTGAGGCAGATAGGCTTATTATAACTTGCACTCATTCTCACTCACTAAGCTTTAAGTGGAAGATTTTCTTAATTTACGTCTTTAATATTTTATCCCGCATCCGCCATGTTGGGATATAGGATGTTTACATCTGGATTCGCGCGCGAAAAAAAATGTAGGACATGATCCGCGAAATTTTTATTCTGAAATGCCAGTGGAATAAAAGTGAGGCCGGAAACTAAGATATCTTTCCAGAATTTACAGAAATAAATGAGTTTCGACACAAATCAACCAAATCCGCCGTGTTGGGATACAGGACCACAGCGTTGCCTATTGGTTCCGTTAGATTCTAAACTTGCTTCCATTGGCTCTTACGGGAGTTTCCGTTCTCATTGTATTATTCTGTGGCGAAGCGGTAAAAAAGTATGTTTGTTCTGTGGCATGCCGAAACAAGCGGGAGAAGTAGACTCTCTTCCGGATGAGTCACTACTGTGATCTCTGCGCGACGAGAAGTGTCATCTGAAAAGAAGCAAATGCGATGAGACGGTTCATTTGAATCGATCAAAAGTTCATTGAACAACTGTGAGGGTTACAATGAGTTCATCATTCCATTGCTACAGAACAGTTAAATAGTCGACGAATATTTGAAGAGTACGATGAGAACTTTACCCGAGAAAGGTGTGTTGATTCGACTTCTTCCTCGCAATGGGTCGAGACGGATAAAAAGTTCCGCTTGACAAACAAAGAAAACATAAAAATAAAATCTCTTAACGTTCAAAAATTTATCAACGCGAAAGTGATCTTTCGAAGCATTTCAGAAAGGTTGCCAAATAGTGCAGAAAAGCTGCCTCATTTCCTTTGAAGTAAATGGGATGTACACAACGTTTTTCTTGGAATTTCGTGCACTTGACTTTCCATCTCACTTTCAAAGAAAACCCTGTAAGCTCCTAGGAAATGATATGAAAAAAAGAAGAAGATTCTTGACATAACTTTCATTTGACTCGGCTAAAACAAGAATAAATTCAAGGTTTTAGCAGACATCTCTCCTCCGTTTTCTTCTTTGTTCCGGCGTAATGTGCGAGATGGGGTGGGAGGAGAGGGCCAGCGAATAGGTATTTAACTGGTGGCTGCGTCTGACGTATTTTCCGGGCGCAGATGAAATTATCTCTTGCCGATTGTTTTTCCGTTACGTACAGTCGACTTCTTAGATTTTGGCTCAGGTAGGCCACCTGTAATACTTATCACTACGAATTTAAGCATTGTGGGTTGCCTACGTCAGTCGACGTCTTAAATTTTGGCTCAAGTAGGCCACCTACAGTACCTATTACAATGAATTTGAGCATTGTAAGTTGCCTACCAGTGCCAAAATGTTAGGCGTTGACTTACATTATTGATTCGCCGACTGTACACATAAGTACCACATAATTTCGCATTTTGGTGACTCGAGCTCAAATTGCATGTTTCATTCAACGTTGCTGGATCGGCGAAACGTTAATAGCCGTGCCGTGATTACACAATCGATATACAGCTGAAACAGTGGCGTGGCGTGCAAAATGTTTTCATTTAAACCCATGTTAAAGTTCCAATGCGAACGAATTTCATTGAATAACCGATACTTCAATACTTGCCATAGGTTTAAATCAAGGCTATAGATAATACAGGTCAAGGTAGATTAAAGAAGGTATGTGCATAACTCGCTCGCGCCGCCCGTAGCCGCTAGAAGCGCTAACAACTTTTCAAAAAAATGACGTCATGCGGGTGAAATGAGAATCCACTCTGATTGGCTGGTCGGTGAGGAAACATACCCTGATTGGTTGGCATATAATCGCCAGCCTATCACAGTGATTTCACCCGCATGACGTCATGAAGAAATGTGAACATAGTTTGAAGCAGCTGCTAGCGGCGCGAGCGAGTGTTGCACATACCTTCTTTAATCTACCTTGAATACAGGTATGCTCATCCGATTTTGCGCCACAGATTCAGTGGCGCGCAGTTCAAAATAACTGCAGCCAAGATGGCCGACAAATGCAGAAAACGTTGGGCGATACTCGGCGTCGCCCGGGTGAGTCGGAGTGTTTCCTGCTTTTGTCTGCAGTGATTTGAACTGCGCGCCACTGAACCTGCAGCGCAAAGTCAGATGAGCCTACCTGTATAACCTACAATAACCTGAGATTTAAATAGACGAGGTGCAACATTGCCAAATTGCACGCTACGCCACTGAGCTGAAAATGTGAGGTATTTCCCCGAGCATAAAGAACGAGACACCGAAGAGGACTGCGTAAAACCTAACAAGTAGTTAAGGATTTTCTGACCTTAATCCCTAGTTTCATGCACGACCATACGACCAATCTGACTTGGAGGCTATCAGCTGAAAGAGAGCTTCCTACCGACGCACTTTGTTCTGCTCTGAGACCGTCGAAAAGAGGCCAAATAAGAGACCGTAACTTTCTCATCAAGTCATTATTTACGAACTTTCAAGATCAATTTCAATCACAGAAAACATTCACAGCACGTAATTGAAACTTAGAAGTATCAATGAAAAGTATTAAATTAAGCTTTGAAAGCAGAAAACTATGATTTTTGGCTACGTCTTTTTTTTTTAAAGAAAAAAAAAAAAAAAAACGCTAACCATGGTGCGACTCTTCCACTTTTTTTAGGGGCTATTTTTAGGTGCTGTTTATTCAATAAAATGGTCCGTTCTTACAATTAAGGAGTAAAATACTGTAAAGAAATGACGCCTTTCCGAGAAAACTGGCAACAGCGGCAATTTTCTTTCTAAATTAATCCTACGGTCGAGATTTTCTTTCGATTCCTATTTTTATTATATTTCTTTATTTTTATCTTCCATCCTCGCCTCTCGTTATTTACAGTATTGCGTTTCGATTGATTTAGACTCACAAATGCTGGAGGGGTTCCGGTTGCGAGACTCTCGCTCTTCGCTTATCGACTTAACCTACCTCAACCCCTCCGCCCCTCCCACCTTCAACGAAATCGATTAGAGCTGCCCGATACTTGGGGATCGGTTCATGACCGGCTATTAATCTTCTGACCCGCAATTGATCTTGGAATCTAATTATCTAATTCAATTCGGACTTAATAGTTGGGAGGGGGAGTCTCCGGAGTCCATCAAGTTGACCACCGCGTGATACCCCAAGACTACTCACGTAAATGAGATCTTCGAGGGAGGAAAATAAAAATAATGAAGAGTGCAAACATTCCAGTTGAAATAATTGCGAGAGTTATCTTACAATTCATTATACAAATGTACAGTTTAATATAGACTTGTAGTTGTTCAAGTGCCGCCTCCCACATTATCCAAAGTCATTTTCGAAGCGGAATAGAGGTAAAACAGTTTCTTACTAACACATTTTGGTTAAATGCTGTTTTTGATTGGTTCAAAACAACCGTACTGCATGCGGTATAACTTTAAAGCATACCAAATCGCAAGAAAGCAGATTACGAGCAAAGATCAAATCGACATAGATGAATCGCCATGGACCCTTGCAGTTTCAACAAATGACACTTTCGATGATTGATTCTTTCAGGGAAAATACAGAGAGAATAGCACTAATTGCGATTCGTTCTCAAAATTATTTGATACTTAGTCGTTTAAAAATACGACTTTAAGACGTAAATCCTTACCAATATTTAAGACTAATTTTCATGCTTGAACGTCAGTCATGGATATAGCAGTACATTAATGAGTGGTAAAAAGAAAAGAAACGGAGTAAAAATGTTGACAAGGATCAACGTCAAAACAGCATTTTTAAATGGCTAAATAAATAAACTAGAGGCCAGTGGCCGCTTCGCGGCCAAGCGATCCATTTCGCGTCTTGAGCGTGATTTTTGTTTATTGGAGTCAAGACTTTGACTTCCACCCCTCCCAACCCATTCAACCACTCCCTAACTCCGCTTGCTATTCGCCTATCTAATCTTGCTTCGAAGAACGAAATCTAAAAACTTACTCTATGTATGTTGTTCCTGGAATACTAAACTGGTATTTTCTCAAGTACTTTACGCCAAATGTTAGAAAACAGGAGTCGTCATTTGGAGGCACATAAATAGCCAGACACCCCCCCCCCCCAACATGAAACTGAACAATTCTAGGGGTAGTCGTTCTCAAAAGCGTCCGATGCAAAATCGCCAATTTTTTTTGGCGCTCATGGAGACGCCATAACCCTCAGAATCGGCGCATTTGGATGCACCGTAGCGCAAGTGGAGTATACGATAAAAACTATACAGAGAAAAGTGGTAGGGGAGAGAAAGAGACAGAGTGAGTGAAAAACATGCAATCACAATAAAATGAAAAGTTCTGGATAAGCAAACAAATAAGCATATGATCGAGATCGCATATCTACGATCACCTATCATTGAACTGACGTGACAATATGACATTGCGTTTCAGTAAATCAAAAATCTATCCGTTCGAAGAGAAGAGAAACTTTGTGCGGGAAAAGTAAACCTTTTTCAAACAGCCCTATATTAACGACAAAACTTTTTCTAAAGAGGCTGGTTCGAAAATTCAAGCAAACTTCATCTAAGATTTTAATTTTTTTAGTTTTTTGTACGTGGGGTAATTTACACCCCCTATTATCTCTGTAATCAAAAGTTAAAATTTTTAAATTATTTTGACATGTGCGGATAAATATATGACCTGCTTCTTACATTCATCGTACTGACGCAAATCACTTTTGAAAAGGAGACAGAGGCATAAAAAGTTCCCAATTTTTACTGCTGCATGTATGAAGCAACTTTTGGGAACTTTTTGTCGACCAATTCCCTCTCTAGCTTTCATCGACTTTATTGCATTGACATCCTAGCCAAAAATAACTGGTGAGGACACTAACTAATTTTCTCCTTCTCTCTCTACATTTTATTTTGCGCTTTTGGGGTAATTCTTTTAGCGCTTTTGGACAATAGATTTCGCAGCAAATTGCCGTTGTTTGGCTACTTTTTCAAAAATTTCTTGGGGCATTTGGTGTATGTTTTTAGCGCTTTGGGCTCATCTTTTTTTTGGATTGACGCTTTTGAATGATTGCCTTTCCCCCCTTCAAAATGACGAAATTTCTATTTTCGAGAATTTTTTTAGACCACTCCATGAGTCCCAAGATTGTATGACCAGTGAACAGCTGCTGGCAGCGGATTTTAGCGTTCGACGCGACGTGACGGGTCCATTGGACCCAGTTCCGACAGGCATCTAGGGCATCTCAACTTCACCATTGAGTTTTAGTGTGAAGTCAACGGTTAGCCAAAAAATACATCAATAATGCACTCATCGGTCGCATTCGGTTGTGACAGAACTCGCATAGCGTACTCCAATTTATCTCACCCTCTCTCCCGTGACCTCCAATCCCCATGCACCTATACCTATCTCTTTCTAGGGCCGTAATTCGTACACGGGGCCTTGTTTTACGACATGTTAGTATTGTTAGCATCAACATCGCATTAAAAAATCGAGGAATTCGTTTCTGCCAAAAAATATTTCACAAAAGATGTCTCTACACAAGTTTTTTTTTTTTTTTTTTTAAATTAGAGTATATCAGTACATGGGGGTTATGTGAGAGCAAGAGAGACAGTTTATCTTTATTTGGAACGCCCATTATCGGATGACGTCATCTCCAAGTTATCACTAAAAGCACCGTCTATTTCGAGATAAACGTAGTGACTGGCCCACTAATATTACTGCACAGCTTAAAAAATAACAGGTATATAATCAAATGAACCATAAAAAAGTACATACTCAAGGCTCAAGAGATCTATCGAAACTTTTTTTTAAATAAGAAAAAACAGACCTTGAAAACATCATAACCTCGCCAAAATGCGAAGTAACATACGAAAACAGCTCAAATCGCCAACTCAAAATTGAAAATATCTGTAACCATATTCTTCTTGGTTACTTGGCAGTATTCTTGGATGAATCACTTATACATTTAAAGTAAACGACACATTTTCAACAGGAAACCAATTATTAACTTTACTCAGGAACATTCGAAAATATATGTATTATTAATATAAGAAAAGTTTAACCACCGTCTCAACTTATCAATAATAACCCCAATCATTTAATTTCTATAAAAATTCTCGAAACCTAGCTCTTTGTTGGGTTACAATCGAGGTATCGAATCAATGCACCGATCTCATCAAGTCATCACTCGTTGATTGTACTATTCTGTAAATCTGAATAAATGATAAGTATCGGAGCTCTATACATCGCGTATACAGCAACCTCGTCAAGCCATCGTCAATCGATGACTGTACAGTTCTGCCGGATTGAATATAAAATGTACACATTTTTCATTAAGTCTTAAGTACCTGTATATTTTTCAACACATCTAGCAGCACTGTGACTGTCCCATCGTGCATAATCTACGTAAAATAAAAATGGATAAAAAGTCGAAAATATACGTCGATATAATGAAGTCGCTATTAAAATGCGTCTATCCGAATGGTTTGCCTTCCGCGCTAAAAACATATGATGACGATCGCCACGGTAACGTCAAATCGCTCGATCAAATTAAAAAAAAAAAATTGACAGAGCATCACGTTTCTCGCTCACACGCGTACATAATCGTATGCTCTTCCGCACGTATGCATTTAAAAAAGGACGACAAAATCTCGCTTCTCTCTCCCACCCTTGCAAAACGAACTGATTCGCATCCTTTTCGCACTCGCACAACTTTTTGAAAGAAAAGTTTTTAGCATTTTAAAAAGGGACGCGGGGCTCGTACGGAAAAACTTATATTTTTCCCGAAGCATTGGAGCCGAGCCCGACCGATCGGTACCAGGCCCCTCCCGAATGGTTCAACGGTTCTCCGGGAACTTAGCTTCATTCTTGCAAATATAATATAGCTTTATTCTTGCAAATATAATATAGCTTCATTCTTGCAAATATAATATAGGATTATTGATAAGAAATCTGTAAAACAATGCCATTATGAAGTGATACGAATCATATCATATCAATACATCAAATCATACTTTTTTTTATCAGAATCTAATTGTCCTATCTTCATTTTGTTTTTTTTTAAAATGACCAGAAAATTAATCTCTATCTCTGGTATTAAAATTAAACATGAGCAATGCTTACTGTTGAGGCGCGCTCTAGTGGCCGAACACGCTCATACACGTCGCTACGGATATGTTGCAGAATATGAAAAGGTCGAAGAACGGAACCTCTCAAAAGAAGAATCTTAACGTGTTTTAAAACATTTAATTTGACATTGTTGCTAGACGCAACACTCACTCTTCCGATAAGAATCATTTAAACTCAACAAATACAAAAAATCAGCTTTTTTTATTTTGGGTAAAAGCTCATGTGCCTTCAATAATATTTCATAAAGTTACTACCACATGATATCAACGTAAATATTAATGCACATAAAAAGTCTCAAGTCTGTAGCTCAATTAGTTCCTGAGAAAAGTGTACGCATAAAGTCGACACAAAATGACATGCCTTTAAATGGACCCCCTTTTCTTGCCTTTTAAGTTTTTTTAAATTTACAATTTTCAAAATTTGAAACGCTAAAACAGTTTGCCATTCTTTGAAATTTTGAACGATTTTGGCTTTGGCGAAAAAGCGTAAAAATAGCTATCCAACGAGTACGAAACCATTTTTTATTGGGTTATCTTGTTTTGATCTTTGACATTTGTTTCTAAATTTATTATTTTTAAAATAATGTTCCGGTGCCCCTCATTATTTAATTAAATCCCTTAATATTTATTTTCAACGTGCGCTGTGTATGAAGAATAAGAGTCTATAGAGTAATTTTACAGTCAAAGGTCTTTTTTTCCTAATTTTTGTATTTTTAAAGTCTTAGCGCAATGTAAAGTTAAAGGTCTTGTTTCCTAATTTTTGTGATATTCGGAGAGATCTCTTAACGTCCTTTTTAACGATCACAAAGCAGAGTTTCATGATGCTACAAGTGTCATTTGAAATGTTTGGATGTGGCAGAAGAGGTTAGGAAAAATTGTATGAATTCAATTATGATTTGTTTTTTGTTTTTTACTTTTGTTCGTAAGCCTACGTCCTAACTTTTCAGTTACTGAAAACTCCGCATACTGTACCAAGTAACCTACAATAATGAAGTTTTATGGAGCTAAATTTGACTACATCGCAATTGGATAATGTTATTTGGTTGTGACCGTTGAACGCGTACTTGGCAAGGGCTAAACAAACAAAATCCGAGTAGACCTGAGAAAATAGATCAGCGTTTTGCATATCCTAACGGCTGGCCGGCGCGGGAAAGCGCCACACCACGCTGCTTCCCTCTTGTCAAGCCAAAGGCGATAATGTTGGTTGACATTGTCATACTTCCCTTCGTCATGCACCCTTCTCTGCTTTCGTGAACTCTTTTCAAGCGAGGTGAAGCGTGAATAAACGAAATTTATACTTTAAAAGTTTGTAACCGATAAAATGCCCATCCTGATAGCTTTTTGAAAGCTAACGGTAATAATTTAACCGAAGATGCTACCTATTGGAAGATTTTAGTAAATTCTCTCGATTGCTCTTACGTAGTTTGCTCTTTATGCCTGCGATTCCCCACTTAGGATTAGCGGAGATCTACATACGATAGAAACGAAGATTCGGGTTGATGAGAAAGTATTCCTAATTAGGAATAGATCAGAAATAATTTTTGGGTGAATTTCGTAGAAATGGAGGAGAGTTGAGTCTCAAAAAAGAACAACTCTCAGAAATCTTCACCTTTGATCGATCTTTGCAATCCTCTTTTTAAAGCAAAAATCAGCTGAATATCTGCGGGCATTTCACCAGCGTACTGTTAGTAGAGGTAGTTTCAGAAGTGTAGGCGGACCTAGACCGATAATCTTTGGAATTTGTCAACATTATTTCTGATATTACTCGATGAAAATGAATAAAAATGAAATTGAGAGTTCACTTTTCAATGACGGAAACTTTCAGTAGCGTACGCAGGAGTTTGTCTTTCTCTCTCTTGCCTCACTAGAACACTTGTGTTAGAAAAGGACAAGAACAGGGGCTAAAACGTGACTTCAGCCCCTATTTCTTTCCTTTTCCGGCACATACATTCATACGGGAGAAGAGAAAGACAGACAAATCCCTGCGTACGCTACTGGAAACTTTAAACACAAAAGAATAAAGTCAGGAGCAAATTCGGTATTGATTTGAAGGAATGAAAGTTGAAAATTCGACAAAGATTATGGTTTTGGTCCGCCTACACTTCTGAAACTACCTCTACCTGTCCCCCTTATCTAGTTGCAAAGATGCCTCTTCATTTCATCTTAAACAACATCCGTTTCCGTAGGTGGTCCGCGACATCACCTACCTCTCCCTCACCTGGTTCACGGACAGCAAGAGGTTTATAGGGAAACACTGTCTTATTTGGTTAAAACACTATAGGAAATGGTTATTTTCTTGCTTTTTCGGTGCATTTCCTAAATATATCAAAAAAGAATGATTAGTCACTAAATAACAATGCGATAACTTGTAGAGACGATGTCTAATTGGTCAATTCAAATATCCCGTTTCTTCAATCGCTCATCACAAGTCTGTCTCCGAAATACGGCAACTGTGCTGTCTGCCCGGTGCACGATACTTGTAATCAGCGCCTTATCCTAAACGCTCCCCCCCTCCCCCTAGAGTCGTTCCACGGTGAATTTATGACAGGAGCAAGCGGGATCCTCTCCGGAATTATTTTGAAATATGCACACCACGTGCGCGCGCCTCGGTTTCTGCTTCTTTTCGTTTTGCCGGATGCTCGAATGATGACTTAAATTCCCCTCCCTCCGTAAGCTGTGCGAGAATCGTATCGTTCATGATCAACAGATTACCGTGCGGTAAAACGGACCGTTTATGAGAAGTATCAAGATTTATTGCTCTCGAAATCTGTAAAAGATTGTTCTGAATCCTCAAATTGGTGCAAAAATTATTGGTAACAGATGTTTTGAGGCAAGCAAATAATTAATAAGGCCGCGAGCAAATGGTAAGAAAAAAAGGAACTCACTTTCAATTGCAAGGCTTTTACTAGACAAAATAATGATCGAAAAAATAAAACCAATGCAGACCCTCCGGCCACAACTGCCCCTTGGCGATCGATATCTAAGCGCTACAAGTAGGGAGATTTTAAGAGGTCTATGGGTAAATACACAAAAAATTTCATGTATAATAAAAGTTTCACGTAAAGAAAAAATTTCACGTGAAACTTTTATTATACATGAAAACTTTTTGTGTATTTACCCATAGACCTCTTAAAATCTAATAATAAGTTTCACGTATAAAAAAAAAAAAAAAAAAATTACGTTAAAAACACACCCTTGCAACAAAAACAGTATTCCATTTCAACTTTGTAAACCAATTCCGCACTGCACTCGCGTCTTTTAATTGAATTCTTCTCGTCAGCAAACTGAAGAAGCATTTAACGTTCAGTTACGATTTCCGTTCATTTTTATACTCATCTGCGATGATTCGCTTTCTTCAAACAAAGTAGTATAGACACATTAATTCTCTTGAAATGAACGTTTTGAACGAGAGAGAGAGGAAGTGAGGGGGTACTGGGTATACACCGGTTAACACGCGCAAATTCACCGCATTGTTAAAAAATAATGTAACCGGTGGTTTTTTTCTTTTTTCCCATGCAATCTAGGTATATAAATAGCTTCTTTCAATGTACTTCGTAGATAATTCGGGTGAGTTTTGGAGTGTTTTGTGGATCACGAACATACAAAAATAAAGATTCATAAACTCTAATAAAATACTAAGCTCAACTGCATCATGATCCAATTAATTCAATCAGCATTTGGACATCAATTTGTATTTAAAGTTACGCTTGCAAATACTGTAGCAGATATCAACAGTCTTCTTTCGCTAGTTCAAAATGAAGTGACCACATTTTTATCAAAGGTTTTGGAAGTGACCAATTTAAATTTTAAAGTACTATTTGAGGTTCATTGTCAGTATGTTCATGAAATTACGCGGGAGGCGATGACAAAAATTCACAGTTCATCCATATTTACGCTTTACTCTATTGCAGATGTAAGCGAAGTGTATGACACTGCGGTACTACTCATTAAAAACGAGGAGACTGAGTTTTTTTCGAAGAAAAGTCAGTGGACTCTTATTTCTTGTGATTATTTAATAATTAATTTGTACAAATATCTCCCTTTCGAGAGAAAAAAATAGTCAGTTTTTAGGCAATGTGCACGATTGAGACTGCATTTTCGATCACAAGTTTACGCCAAAAATATGATAAGCGTAAGCTTACCGTCCGTAATTGTTGTTTGAGACATTTTTGCATGTTGTGCAGTTTAATTACTCTCACTGAATACACATACCTTTCTCACCAAAAAGTTCTCAACTAAAAACACAAAGTTTATTAGAAGTTTATTATTTTTTAAAAAGAAAAGTCAGTGAACCGTGCAGTTTACAGCTTATAAAGAGCAGTAGCTTTTTTTTCTACTTCCATTCTGCTCCGGTCATCATGGAAGTCATCATAGATTTTCAGGGATTTAAAAACGGTGACACTTTCATCTGCAAAGAGTTGGCGTTCGCATCCATCGACGGAACATTGTTGGATCATTACATGTTTGAAACTCCTCCATGCATTCGATGTTACTCGAAGGACAACGCTTGGCTGACAGAGAATCATCATAAATTACGTTGGACAGACGGTGACGTTCCTTATTATAAAATCGTGGATATTCTTCAACGAATCGCAGGAGAAACATACATTTTTTTCGTTAAAGGAGAAGAGAAAAAACGATGGTTGACACAATTTTTACCTTTTCACCCGAAAATTGATATTTTGACGATCCTACCCTCACTAAGATCAAGTGCATATTCATTTCAGCCTTGTTGCAGCTATTTTCACGGATGCTGTGCATTACAGAATGTCATTAAATTGAGAAATTACATCAACAATGGTGCCTATTCCAACCACTAAAATGCAGGATACGGACCTAACCGAGGAAGAGTTCCTTTTAATTCCTCCTCACTTGGTTCTAAAAATTTTCGACATAGCTTGCTACAAAGTCTGGAAAAAACTGCCTTCAACCTATCAAAATAGAAGCGATTTCAAAAGTGAAATCTGGCGTTTGAATCATTGTCCTGAAACCATGAACGGAGCGAGCGAAAAAGAGTGCACGATCTGTTTGCAAAATCTTATGTCAGTTTTCTGAAAACAAGATGGCGTAGGCTGGCATAAAAACGTGTACTGAAGAACAGAAAAAATCACAGTCGTGCTTCAACCTGTCTCACTGCGCTTCCGCTCTCAAATCAACAAAACCAAGTTTCTGTAATGTAAATAAGGCGTATTGATTGTATATAAGTGGTGTAAAAACGTTAGTTCGAGTTAAATGCTTGTTATACCTGGAAAGAGGAAGGTAGCTGGTAGAGGTGTTATTAACTCTCTTATAGATAAGCTTCCTTTCGGTGTACATATCCCTGGATATTCGTTCTGTGGACCCGGAAGTGACATCGAGCATTTGCTAGATGTTAAAGGGAAGAACAAATTAGACGACGCATGTAAAATCCACGACATAGCATACTGGAAACACTCGGACTTGAAAACAAGACATAAAGCAGACCAAAAACTGATTGAAAGTGCTTGGAACCGATTCAAATCTAGTGACGCTACGCTTGGAGAAAAAGCCGCTAGCTATTTAGTGACAAATATTATGAAAGCAAAATTAGCGATGGGTGCAGGCCTCAAAAAACAAGGACTCAAGCGTCGAAAACCGATGAAACGAAAAATTGCAGGAATGAGAGTAATACCGCTACCTCAAAAAGGTGGTATACTTCAGTATATTTTGCCTCTTCTCGCTGGACTCAGTAACATTGGATCTGTAGCCTCGAGTGCAAATGATGTAATTAAAGCAATCCAAAAGATGCGCGGAAGTGGAATTAAACAAAAAGCAGTCCTCGCGCCATTCAAAAAAGGCTTCGGACTTTATTTAAAACCATATAACCCAAACTGTTAATGCCCTTGGATGGACATGCCATGACTAACTGGGAGCTAATGAAGTATGTGAGACTACTGAAAATAAGAAACTTTCGAGGCGTTTTTTCAAGAGACGAGCTATCTCTAATAACCCCGCACAAAAACGAAACAGGAATTCTGAATTTAGATGTTTCAGGTAGTTCCGGTACGCACTGGGTAGCTTTTTCAAAAAAAAACAACAATATCACATATTTTGACAGTTACGGTCTCCGACGACCACCTGAAGTCTTGCAATATTTCAAGGGCAATAAAATTAATTATTCTAACGAAAAGCTCCAAAATTATAATTCTCCAAACTGTGGACAGTTGTGCCTAAAATTTCTAATAAAAGAGGTAGGACAATGACAATTTTTTTCATTCAACATGTCGATGTCATTTACTCTTAAAGGACAGGATTCTATCCTGACTGCCAAGTTTTTTCCTCCCATTAAACTGGATGAAAATGTCTCGTATTTTATTGGTTTAGTAGATTTTGAAACATTCAATAGTATACCGAATATTCAGGCTGGCAACGATAAATTTTTCTACGACTCGAAATTCTTGACATTTCCAACAGGATCTTACGAAGTGGAACAAATTGATAAGTTTCTGAAAGAGCAACTTGGTAATGATGCAATTGAATTAACTGCTAACACTGCTACGTTAAAATGTGAACTGAAATCAAGACATGTCATCGATTTCACACAAAAAGAAAGAATTGGACCGCTTTTGGGATTTAAATCGAATGTTCTACAGCCAAACATACTACATGAATCTGATGAGCCAGTTCAAATATTTGGAATCAATGCTATTCTGATCGATTGTAGTTTGGTCAGTGGAGCCTATATAAATGGAAAGGAAATACATACAATCCATCAATTCGCACCGGTGACGCCTCCTGGCTATAGAATAATTGAGGTGCCGCAAACAGTCATTTATTTGCCCGTCAATACGAAATTAATTGTCAGCGTTACGGTGAAATTGTTGGATCAAGACGGAAATTTGCTGAATTTAAGAGGAGAAACAGTCACTGTCAGACTGCATTTAAGGCATGGGATTTCAGTTTGAAAAATATAAAAAGGGTGATTACCTCCCGTCAGTCATCAGTTACGACTTGTCGTCAAAGAGTCTAACTTTGGCGAGCCAATTCACTTTGAAACGTCTTGGATACAAACTAAAAAATGAGTCAAATTCTTCAAATTCAAACGCGTCCCGTTTTCGATACCTCAATCACGAAAATAGAGGAACAAACTATTAATCCCGGAAATCCGCAAGCTCTCGAGAATAATGACGTCATTCATATTGCAGTGAATCAATCTGATTCTTTAACTCTTTTGAAGGACAGCTTTTTGTGATTTCGGGTAAAATTAGAAAGAAAGATAAACCGAATGAGGCTCCAGCAAATACTACTTTAGCAAATGCAGGTATACTGCATTTGTTTAATCGAGCCGAGTTAAAGATCAACAATCAAACTGTGGAACAAGTAATAGAACCGGGGTTGACCTGTATCTCAAAAATTTACGCCTGTTACAATGAAGGAAGTGCGCGCCAACTTGGAGCAATGGGATGGAACGAAGAGGAACACATCATATCCGACAACGGTGATTTCACTGCCACCGTTCCATTTAAAGTTCTATTTGGACTTGCGGATGACTTTACGAAGGTGTTGGTCAACGCTAACATAAAAATAATTTTAACTCGTGCAAGAACGAATAATGATGCCCTGGTCCTCAAAAGACCTGAAACGAAAGAAGACTGCGTTCTAACTTTGACTAAAATTCAGTACAGACTTCCTTTTGTATCAGTTGACGATGCTCACAGATTAGAACTTTTGAAACTTATAGAGAAAGATAAAGCACTTCCTATAACTTTTCGATCGTGGGATCTTTATCAAATTCCGGAGCTGCCGCAGACTAAAAAACATTCCTGGACAATCAAGACATCCTCGCAGCTTGAAAAACCTAGGTTTATTTTACTTTTCTTTCAGACTGAAAGAAGTGGAAAGTTGGAGAAAAGTTCAAGTCAATTTGACCATTGTAATTTGAGAAACGTCAAGCTTAAATTAAACAACGAGTCATTCCCACAAGAAGATTTGGACCAAGATTTCAGCTCAAAGAATTACGGTTTATTCTATCAGATGTATAGTAACTTTGCTGTCAGTTTTTACAATCAACCAGATGCGTCTCCTTTATTGGATTTCGACACCTATAAAACTAAAGCTCCGTTATTCATTATCGATTGCTCGCATCAACGAGAGACCTTAAAATACGGTCCCATTGACGTCCGACTAGACATCGAAGCAAGTCAAACGTTCCCGAGTAAAACCACTGCATCGTGTGTCATTGTTCACGACACTGTTTATGAATATCAACCGCTCACTAATGAAATTAGGAAACATGAAAATTAGGTGCCTAAAGGTACGCTTACCCATCAAGCGATTTGAATTTGAAGGAGGGTGTTTGAAAGAAGGAAAACATGGACAGTTGCTACCTGATAACGTAAGAGCTCTTATTGTGGGACCGAGTAATTGCGGAAAAACCAACCTAGTATTGTCACTGCTACTAGATAAAAATGGCCTGAAATTTAAAAATGTCTACCTTTTTTCCAAATCGTTAAATCAACCAAAATACAATTATTTGGAAAACGTTTTGAGTCAAGTAAAAGAAGTGAAGTTTTTCCGTTTCAGTAATAAAATATTGAAACCAGAAGAAGTGCAACAGCATTCTATTTGCATTTTTGATGACCTAATTACTCAGAAACAAAGTGACATTCAGGATTTTTTCAGTAGAGCCAGACATCGGTCCCTCGATAGCATATACTTGGCTCAAACATACTCAAAAATTCCGAAACAACTAATCCGAGACAACGCTAATCTAATCGCTCTGTTCAAAATGGATATTTTGAATCTCAAACATGCATATGATGATCACGTAGGCTCAGACTTTACCTTTCAAGAGTTTCAGCGAATGTGTTCAAAATGTTGGGATGACCCATTTGGATTCCTTGTGATCAATAAAGAATGCGAGCGAAATAAAGGCAGATATCGGAAGGGATTTGATTCCTATATAAGCATATGATACCAAAAAAAATTGACAAAAAAAAATGGAGAATAAACTCAAAGCAGACATCGTTAAGACTGCAGACGCGGTTCGCAAAAAATTTAGACTGTTGAAAAAAGGGATGGTTGAAGAAGAAGCTGCAGTAAAAAAGCGGTACGAACCTCTACTCAAACCTTTAAAAACAATAATTGATTTAACTAAAGATTCAAATGAAGAAGAAGAAGAAACAAACGTGCAGCTTCCAATTAAAAAACGGGAAATCAAGAAAATTAAAACAGATGAGCCCAAGAATGCAACTAAGTTTGAGAAAAAAGCGCGGACTGCTTATGAAGAAGATATCTATGAAAGTCCAAGTGATGACCCATCTTGGAATGAATTCCGAACCTATGTAAATCAATTTGGTCCACTAACTCAAGAATACATGTACAAAACAATGACGGAAGCCAACGAAAAGTTTGATCATACTTTTGGGGTCAGACCTAACTTTGATACGGATACCTGGTGGATTGGTAACAAAGAAATAGTTTTTGACAAGCAAGATAATATCCATATTGAAAACAAAATGTTTGGTGGAACAAAAGGACTGTTTGAATTACTGTTCAAAAGAATTCCTAACAAAAATTTAATAACTAAATTAGATTTGTCCAAGTATAAAAATATACTTGAATTAACAAACGCGCACAAACAAGGGCACCATCAGGATGCAAAAATTGCTTCAAGTCACGGAGTCAAGTATAAAAGCATTATCTCACCACTTTTTTCCACCGGAAAAGGACTTTTGCCAGTGACGGATAATAAAATTGATTACATACGTTGGAACGACCCGAATGAGTTAGTAGACAGACTAGCCTTACTTATTGCATCAGAACAAGCCGGCAACAAAGGTCACGCAGCGGAGATAGCATCAATCGAAGAAGAACTCAGAGAAGGCAATTTTATAAAATGAAGACTGTGGACAAATTTGGACACTACAGAGGGTACCAAGGAAACAGATCTGGCCCGCCGGGACTCGGATTTGTTGAGGATCGTGATGGAAATTATGACATGATGAGCAAACGTTTGAAAAATGTTAGAAAGGGAACAGATTTGAATGATGTTGCAACAATGGAGCATGTAGTTAAATTATTCGAGTCTGTAGATACAAACAGCAAAAATCTGCAAAGTTTGAATAAAGTAATGATGAATTTAAAAGAAAATTTTTTTGACAATTTTCCAAAAACTCTGGCAACAACGCTTGAAGCAAATAAAACTACCATTTTAGACCCATCGATAAAAAGTAGAATAGATACTATAATCTCAGAAATGAAAGCAGAGTTAAGTAAAACCGTTAAAAATATTATTGAAATGGAGTTTGTCTCGAAAGTTACTAAAATTGAAAATTCCATCAAGCATAGTCAGACTAAAATAGACAAATTGGACAAAGAAATAAAAAAATTAAGGATGATGCGCAATCTGAATTAAAAGCAGTTACAGACATGACGAGATCTTTTGTCTATAAAGTCACTTCGCCATCGTATCAAAGAAACTCAGAGGAGAAAGAAGAGTCAATTCATTTAACACTGAAGAAACCGCAATCATCATGGAGCCACGCTTTCCCCGAAGTGAAAAAAGGGGGATCGTAGACGAGCTACATAAACCTGCCAGGCGTAACTATGCACGCAGACATGTAACTATCAAGAGCCTCCTAGATTTATTTCAAGCCGATATTGTAGATTTGCAGAGCCATGCAAAATTAAATAAAGGATTCAAGTATTTGCTCACTGTAATTGACACATTTTCAAAAAAAGGGTGGGCCATTCCCTTGAAAACTAAAGGAGGACAAGAAGTAAGCGCTGCTTTAAAATCTGTGTTTGAAAAACTGAATCATGGTCCAAAATTTTTACAAACGGATCATGGCACAGAATTTTATAACTCTGCCGTCGCAAAAGTTCTGAAAGAATTCAAAACTGAACACTACAGCTCTTTTTCTGTTTTAAAGGCTTCTATCGTGGAACGTTTTAATAGAACTTTAAAATCATGGATGTTTAAAGAGTTTAGTTACCGAGGAAGTTATGAGTGGCTATCATTCATTGACGAGCTGGTCAAGAGGTACAACGCGCGTATTCACCGAAGCATTGGCTTAGCTCCGCGGGATGTAAACAAATCAAACGAACAATTCGTGTTAAACAAACTGCAAAGCATCAAATTAGCACCGAAAAAAAAACAAAAATTTCAGATCGGTGATTCTGTTCGCATTTCAAAATTTAAACACGTTTTTGAAAAGTCTTACACTCCATCATGGAGCACTGAGGTTTTTATCATTGATAAAGTTGAAAAAACCGTTCCAATAACTTACAAACTTCGTGATTTAAACGGGACAGAAATTAAAGGAGGATTCTACACGGAGGAATTATTAAAAACGCGGTATAAAAACACTTATTTAGTTGAACGAGTTTTGAAAAAAAAAAGGCAAGTTATTGTTTGTCAAGTGGCTTGGATTCGATAGCAAATTTAATCAGTGGGTCAAAGCGAAAGACGTAACAAAATGAAGGTAGCAATTATGCTAATGCTAATAGCGGGAGGCTACTGCTGGTTGAAAGATTTTTTTAACTCGAGCAACGATAATTACTACAAGATTGATGTGATCCGACACTTACAAAGCTGCCTTCCAGATGAGAATGTAAAGGTTTGGGAGGAACGCGTGCGAAATCAAAACGTTATATCCGAAACTTGTTTAATTTTTCACAAGGTCAAGAACTGCTCTTTTTCTTCGTATCAAAACGGCTCCGCAGAATATTTAAATTTACTAATAGACGATGCTTCAAAATTGTGTCAAAAACGAGCAAGAAATAAAAATTTACTTATTGCAATGAGCTTATTTATTTTTATTTTATGTTTGTTGTTAGTCTTAATTTATTTTATAAGGATTTATTTTATTTAGTTTAAGCTAAAAAAGTATCATTTGATCAGTGTAAAGAATTCACAATTTATCATGGAAGAACAATAGTAAATAGTAATAAGTATTTAGCAAGTAAAAAAAATAGTGTGTAAGTAGCAAGTAAGAAAAAGTAGTATTTCATAAGCAGCAGTGTACTTTTCAAATAAACATTTTTGCGTTAAACGAATTTAATTTTTCCCTCAAATAAAGATTGAAAAATTCTTCGCTTCTATACTTGAAGAATCTTTCTGAGCAATGAAACAGGTTTATCTTGTTTTGTTTCGAGTGTCTTTTATTAACCGTTACTGAAAAGGGTTTTTGAAAGGGTTGGTTTTAAATATCCTGACATGCAAATTGAACAATTTTTTTTCCGCTCCAGTTTGTCAACTCAACCGCAGATAAAGTCAATTTTATGGCGTCACCAACAATTTATTTCACAAATAAACTATTTTTTTTCTTCCACTCTAATGGTAATTTTTCCCAAGTGCTCTCAATGTTAAAAGTTGTTAAAGCTAACGATGAGCTAACCCTCTTCAATTCGTCAGTTGTAATGTCTGAATCGTGCACATTATAGTCCAAGGTGTGTTTATCCGAAATGATGCAAAGATGGTGGTTTATCGCGCACAAATTCAACTGAAGCGTCAAAAAAAAAAAAAAAACAATTGTAAATAAATATATAATATGATAAATAAAAGTATTAAATATAGTTTGTCAAATAATTCTAAATCCACGCGAAGATTTGGGAAAGCAGCGAACTGTTTTTTTTTTTGTTTTTTTGTTTTTTTTTTTAAAAAAAAAAGCAAACCCCAAAAATATGAGAGAGAAATTGCGCACTGAAAATTCGAATGAAACTGATAAAAATCGGACGCGAAAACTCTGGTTTATGTCACGGAGTCATGTTTTACCAAAACAATTTATTAACACAGCTAAAATTTTAATTTTATTTTTTAAACGCAATATTCCGACTTGCAAATTGAACAATTTCTTTTTTCGCTCCGGTTTGTCAACTCAACCTGAAAATAAAACAAAGGTTCGAAGACGAACTTCTCGATTATCAAAATAAGGTTTTATATTGACATTAATATCCAACTCATTTTATCGTAAATGTAGGTTGCACATTTCGAACTTCGCGGTTGGAACTACGCAAAATCTGACACTCATATCCATTATTGAAAAACTGGAAAAAAACAAGTTTATTTTGATTTGTTTTTGAGTGTCTTGTATGAACCGTTTTGAAAAGGGTTTTTGCGACCGTGTCAATCACCGTCGATTCAGTTACTGAAAAGGGTTTTTGTAGACCGTGTCTTTCACCGTCGATTCAAAATTGGTCGACAAGACGGATTCAAAAGCGGAATCAATCATCAACGTGTTCTCAGCAATGAAACGGGTTTATCTTGATTTGTTTTGACTGTCACTTGTATGAACCGTTTCTGAAAAGGGTTTTTGCGACCGTGTCAATCACCATCGATTCAGTTACTGAAAAGGGTTTTTGTAGACCGTGTCTTTCACCGTCGATTCAGAGTTGGTCGACCAGATGGATTCAAAACCGGAATCAATCACCAACGTGTTCTAAGCAATGGAACGGGATTATCTTGATTATTTTCGACTGTCTTGTATGAACCGTTTCTGAAAAGGGTTTTTGCGACCGTGTCAATCACCATCGATTCAGTTACTGAGAAGGGTTTTTGTAGACCGTGTCTTTCACCGTCGATTCAGAATTGGTCGACAAGACGGATTCGAAATCGGAATCAATCGCGGTACCATTTCCTGTTAAATAAAGTTAAGTAAGGTTAATTAAACGTTTGCGTTCCGATTTCTCTAACCTTTTCCCTTTCTTGTTAAAAAAAAAAAAAAAAAAAATTATGAAAGTTTACATTGTCGGATTTAATAAATATCTGTTGAATATATTTTGTCAAATAATTCTAAATCTACTTATTTACTTTTTCTTTTTTAATCGGCTCTGCGTAAAGACAGAAATTCTTGTTTTTTTTTTTTTTTTTTTTTTTTTTTTTTTTTTTTTAGAGCGCTTAAAGTTTTTAAACCTCACTCGGCATTTAGAAATAACTTATTAAAAAGTTGGTCAATATTTTCCATTAATATTATACAAAAAATAAATCTAAATTTTCTGAACGCGAACTTGGAAAAAAAAAAAATGAAGCAAACACGAAAATATGAGAGCGGGAGAGCACTAAAAATCCAAATGATACGCTAGTATAAAAATCGAACGGGGAAACCTCGGGAGTCAGCGAAATAAGAGAGCGGGAGAGCACTGAAAATCCAAATGATACACTAGTATGAAAATCGAATGCGGAAACCTCCGGAGAGCAGCGGACTGGTTTTTAATCCAAGTCACTCATCACACACATACGCACACACTAAAGATTATACGGAATGAAACGTTTAAAAAAAAATGATGTCACGGAGTCATGGTAACGGTGTACCACAACAGTACATCAGAAGAGGGTGCATATAAGATGGGAAAACAGCAATGCACCTGTTCTGTAGTCGCTACTATTAAGATGAGTCATGCGGGAAGGGGGTGCGTTTGTGTATTTACCCATAGACCCCTTAAGAAACTTTATCAGACACGGTGAAAAAAGCATTTCAAAACAACCACCTGTTCAATGGTTCTGACGAGCAAACAATTGAAACCCCTGCGCATGGTCAGTGTGAGTCATAGGTAACATGCAGCAATGAGGCTGTGCGCGGTCATGCATTGAAAGTTGAAAAAAAGGGAGAGTATTTTTTTCCATACAACTGTGTAATGTGTTGAATTCACCGCTGATGCGAGCGATGAGTTTAGACCGTGGTTAACCCCGCGAAAGATCAAACTTATTCAGTAGCCGGGGCTGCGCGTGCATCCATGCATGGAAAAGGGGTGTTTTTTCATACGTTGTGTAACGTTTTGAATTCGAGCGTGTTGGTGTATTTCGACCTAGTTACCTAGTTCTACAGAGTTTGCGCGGTCATGCATCGTTAGGCCAAAAGAATATTAAGAGTGCACAGGTGTGTTTTTTTTATACGTGAAAAGGGATATGAAGTGGCTGCGGGTTAAATGCACCAACATGCTGTTAAAATCAGAATCAGTTGTCGGTGAGGTCACCGCTTACATCGGACGTGTTTTTCCCCGTGTTTTTTCTTTCATTCCTGAAACTTAATGCAATATAATAATCCATACACATATGAGTATAAAATGAACGGAAATCGTAACTGAACGTTAAGGCTTCTTCAGTTTGCTGACGAGAAGAATTCAATTAAGAGACGCGAGTGCAGTGCGGAAGTGGTATACAAAGTGGAAATGGAATACTGTTTTGTTTGTTTTGTTGCGCGGTCGCCGCTTACATCGGACATGTTTTTCCCCCGTGTTTTTCTTTCATTCCTGAAACTTAATGCAATATAATAATCCATACACATATGAGTATAAAATGAACGGAAATCGTAACTGAACGTTAAATGCTTCTTCAGTTTGCTGACGAGAAGAATTCAATTAAAAGACGCGAGTGCAGTGCGGAATTGGTTTACAAAGTTGAAATGGAATACTGTTTTTGTTGCAAGGGTGTGTTTTTAACGTAATTTTTTTTTTTTTTTTTATACGTGAAACTTATTATTAGATTTTAAGAGGTCTATGGGTAAATACACAAAAAGTTTTCATGAATAATAAAAGTTTCACGTGAAATTTTTTCTTTACGTGAAACTTTTATTATACATGAAATTTTTTGTGTATTTACCCATAGACCTCTTAAAATCTCCCTACTGCTACATGTCATGACATACTTAAGATGCGTCTCCTTTTTGAACCAAAAAAACGTCGATTATTTGATAAGTTTGTTTTTGAGCAAACATTGGACTGCCACCTCTTACCATGAACCCTTCAAAGGACACAACCAGTGATCATTCAGATTCAAAGGAGTTACCTTTGGATTGATTCGTATTTCATGCGGTTCATTTGTCATCATTATTACTTATTTCTTCCTCCCTTTTTCTTATTTTTTACAACCCTGATTTGGCAACTTTGAATCTTACCTCATTACAAAGAATAGCGGGTTAGTCGTTATCTCCCCCCCCCTCCAGCCTCTGAGTCTTGATTCTTGAGCTCTATCTCTCTTTCGCTTGCCTCAAGTTTCTTGATCACACGTTCCTCTGATTTCCTCCGTCTATCCTTAATGTTTCCTCCGCACCCCGTCTATCTCGCCGGGAGCGTTTCTTAATCGAGGGGTGTACAAAGATCCACGATTCAAAACTAACGTCACTCGAAGTTTGAATAGATTTGCTTGGGATGATACGAAAAGTACCATTACTATCTCGCTCATTTGCGAAAAGCTTTCACAATATTCCAAGGATTTTGCTGCATGCCTTGAAAATGCCGATATTGTACTCACAGCTAACTGAAAGATGCTTAATTCATCATATTAATAACTCACTAGCCGTTTACCCTTTCTCTGCACGGCCTGTCGGCCCACCAATACGGCCCCGAACCATACTTCATAAGACAAACACGTTCCAGTAATACATATTGTGGCGGCCGTTTCATATTTACACTTATATAATTCTACGATATAGGGCCCAAATACACTCACTCACTCACTCACTCACTCATTCACTCACACACTCACTCACTCACTCACTCACTCACTCACTCACTCACTCACTCACTCACTCACTCACTCACTCACTCACTCACTCACTCACTCACTCACTCACTCACTCACTCACTCACTCACTCACTCACTCACTCACTCACTCACTCACTCACTCACTCACTCACTCACTCACTCACTCACTCACTCACTCACTCACTCACTCACTCACTCACTCACTCACTCACTCACTCACTCACTCACTCACTCACTCACTCACTCACTCACTCACTCACTCACTCACTCACTCACTCACTCACTCACTCACTCACTCACTCACTCACTCACTCACTCACTCACTCACTCACTCACTCACTCACTCACTCACTCACTCACTCACTCACTCACTCACTCACTCACTCATGGGTCATCACGCGATAGCTCGGATGCCGGTGGACCGACCGGGCCGGGATTTTCCCTGGAGCTCCGTCCCGGCGCGCATAGGCGAGATTAGGAATTTTTGAACTTGGTGATATCTACGGTATTCCCGCCGTTCATTGCATCATTTTAGAATTCGCCCTCAAGTACCTCACGAGAAAATGTAAATAAGAACTACGCAAGTGTTAGTGACCAGGGTCAAATTTAAGAGAACCGTACAGGTATGTACACGATGGGGGGGGGGGGGGGGGAAATGGCTTGTGCCACAAAGTATGGCTAACGTGGAGTGCATTTCTGCCACATTAGTGGCAATTTGCCCGAATCGCTCATGTTTGACCATTTACATTGGCTCGTTCCAGTGTACGTCGTAGCCCAAAGGAAACCTAAAGGCTGGAGTTATCCCCAAAGTTAAAATTAATAAATACGGTCAAAAGAAACAAAACCATAGGGGGAAGAGGGCATTATTATGTATGCGGCGGAAAAACGCACCATCCACCATCGCAAGTAGTTTTTCACATTCGAGATATCGAATTTTTTAAATCTAACTTTGACAGCAAAGGAAAATATAGACTTGCAGCTGAATCGCCATCAATACAATGTTAATCTAGGTTTGAAGCAGATTTATTTTTTTAATTAACTCAGACTTTTTGGATGAGTCTCCCGCAGCCCTCCTTCAACACCGTATGCACGAAAACTAATAGGAATTGACAAAGGAACATACGTTTCGCCCTAATTTGCATACTGAAACTCTCAGAACTTATTCCGTGCCTCTACACAACTTCCAAAGCAGCCGAAGGAACTCCGTCTGATGTTCTCTTGTAGTAAATTGCAGGCAAAAGTTGATGTGAAAGGAAGAATTAAATGGGAAGAGGGGACAAGACTGTTTATATTTCTTTCCTTCCCCTGTACTGTTCCATTTTACATCGAAAGAAATAATCCTTCGAGAAAGTACAGGGCTCTATGACATTAATTCATCGACCGTCATTTCCTTTCTTGAATTGAAACCCAGTAATTATTTTTCGAATCCAATAATACTTACCAACCCGGTGATGTATAACGTATAATCGCAGCAGGGAATTATAATCTGGCATGCGAACGTAGTTGCAAGATAGTACAATGTTAGGCATGTTGCCACGTGAACTTTATTTTCGTTCGTTTGTTCAGAAAAGACCGATATATTTATGGTATTTGTACGTAAGTACTTACGTCAGTGTACACCTGCAAACTACAAGGGTCAGATATGACCTCTCACGTAATTTTCGTTTCACGTTATGAGAAATGAGCTTACAATTAGCAGAGCATTTCTACAATAAAGTAACGTTACGAGAATCTTGTAGGGGCGGAAGCTGCGCAGTCTGCAGGGGACTCCAAAATTTTCAATCGAAGAGGAAATAAACGATGTGGATTTTTCCCCCTACAATGAATTTTACCAAACAATGATTTATTAGGAAAGAAGTTTTGAGACTTCCTTTCTGGAGAAAACCTGAAAAATTCTGCAGGCTTCCGATCCGATCCGATAATTAAGCGAGCGTTAAAGAGCGCAGCTCGTTCATTGTAGTCTAGGCGAGCGACGATGAATTTACAAGAGGGCCCAAATTAAATTGTTGATGGAAGTTTTTAATTAAACTTTTAGAAAATTCGGTAAAGCGGAGGAAGGCGGTGAGACGTTACAACGAACATACTTTCACAACTATTCTCTTAAACAATAGCTATTAGAAACCAATGTAGGTACATTTTGTTATTTGAATGACGCAAAGAAAAAAGTTTTACGGAGAGTTTCTGATTTGCGAGGGGGGGGGGGGGGGGGGGGTGTGCCATTTTCTGGACCGATGTGGAAAGCTGTCAACGCACACGCACGGTGGATCTACAGGGTGGTCCGAAAGTCCCGGGACGGCTTCATAACTTTTGAACGGCTGCATATAAAATAACCAAAATTGAGGGATGTTTATAACTTAATAGAAACTACTTTTTGGCGTACCCGAAAATTCCGGGGGGCACCCGTAAAGGGGGGTTGCGCCCCCCAACTCAAAATTTTCAAATGGCAACCCCCATCTTGTGATACTTTGTTTAAAAGGGCATGAAATTCTAAGACTTTTGGCGCAAACCGGAGGTCGATATCGTTTTTCGTCTTCGATATATCGATAGTCAAAGTTCGATTTTGACCCATTTTCAAAAAATCAGAACTTCCATTTGAAAAGTCGGACTTTAGAAAACTAGGAGTCAAAAATACTCTAAAAAGAAAGTACTTTTCAGAAAAAAATACGGTTTTGATATTTGTCTAGTCTTAGGGCCCCCTAAAATTATTTAAAAAAATGACCCCTCAGGGGGGCTATCTCGAAAATTCCGAGCCACAACCCCTATCGAGTGATACATCACTTGAAAGGGCACACAAAACTGAGCATTTTGGCGCAAACCGCAGGCCGATATCGTTTTTGGTTTTTGATATATCGAAATTTGCCAATGAGTTAAAAACCCAACTTTGTCATTCGATATATCGAAAACCAAAAACGATATCGACCTGCGGTTTGCGCCAAAATGCTCAGTTTTGTGTGCCCTTTCAAGCGACGTATCACTCGATGGGGGTCGTGGCTTGGAATTTTTGAGATAGCCCCCCTGAGGGGTCATTTTTTTAAATAATTTTGGGGGGGCCCCAAGACTAGACAAATATCAAAACCGTATTTTTTTCTGAAAAGTACTTTCTTTTTAGAGTATTTTTGACTCCTAGTTTTCTAAGTCCGACTTTTCAAACGGAAGTTCTGATTTTTTGAAAATGGGTCAAAATCGAACTTTGACTATCGATATATCGAAGACGAAAAACGATATCGACCTCCGATTTGCGCCAAAAGTCTTAGAGTTTCATGCCCTTTTAAACAAGGTATCACAAGATGGGGGTTGCCATTTGAAAATTTTGAGTTGGGGGGCGCAACCCCCCTTTACGGGTGCCCCCCGGAATTTTCGGGTACGCCAAAAAGTAGTTTCTATTAAGTTATAAACATCCCTCAATTTTGGTTATTTTATATGCAACCGTTCTAAAGTTATGAAGCCGTCCCGAGACTTTCGGACCACCCTGTATATAAGGTAAATGTGCAATGTGCATGCACTTTTGATTGGTTCAAATCGCGTTTTAGGAAATTATTTTGGTCAATAAATAAAAGCACGTAAAGTTGACGCGGAACCGATCGGGGCGTGCTCCAGGTTCGTGTATTTGACTTGGGGCCGGCCGCTCCTCCTCGACGAAAAATGAATAATTTTAAGCGATTAATCAAAAGTTTCAACCATCCCCATCATTTTTTCAAAAAGCGTAATGAGTTTTCCCTATGCATCCAGCATCCGTACATCATTGATTTTGATGAGCGGTCCACCTGTTCACTCATAACGCGAATCTCCAATGATCTTTACCTAGCAAAATGCAGACGCTCCCATCTCCCACCCCATAACGGCTCTTCTACTTGTACCTGTTTCATCACTAAAACCAAACCAAACGTAGGGTTCACTAAAAATGAAATTTATGTGCAGTAAAGAAAATAATTCCGATCAGTAATCGGGCAATCGTGCTCCTTTCACCACAGAAACTTAGGATAATCTGTCTCTCCCTAGAAGTGTCGCGAATGAAAAGTTTCTCTGGAAAAAAAATCGAAAAGTGAGACATTTTTTTCTGGTGAAGATTTTTTAGTTTTAATATCCTAAAACAAAAGAATCGTTATTTGTCGCAAAGAGATAGGGTACGAAAATTAGAGAAGAAAGTAAACGTGAAATTGCGTTGAACATAAAGTGTACATTAACAAGCCACTCGCGATGTATCTTTTGGTGCCAAAAAGTATCCGAGAAAAATCTACTGCGCACGCATTTCGAAAGATCTTTAAAAAAGAAACAACAACAGGAGAAACAACAAAAATACAACAACCGACCTGTAAAATTATTAGTCCATGCAAACAATTGAAAAAGATCAAATGATTTAAAAAAAAAAAAAAATTACAACCCAGGATTTACATATCCTCATTTACATCCTTCGTTCACGAGGCAGTTTTCTTTTACACTTTGATTGATTTTAGCGACCCGCTTATACAGACATAAGAAAACTAAGCAAATTGCTATCGCACTAGTTATTACGTTACTTGTGAAAAGTAGAATAGGCCTATTGGGTATCGTTCCGATTTTGAGTTGTGAGCTTGTGCTGCATGCTTGGAAGGAGTTTCGCGCCGAACTGTACGTCACCGTAAGCTGAGAGTAAGCGGCAAGCAACTAGTGTTCTGCTCTGCGTTCTTTTCCTTTCTTTACCATTTCGGTGCAACTCATGAGAGGGTGAGTGTAAGTATATTCTCTCATTTTTCCATACATTGAAATTAGATAGGGCCATGCAGTGGCGCACCGAGATCTTTAGTTTGGTGGGGGTTTTACCGCAAAGGAGGAGTGTCAATAAGGCCGGTTTTTGGCCCCAAAAATGGTCAATATTTAAGATGGTCTAAAAGTTCGTGTAAAATGGCTCTACTTACTCTTAAAGGCTTATATTTTTAGGTTTGGGTGGTGTTTTCGGGTTATTCGAACTTTAGAGGCGTATTTTACCACCTCAAAGTGGGTCGGTTATGTGTTTTTCACGGAAAATGCCCGATTTTGCGTTAAATTATTGAATATTTAGATGTGAGCCGGACATAGTTCGGTTCTCTCCTTTAGATATGTTATTATACCACTAAAAATGAGTAACATACTGCAATATAGTCACTGAACTATGTCCGGCTCGTACTTAAATATCAACTTTCTTGATTTCGTGAAATGGAAAACTTGAACGAATTCGATTAATATCAATGTAGTAATGCTTAAATTGCAACCTGGCCACCTGTCAAACCATGAAATACGTTTTGCAGGTTGCAAAGATGCAGTTTTGTATTATTGTACGTAAATTTTTAGAATTCGTTCAAGTTTTCCATTTTTACGAAATTAAAAAAGTTGATATTTTAGTATGAGCCGGACATAGTTCGGTGACTATATTGCAGTATGTTACTCATTTTTAGTGGTATAATAACATATCTAAAGGAGAGAACCGAACTATGTCCGGCTCACATCTAAATATTCAATAATTTAACGCAAAATCGGGCATTTTCCGTGAAAAACACATAACCGACCCACTTTGAGGTGGTAAAATACGCCTCTAAAGTTCGAATAACCCGAAAACACCACCCAAACCTAAAAATATAAGCCTTTAAGAGTAAGTAGAGCCATTTTACACGAACTTTTAGACCATCTTAAATATTGACCTTTTTTGGGGCCGAAAACCGGCCTTATTGACACTCCTCCTTTTCCATTTTCTGAGGCCTTAGGGGGGTTTTGAAAGAAATTTGGGCCGAAGATGACCTTTTTTAGGACAAAATCTTGATGCTTAGGGGGGGGGGGGGGTTTGACCCTAAAACCACCCCCTTCGGTGCGCCACTGGGCCATAGCCCTACCTCGGTTTTTGCCAACTGATCACAAGACCCATCTTGAGTCTTGACTGATCATAATGGATTTCAAGCTCTTTTTATTACTTATGTGTAAGCGCAGATAGTGTAAGTATTCGGACTAATGGAGCTTCGGAACTAAATGAACTCTACCTTAATTGGTTCCTGCTTCTGGACCGTTTACTAAAATTTTTGCATCTCTGAATAGAGCTGTTGCAAACTTTTTCTGCAGGCGTAATAATAGTTGATTCAGGGGTTAGACCCTACGCAAATGACGATAAGCGCAACAAAAAATCACGAAATCCACTCATAAGATGCTTTTATACACTAGACCGTAATGGGGGTGATTACCGCCTATTATGCATTGGATTTCCCTATCTCAATTAGCTCCATCTTCATAAGTTGTTTCGCGACACTACACAAGAAGAAGAAGAAGCATATACAATTGCCATAAGATTTAGGCGGTAATATCACCGCCATTACGGTCTCGCGTTTGAAAGCATTTCATAAGTTTGGGAATGGATTTCTTAATTTGTGCATTGCGTTTATCTTCATTTTTATAGAGTTTTACTTTACCCCATAATCGACTATTTCCAAGCCTGTGACAAAAGTTTGCAACAACTCCATTCACCAATCTTATCTTCCAAATACTTGGACTTTCAATAAATGTACCTAAAAACGCCGTCATTTTGTATTCACTGTGCACGAGCCATTCAGATATTCACTACAAGACTGAACGCTCCTACACAAACGTAAACAAACGAGAGACCGGACGACCACAGGAGAGTTGCCAGGCAGCAGCCAGCAAAATCATCTTTCAACTATGCTCCGCCCTGTGGACCACTTCCAGTGCTCACTGCTCTTATATGCGGTATCGGCAGAGCTGCCGATTTGCGTAGATTTGATGGCATTTTGAAATTCAACGAAGATTCCACCGGTGGAGAAAAGATTACAGAGTTTAGCTCAGTGTGTGACTGTAATGCACGAAAATACTAGCGTCTTTTATCTTTTCTCAACAGGTATATATTACTTAATTAACGGCGTTTCCTCCTATTGAGAAAAGATTACAGATCAGAGTATTTTTGTGCATTACAGTCATACACTGAGCTAAACTCTGTAATCTTTTCTCAGTCGGTGGAATCATTGGTGGATTTAAAAATGTCATTAAATCTACGCAAATCGGCAGCTCTGGGTATCGGCGTATCGCATTTATGGACGTCTCATGAGTTTATTTATTATTAACCTTCAAAATATAAAAATGTTTTCTCCGATAGGTCAACATATCTTGATTGAAAATACCTGGGGTGGGGGGAGAAGCGAGAAAGTAAAAAAAAAAACCAAAATTAGAACTTGGATGATTTAACAGGCAAAGGAGCGATTAAAATACGTCTTACTCAAAATAAATATTGTCCACTAGCACGTTTTTTTTTTTTTTTTTTTTTTTTTTTTTCATCATGCAAAAAATATTGTTTCCCCGTAGGTATCGGTTAGTGCCCTCATCGTTCGTTAAAAAATAGATTATGTCTTTGGTTCCAAGTCTTAGGCTAAATGACTAACAATACTTGCTGAATCATTCGAAAATATCCTCATTTCTGACGAAAATCTCGACGTTGTCGCATTAGACTCTGTTATTCAAAGCAACATTTTAGAGACATACACTGAAGAGGCAATTCGAAGGATAACCAGTGCATACCTTTTTTTGGGTCATCTACAACTGCCGGTATTTCTCGGTAATTAACTGACACGGATTATTCACATTCCGTTCGAATTTACGCGGAAATGAATCGGATTTTTCTACGATACCCTCTCATTAAGTACAAACGTACTCTCCTTCCTTTTTCCATTCACTAATTGAACCTCGCTCCATTCATACAGACAAGTTTATTTAAAACGCGCCAAGCCGATGCGCATGCAAAAAGACTCTTAATAAAATTGGTCCTTTTGAAGTCAAACACTCGCTCAGCTTATACACTTAAAAGTTCCTTTTTAAAAGGCTAAATGCTCTCTGAATTATTTTGAATCGAAGCATTTCCTTCTATTAAATTATTCATTTTCAATGAGGGTACCCGCATCGTGAATCGGCGATTGTTCGAAACTGCTTCAGCGTAAAAAGCTTTTCTCGTCTCAAAACCTTCAGAGCAGAGTTTCGCGCCATCGATCGATAGGCGTCGAGAATTTTTGTAGAGCCCCCCAAGCTTTTATTATTTAATTACTTATTTACAAACTTATTTATCTATTTCTTTCTTTCTTTCGTTCTTTCTTTCTTTGTCTATTTATTCATTTATGTCTTTCTTATATCCCTCCTTTTTTTCCAAAACATACAAGCAAAACTTTTTCCGGAAACTGCTCTTAATCTGAAAACGCGATAAATCACGCCTTAACACCAAAGTGTGCCCGGCCGTCATGAACGTGAAACCAGGTTTTCTCATAATTAGATAGCTCCTTTTCTCCTCTCCGTGACCATCGCCACGTATTTTGATCCGCTGATTTCAAATTCTTGGTCTGAGTTTTTAATCGAAACTCGCACTTTTTTCATAGTTTTGAATTTTTCGCAAAAAATACGACCAATGCAATGGAACGGACGTAAAATCTAGACTTGTTCATTAAAGTCTGATACCATTTTTGAAAATACATTATCGTACGATGATAGAGTGAAACTGAACGTGGGAAATTATGCTAAAACATCAAAATTAGTCAAATAAGACGCTGATACTCAGAAAAAGAAACTGCGGTAGTATGAAAAAGACAAAATTTCACAATTGGTCTGTTGCAAATTTTTGCTACAGCACTATAGAGTGATCAATCTCATATGTAAAATCGCGTGAAACGTCCATTGGTAGCAGCAGAAAGTCATAAAATGCAATAACAAACTCACAAGAGGCGTTTACTGAAGTCCAAGATGGTGGTAAAATAACGAGCAACCTGTATGCAAGCACCATGAACATCCAAGATGGCCAACCTCACAACATCGATCACAACCAATCACAACGCAAACAAACTCAAAACCTCCGATGCTGTGAGGTTGTTAACGTTGGCTATCATGGATGTTAACGGTGCGTGCACAAAGGTTGCTCGATATTTTACCGCCATCTTGGGTTTCATTTAAACGCCTCTAGTGAGTTTAATACTGCATTTAATGACTTTCTGATACCACCAATGGACTTTTCATGTGAATTTACTTAAGATGTAACACTCTATATCGCTGTAGCAAAAGTTTGCAACAGACCCATTCTAAAGGGAAAGAGAGGGTAAGTTTGAACAATTAATGAAACAGGTGTAAAACGGGTAAAATGTTTGAATCAACCTAATTTGGCGAGGACATTTCCGCTCAAATCGCAGCCATTTTCAACTCAAAAAATAAAAAAAATAAAATGAAAAACAAATTTCAAAACGGCGGAGAGAACCACCACTACAAATTGTTAACACACAAATCATATGTCTGTCATATTTCTTTGACAAGTTTGAATATAACAAGATCCAGGCAAGAATGGGTTAAACAATGTTGCCAGCTCGAAAACCTAGCTATGTAGCTTTGGTGGCTCAACTGAGAGTGTGACTCAAAATCAAAGTGTCTGTAACCTTAGAACCTCAGCGTGAACAAATAAACGACATTAGGGGTTGGCTTTAGAAGAAAACTCAAGCTTAAGGCCAACTTTTTTACTAAGTTTAGCGAACCGATCCTTGAAATATTCGAAAAACGTTACACTGACTGGTTATCGGCGGTTATCTGCGTTACAAGTTGGAATCGGTACGATCTTTAAAATGCTTAGAATAGATTGACTAACGACTAGATTCGAAAGACAATGATTAGATTCGATTTCGTTTTGTTTCAGTAGACAAGGAGTCCCGGTATATGAACGAGTCTTGCCGCATGAAGAATGAAGAAGAAGAACGATATAGAGGCGTCCACTCTGATTGGTAGGGATCTGATGAAGAAATAGCACAGAGAACGCCTCCTTGTGAGCTCCGTGGCCTGAAATCCATTAGGAGCCAATCAGAATCGATGCCCCGTATGGCGACTCTTTAATACGCAGGGACTCTAGGTAGATTAGATACAGCCGCGACTATTTCCGTTGTGCGCTACATAAACCTCTCTATTTAGGATCAATCACAGAGCGCGTTACAATTCGGATTTCTCTTCATCGAAATTAAAGAAAAAGAATCACACATGCTCGTTTAGTAGTTTCTATCTCGCCGGTTATCAGCTCAGCTGCGTAAACGTTTCCGTTTTCCAGTAATTTGGGACACACGGAGAAAAAAAAAATCTATTAAAAGAACTGAACTTCGGCCCATATGGAACACGTGTTCGGTTACAGTAACCAAAGTTTTCGGTTGTGAGTACCGAACTTCAGTTAGGAGTACCGAAGGTTCCGATAAGTGTGACTAATACTATGACTCAAATTTCGTTTCTACTGAACCACTTCGATACTCCTAACTGAAGTTTGTTACTCACAACTGAAAACTTCGGTTACTGAAGCCAAACAGTAAACACCCTCGGCGTTCCATATAAACCGAATTTTTTTTCTCCGTGCACCTCGGAGTGACGTGCATTACAGAAATGTTGTGAATTGTGAATGAAGCAGATTAAAGTAGAGTTCCTGAGAATTAAAGAGTCTCGCCAAACGGGGCATCGATTTCGATTCACTGCTGGATTTCAGGCTGTTACGGAGCGCAAGGAAGCGTTCTCTGTGGTACTCCTCTTTGAGAAGGCGTTGCAATTAAAATTTACGGGCTTTCACGACTTCAATCTGGTTTTAAAACATCTATCATAATGTTTTAAACTTTTTTTCTTAATTTTTGGCATAAAAATTTGATTTTTTCAAGGAAATTACGAAATTAACTCCTTGCCATTAGTGCTGTGAATGAGGACGCCTTCTCGGTGAACCCAACCAATCAGAGTGAACGCTTCCTTTGCCTATGTGGGCTCCTTCTTCTTCTTCATTCTTCACGTGGCGATAATCTTTCATACATGTGCAGGGACTCTACAGTAAAGTAGCATCAAGGAAAATCAAAATCGTATGTGGCAAGACTATTCGCAAAAGTTGACAATGGGGCTCTTGCAAACTTTTGCTATAGGGGATTGAAGAGTTGGGTCCAATAATTGTACGGTACACATGATCCTCGGCCCCAAGTCCGCCCTAAGTACTTCAACAAGCATTGGCCACCAGCCAACGGACCGCATCGGACCGTTTTAAAATAGCGAAACCACAAAACTAACCTCAAAATAGCACTTAGGGTGGGTTAGAGAGGCTCTAGGCCCGCCCCAAGTGACGTAAAGTTGGGAGCATACCCAACATTCCGATGTGCCGTTAAAGAAATGTGCGGTTAGAATCGCCATTTTTAGGAACGACCTAAAGCCCGTTTGTACCGTACATTTATTGGGCCCTGATTCATGCATAAAAACCTGTAAAAATGAAGATGAGTATACTAAAAAATCATAAAATTTACTCTCAGAATCGGGCTTAATGGCGGAGAGACGCAGGTATCAAGGGTGATTTCTATCGAAATTGAGACATATCTCTGTGTTTCCGTAGAGGAAGTGACGTAATAAATCTCCCATGATACCTGCGTCGAACCGCCATTACGCACTTGCCGTTATAGCAGTTATGTGAGTTTATTACTGAATTTTAGACTTTTTTAGTGTGATTTTTGTGATTATTGCTGATATCTACAAAAGATCGGACTATTAATTTGCTTATAGTAAAAGTTTGCGAGTCCCATTTCTCCTGTTCGACGAAGGGTAATTTTGTCTTCTTAAATTTCAACAAGAAACGCCCACTAAGGGCATTGTAACATTTTTTCTCAATATTAGACGATATGCGATTGGCTTCGGTGTTTATTTTGGGACTGAGGCACTGTTTAAAAGACCAAGGTAGAAAAAAAATAGCAACCCTATAATCTTGTCAATAACCACAGGAGAGCGTAGACTAGACGCGAGAATAGCGAGGTGAAGGGCTGGGGCGGAAATTCCAGAAGTGTGCACTGCAGTCCTAATTCAAGTGACCGTTGAAATGAGTGGACTTGTGCCAGATGGCGACAAAATCAAGTCGGAAGTAAAACGATTAAGTCGGTGTAATAGAGCTCTCTGAGCTGTGAGACAAGCACTAATTTATCCTCGAAACTTCAGCACGCTCTCCACTGTTTCCAGCTTGGGCAAGGAAAAAACACAAGCGGTGAAGTACAACGGTGAAGTAAAGCGGCTGGAATGAGCTCAATTTAATGGATTTTTTTTTTTTTTTGCAAACTTTCGCAACAGAGTTATGGACCCATGATTCGAAAGTGAAATCGCGTGAAAATCACATTGAAAGCATCGAAAAGTCTCAAAATTCACTCAAAAACTCAACAATCGCGATCAACAAAATTCAAATATGGCGGTCGAATGTGCGGGTCACACCGGTCACAATGGAGGAGTCCCATCAAATTGCAGAATTCTCTCCGATGAATCCTCCGCATAGAAACTTTCCTCCGCATAGAAATCAAAGAGTTTATGGGACTCCCGCATAACGAACCGCTTATAATACAGCCATCTTTGAATCATGTTGATCGCATTTATGAGTTTGTGAAGTGATATTTAAACTTTTCCATGCTGCCGCCAATGTAATTTTTAAGCGCTGGTAAACTCGGTGTAGAGCAGAGTCTTGGTTCAAATCGTATTCTGCGTCTTTCGCGGCAGATATCTGAAGAGACTTGCTATGAAAAAGTAATTTATTGCTCTAAATATGGTTTCAAGGGTTCTTAAGCATAAATTGATTTCAAAAACCACAGTTTGAATAATTAATTGCAATCGGAGCTCTAAATCAGGTCCGCTCCGAAAATGAGCTTTCTAAACAGATCCCATACACAGCAAATTAGTTCTGAAAACGTTAAAATTAATTTTAGAAAGTGCGAGAGAATCTGTAAGTATTCAGTTAGTAAACGATGAAATACTGGTTTTGAAGTATTCGTAGGTATGAGCCATGCATTAGATTTCTGATTGCGCACTGAGAAAAAATTGCCAGTTAATTTAACCGCATTTCTGTTTAGGAAAGTATTGAACAGAATTATTTGTAATTGTAGAACCGGAATTCTTTTTACAGTTACCGCGGAACGCTAGATACATTCACCTAAATTCCATTTATATTAACCAGAATTCCGGTTATTTTAACAATAGTTCGGTGCAATAACATCCTTCACAGAATTCCGCTCATTGCAACAGGAAAATTTTTCCAGAGCAACACTTGAAATCAGTTTTGAAACCAAAAGTTACTGGTCTAAACGCATTTTTCATGGTTTTCAGGTGAGAAGGAATCCCCTGAGTCCTTAGTTTAAAGCTTTGATGACGTCACATTGGTGATTTTGTCCCCATCAATTTGGTCGGCTGTAACTCGGCAAAACCTTTTATGCCCATACTTTGCTTCATCTTTACCGCGGCAAACTTGGGCGAGCTGTATCAGAGAACCATACAGTTTATTTACTCGGAGGTAGAGCTTGTTCCAGAAGCGTACGCGCACCCAGACCATAATCTGTAGCGAATTTTCAATCCTCCAAATCAAAACAAAACTTGTCTCCGACTTTAATCTTTTGATTTTAAATCGTTCCTCGATAAAAAGCTAACGCTCAGATTTATTTTCATTATTTTCATTTCGTAACATAAAAGAAATACTGACAAATTCCAAAGATTATTGGTCCAAGTGCGCCTACACTTCTGAAACGACCACTACGTATAAATGTAGTGATGAGTGAAGTCAAAGCAGCAAAAGAGGTCATTCTCTAGGAGGGACTGAGCGCAGGTAACCGATTAGACAATACCACACCAAATAAATGTAATGCTCACTAGACGAATGGAATGACAGCTTAGAAACGTCATCCCTAGAACAGTATTTTTCAAAAGAGGGGAATATTCCAAGAATCGATGATCGCGGGCTCTGTGTTTTCAAACGTAAACATGTGTCGTATCTCTTTGTGTTGTAAACAAGCAAAATTCTAGCTCATCAAGGAGACACGAGTTCTCTCGAAACTAGCGCGAAAGTCTAACCCATCGCGTGTTTCACAAACGATCTAATGCGGCAAAATACAAAAAAAGGGGAATAAATTGAATAAAAAAAAAGATAAAGAAAATAAAGAAGAAAAAAACGAAAGACTTGTGTATTTACATAAAATAATAGGCTTTCGAATAAACTCGATTCCATGATGGCAGTCGGATTTCTTAGGCATCGTCGGAGAAACCGCACCCGAGCGAAAGCAAAACCCGGCACCAACCTTCTTTCATCCCACTCATTTTAAATTCAAATTCACCTATAAGACTATGACAACCGTAATCATTGTGCTTTAGTAGTTGAATGATATAAAGCGATCTAATAAATTGAGAGAGGTGAGTGTGTATACTCTCGTCGTATGAACTCGCTCAATGTTTCAATTCACGTCCAAACACAAAAGAGTGTGCGACAGTAAAAAGGTGGAGTTTTGCTCTCAATCCGACATATCTGTCCATGGGAAGATTCCGAAAAGTGGGGGAGGGGGGGGGGGAGCGAAGATTCAGTTTACCTTGAAGTCGACGTTACAGAATTCCTATCTTCGTGTGAATACACCAGAGTGCGACCTCATTCCTGCAGGGGTGACAGTGAATCAGTGTCGCCACATTTGGCAGGAAATTCCCACATTGTAAATGGGGAATGCGTTGGATAAACACGTAAAACGGCAGCCCAGCACCATCGCACAGCAATGGTCTGAGATCGTCAAGAATTGGCCAAAAATCAGAAAGTAAATTCCTCATCAATTTAACTTTTATAAACTTTCAAGACACAGAGAACAGAGTACACTAACACTTTAAACAAGAAGTTTTAACCTAAAAGTGTCACCGGGAAGTTTTAAATGAAGCAAAAAAATGTCAACAACTATGATTTATTACTACCCTTTTTTCAGTTGGATAACACGTAAAACGGCAGCCCAGCACCATCGCACAGCAATGGTCTGAGATCGTCAAGAATTGGCCAAAAATCAGAAAGTAAATTCCTCATCAATTTAACTTTTATAAACTTTCAAGACACAGAGAACAGTGTACACTAACACTTCAAACATGTAGTTTTAACCTAAAAGTGTCACCGGGAAGTTTTAAATGAAGCAAAAAATGTCAACAACTATGATTTATTACTACCCTTTTATCAGTTGGATAACACGTAAAACGGCAGCCCAGCAACATCGCACAGCAATGGTCTGAGATCGCCAAGAATTGGCCAAAAATCAGAAAGTAAATTCCTCATCAATTTAACTTTTATAAACTTTCAAGACACAGAGAACAGAGTACACTAACACTTTAAACAAGAAGTTTTAACCTAAAAGTGTCACCGGGAAGTTTTAAATGAAGCTAAAAATGTCAACAACTATGATTTATTACTACCCTTTTTTCAGTTGGATAACACGTAAAACGGCAGCCCAGCACCATCGCACAGCAATGGTCTGAGATCGTCAAGAATTGGCCAAAAATCAGAAAGTAAATTCCTCATCAATTTAACTTTTATAAACTTTCAAGACACAGAGAACAGTGTACACTAACACTTCAAACATGTAGTTTTAACCTAAAAGTGTCACCGGGAAGTTTTAAATGAAGCAAAAAATGTCAACAACTATGATTTATTACTACCCTTTTTTCAGTTGGATAACACGTAAAACGGCAGCCCAGCAACATCGCACAGCAATGGTCTGAGATCGCCAAGAATTGGCCAAAAATCAGAAAGTAAATTCCTCATCAATTTAACTTTTATAAACTTTCAAGACACAGAGAACAGTGTACACTAACACTTCAAACATGTAGTTTTAACCTAAAAGTGTCACCGGGAAGTTTTAAATGAAGCTAAAAATGTCAACAACTATGATTATTTATTACCTTTTTTTCAGTTGGATAACACGTAAAACGGCAGCCCAGAAACCATCGCACAGCAATGGTCTGAGATCGTCAAGAATTGGCCAAAAATCAGAAAGTAAATTCCTCATCAATTTAACTTTTATAAACTTTCAAGACACAGAGAACAGTGTACACTAACATTTTAAAAAAGTAGTTTTAACCTAAAAGTGTCACCGGGAAGTTTTAAATGAAGCTAAAAATGTCAACAACTATGATTATTTATTACCCTTTTTTCAGTTGGATAACACGTAAAACGGCAGCCCAGCACCATCGCACAGCAATGGTCTGAGATCGTCAAGAATTGGCCAAAAATCAGAAAGTAAATTCCTCATCAATTTAACTTTTATAAACTTTCAAGACACAGAGAACAGTGTACACTAACACTTCAAACATGTAGTTTTAACCTAAAAGTGTCACCGGGAAGTTTTAAATGAAGCAAAAAAATGTCAACAACTATGATTTATTACTACCCTTTTTTCAGTTGGATAACACGTAAAACGGCAGCCCAGCACCATCGCACAGCAATGGTCTGAGATCGTCAAGAATTGGCCAAAAATCAGAAAGTAAATTCCTCATCAATTTAACTTTTATAAACTTTCAAGACACAGAGAACAGTGTACACTAACACTTCAAACATGTAGTTTTAACCTAAAAGTGTCACCGGGAAGTTTTAAATGAAGCAAAAAATGTCAACAACTATGATTTATTACTACCCTTTTTTCAGTTGGATAACACGTAAAACGGCAGCCCAGCACCATCGCACAGCAATGGTCTGAGATCGCCAAGAATTGGCCAAAAATCAGAAAGTAAATTCCTCATCAATTTAACTTTTATAAACTTTCAAGACACAGAGAACAGTGTACACTAACACTTCAAACATGTAGTTTTAACCTAAAAGTGTCACCGGGAAGTTTTAAATGAAGCTAAAAATGTCAACAACTATGATTTTTATTACCTTTTTTCAGTTGGATAACACGTAAAACGGCAGCCCAGAAACCATCGCACAGCAATGGTCTGAGATCGTCAAGAATTGGCCAAAAATCAGAAAGTAAATTCCTCATCAATTTAACTTTTATAAACTTTCAAGACACAGAGAACAGTGTACACTAACATTTTAAAAAAGTAGTTTTAACCTAAAAGTGTCCCCGGGGAAGTTTTAAATGAAGCAAAAAATGTCAACAACTATGATTATTTATTCCCCTTTTTTCAGTTGGAAAACACGTAAAACGGCAGCCCAGAAACATCGCACAGCAATGGTCTGAGATCGCCAAGAATTGGCCAAAAATCAGAAAGTAAATTCCTCATCAATTTAACTTTTAAAAACTTTCAAGACACAGAGAACAGGTACACTAACATTTTAAAAAAGAAGTTTTAACCTAAAAGTGTCACCGGGAAGTTTTAAATGAAGCAAAAAAATGTCAACAACTATGATTTATTACTACCCTTTTTTCAGTTGGATAACACGAAAAACGGCAGCCCAGCACCATCGCACAGCAATGGTCTGAGATCGTCAAGAATTGGCCAAAAATCAGAAAGAAAATTTCCCTCATCAATTTAACTTTTATAAACTTTCAAGACACAGAGAACAGTGTACACTAACACTTCAAACATGTAGTTTTAACCTAAAAGTGTCACCGGGAAGTTTTAAATGAAGCAAAAAATGTCAACAACTATGATTTATTACTACCCTTTTTTCAGTTGGATAACACGTAAAACGGCAGCCCAGAAACATCGCACAGCAATGGTCTGAGATCGCCAAGAATTGGCCAAAAATCAGAAAGTAAATTCCTCATAAATTTTAACTTTTATAGACTTTCAAGACACAGAGAACAGTGTACACTAACACTTTAAACAAGTAGTTTTAACCTAAAAGTGTCACCGGGAAGTTTTAAATGAAGCTAAAAATGTCAACAACTATGATTATTTATTACCTTTTTTTCAGTTGGATAACACGTAAAACGGCAGCCCAGCACCATCGCACAGCAATGGTCTGAGATCGTCAAGAATTGGCCAAAAATCAGAAAGTAAATTCCTCATCAATTTAACTTTTATAAACTTTCAAGACACAGAGAACAGTGTACACTAACACTTCAACATGTAGTTTTAACCAAAAGTGTCACCGGGAAGTTTAAATGAAGCAAAAATGTCAACAACTATGATTTATTACTACCCTTTTTTCAGTTGGATAACACGTAAAACGGCAGCCCAGCACATCGCACAGCAATGGTCTGAGATCGCAAGAATTGGCCAAAATCAGAAAGTAAATTCCTCATCAATTTAACTTTTATAAACTTTCAAGACACAGAGAACAGGTACACTAACACTTAAACAGAGTTTTAACCTAAAAGTGTCACCGGGAAGTTTTAAATGAAGCAAAAAATGTCAACAACTATGATTTATTACTACCCTTTTTTCAGTTGGATAACACGTAAAACGGCAGCCCAGCACCATCGCACAGCAATGGTCTGAGATCGCCAAGAATTGGCCAAAAATCAGAAAGTAAATTCCTCATCAATTTAACTTTTATAAACTTTCAAGACACAGAGAACAGTGTACACTAACACTTCAAACATGTAGTTTTAACCTAAAAGTGTCACCGGGAAGTTTTAAATGAAGCTAAAAATGTCAACAACTATGATTATTTATTAACTTTTTTTCAGTTGGATAACACGTAAAACGGCAGCCCAGCAACATCGCACAGCAATGGTCTGAGATCGTCAAGAATTGGCCAAAAATCAGAAAGTCAATTCCTCATCAATTTAACTTTTATAGACTTTCAAGACACAGAGAACAGTGTACACTAACACTTTAAACAAGTAGTTTTAACCTAAAAGTGTCACCGGGAAGTTTTAAATGAAGCTAAAAATGTCAACAACTATGATTATTTATTACCTTTTTTTCAGTTGGATAACACGTAAAACGGCAGCCCAGCACCATCGCACAGCAATGGTCTGAGATCGTCAAGAATTGGCCAAAAATCAGAAAGTAAATTCCTCATCAATTTAACTTTTATAAACTTTCAAGACACAGAGAACAGTGTACACTAACACTTCAAACATGTAGTTTTAACCTAAAAGTGTCACCGGGAAGTTTTAAATGAAGCAAAAAATGTCAACAACTATGATTTATTACTACCCTTTTTTCAGTTGGATAACACGTAAAACGGCAGCCCAGCAACATCGCACAGCAATGGTCTGAGATCGCCAAGAATTGGCCAAAAATCAGAAAGTAAATTCCTCATCAATTTAACTTTTATAAACTTTCAAGACACAGAGAACAGAGTACACTAACACTTTAAACAAGAAGTTTTAACCTAAAAGTGTCACCGGGAAGTTTTAAATGAAGCTAAAAATGTCAACAACTATGATTTATTACTACCCTTTTTTCAGTTGGATAACACGTAAAACGGCAGCCCAGCACCATCGCACAGCAATGGTCTGAGATCGTCAAGAATTGGCCAAAAATCAGAAAGTAAATTCCTCATCAATTTAACTTTTATAAGCTTTCAAGACATAGAGAACAGTGTACACTAACACTTTAAACAAGTAGTTTTAACCTAAAAGTGTCACCGGGAAGTTTTAAATGAAGCTAAAAATGTCAACAACTATGATTATTTATTACCTTTTTTTCAGTTGGATAACACGTAAAACGGCAGCCCAGCAACATCGCACAGCAATGGTCTGAGATCGTCAAGAATTGGCCAAAAATCAGAAAGTAAATTACTCATCAATTTAACTTTTATAGACTTTCAAGACACAGAGAACAGTGTACACTAACACTTTAAACAAGTAGTTTTAACCTAAAAGTGTCACCGGGAAGTTTTAAATGAAGCTAAAAATGTCAACAACTATGATTATTTATTACCTTTTTTTCAGTTAGATAACACGTAAAACGGCAGCCCAGCACCATCGCACAGCAATGGTCTGAGATCGTCAAGAATTGGCCAAAAATCAGAAAGTAAATTCCTCATCAATTTAACTTTTATAAACTTTCAAGACACAGAGAACATAGTACAATTTTTGTCTTCTGCACCTTTTTATTTTGTTGATTTTTTTAAATGCATGAAAATGAAAATTCACCAAAATGATCTTGATTTAAGATAGCTTCTTACAATTTTTTCAGAACTGAGAGTGCAGCAAAAAGGGGGCTGCAACAACAAATAGTTGATCGAGATCTGTCAGAAGAAAGTAGCACATTTTACATTTTTACCACTGATTCTTGAGCTTATTGTTACTAAAGTGGACTGGAAACTGTAAAATTCTAACGTTAACTGCATGGACAGTCAGAAAGAAATGTTTTATTCGTCTAACAATAAGACATTTTGTCATTATATTTGAGAAAAAATACCAGATACCTCTGTAATTCTCAATACATCACACATAGTTTATTACTTTCAGGGCGAATCGCTGTATATTTATTTTTTTAAATTAATTAAATGATCCTAGTTTTAGCATTTTAATGCTGGAAAATTATGTGTTGCCATTTAGAGGGGAGAAAACAACTCTTTTTCATGAACAACCAAAAACCCCAAAGACTGCTCCTTTAATTTACTACATCGGGACCAAAACACATTCAACAACACCTGATAAATGATAGTATTCACGCATGGAACGCGTCCCGTGAGGGTGATGGTTTGCCTCAAATTCAACTGCGTATGCCGGGAGCGATTAGTGCATTAGCTCGGTGAATGCAGTGAAAACTCCGCTTTAAATAACCGATGAGCTACTGGCGGAGCTAAAAATAAAAGGAGTAATGAACGATTTGATCGTAGCCTCTTTCCCCCAAATACTGATCAGAGTGCGATGGAATTGTAATTTTTTCGGCATTTGACAAATGAATCAATTATTATCAAAAGCCGAATCCGTTGATAGTCAACTAACTGATAGTGAGAAGCGTATACAGTTTACTTCAGTTGAGCAGAATGTTCACAAAATCTCTTTCAGAGTAGGAGTCGCTGACTACCTATAACAGAGCAAAAGTTTTCCGTCAAGACGTCTAGACATTGAAAGTTTTTGCGATAATCTCTTTCAAAAACAGATTACAAGCTAACTCTCGGTGCCATGATTGAGTTCTGACATCCGGAGCAAATCTTTGAACTTAATTCAAAGCCGATTTTGTTAATCAAATTGCTGTATTTTGTTATCCGTTTCAATCCAATCGAGTCTTTTAAGACATTTGAATTACTGCATGAAATGAACGGCATATTATCAGCTACGCCGTAACATCTAAGACTCTTCAATCCATCTATTTAATCTATTTAAGTCCATGCAAAAGGTCGAATTTGCGATTGTTCACAGCACCGGAAGTAAGTACACACTATATTGTTCGATCTATAACATCGGTTTAAATGATCAACAAGTATCGCTTCCATCCAGAGACGAATAGAAATCATACACATGCTACGCTTCCCGTGTTAGTTATGGAAGGAGGCAAGTTAAATGGATTTACATGTATTCGTGGGCTCAACAAAACAGCAGCCAACTGTCGCAGTCGCCTACAGTTGAGCAGTGAACATTGATCCAATCGGAATCATAAAAAATGTCTACCATTCTAAAAGGAAAAGGAAATTTTGAATAAGACCAGGGCCCCCACATTGCTCACTAGCATAGTGCGCAACATTTTGAGAGACGCATTCTTATCAAAACGACTGCATTTTACTGCGAGGAGAAAATTGAAGGAAGTACGAAGAAAAAACGAAGGTGAGAATATAAAAAAATACTTTCTGTTTTCCGATGTTTGGACAGGAATAAGGATTTTTGGCTCAACGTCCGGCAACTAAAGACAAGAAAACGTCCAGTTTACTCGAAATGAGCAGAATTCTTCATGAAAATGACTTACTTGAAATTATTTCGAACATTAAAATTTCTCTACGTTTGGTTCTTGCTGCGCTTGCAACTAACTGCTCCGTAGAGCGTTCATTTTCCACCTTAAGGCGTGTGAAAAATAACCTACGATCGACACTGAGAGGCGAAAGGTTGTCAGCGTTGGCTCTTCTTGCCATAAAATGAACAAACTCAAAGAACATCCAACTGATTAAAACTTAAGTGATAAATCATTCTCTTTTACAGAATGAAGAATCATACCGCATTGAAGGAATGTCCACACAGAACAACAAGTTCACAAAGAAACTACAACTACTAATAAATGCGAAAACTACAATACAAAAAATTCAGCAATTGGACTGCAAAAAAAAGGCAATTTTCACAACGATCCAAAAGATTATCAGTGAAAAAAAGGAAAATGACTACTCTGCGTCATTCTGAGAAAACGTACCGAGCTTTCGGGCTGTCTTGCGGTCTCTATTGATAGCATAGGAGGTCCTCTTCATTTAAATTACCGAAAAAATCAACCATGACGACATCATTGATGGCTATGCCCAGAAAAAAGGAAGAATTAAAAGTCATGCTTTCCCGTTAAAAATTTGCGAATAAAGCTTTCATTGATTAATTTTGTTTCCTAATGCTTCAAATCATGTAAATACTGTTGAAATATCAATCAAATCAAACATATGTACTTATATTGTATCACCGTTGCCACGGATCCTTCCTTTTCCTTTCTTCATAACCTCTATCAAGCATCTCAGAATAAAAAGCCTTTACAAACTCTGTCTTTATACAAACTGTATGTAGTTACTTATTCAATTAATAACAGGTTATGGGCCCAGGCGAAGTGTAGCAAAACAAAAGGGATTTTTACATCTCAACCATTTTGATTGCCATGGGGCACAATAAATCGGGAAACGCGCTGGTAGTGAATTTTTCAAGGGTGCGGTGAAATGGAGCTGGGGAATAAGGTTAACCTTCCCATTTTTAATGGCTCAAATTTTAGCAATTGGAAATTCAGGATTGAGGCGGTGCTGGATGAGAAGGGACTGCTGCCCTACATTCAACAGCCTTTGGAAGCTTACCAGGACGCATCAGTAGTTCCCTATTTTCTGTTCCTTATTTTTCCGTCATAACTGGGTGTTCAAAACTGTTGAACCATACTTAAAATGATGTTCTTAATTTCGAAATGGAGATATTCAGATATACTTCCTTATTTTAAAAATATACATGTACTAAAACACAACATACGTGTGTAAGTTTAGTTTTCATGTCAATTGAAGTGTTGCTTAAAAGTTAAAGCAAACACCTTCTACGTATAATAATCGCGTACATATTACACAAAAAGAACTTTCGGCTTATGTTTAGGGAGTAAAAGTTATAGGAGGGGGAAGGACAGGATGCATGGAAGGGTGACATAAAACGGGTCGTGAGGAGAAGGAAGCACCTTATGAGAGCGCCAACGATGAAAAATCCGGCCGTGAATAAAACAAGATCCAGGCAAGAATGAGTTTAACAATGTTGCCGATTCGAAAACCTGCTTGTAACTCTAAGATGCAAACCGTTTCTGGACAATGAATGTCACAGATACATTATAATGTCGTTTTGAAGGTTGCTTGTTGGCTGTTGTTTCGATGAGTTCCGACCAAAATAGAGCTGGAAAATTGGACACCAGCCGCAAGCTTTGTGTTGAGTCTATATTTGTCTCTGTTTCCATCACTATACGACACTGAATCTATGAACCGGATCTTTTTCAAACTCGGTCAAATGAGTTGAATTGCTTCTGCGAACGATTTTTCCAAACATCATTAAAGTTACAACGCCATCGTGTCAGCCGGACGTGTCCGCGCCTAGGTCCGATATTTTTCTTCTTCTTTTTTTGCGGTCTAACTTGGACATGTTCGATCGCTGGCTAGTTGTTAGTTAGCGTTGCAAGTATGCGATGTGTATGTACGCGGGTACATTGCCGGTAATTAGCAGGCTCAGCGCGGTATCGGTCGAGTGGGGAGGGAGTTACCCGCACGAATAAGCGCTGGGGTGCATGGGTTATCAGATAACTTCGGAAAATCGTGAATTATCATCAGACCAGAAAATGGCAAATGCCTATTTTACACTTTTGCCCCATTTGTCAAGAGCTATAAAACACGATTCAAGTGTAGGGCACTGGAGGGTCTAATGGTCGTGTCATTACTTATCGACATCACTAATAAGAGGTCAAAAGTGAATCATCGTGGGGTTTTTTGTAAATGTTAGATGGCTTCGTAAAACCACAAAATATTATTTTTGAGAGAACTGAGCAGGTTTTCAACCATGGCAAAAGGCGTTATTAATAATTCAATCATACACATTTTAGGAGAATAAAACAGCTAAATTATATCTTTCCAGAGCTAATCACTGACGATATTTACACCAAAGACAGCTTTTCTAGAGTTGAGTTCCTGATTTTGTTGAACAGAAATAACTTTGAACGAAAATATAACTGGAAAAATAAAATTTTGAACATAAAGGCTGTGGATATATCATCTGGGAACCATTTTCACAGCATTTACTACCAGATCAGAACCCTTACAGTCTATTAGCCGAAAGCAAAACTTTGCAAGAGCTCCATTGGAGCTGGCTCAAGGGCTGAATGAATGGGCAATTGTATGCGTTCACGAGCAAACCACTAGCATTACGGGTCGTCTACCCTGCTTTTTAGCCAGGTTCCATCTGCAACAAATAAAACTATTCAAAACGAAATATTTCGAAATGGTATACAGCTCATCTTTCGGCGGATCATTTTTAAACAATAACGCCGACCCAATTGCACAGCATACCGCTGTCTTTTTCAAACAGAAAAGGTGAATAGGAATTGGGGGATGGGGCGGGGCGGGCTTCCCCCATTCAGAGCCATTCGCAGTGCACTTTTCTTTGACGAGCCAACGACACCAACGACGCAACTAAAGCGCAATTGTATATGCTTTACGTAATCCGTCGTTACACCAAAAGGCAAAAGTAAAAGTTACGGATTTGAATTGAAAACTGCAGGTATTAAAATTATAAATTGAGGCAAGGCGGACGAGCAAAAAACGAGAACTGTAAATGAAGAAGAAAAGGGGAGGGTGGGGGGTGGGGGGAGTCGCGCCGGACAGCCGTCAAGAGTTATCTTCCCGCACTTGACTGACTGATGGAGATTGACTAGTTTATCAAAAAAAAAAACGAAAACAAAAAAAACGAGGTTAAATCACGGTAAAAAAGAAAAACTAAAGTCTGCAACGTCCATCTGCACCTGTGCTGAGGGGAGAAAACAAGTGCGCAGAGGATACAGTGTCAGTCCGCTTACCTGTAGAAAAACGTAAATCCTTCATTCAGCCCTGTCATAAATTTCAACCTGCAACCTTTTTAAACACAAATGAAGATACTTTTTTCCTTCCTTTATTTTTTTTTTTTCATCAAAAGACAGGAATAAAATTAAATGCAAAAAAAAGTTGAGGGAAAAAGAAATCAAAGCGATACACATGAAAAAGGAGGAGAAATGTTTTTATACATTTTTCCGCCCCTCAGCCCCTCCTCTTAACCATGTAACGGGCGGCATGGAAGTCGCGGCTCTGGTAGGTACACCATAAATTAATAAACATATACATATATATTTTGCTTTTTTCCCCCGCAAGAATGTCATATTTATGGAGGGGAGGGGCAGTAGAAAAAAGAAAAAGTTTCGAATGCTGCGTTTAAAACGACGTATTTCATGAGCGCGCGTATACAACGCAGTGCTCTTAAATCGCGTGGTTTAAAAGAATTTCCGAGGTCGGAGTATTTTTGATGCCTTTCATTCCAGCCTCGGTGAAAGCTTGTCTTTTCACTTGATAGGGGGTTTGTGGGATGGGGGGGGGAGGGGGGCTGTTGACTGTGACGGTCGCCGCGCCGCGCCGTGGTATGTCACCTTCCGTACAACGAATTTATTGAATCAAGTTATATACGATACGAGAATTTTTTTTTCTTTTTCATGGGGCTGAGCGACTGAAACGAGTCGCTGTAAAAATTTTCACTGGTTTGGTGGCCCCAAACTGAGATTGGCATGCATACCCCAAGATTTTACTACGCTGCTTCACTTCCGAGATTAAGGAATAGCGCAATCAAAAGAAATGTTCGATGGAAAGTATGAAACTGTCGGGTGGATAGAAAACCAAGAGTTTCAGTAAATGTAGGAGTTCTATATTGTTCCCTATCGACCAAAAAACGTATCTCTTTCTCTATGTTACCGTAATGAACAAGTAAAACAACCAAGAAAAGTCAACCGTAATTCCGAAACCATTTTTATATGTACAGTAGTATTCATTACTACGTAACATCCGCATTCAGAGTTGGAGTCCGCCAAGAGTCAGTCAAGAAAAGAAGCTTATCAATTATTCAATTCGGTTATTATTATTTTTTTCTCTTTTTTGTTATGGAAACAATATTTTACACGCCTTTACACAAGTACATACATCTCCAAAATCGGAAGTTATTTGGAAAAAAACCATCCATTCTCCTCTTATCCAAAACTTTCATTTTCATTTAAGTAAACTTCAAATTGGACCCTTCACGAAAAAAACCAAGTTTAGGTAAAACCGCAGCAGCTTTTTAAAATAGCTTCGCAAAGCAAAAGTTCTATCTCTACCGGAGAAAGTCGCGGTTGTACCGAAGCACTACTTCGGTAGAGCAAACGCAAGAAAAACGGTTGTTGCTTTACCGAGGTAATGCTTCAGTACAACCGCAACTTTCTCCGGTAGAGTTAGAAATATTGCTTTGCGAAGCTAGTTTAAAAAGCTGCTGCGGTTCTACTTAAACTTTGTTTATTCAGACTGCAACTGCTCCATTGAAAGTAACAACCTTTACTGGCAGCAGTGGCGGCTCGCGCATTTTGGCAACAAAGTTTTCCCTCCATTTGATGTAATGCAAATTAATCGATTCGATAGTGAAGCAGCGCTTCACCTGCAATCGATTGTTTTACATGTATTCAAATGGAGGGAAAACATTGTTGCCAAAATGCACGAGCCGCCACTGACTGGCAGAAAGAGATCAAATTACGGAAACGAATAATTCAAGCGTGGTATTGAAAGGGTTAAAAACATGAACAGAAATGTTGATTTTCACTGATATGAAAAATTTCGGACCCTTCTCTCAACTTTAGAGAGAAAGAAAAATAAAGTGTTCATTTTCTGAAATCGCATAGGAAAAATCACACAGGGTGGTTGAATGGTCACCATTCATTAAGGGTCAATCTGACATTAAAGAGCAAGTCAGCTTAAAATCGAAAACCTCCGAGGAAATGCGTGCGTTCGCAGTCCTTATCAGCCAACGATTCAATAGGATAGATCATCTCTGTGTATTCAGTTTTGATGCGTGAAAAGTTACGTTTTTGTTGGTCTCAGCGGAGCTCTCACGCCTCGAGCCAGTCTCGGATCGAACGTTTTCCTTTGCAACCGCGCTCCCAAAGGATCCTTCAAACCCCCTTCCTCCCATTCAGCCCTCTAAAATACCCACTCTTTCCCTTGCTCGCAGTGTTCTCTACCCCTTCAAACTTCCGTTTATACAATTATTTTGAAAGTAAGGCGAGTGGAGAGCTGTGATGCCAAACAGATATAGGTTGAGATCTTGACATAAAAAATGGATGATTGCGAAATTGACAAATAAAATTTCGAATTCTTTTGTTGCAAATTACAGTATTTAACCCTTTCAATACCACGCCCGAGTTACTTAATTCCGTATCTCTATCACTCATAGACATTTAAAGCTACTTCAAATTGTTAACACGTGCAACATTATAACTAATCGAGCGCCTACAATTACGGGGTTAGGCAAAATCAACACCGCAGAGTACGAATAGTTAACTACCCACTGAATTTGAGCGAGTCATAACTTTGCTTCTTCTGGTGTTTCTGACATGGCAGTAAAAGGGTAAACTGAAATCATGTGATACCAACTACCAAAGAGTTTGGACCCGGTGCCATGGATATGATAAATCCGAGTCACTAGATAACCTTAAAAATTCCTTCAAGACCAGTATTTATTTGATCGTTCAAAAACTGATTTCAGATGTTCTCGCACAATCCGAAATTGGGGCAGGTCTCAAATGGAGCTCTCATTGCAGTAATTCGAACTGTAATCCTTGAAATCATTATTTGAATGTGCGAGAACATGTATTTAGTTGGTGAACAGTGAAAAATTGGTTTCGAAGTATTTTTCATGTTTTTTCGCCTCGGGAGACGGACATTTCGATTTCACACGTGGCTCCGGATACAAACCATGTCGATTATGGGCTCATCAAAAACTTCCAAAATCCACTCAAAAACTCAATAGAATATTTCAGAATAGTGTCGCGTCACAAAATAGAATCTTAACTGTGCGAAAACATCACAGGATGAAAATGATCATATAGACTGGAAAATTCGATAATATTACTGGAATCTGATGAACTACTTTATCGCAGTTCTAGTACGATTGTACAGTACCCAGTTTTTGATACTCCCCAGTTTCACTGCGATTTTATCAGAATTTACCATAATCTGCAGATACTTGCAATCGGCAGATACTTGTCTGACGACTCTTTTAAGATTTTGGATGAGGTTGGCCCCATACAACGCTTCAATCTGTTAAGATTCGTATAGCGGGTAGCCTACCTTCAAGGGTCGTCTGCATGGCATTCTTTTTGTCCCCAATTGTACAGTTCGAATACAAAAATATTTATAGTTTTTTCTATTCAGTTTTGGGAAGAAGAATTCAATACAAACGCAACCCGGCTGATGCTTTGACATGAAACCAGCAGCTCCGCTGATTGGGGGCAGGCTGGTCTGGGTAATCGGTATTACGAATTACGATAAAGTATCACTATGCACTGCCGCACTGCCAACTTTGGATTAATATTCGGAGTTTTGGAGCGTAATTTGAACATTTTAAAAGCGCTGAATGTTTATTTCCCGTGATTTTAAATCCTTGAATTGACGCCAAGTACTTCTAAAGAATGAGAAATTTGCCACGGACCTTTTATTTTCAAAAGACTCACAGAGTTAGTGGAAAACATAACAAAGCAAGCAACGCTTAAAGCTTTCAGTAATCCAAACAAAACAAACGCACTCGCTATATAGGAGATCACGTCTTCGACGAGTTGAAGCGTCACCATACGAGGGAGAGGGAGAGGGAGAGAGAGAGAGAGAGAGAGAGAGAGAGAGAGAGAGAGAGGAAAGAGAGAGAGGAAAGAGAGAGAGAGGGAGAGAGAGGGAGAGAGAGAGAGAGAGAGAGAGAGAGAGAGAGAGAGAGAGAGAGAAAATGGTCACAAGATGCACTTTGCAATTCGCCGTCAGATTAAACTCGCGTGTTCGATGAGTGAGGTTAAAATGTTTGGAGACAAGTTCTTGTTATAAAAATCCATCGATGAAACGTACGACCCTTCCTTATCAATCCGACATCTGACAACAGCGGATTGCAACGATTGTACTTTTTCTTGCCACTCGAGAGGGGGGGGGGGGGGGCTGAGAGACGAAGAGGAGGACTTGCACGAGATTCCTTCGAGATTACTGTGAATGAGAATGAAATGAACTCAAGGGGTAGAGATTATCGCCAGGTGATAACAAACCATTAAAATAAACGACTGAAACTTCCAAATTACCTGCTTTTCTTTAAGCTCATTTTGTACCCACCGCGCGATGCCTGTACATTATTTTTGAGGCAAGTAACTAAAAAAGCAGCGTTATGAGAGGACAACTTTCCCCTAGAAAAAAAAAAAAAAAAAAACATCTTCAAAAGGTCTAAAGCGTGTTGGTAAACATATTTTCGGTTTTACGTCCGATCAATGGTGGGAGGTAAAAATGCATGCGTTACAATTGTTTTTATTTCACCCTGTGTTTCTGCACCTATCGTGTTCATGAAACCGATATTCAGCATTTTAGTATTTCAAGTCGATTTTGATCCCGTAGATGAAATTTAGCCTTTCTGGAAGTTCAGTACGATATTTCCTCGCATTTTCTTTTGAATATGAGTATCACTCGCCCAATATCGGTTCCTCACTTCCGTCGCGTCAAAAAAACACGGAGAAAAAAAAATCGGTTATGAGAACTGAACTTCTCATATGGAACACCGAGGTGTTCGGTTACAGTAACCAAAGTTTTCGGTTGTGAGTACCGAACTTCAGTCAGGAGTACCGAAGGTTTTGGTAAGTGTGACTAATACTATGACTCACATTTCGTTCCTACTGAACCACTTCGGTACTCCTAACTAGTTCGGTACTCACAACTGAAAACTTCGGTTACTGGAACCAATCAACCTCGGTGTTCCATATGAAACGATGTTTTTTTCTCCGAGCACGAAAGAAAGTTTACGGCGAGAAAGTCCACAAATGGGACTTTTGCTAACTTATACTATGAGCGATTGAATAGTTACTCTTGAGTAATATCCAGCGAAAATGACGATGAGCAGATTACAAATTTTAAGATTCACTCACCGACTCACAAAATTATTTTAAAATTTCAGGCGTAATGGTGGAGCTACGTAGATATCATATGCAATTCCCATCAGTGTCCCTCTCTCTTTAAAGAAACGCACAGAGGTAAGTCTCAAATAGCATAGGAATCTCCCATTGTAAGTACCTACATAGCACCACCATAATGCTAACATTAAAATAAATATCTGTCACTACAGTCATTTTGTGAATCAACGAGTGACTTTTATGATTTTTTGGCATACTCATCATAATTTTCGCTGGTTTGTACGCAAAAATTATTTTTTCAATCGCAAACAGCAAAAGTTAGCAAGAGCCTCACTGTGAAAAATAATGTGGCAACACTAGAAATATTTCATGTTCGCCAACTCAAGCTTTTTGTGCATTCGTCTGTAACATTTTTGTCTATTTCCGATTGTCGCCATCATTCACTCATTTTGCTCTCCTCTGTCAAGGTTTTTGGTGGTTAGATATCCGAATTACTGTGAACTCTGTACCGTAAAACTGACAATACATTATGATTGAGATTTCCGTCATAGCTGGCAGATGGTGGCAACGCGGCGGCTTGGCTTTGAAATCAGACATGGATTCTGCTCAGACCCAACCAACAGAAACATACGTGTAGATATACAAACAAGCGATAGCGATGCACTTAAATACGTCGTTGCAATTCTCTATTTTTCAGGTATATACGTTTAATCAATGGCGTATCGTGCAATTTGGCAACGTTGTACTGTGTCCATTTAAACCTATGTGAAAGGTCGAATGCGAAGGTTTTCACCGAACACCCGATGGTTCGATATTTTTTATGCGTTTAACTGGACGAATCGCTACGTTGCCGAATTGCACGGTACACCACTGATACTTGACAACAACCGGCTCAGGGCTCAACTCATATTCCGCCGACTACGGGGTAGTCACTGAGCGATGATTTCTTTCTTCCTTTGTATATCACCGAGACGCTCGCAGCTTCTTTTCATGATCTAGTACTCGAAGAATGTAATTAACTGGCTGAATAATTAAAGATGCTTATTTAAGAAGTCACCCGTTTCAAAGAGCGCAATATATCATCGTCTGTGATGTTTAGTGCAGGTTGCGAATCATTTTAGCAGATTTGGAATTCGCGATCAATCTTAAAATGAGCGTCTATCTGGAGGGGATTTCTCCTTTTCAGCAAAAAACAGATGAGAAGCTGCTTAAATTAACCTCGACGAACTTAAGTATTTCGGTGGAAACCTACTCATTGTTAGCATAAGAGTTTGAAGCAACTCGTTTTAGTGGATTCTGCTCACTAAAAAAGAGCAAATCGGCATCTTTTGAGGGCAGTGCCGCGAAGTATGAAGAAATATTGCCAATAGTTGGGAAAAATACTGTTTTCGATGTGCTTCTGAACTTTTGGTGACACTCCTCCAAAGTCCGTGACACTGCCCATGAAAGCGCTAATCAGCGCATTTTTCCCAACTATTGGCAACATTACTTCAAAGATGGCGGTACTGCCCTTAAAGTCAAAATATGTCGATCAGAGGAGAAACCTAAAGGTTGGCGGCAGCGATGCCAATAATAAATTCCCGTGTGTGCCTTTAGGTCGCATATGAAATAAAAACGAAGCATGAAATTATCATCAAAGTTAATCCGTCTGTTTGTTCCTGGCTAAAAGTCTACCAATGAAGCGAGTGCTTGAATTTACGAATGAAGAGAGCATATGCCTCCATTCGGGACTAAACTATACTTCAAACTTATGAGCAGCATTTAAGCAGCTTTAAAGCTAGAACAGAAGTTCGAATGAAGTGAGGGCTCACCTCCACTCGATACTTGTAGCGACAAGCTGCGAGATCTCGGCCCAGGCTGAACGTTTAGAATACAGAAAATTGAATGAAACAGTACTGATGGCAACTGACGCATCCAGGAACTTGCGAAACGGCAAGAAACAAAAGGCGAATGATGAACTGTGCTTTTACCTGCGATTGGAGATGAGAACATGAAACAGGCTACGATGCGGAAAGGGGTTAAACAGAAATCCCGTCAGTGAATGAATAAACACGAACAGTCTGCAACAAAAAACCGTCAAAAATAAAACAAATTGAATGATAAGACAATATAATTACTGAAAGGGCTGGCAAAGTGAAGAGTAGGCTACCCACGGACGACGGAAGAAAGAGCTCTCAAAAATACCCCGACTTTTAAAAAAAAAAATCTAACATTTACATTTACACTTGAAGTTGTAACATGCGTTTCTGGCCTCCTCTCTCTCCCTAATCTGTCAGCCTTCTCCATGCTCTCTCTTTTTCTATCTCTGACCTGGTTTCACACCCGCGCCTTTAACTTGAAAACTCCCAGGCATGCTGGGAACAAGCTTGACCACCAATCAGGTGCTTGCATCTGATCGTTGGTACTTTTAACCAATGAGGGCGGGCGTTCCACTAGCGCTAGGGTAGGTGACGGAGAGAGAGTAGAGAAGGCGTCGGAGTATTCTTATTCTAGAGTAAAGGTGGATCGAGGTGGTCGTTAGGTTTTCGCGAGATGTAAGTTTTTTTTATGGAAAGCCGGGTCCTCTGGGCCCGGTATTTATTTATTCGTTTCAGGTGTTTTATTAATTAATTATCTATTTTGTCAAGTCGAGTGCTCACAAAGTTTGCAACGGCCGTACGCCAAAATATAACCACATGTGTTCCCTCTTATGCCTTAGTTTCGTCGCAAAATATTTTCAAGGTTTCGGAAAAAGTACGACGAAATCGTTGCCGAGGCAGGCGGGTAGCGTCAAGTTGGGCAATTTCGGTCGCTCCATTCAACTGCCGTAGAGGCGCGGCCGCTTGCGTCTTGGACCGTCAAGCCGGAGGACGCCGCGGCCGGTTCCAATCCTATGCTAACGATCAAATTTGTTGACTTTATAAAACAACTTTTTTCCCGCAACTTTGAGGGTCAGATTGATGCGCAGTACGCTGGAGCTTCGATTAAACAACGATTAATGGAAGTGAAAGTTACAGCATCAATAAAGTGTGTGTTTTAAAAAGATAAAACAAGCAGATAGTTCTGACACTACAGTGTCAGAGAAGGCGCACCTTGAGCAAATTTGGTCCTCATGAGTCAAATTCCATTTCCACCATCTCAAAAATAATGTGTCCAGCAAAAAACCGGGTCCGAACTTGGATGCGGCGAGTGGGGGGGGGGGGGGGGTGTAGAACCCCTACAGACAATCTTAGAACAATCCCTTCGAATTTTCCAACATCTAAAAAAAATTGTCCAGCAAAAGTTAGGGTCCGAACCTGTGTGCGGCGAGTGGAGGAGGGGGTAGAACCATTACGGACAATCCCTTCGAATTTTCTAACAACTCAAAAAAATTGTCCAGCAAAAGTTTGGGTCCGAACCTGTGTGCGGCGAGTGGGGGGGGGGGGGGGGTGTAGAACCACTACGGACAATCATAGAACAATCCCTCCGAATTTTCCACCATCTCAAAAAAATTGTACTGAAAAAGTCCAAGTTCGAACCTGTAAGCGGCGAGTGGGGGGGGGGGGGGGGGGGGGGGGACCACTAAAGACAATCTCAAACCCTTCGAATTTTCCAACATCTCAAAAAAATTGTTCAGCAAAAGTTAAGGTACGAACCTGTGCGCGGCGAGTGGGGGGGGGGGGGGGGTAGAACCACTTCGGACAATCTTAGAACAATCCCTTGGATTCTCAAAAAATCATGTCAAAAAAAAATTGTCCGGCAAAAGTTTGGGTCCGAACCGGTGTGTGGCGATTGGGGGGGGGGGAGGTTAGGACCACTACGGACAATCTTAAACCAACCCCTCAGATGTTCCACCATATCTAGCAAAAGTTCGGGTCTGAACCTGTGTGCGTCGTGTGGGGGGCGGTGGGGCCACTACGGACAATAATAGAACAAATCCTTCGAATTTCCCACTGCACATCACTAAACGCACGTAATAAACAATCAAATACTCATAAAACAATTTTGAACCCCCTTTAGTAAAAAGGTAGTTAACGATATAGTATGTCCCGCAAAATAGGGACATGAAAAAGTGATCGGTAGTAAGAAGAAATCGGACCACCAAGAATCGATTATTTTTCATGATGTGTTAGAGTAGAGAAAAACAATGTTGCCATATTCCATTAGCTGGCACCATTCTTTGGTTGCCCGGTAAAAAATTTGAACGTGAAGTGTGATGCCAAGTAAAACAAAGGACGCCATGGCAAAACGTAAGAAAAGATGAAGAAGTTACAGTGAGTCAAAAGACATCTCTCCTAAATGTCCCCATGACGTCCCACGACTGGTGACAAAGCATTTGATCCGCGCACAATGGCCGAAATACGTTAATCAAATCTCGAAATGATAAAAAATAAACTGTAGGGAATACCCTACGAACACTTTCTCACATCACTTTTATCTGAGGGAGACCCCCAGACCCCCCCCCACCACTAAAGAATTCTGGAGGAGACCCCCTAACCCCCTAAAGAATTCTGGGGGAGACCCCCAGACCCCCTTTAGAATACTAGGAGAGACCCCCAAACCTCCCTTTAAAATGCTGGGGGATACCTCCAGACCCCCCTTTAGAATTCTGGGGGAGATCCCCAAACCCCCCTCAAATTTCAAATATTTTCACCTCCGGACATAATATTTCTGCCTTCAATCCGAAGAGTTTGCAATTTTGTAGAGAAGCTGTAGGAATAGTTGCCTATTTTGTTATTTGAAGGCTAATTGAGAGCCTTAATCTGATGTTGCTTATAACAGGGTTTAGAGTAGGTAATTCAAGATTCCAATAAGTTTTTATTCTTTGAGCTGCATTCATTATATTTGCTCTTTGTTCTATTTTTGGGAGTTTCTTTTTTCCCTTAGTTTTTATAGGAGGTCGAAATGTACTGATTCTTGCATTTCCTCCATTGAGTATTATGTTTGGTTTCTTCTTTCAAACTGTGGATATTCGAAATAATTTTTTTTGTTTAATAGATTAACCCCCCTCCAAAGATGTACTTAAGTCGTAGATTGTGCAAACAAAATTTCAACAAAATTCATTCAGCCATTTTTGATTGACTTTTCTTTATAAAATTAATTTTCCTTGAATATTCTATTTTTTGGTGTAATGAAACCTATATTGCTTTTAAACAGCTATAGACTTAAAAGTTGAATATTGTAGTAATACATTGAAAAGAAATTTCTGCCTAGGCTGGTTGCAAACGTTTTGATGCAATTTTCATCGAACTTAATTGAGTCATACTTGAATTACTTATTGCAAATATTATGTTTGTCTTAATATTTGCTTACAATTAGTTTCAAAAGATTTTTGCTCGATCGTACCTATATTGCCCCTCGAAACGGTCGTAAGGTTTTTATGAGGACTGTACCAGAAAAATGTTTTAGTGCACACAGTGCAGTGTTTAGTGTATTTTTTTAACACATTATGTTTGTGAACATTTTTGTCAAAATCAATCCCATTAATGATTGACTCCAAGTTTAAAATTAATTCTTCACTTTCATTCTTTTATTTTTTTTGGTCAAACACCCTATTTTGATTTTTTAAACTCTCTTCAGGGTTGTATATTGTAACTGTAAAGGCTAATTTCTTTTGTAAACCAATTGTAGATTTTATTTGCCAGATTTTGTCAAAATCCATTGGACCAAACCTGAATTATCCGAAATAATAAGATTATGTTTTTATTTGCTTATATACCCATATTTTTTTCTCAATCGCACCTATATTAACTCTTGAAAAGGTCTAATCGGTTGTGTATGGTGATCAAGAGAGGAAATTATGTTAGTACTTTGATAGTTTCCTTGTTTCGTTCTGAATAAGACTAAGAAATTTCACATACAATAACAACATGATGGAAATATAAAGCAAGTAGTCAGCACATCACACTATTCAAAGGTCCCATTGTTGAACCTTTGAACTCTTACCAATTCACGAGTCATAGCTACTATAAACGCAAGCAGAGTAATTTTATTACGTTGAGCGTAAACAAATAGCTGAAATTTGATAGGAAATATGGAGGAGGTTAGGGCAGGGACCACTATGGAAACAACGACATCAGGGCTGAATAATAAGAGATCCTCTTCGATGCGCAGTAATTTTTGGTAATTAAATGAGAATTCTGAGAATTGAGATAAGGAATGTTCAGAGTTCTTGCTGTAGGGGCTTTCCGTTTTGCGTTTGACCACACGCTATAATTAATTATAATAATTGCATTTACATGCAAAAAAACAAACATTCAGAACGGCAAATGATTGGTTCTCTTGATCACCTAGAATATATACCGGGAAAATTTGAAATAATCAAAAAGTGAGGTTGGAAATTTTTGACATAGAATAACTTTAAAAAAACGTCAATCAAAGAACATGAAATTACTCCCAACCAACTCAGAATTCAGTCGTGGCTGGGAGAACATTAACTTTTCAAATGAAAATTTGCATAAAAAAAAAACAGGACACAACCTAAATTTCACGACATCAAAAAAGCTCATTTCGCCATTTGATCACAAGGTGGCGTAGTATACTCTATTGAGTATCAGGGCGATTTCAATAGGCGCACGTTGTGCCAACGGTGCGCCTAAAATGGAAAGTATGACCACCAGTCTGATGGTTGAAGACGCTACCGACCACGCCATTAAGACAGGTGAGTGGAGCGACCGACATTGCGCAACTAGACGCTGCACGCTGTCTGGGCGACGAATTCGTCGTAATTTTTCCGAAACTTAGAAAATATTTTGCGACAAAACTAAGGCCTATTCACAAGAGGTGAAAAACACGGGTCTAATATTTTGTCATGAGCTACCACCTACCATCCCTGAAAATGTGGTTAAATACGGAGGCAGCGTCACCGTAAGGTCCGGTCCCCTTGTGAGTGAAAAAAAAGCAACAACAAACATAGAACCCACTTTAAGAAAGATTTGACTCCGCCCCCCCCCCCCCCAATTTTTTTCTTTTTTTTTCTTTCAAATTCGACCTTTTAGTGAAAGGCTATCTTTCAAAATATACAGACACGTCAAACATTTTGGCGAACGAACGAAAAAAAGTAAAATGTACTGCTCAGCTTACATTAGATACTCTATCAAGGAGGCACGTTCGTTGTTCGGGATCTCCTCTTCTTCTAATACAATTGGTTAAAGTGGAAGCAATTTTCTTCCTCTCTCTAATCTTCAGTCTTACAATTAGTTGTCTTCTAACCACCCATTTCGTACAACTCAAGTGTCCTGTTAGGGAAGAGAGGGGCACACAAAAGAGATGAAGGAGGGGCTCTCTATACAATACTATGACTTTCCTCTCATCGAAATTGTTCTTGATAAATTTTTCTTTTATTTTCCATCGCGTTAAATTTCTCGAGGCATTATGTCACAAGTGGTCATAGTGTGAGACTCTGAAATACCTGAAAACGGTAAAAATTCGCAAATTGGTCAAGAAATGAAATGATGAAAATTTCTATCAGAATACTTTCTTTTAAAAGTCATAGTACCTATGTAGTACATAGTACATAGTATGTACATATACGTTCGATAACTGATGCCTTTCCTTGTTTAAATTTGCTTGCAGCCTCTCTCTCTCTCTCTCTCTCTCTCTCTCTCTGCTTTTTTTCTGTCTAGCACGGAAATAAAGGTGGGATCGCTATCTTACTGCAGTTAGAGTGGGATCAGTTGACATATTCAGTGGAAAACAGGCGTTTTTAAGTGCTCATTGATAAAGTGTGGAGATAGTTTGAACCATCTCTGAAATAAAAAAGTTATGAGGTCTCTCTCGGAATGGTGCAAAGTGGGATCAGATCCCATTCTTACGGCAGCAGGAGAGCTGGTCCCATGTCTACGGCCGGTGAATTGAGCGATCGGCTCTCTCCAACTTGCAACGTTGCCGTTCACAAAAAATGAGAGTTGCTGTGTATTACCCCTATTTCTCGTGCATGGCGAGAGCTGGGCTTTGCCAGATTTGTACGCAGCTCGCACTGTAGAACTTACGAATAAAATCTATCTTACTTCAGGCAGTTCAGGCTCAACATTTTCCATTATTTTGTACTTTAAGCCCATGTTTCAATTCTTTGTTACTTTCTATTACATAGTTTTTTCCATTAATGCCTAGACAAGGTCTGAGTATTTATTATTATTTTTGTCATCATCATTTTTAAATAACCATCCAATTCAATCAAAAAAAGTAATCAGTAGCTGCACATCTTAAATTCAATATAAAATGCAATACGTTTTTTGTAACTAACTTTAATCCTCTCTCCCTTTCAGCAAATATCGTTCCTGCTCTTGCTCCTTCTCCATACCCTTCGCTGTCACTCCGTCCTGAGGATCTGAGTTTTGATATCGGCAGCAGCACGCCTGACAATCCCACAGTTTTCATCACACCTATGAAGCGAAGCCCAATTGACGCTCGTACTGACGAAGAAAACTCTCAATTTAATTACGAAGAGCGTATTAGTGATGACGAGTCCTCAATTTCAGGATCTGAATGGTCACCTTCTGAGACAGAATCATTCGAATCCGCTTTAGAAAATGAATCGGTCGATGGAGGTGGAATGGAAAGGAATGCAAGGCTGTCCAAAGAAAAGCTGTTCGAACAAGGAGACGTTGCTAATTCTAGCCAAGAAATTGAGGAAAATGACGGCCAGGGACCGGCAAAACCAAAAAAAGGAGACTCTGTAGAAATAACGACAAAACAAGGAAGTATTCCTCCGCCAATCCCGCTATCCACTCTCCTACTGAATGCTCTTTAACCTCTCATCCAGTGACTGGAAAAAAGTTTGCAGATACCAACATTAAGAGGAGGATCGATTTCGATTTTGGAATTTCATCTGGAGAAACCTCAGATGAAAAAACCTCAGAAAAAGAAGACACTGCTCAGCCAATCGAAATATCCAGTCTAGAAACCAAGAGACTGGAGGGGAAAAATAATAAGAGCAGATAGGAAGGAAAATAAATACTGAAGTCGACCAAGGTCGTCTTGGTAGACGTTACTCGATCCGTTTCATAAATACGCGTATTGTGTGATGCTAATGTTAAAAAAAGAGTTTATGATAAACTGCAATGCTGCATTTACTGTGGAATACAGATAGTTGAAATAACTCGCCATTTGTCTTTAAAATACGCGGAATAAGTTGCCGTGGCCAGATTATTATGTCTACCAATGAAAAACAAGAAAAGGAACGGTGGTTTCCAGGTAATTACGAGAGAGGGTGATTAGTACCGCAACTCCCACTCCCAGGTCCTCTTCTCCAAGTCAGGTGAATTAAAATTAGCCAGAAGACCGACACCACTGGAACAAAAGTTATACTCTCATGAGGACTATGGGCCGTGCCCTTATTGTTTTGTTTGGAGGCATATTAAAGAGTCGTGCCCTGCCTTAGACGATGGATTGAAAAAGGGAAACACCGATGGGTCTCAGTCATATGAAGACTTGATGTCAGAAAGCTATGCTCTGTTGGGATTATTTAATAATGAGACACAAGAGTTCAATTTTAAGACGGATATCGTGAAAAAAATAATCAAAGATGAAATCGGGAAAGTCTGCACCGAAGACGAGCTGATACTCCAAGTTGGGTCTACGCTATACGCCAAATTTAATAAATCACAGGCTCATCTCTCCCTCTCTCTCCCTCTCTCTCTCTCTCTCTCTCTCCCCCTCTCTCTCGCACTCTCGCTTTCACGTCTTTCGCTCAATGTTTTTTACGGCGTGATCTCTGATCGGTATGCTTCCACGTCCCTTAAATCGTTCATTGTACTATGACTTTCAAAAGAAAGTAATCTGGTCGAAATTTTTTACTCTTTATAATCTTGGCAATCTTTAAACAATTTTGCAGCTTCTAAGTGTTTAAGGACTAAGCAGGATGCCCCGTTGAAAGTACGACATGAAAAATCGGCAGGTCTAATGAAAACAACGGAAAAATTTAACAATAAGAATTTCGACAGGGGTACTTTCTTTTAAAAATCATAGTACCTATATAGTAGTATTCTATTATTTTGACCAATATAACTTATTCATTTAGTCGCAAAGAATACTACTCAATTTATTCAAATCGATCGCCAGAAACGTGGTCATTTCGAACGGCAAAGGGCTCAACGTTTCGACGGTGAAACACAATTCATCTTGAGCATGAATTTTTAGACGATTGCACCGCACCTTCATACTCTAAACAGGGCATTCTTACGTCAACGTACGTTTTCCGTCACGCCCGACGCGACGAAACTAGCGAAGCAGAGCAAAGGAGAGAGGGGGAGGATAAGCCATAAAAATTCCAGAGTAAAGCACATAGCGAGAAGCGACGCGACGCTACGTGACGTCACACAACAGCGGCGCGTCGATGTAACATTAAAGCCACCAAGATGTGTGACAATTTTAATCTTAATTTATGATGTTCACGCTGTTTCGCCCCTCTTCTGCATCCCCTAACCCCCTGCATCACCCCCCATGAGCCTCAAAAACTCGACACTCCTACCCTGCTGAAAAGTTGCGATGTTTCCTCCTCTCGAATGTGAGATTCTGTAGCGTTGGGTTGGCACAAGTGAAAACATACGATTTCTCACTTGTGCTAATAAAAAGGACTGTAAATCAACATTGAGTTTTCAAGACGAACAACGTTGCCAGGTTGGGCTACAGAAACTATAGATAAGACCAGATAAGGACAACACTAAAGGTCGGCTACCATTTGCTCCACGAAACCAGAGACATTCACGTGATTAGATTCAACCCGTTTTATGATGGGGAAGAAACAGGATTTTTACTCCATGTAACTGGATGAATTCGCCGAGAGGGAGCGGTAATAAAAGGACACGATATTGAAATCAACTGTTAAAATACGTAGAAGAAGCGTATTTCAGATTTTCCTGCTTTTGGCGAGTATGCAACATGCATTGCATGGCAAATCAGAGAGCAAAGAAATATTACAATTTGCAACAAATCAAAAAGCTGTCGAAATATCTGTGTTTTGTATAAATCGCATTGAGCGCGAGGGCCGACAAGATAATGCTGATGTAACGAAAATAAAAATCCATTGATTTTTTATTTCGTTCGCCAGGAAAATCTCAGCGCGAGGATGTAGCCCGACCAATTCAGCGTCTGTCTGGCTTCACGCGCACGCCAGCGTAAGTTGGCGTCAGGTGGATCCGGCCAGACGCGGTTTTCGCGTGATCGCGGATGTCCAGACTCGCATGAAAATTTTCAGAGGTTTCCCGATTTCAGTGGGAGACAGTAGTTCTGAGTTTACGTTGGTGAAGGAATTTAAATATCTGGATAGTGCTCTATCAATTTAAGTGCCTTTACCACATTTTGATGTTCGCATGTATTTTATGTAGAAATGTAAATTTCCGTCAATTTAGATATTCATTTTGTGATTTAGTTTTAAGTAAATTTATAGGAGGTTTGCCGGGAGTGTTTCCAAGGAGCAGTCTTTTTCATTGGTGACCTTTCCCCGTTTGTTAGCCTTCAATCTCATTTTAGAAAAGTTAGTCACTTATTGCGATTTTTCAGCTGATTTATGAAATAAGATCTTTCAAGTTGATGAATGGGGCAGTTGCAGGGGTCTGAAATGTTATGTTTTTTATGAAGAAAATGAGGGTGCTTGGTGAGCTGAGAACAAAGATGTCTTTGGTTTCTAATTAAGACCCATTTTTCCGGAGATGAGATTTTGGCCCAAAATACAGTGTTTTAAATAGGAATACAGCTTAGTGATGTCATTACGCACTTGATTTTTTACAACTTTACACGTGTGTATCTCCAAATCCCTGAATTTTCGGAGAAACCAAGAGCACCATTGTTCTCAGCTAATCAAGTACTTTCATTTTCTTTATAAAAAAGCACACAGTTTCAGATCCTTCCAACTTCCCCATTAGAGCCCTTTCCACAAAAAAAACGGCCCGTAAAACAAAAGGTATTCTCTTCGGACATAAGACTCTATTCAATCAAGTGCTGATTTTTCAGGAAGAGCATAACATGTCAATTCAAGACTTTAATCTGTTGCTACAACATAGTTCACAGAACGTAAAATCGATAGATTTGCAAGCTACTATTCCAACATTTTAAGTACATTCAGTAAGCGCCCAGGGGAAATGAAACGACCGAGAAACAGGAAGTAATTTTTACTCATAAATCCACTATTGGATTACCATCCCTTTTTTTCGGTTTAAGTAATGTGAAAAATGTATCAACTCCACTGAAAATATAATTTTTCTAACGTAGGAGCGTTTTAAACAATCTAAAATGTAAAACATCTAAAAGAAAATGCATGTGGCGATGATTGGGACATCGTGAATTTTTGCGTGTCCCTGTTATCGCCGTACCCCTGGCGATGGTCAAGCAGTGACTTTTGATGTTCCAATTCCCGCCAAATCACAAATAAATAATAAAATTGAGGTTCCTTTCAAAACAAACTTGTTTTCAGTCAGAAAAACATTGAATTAAACTATGAAACAACCAAACATATTAAAACAGTGTAACGTATAAGAGTAAATAAGTGATTTTCTTGCCTTGTCCCTTATCACAGAAACTAAGAAATCAACAGAAACCGGCGATGCTGGGCAGGTGTTTACTTCTGTGTTTTTTTAAGGGCACAGTGCTGCCACCTATCAACTCCAAACTTTTTCATCTGTCCAACCAACCTATGAAAAGCACTTGTTCCATATTCTTTGGAATCTCCCTGCTAATAAGAGCTTATTCTAAAGAATGAATGAATAGGGTGACGGTAATAGGGACAGTGGCGGTAATTGGGACACTTACCTTAAATGTTGTAACGGGTCATACCCATTATTTCATAAATAGCGCCACTGTGCCCGGCACCAACTCCTCCTAGCTGGGTGTCAGTCAGTGCTGCCACCTAGTGGACGGGGTTGGTCACGGGACCAGTGGCGCTACCCGCCAAGGTCCCTCTAGGAAGCCTATAGTCTAAGCTACTTCGTTATTCGCGAGTGCTCTTCAACAATGTGAGTTTCACGTCCTCCCCCATTATTATGGGGTAAGGCTTTACTATCTTAATTACAATGTTTTAATTGCGTGTGGAATGAAAGTGTGGTGGCCGTCCGGCCACATTTATAACTTCAAATGTGGTTATCTTTAACGTCTACTCTTTCTCCAAAATCTCCTTCGGGACAAGCTTCGGGCTTGCCCCCTCTGGAAACCATTAATAAATTCGTCATCACTAAGCTGCATTCCTATTTAAAACACTGTATTTCGGGCCAAAATCTCATCTCCGGAAAAATGGGTCTTAATTAGAAACCAAAGACATCTTTGTTCTCAGCTCACCAAGCATTCTCATTTTCTTCATAAAAAACATAACATTTCAGACCCCTGCAACTGCCCCATTCATCAACTTGAAAGATCTTATTTCATAATCAGCTGAAAAATCGCAATAAGTGACTAACTTTGCTAAAATGAGATTGAAGGCTAACAAACGGGGAAAGGTCACGAATGAAAAAGACTGCTCCTTGGAAACACTCCCGGCAAACCTCCTATAAATTTACTTAAAACTAAATCACAAAATGAATATCTAAATTGACGGAAATTTACATTTCTACATAAAATAAATGCGAAAAATGTGTTTTACTGCAAGTTACTGATTGGATGAATTTCCCTTCTTGTTTAATCCAGCTCCGTTCCTGTGTGTTCCTAATCATCGTTCGTCGAAACTTATTGTTCTTAAGTATCCCTTCAGCTAAATCTTATTTTTTTTTTTTACTATTTCAGCTATCTATCTAACTAAATATGATTACTAGGAATCAGGGTAAAAAGACCCCTTTACGGGAGCTACGGTTTCTGGAGGCAGAGGCAGGGGCAGGGCCAGGGGCCTCACTCCGAGAAGGGATCCTGTCGGAATTTCTCCCAACGACGGACCTATCGGAGTTCCCCCTCGGATGGAGGCCACTGACCCTGTGCCTTCCCTTCCTCTAAATCCTACTATTCTTATTGATAACCGACCGATCTCGCCATCTGATTCATGTATTAGCATCGTGCGCTCGGAGACTCGACCTCCAGTCCAAGTGGTTCAACCCACTCTTGAAACATTCATCATCCTTGTGCAAGAAATTAGGGATTTCCAAATCTCTAAGGGAACACAGATTACCTCTTTTAAAGAACAAATTCCTGATATAATCAAGAGTGAGGTTGAGGCACTTGGAGCTGCCAAAGTTGTCGCTAATCCCAGTTTACAAGAGTCCGTCTCAAGCAGCCTGGTCCCATTTACTTCTCACATGTCTCATAAAACGTTGTACCACCAACCTCACATTAAGGATTTAATGCCTTATAATGGCAATGATGATGTTTTAAATCCTAAAGAGTTCATGAATTCTATTGAGTCGTTCTGTGTTCAAGTAAGGGCTTCGGATCAGTGCATGCTCGGTATTATAGGATCCGCGGCAATCTGGAGCAGCGGGTTTACAAATGTGACATCGCCGTCACAAATTTGCAGCGGCTTCTGCGGGACGACCCGGATGTTCCGTTCGTGCTGCTCGCGGAGAAAACCAACGGCGGAAAAGGGGCGTTCAAGGTCCGTTCGGACAAGACGAAATTGTGGAGGTCCATCCAGTATAACCATGGTTTTGCCCATCCACTCTCTTTGTACGAAGTGCTGACTGTGTTGAAGCCAACCAAGCTCCAAGCTCTTCTTCGACATAGAGTGGGTACCCACTGCAACTTTGGAGGACCCAAACGCCACACTGAGTTACTATTTAGGTGGCGCGACCTTTAGGATAAATCTGGTACTAATTATGCGAAGAGGGGCTCATACCTGATCAATCACAGCAATAACGAATGTGATATTCCATTTCCCCTACTTTGTAAAAACGTTTGGATTAATTGTTCCTTCTTTGATGTTCTTGCAGGGCGGGATCCTCGCAACACCTACCGAGGTTACGCGGCTCATTGGCAACATCCCACGTGAAGCCGGGATACGAGTCGATCGGCCTGGGTGACCTTCCTCCGGGGATGACTAATTTATTGAAGGAGCTGATCGGTGGAAGCAGGGTCAAGTACCCTGTCCTACGAAATAAGAAGACAGGGGTGGCTTACGTCAACACCACCGGAGTTTCCTTTTTCCGACGCCTGGGGGAGAGCCACGCAGGGAACATGGTCACGTTCGCCTGCAACCTGCGGATGAGGACGGTGAAGCAGCTCTAGCATCATCCGTCGTGCATGGCGATCGAATTTCTGTCTAAAAGATTTCTTAAATTAATTCTGGCTTAAGTTATTCGTCCTCACGTTAAACCAAGACCAGATGGTCATGTTAGTGACCCGGAGGTCCAGTATCCCCGAGACCTTTAGGGCACTCATGCTGTGGTTTTAAAAATACACCATATTTTTTTTCTATGACTAGACTACGTACACTAGCTTTTAAGACAAAAATCAGGTCTTCAAAATTTTTTTCCTGCCTTTGGCAATTTATTAAAAATAGGTCTGCAACGCACCGCAAACTGACTAGATATTCGAATATTTACTTTGTTTTGTTATTTTCAGGTTAGGGGTCATTTTTTCTCGATTGATACCTATTGTTGACTAATGACTTTTCGGCCCCCAATCTTGCCTCATTGAGCAGGGTTGCCAAAATAGAAAAAAAAAAATCGTCGTCCTCCCATTAAGTCAAAGCCTGATGGTCATGTCAGTGACCACGACCTTTACCCTTAGATTCTGAGCTTATTTATGAATATTTTGAGCTGATTTTTCCCCATCAACCCGTATACCCCGTACAACCAGATTAGTGCCCAACGCCGCCATTACAATCGCGCATTTAAAAGTATTTTATGAGTTTAGGAGAGGGATTTGTGAATTTATAGTGCTCCCATCGTTATTTTTGAAAATTGTAACAACTGAATCAAACCTTTAAATCGCTTGCAGCAAAAGGGTGCAACAGCCACATTGAAAAATGTCAATAAATACAGGGTGTTCCTGGATTAACACGCATAACTGATGGAGGTGATTTTTCAAGGAAAACTAAGACTTTTTTTTCCTATAAACATAGGCCATAAAATGCTTTCCCTCTGAGCTATGATTTTTCAAAGTTGGAAAAAAAATTTGGTTTTTTTAACACAACGGCCAATGTTATGGATGAAATTGAATGAAAATTAGTTTCCAAGGGTATTTTTTGGTGTAAAATTCAATTTTTGGGTCGAATAAACGTTTCAAGGAGTTTAAATGGGAGTTTCAGAGGGGTGTTGATCTTAAAATTGAAAAAATTTTGGTAGCCGGTCAATTTTTTAAAAATTAAGGTGCATATTCGGATTTTATGAGCAAAAACAAAGGTTTTTGATCCCTTCCATTTTTGTCCTCCGCCGCGTTTTTAATGGCGAAAAATGGATTTGAAATTTTGTCCGTTTTTGGGTATACCCTGCCAATTGAAGGCGCAATTTCCGATGTCACCGTCCCAAGCACGTAAACTCTCCGCGCCAGCGCGAAGCTATGCGTTTGGTGGTGTCCCCCCTCCCATCATCTTGGAAAGCAAGAGTAAACTCGCAAGTTCATCAAGTTTTAGAGGTTGCCTAATGGGGCATTTAAATAAAATAAACCATAACTATCATTATTATCTGTTATGATTATTGTCAAAAACAGTTTCACACATTAAACAATCAAACCGTCATAGCCATCAAACAAAAAGTGTATGCTATGCCCGTTCCTGTTGTTGAAACATTGCAGCATCGCATTGTCGAGGTGTGTGCCGATTTAACTCGAACGCAATGCAGATCAGCCGTGACGTCAGTAATAAAGAGGTGCACCTCTTGCGTCAACCAAGGTGGTTTTCATTTTGAACATTTGCTGTAAAATTTTAAATATTTTTAAGGCATATGAGTGCCTTCTTAGCTTCGTTTGATCCAAGTTTTATAAAAGAAAAAAAAAAGAAGGAAAAAAAAAAAAAAAAAAAAACTAAGTTCGATTGTTCCATAACAATTATTGTTGATTGTCTTGTTGTTACAGTTATTACTAATTGTTTCGTTTACACATTAATAATTGTAATTGTTTTTTAATAATCATAACAGATATGAATGATAATAATGATAATTAAGGTTATCATTATTATTACATTATTATTACATCGATAAATTATTATGATTATCATAACATAAAGTCCATGGTTTATTTTATTTAAATGTCCCATTAGGAAACCTCTAAAACTTGATGAACTTGTGAGTTTACTCTTGCTTTCCAAGATGATGGGAGGGGGGACACCACCAAACGCATAGCTTCGCGCTGGCGCGGAGAGTTTACGTGCTTGGGACGGTGACATCGGAAATTGCGCCTTCAATTGGCAGGGTATACCCAAAAACGGACAAAATTTCAAATCCATTTTTCGCCATTAAAAACGCGGCGGAGGACAAAAATGGAAGGGATCAAAAACCTTTGTTTTTGCTCATAAAATCCGAATATGCACCTTAATTTTTAAAAAATTGACCGGCTACCAAAATTTTTTCAATTTTAAGATCAACACCCCTCTGAAACTCCCATTTAAACTCCTTGAAACGTTTATTCGACCCAAAAATTGAATTTTACACCAAAAAATACCCTTGGAAACTAATTTTCATTCAATTTCATCCATAACATTGGCCGTTGTGTTAAAAAAACCAAATTTTTTTTCCAACTTTGAAAAATCATAGCTCAGAGGGAAAGCATTTTATGGCCTATGTTTATAGGAAAAAAAAGTCTTAGTTTTCCTTGAAAAATCACCTCCATCATTTATGCGTGTTAATCCAGGAACACCCTGTATACTAAAAACGGCAGCACTGGACAACTTCCACGAACTTGTGCCTCGCGTTGAGAAGAGAAAAAAGGGAAATAGTGACGACAGACTTCCCGTAGCCCGAACCAAGAGAGCGGACACGAAGAGAGGAGCGAATCAAGGCAAGACGCGAAGAAGAAGCTAAGATCTCGTGTTTAATGAGGCACCAACTTCCCTTTTCCATTTTCTCATTACGCTCTTCTTCGCCGTGTAGCCGTGTCTCCGTGTTCCATGTCTTCATGACTTCCAGACTTCGAATCCCTAGTGAGCGCAGTGCTCAAACACTCCCTTGATGACGATGACAAACTGAGAGATACACAAGCACTGGTAAACTGAAATTCCGCGTAACAACTGTTCCACCGACTCGGAGTATGTTTGAGACAAAGAAGAGAAACCCACGCGATGCGGAGAATCTAATTGCCAAAATTTTCTTAAATTAGGTCTCAAAACTGAGTAATAATTTGCCGAGTCAAGCTGATATCTTTAATAAACAAATCCGAGACATAAAAGATTATCCATTGAAAACACTAAGACGAAACCAAAGTCAACAAAAATATGTCCTTATAACCAGTTTTAGCAATAGTTGCCTGAATTTTACGAAATAATGTTTGCTATGAAAATGAACACCTAACTCATATGACACGAACCCAAGATGTCATCGTGAGTGCTAACTTGATTACTTACATTTACTTGTCGCAGCACAACAGTTCATATGGTCTCTCTTGCTCGTTTATTTCCATCCGTTATTTTGTTATCCTGTTCGTTATTCTTCTTTTTTTAACTGTTATTACGTCTATCAATATATATTCATCTAAAATCGACGTCAACCTTATCCTTTATTATAATAGCACTTTCGTTACATTAAATATAACAGCGTACCCACACGGGTTCGTAACAAAGTCCCCTAAGAGCTGACTCTGCTCTTTTGGACGAGATAGCGGGAATCGACCAATTACATTGGTTTAAACGGCGTCACGTGACAGATTTTGAGTCATTCGAGGGACGAAGGAGCCATTCCGTTAGAATTGAAAGAATCGGACGACTTCAATATGGTCACGTGACGCCGTTTAAACCAAGAGGAACTCGATTCCCGCTATCTCGTCTAGTCTCGTCCAAAAGAGCAGAATCAGCCCCCTGGTGTGCCGCATGTATAAAGGATTGTCATATGTTTCATACAATAATATTATTTAATCAAATCAGAGAGAAGTAGCGTAATTTGCAGGGGGAAGGGAAACTGTCCCCCAAGAGTCGGCTAAAAGTAAGAAAGCGCTTACTTTTTTTTTTGTGTAGAAAAAAAAATTCGAACAAAAATTTGGTGGTAACCAACAAATTTTATTGGAATTTTGGGCCGTAAATATAGGGTATGCAGGGCTGTAATGCTCTAAAATTATATTGATGAGCGGAAAAGAAGGTCGATTTAATAATAACCTAACCTACCGAACAAAGGGATAGTTTCAGAAGAATTTACTGCTCACAGCTCTTTCAACACTTCAGTGGAGGAGCGCACTTTCGACATTTTGGTGAGGTCGTGACCAAAATCCACGCTTATAAGGTTCATTCAATGCAAGGTAGATGAAACAAGGTATGTACAATGCGTGATATTTGCCGCTAGACTCGTTCCGATCGCTAGCAGGAGATGACGCGACGCAGGCTGGTCTCCCATGTTAATCAAATGGGAAAACCCTAGCTGGCTACGTTAGTAAGCTTCAATGATGCTCAACAGAGTTTCCCCGCTACGCTCACTCGCGGGAACCAAACAGCCCATACCTGGTTTTATCCAACTTGCATTCAATGTTCCCACTAATTGACGTCAACTTGCGCAAAGTACGGGAAAATGGAATTTGAGAGAGAAGTACGCCCCTTTACATACAAGTCGATACAAAGAGCTGTGAACAGCAAACTCTTCTGAAACGACCTCTGCGTGGAAATGTCTCGAGGTCAGGAGAGGCTCTAATCAGTTCAGGATTGACGCCCCGTAAGCCTACTTAACGTATTATTTGTTCGTCCCACCATTCATGAATCCTGATCCGGATCGATGTTCCGATGCCGATGTGGATAGATTTTTCGATGTAGATCGATAAGCACCTTATGAGATAGAAAACCATTCGATATACCTTGACATCGAATTTCCGATCGACACATTGAGCATCGCACACACCTATTCTAATATCAAGCATACTGATATAGAAACGGACACTCAGTATCACAACGAGTCAGGTAAGATTTTATGATTTGCCAAAGCAGAGGCCAATGAGAGTTTACAAACCTAAGGTATTTTCGGAATTTCCAACATCCTGTACTACGTGGAAACAGAACGGCAAATAAGATGAGGAATAAATGCTCGGGCGCTTTCCAAGCGGCAGTGAAGTAAGTACTTACATCAAAGTTTATTGAAAGAATGTTCTTTTATTCCACGAACCTGAGAGAGAATCCGTTAAGAATTACGATACGAATGATTGATGTAATAAATCAGGAGATATTTTCAATGAAGCGCATGCATTTTCATTTTAATTTTAATTTTTCTCCCATCTATTCTTTATTAATACTAAGTATTCACATTCTTTAATCATAAGCATTTTTTCATTACCGATAGAAAATATTTGGAATCTTGATGTATTGCAGGAAGGAAGCAAAAAAATATGCAAAACTGACTGAAAAGCAAGAAACTTTAGCTATACAGATTTTACCGCTATTACATTTGAGTGCAGGCAATCTTCCTTAAAAATATTTGAGAAATTCATCAGAGCGGGTAGAAAAAGAGCAGGAGAGTATCTACAAACAGCTGAGTAAATAACAAGAAGGAACCTATACGTATAATCTATTACTGGAAGCGATACGCGTGAGTAGGAGAGGTTGAAGTAAGAGAAAAGAAAAATGATGATCACAAGCTGAAGCTATCAAAGGGCGGAAATAAATTTATTAAGAGGGCGATACACAGTTTAAATTAAATTTTACGGCGCGACGCTTGCTCTCGATAAACCGTTTGTGAGTAAATGACACCCTGTCTAACGAGTCGACAGAGTTAATCAGTTCATTTTCTCCCCATATTTCATCGAGAAAGCATTTGTTCTACTTTCAGTTACTTGAGAAACCTATTAGGGAAATAAAAAAGGATACGAGGAAAATAGAAAAACTCAACGACAAGAATACCAAGGTAAGGGGAATTGAAAAACGAGGTTACGAAGAAATAATGAGGAAGCGGAATTCGTTTGCGCCAATAATTGGGCGCTTTTCATGTTCTCAGCCACACTGCCCTTGAAAGAAAGGATGGAAGGGCGCAAAAATTCTGAAGAGATACAGAAATTAGGAGTTGGTGCTGATTTTTGAAGCAAAGATCGTTAGAAAGGTTGGATTCGAAGACTTCACTCCAACAAACAATTAGTTGGAGTGGATTCGAAGACTACACTCCAACAAACAATTAGTTGGAAAATCGGACCTTTAGGGGAGAGAAAGTTCAAAATGGAGGACATTCATACAAAAACTGAATTTCCGCCAAAAACCTATCTATCTAATATCTAAAACAATAATAAATGAGCTGTTCAGCCAAAGTGAAACAATTAAGAGGGGAAAATTAAATCATAACAACAAAAAAATGATCCAACCTTTAAAGGGTTGTTTTTATATTTCAACGTTTCAACACCCACACGTCTTCATCAGGAATAATAAGAATAACAGTAGGGAAAAAGTAAGGATTTAAGCACAGTTTTGATTTTAACATTGTGGGGACTTGAGCTCAGTGCATGTCCATGATGATCGGAGTATTTATAGGGAAAATGGGCTTTTGAAAACTGTTTGACCTATGGGCATTTGAAAACAGTGGGCATTTGAAAACAGTTTGATCTTGAAAGCAGCGGATCGTCCAGAGGCGGAGCGACCAAAGGCGTCAGCACGGGTAAAGGTCCCAGAAGGTATTAGAGAATAGTACAGGTCGGGATTAAATGATTCAAGTTGAAACTTGACTTGTTCAAGATTTTACCTGTATTGTGTTACCTAACATTCCAGAATATTGCATCATCCCCTCGAGATTTGTTTCAATTGGTTGAATGGAACGTTCTGGAACATTGTAACCCCTCCCCCTCCCCCAGCTGAAGCACTGTTGTGGGGGGGGGTACCCGCTCTTTAACCGAAACTGAAGTAGGAAATTGAAGACTGTACTTACCTTTTGCGTGTGATAGCTGTGTTAAATTGGACACACTTCAGGCATGGGCGCCCGCAGAAAAATTTCCAAGGGGGGCAAAATTGTTGAACCTCAATGGAAGGTCTAGTATACCCCCCTCCCCCAAGGAAAAAGGGAAAACTTTTTTTTACATCCAAATGGTGTACACTTATTAAGCCACAGTAGGTGTATCAAATATAATAGTAATAATTTTGACGTGTTTGATATAATGGATAAAGAGACAGCAGACGAAAATGATAAGAAGCTTGCAAAAAATGAGTTAAAATTACAAAATAAACAAATAATGAAGTTTGTTAACTATTAATCCTTTGATTAGCAATGCATTTTATTTTATCCTTTCATATTTTACCGTGAAATGTTGACTTTTTTGAATTCCGGGGGGGGGAGGGGCAAGTGCCCCCTCTTGCCCCCGCTGCGGGCGCCCATGACTTCAGGAAACAGTAAATATTCCTGTTTGAAAGTAATGCGCAGTAAACCGAAGACGCAGCAAGTAAATTCCTGGGAATGGGAGTGAGATCTGTGGGTGAAGAAACTACATGCGCAGTGGTTTGACTATTGATAAGTTTCTTCGAGATATTTTGTTTTGACGTCGTTCGTCTAAAAATGCGTTGACTGTAGAACAAGCCGAAGCGAGAGGAAGGAACGTGAACGCGGCTTCTGCGACGTAGAGCGAAAATCAGTCTCGATGAGACTTATGCTCTTGAGACAGGGAAAAAAAACGGGCGAGAAAAACAAAAGAGGGAGAGAGAAATGGTTTCAGCTGCATGGATCAGCAGCTCCTCACCCTCCCTCTCCGTCTTTCTCTGGAGAGCAAAGGATTTCCAAGAAAAAAAAATTGTCAAATTGCGCATTAAAAAAAAAGGAACGCATGCGATACATACGGTAAGTATGCACGATATTGCAGCGGCAATTCCGAGTGTTTCGCACGCAGTGGAGGAGGATTCAGTCATCATTCGTGAGTTGACCACAGATAGATTCGGAAAGAGTAAATCAGTAAAAGCAAATAAGATATGAGTGAATTCGATTTCGAGTACGTCTACGAAGCCCTAGTAAGGGAAGCAATTGAAATGTGAGTTTACAGTGCACTGAAGATATGAGGTAACAGTGATCAACGAAAAACTGAGAACTTTCTTTGAACTAGAAGTTTTATTGTGTTTATCATTGTTCGGGAATTTCATTTTCGGTGCTCCATAAACACGGTCATAACGTCTCAACAATCGGGAGTGACATACGGTGGGAATTATTGTTTAGTGACAAGTGTTGGATGTTAAGTGACAAGCGGTGATTAATTGGTAAGATTGGAGTATTTATAGAATGGATTTCTTATCGCGAATTATGGACGTGGATAATCGTGGTTATCAGGTAAACATATGTTTCAAGTACGCTCGGACTTCACGCTTTTTTCACACAACCGCTTGGTACTGTTGGACCCCCCCCCCCTCTTCCTCCCTTGCGTCGTTTAACCCACCTCCCCATTACTTTTCTTACCTTTTAAATCGCTCTGCTTTCCAATCATTTGTGCTATGAATTGAAATTTTGCGCGAACGCTGTTCAAAAAAAGATGTAAACTGACTCCCGTCTAAAGAGGATGATAATCGTGAAGCTGGTAACATTGGGTGGATATAAACCGTCTGCCATTGTATAACCACTAACAGCGACTCTGCTTAGACGATCCACTTCAAATTAAATTGCAAGAGAAGGTTTTTTGTTATAAGAACATTCAAAACTGTCAGGATAACCCGAAAACAAAACAAAAAATTACCTCGCCAGGGTTAGAATTCTGGGGTTTTGGGAGTAAAACTTTGAGCTGATTTTTACGACGACTCTATTTTCGGAATCTCCTGATTTTTCTGCGAGTTTTGATATTACAAATCCTTTTCTTGCAACTTATTCTAAGTTACCGCATTATTTTTCTTTTTTTCCTGAACCAACAGTGGATCGTCCAAGCAGAGTCGCTGGGAGTGGTTGTACAACGGGAGTCAGTTTACATCCCTTACTCTAATATGCGCAGCGACCACAGTTGATCGTGAAAGTAGAGTCGCTGGGAGTATGGTTATACACAATGGTAGTCGGCTTACATCCATCCGGTGTTGCCAGCTTTACGATATTAATCCTTTTTAGACGGGAGTCAATTTACATCTTTTTTTGACCGCGAGAGTCAGTTTACAACCGTCCGAATGACCACGGTCTATGTACAAAACTCCCTTCTCTCCTCCTAAGGGGGAGGGGGAGTATTTATCTTTTGGCTGGCCTTTGGCCAATTAAATTAATTTTTGTTTTCTTTTTTCTTTTTCATTTTAAATGGATTGATCGGGTATGTTGGTTTCAGGGGTGGACCCATAAATTTCGTTCTTCTAATTTTCGTTCGTTTTTCTTTTCGTGTATTATTATTTATACTGTGCGCTAAGTTATGCTTGAGATACAACCAACTCCGTTCTCACCAGCTATCCTGGGAAATTATTGAAGATTCAGCGTACCAAGTGTAGATGTTTCAAAAGCATTTGCGGATACAGGGGGGGGGTGGCGAAGGGGGCGATCGCCCCCCCCGTTCGGCCAAAAAGTGCGAAAAGAGGGGGAGGAAGGGGGGAAGCAAGAGTGAAAGAATAAAACAGGGATCTCTAAAGGGCAAAAATCCCAAGTTCGCTCCCCCGTTCGGCTAAAAAATTGCGAAAAGAGGGAGAGGAAGGGGGTGAGCAAGAGTGAAAAAAGAAAAAGGGGGTCACTGAGGGGGAAAATCTCAAGTTCGCCCCCTCCGTTCGTGAGGGCTGGATCCGCCACTGTTCAAAAGTTAGCATCCTGTACAGCGTCGAGCATTTGAAACGAGTGCTCAAGTTAAACTGGAATTAGTTCTTCTCAAAGGAATGATAATCGAAAGGGTTAATCGATTTTCGACACATCGAACGTGCCTTTTCGATAAGTGAACTATCCGAATCAACCTGACAACTTGCACTTCATTTTCTGTTGGAAGTCAGACTAGACGCCCGAACCTAAGCCGGGCCTAAGATCTTGGGAAACACGACGCTGGGCATGCAGAATCGGCATCAAAGGTTCACATGAAGAACAGGAATATTTATCAATACGTCTACCGGGAGAACCTTTTCTTTTGGGGGTGCTTACTTTACACTTCTAACATCACAAACTCTAGGACTCACACACTTCTAACACCGCTAACTCTCAAACTCACACACTCGTTTATGGTCGCTGACCACTGACCGATGCGTGATGTAGCTCACCGTTGTGAGTTATCAACAACCCATTTATTTGCCCGGCGCGCCTTTCCGCCCACACTTCGGGTGAGCGCCGGAGTTGCCACGTGAGACATAAAAACGGATTAGATGAGGTTGACACACGTCGAAATGGGAGCGTTTGAGAATTTATCGGGCCAGCCAGTGAGCTGGCGAAAATCAAGATTATAAATAGAATGGTAGATAAAATTTAAAATGAATCAATTTAGCAACCACTCCTACATTATTCCTCATCAAAATAATGAAGATTAATTCAACTACGTGATGTCGTGCTCTCTCTACGCTGAATTGAAAGTACGCCTCCGGTCAAACCGAAGTACAACGACTGTATCAAAGTAGACTTTTGATAGAATCGGTGCACTTACACTGGTTTACCTACGTTCATTTTCGCCCAGAAAGCATGTATTCTTCAATATTTTGGTAAGAAATTAAGTGGGAGTTCTTGTTAAATTCATTGATTTCATATAACTTGCCTCCCATTCTACACATGTATAATTGCAGTTTCACCAGCTTTCCAGTCCGATGCGGATTCTAGATAGCTCCCTTTTACGCACTTCAGTACCCAGATTTCAGAACCGAGCTTCATACACCTTTAAACTCGTATCAGTCAATTTCGAAAAGCGCACCGATAAAAATAAAATGAGACTTTTTAGTTTCTGTATAAAAAATATTTTGTCAATTGTCATTTGCCTTGAAAAGGAAGACGGGTGGTCATTTTTCGGTCGACGTGGTTTGCTTCGTTGGAGGAAAGTATTTTCGCCCCCCCCCCCCCTTAAAAAAATAAAAACTTTCGTGGACTATTATTTAATTTACTTCCTAGCGATTCGAACCAGCCCTTTTCCAAAAAAACAGTCTCACAATATGGACTTACGCTTTGTAAACGTAGATAACTCACGACGTTTAACTGTAAACAGTTCGTTATCCTGATTACTGAATAACTTGTGAGAGAACGTTGGAACATCGTGTATCCTTACAAGGTTCTAAGAGGGATCATGTGTGGATACAGGAATTTGTCTTTCTCTCTCTCTTTCCATTTGAAATCATGTGTTAGAGAAGGATAGCAGAGGGGGCCATCATGTGCTTTTTAGCCCCTATCCCCGTCCATTTCTAACACACACGTTTAAATGGCCGCAAAGAGAGAGACAGACAATCTCCTCCGCCCGGAAGAAGGATGCGACCACTTAACGAGTTGAGGAGACGAGCGCGAAATAATTACAAAGCAGCGGCGTTTAAAATTTCGATGGAAACCGTGAGGAAACCTGCTGAAGAGAATGGGGATGGCGAAACAAAAGAGTTTCCAAATAAAGTTTACAACTTCTAAAAGTAATGACAGTCACATGAAACAAAACGAGCGCCTCGGAAGCGTGCCCTGAGAAGAGCGGTTTCGATATCAGACAATACATTGTGTTCTGCCTTATTCCATCCCATTCTGCTGCCTCTGGAAAAAAAAAAGTTAACTTTATTTTGATTAGAGCTGCGTCACCATTATTTAACGGCGTCGGCGTAGCGTCAGTAATTAGTTTTAGCCCAAAAACCAGTCCGGAAAACTTCCTGTTCTTGTTTGTGTATACATTTCACTCTCACTCTACCGTATTTTAACCCCCCCCCCCCCCAGTGGTGTCGCGTGCCATCTGGCAACAATGCAACTGCTCCATTTAAACTCATTAAATATATCGAATTTTCCATGTGCACTGGGCACCCCCTGAATTCGATCTTTTACAAGAGTTTAAATGGATAGAATACATTGTTGCCAAATTGCACTCGACGCCACTGCCCCCCCCCTCTTCTCTAAATTATAATTTTCATCTTTACATTAAGTTCAAGATCTAAAAAGATTTTCGATTCGATTTCAATTCATCAACCGCTGGACTAAATAGTCCTCTCCTTTCAGCCGAAAAAAGCTAAGTATCGTTTATATGGCGTTGACCTAGGCAGAAGAGAAGATGGAAGTTTCAATAAGTAATAATTCAAAGGATGTGCTATTTATACGTGTATTTTTTGCTCCACATTTCGTTATATTGTTATTCATTATAAGCTCTAAACCGCAAACAAAACTATAAATTAAGATTCGGGGGTTTTCTAATTATATCAGAGTGAGATTGCAATATGTAATACTCTTCTTTCCTATTAAGTGACGTCAAAATCTTTTGAATGTATGTATACCGAGGAAGACAGAATTCCACATAAAAAGTAAGAATGCATATTTTTTTCTGAATGTACTTCTGCTGGCTTTCTTGAAGAAAGTTTCTTCAAGCCAGACGTTGGAAAGATTGTGCATTTGTTTTTCTGTCGGAACAGACTACCCATGACGTCCAGGGAAACGAAATTTGTAAATTTAATTTCTCCTTTAGTGAATGATTTTTTCCAGTAAAAACCCGCTTTGATAAACACAATCATAGTAAGTCAGATAATCAAGGAGAAGATGCACACTCTTTGGAACAACTGATGACGCATACCTCATTATACAGGGTGTACCAGACCACCCGGATAGGTACTTTTTCTCGAAAACGGCTGGGCGTAGAGAGCTGAAACAAAAAAGTCAGATAGGGAATTGACCCCAAAGAATTCAATGAAAATATTTTCAAAGCCCCCCGAGGCTCCCCTGGGGGGTTTTGGGGGGGCTCGAAACACATTTTTCCATTTTTGGCGGAAAAAAGCCTATAAAAGGTACAAAAATAAGTTCAGATATTAAAAGAACAACTCATTGCCGACATTTTTGTTCCGGTAAATTTTTCCAGAAAACCCCAATTTTTGGGGTTATGGGCCCTTTTGGGGGGAAATTTTCATTCGGCCACTGTGACCACACTGTTCAATATTTTTACAAAAACTAAAAACCATCTAAAAGAAGAGATCAAGACCTTTCGATTGGTGTGCCACATAATACCTAAAAGTGAAAAATTAAGGCCCCCACTTAGATTCCAAAATTTGGGGGTCTTTGGGCCCCCCCACGTAAAAAAAGTCAAATAGCAAGGTATAGCTTGTGATACATCGATCGAAAGCCCTCAAAGAGTAAAATAAGATGGCCCAATCCAAAATCCTCTACAATCATTACTTTCAAAATGGCGGCCATTTGAAAATTATGGGTGTTCAAAGGTAAGTCCTGAGAAAAGAGTCAAAGGTTGAACGATACATGAATTGAAAAACCTTAAAAAAAGCAAACGAATGGCGCAAACCGCAAATCAATCCGCCTCTTCAATCAAAAGTTATGGCCGATTGAAATTTAAGCAGCCTTAGATAGGCCTTATTGAGCCCTTTAAGTTTCAATCGGCCATAACTTTTGATTGAAGAGGCGGATTGATTTGAGGTTTGCGCCATTCGTTTGCTTTTTTTAAGGCCTTTCAATTCATGTATCGTTCAACCTTGGACTCTTTTCTCAGGACTTACCTTTGAACACCCATAATTTTCAAATGGCCGCCATTTTGAAAGTAATGATTGTAGAGGATTTTGGATTGGGCCATCTTATTTTACTCTTTGAGGGCTTTCGATCGATGTATCACAAGCTATACCTTGCTATTTGACTTTTTTTACGTGGGGGGGCCCAAAGACCCCCAAATTTTGGAATCTAAGTGGGGGCCTTAATTTTTCACTTTTAGGTATTATGTGGCACACCAATCGAAAGGTCTTGATCTCTTCTTTTAGATGGTTTTTAGTTTTTGTAAAAATATTGAACAGTGTGGTCACAGTGGCCGAATGAAAATTTCCCCCCAAAAGGGCCCATAACCCCAAAAATTGGGGTTTTCTGGAAAAATTTACCGGAACAAAAATGTCGGCAATGAGTTGTTCTTTTAATATCTGAACTTATTTTTGTACCTTTTATAGGCTTTTTTCCGCCAAAAATGGAAAAATGTGTTTCGAGCCCCCCCAAAACCCCCCAGGGGAGCCTCGGGGGGCTTTGAAAATATTTTCATTGAATTCTTTGGGGTCAATTCCCTGTCTGACTTTTTTGTTTCAGCTCTCTACGCCCAGCCGTTTTCGAGAAAAAGTACCTATCCGGGTGGTCTGGTACACCCTGTATATTTCAACGCTTCAAATTCGAAAAAGCTATATGTTTTCAGGCCCAGAATTTGAAAGGGATTTTCTCGCAACTATGGAAACGTTTGATTTCATCACGAACCAGAGATCAAAGAAATCTAAAAAAAAAAAAAAAAAAAAAAAAAATACAGCTACCAGCATTCATCTCTTATTTTAACAACATGAAACGAAATTGTTTACAACTGAGATGAAATGTCCACTGTCCACAATTTGTTTCGGCATTCGGGATCATTTTTAATATTTTCATAAGTTTTGGTTCTCTCGGTTACGGCTCGACTTGACGCTGTTCTTTAGACTCGTTGTGGCTCTGTCATTTTTTCGCTTTTTCTCTCCGATCCAGATATTATTAAAACACGATTCGTTTCTAATCCCTTCGCCCTCTTCTTTTTCACAAATGCCATGGCCTAAAAGGTGTTGAGTCCATTATTTTAGGATATTCCTGGAAGAGGAGTCGATAAAACAAAATGTACACTATTCAGCCAAACGTCTCAATTCAATCACGCTTATGATTCCTCAGAAAGAGATCGTCCGTTGTTAAATGGGCATTTTAAACCGGAAACGGCCTAATTTGCGGAAATTTTGCAGCCTTTTTTTCCCCTCCCATTTCTTTTTTGGTTTTATGTCTATGCAATCGAGACCAATTTGTGAGACGGTCTGGTCTCTTCCATTCAAAGCTAGGAAGTCGATGCCGAAAAATAACGACACGGCAAAAAGGTAGAATTACACTAAAGGAGTGTGTGCGACGGCGGTCTTTAACAAAAAAAAAAAAAAAAAAAATATCGAAGGATTCTTGCCAAATTATCGATTGTAAGGATTTGTGAGTAGCCGTATTAAATTATTTTTAACAGGAGCAAAAAAAAAAAAAAGGTCTCTTCTCTTTCATTTCCATAATAGGATGAAAGTAGGTGTCGTCTCGTCGATAGAAAGAGAGCGTATAAATAATGCAAAAGGATCAAAAAAAAAAGGAAAGAGAACACAAAAAAAACAAAGAAAGAAAAAGACAAAAAGGAGTAAAATAAAGACAAATGTTATGTAAGGCCCTTTAATAAAGATAAATAGAAGAGTCGGAGGGCTAAGAATATAACGGCGCGGACTCGACACCAAACAAGACACTGTAATAACGGTGATGTGTAAAGATAGATGAACCTCCAACCCCAGCGTCCCCCCTTTGGCCGAGGGCAAGTGGTGAGTATGAAGGAAAGACATGGGACGAGAGAGTGGAGGAGGGGGGGGGGGGGGTGGAGAACGTAAGAGATGCTTGCGTGGAAGGTGTGAAAAGGCTCAAAGGCTAAAACGATGGGACGAAAGCGAAGAACGGAGTGCGGCGAAGAGAGAGGAATGATGGACAAACGGAAAGGCGGGAAAGATGGAGGGTGCGAGAAGAAGAGATCGAAACGAGCGAAAACGTAAAGCTTGCTCGAATCTTGATGGCTGTGTTGCCAAATTTATCGGCAAATTATTATCAGTAAACAAAGTCGCACTTATAGCTTAAGCTCACCATGCAGAAAAGAAAATCATTCAAAACCGCAGGCTCCTCATTATGAACGATCGTATCGTAATGAAATAAAGTCGATGAGCGAGTGTATGTTATTCGTGTTATTTCTACAGGTAATGTCATTCAGATAGGAACCTTTCTATCTCTGCGGAAATTCACCAAAGACTCTAGAGCTATCGGTGAATTTCCGCAGAGATGGAAAGGTTTCTATCGGATGGAACATTGGAACCACAGTAAAAAAAAACAAACTCGATCATCGATTACTTGGCATTACGACACGATCGTTCATAATCAGCCTGCTGGACATATTTAGGCCGATTTCAAGAGTATTGAAGCCGTGAAAACTTCCACAAAGAGCACTATTCCTTACGATAGCAGGGATGCATAATTATACTCCCACTAACTCTGTACTTGTAACTACGTCTACGAAGTCATTCTCCGTGTAGTGCAGTAATTATCGACACCGTAAAATATAAATATTTTTTGATAAGCATGGAATTAGCACTGCCATCAATAGTGTATGCAGAAGACTTGGGTTCCAATCCAAAAAAGTGTGCCATTGCATTTCAGGCTTACTTTGGATTGCAAAGTGAACATGTTCAGACAATCTATGATGGAAGATGCAAATTAATGCGTAAGTTAAGTTCGAGATTGAATAAGTGAAAGGAGTAACTGAAAGGAATCATTAATGTTAGCCATTTATGAGCGATGTCTCGTTCGGTCCATCGAAGTCGCTTCGATGTCAATTTCCAACATCGGAGCGATGTATCGAAACATCGATATACATCAAAACACCAATACATCAACAAAAATTATTAAAAAAAAGTCAAGCATCAGATTTTGTATTTCCGTATTTCTTGATTTTTATTTTCAAGATAGATAGGAACAGTGACCAACATGACCCTTTGGTCGGAAAATTGAAACCTTCTTCGATAATCCCACGATACATTAATCGAGGTCCGGAGCAATGCGTCGATATTGATTGGTGCTTCAAAGTCGATCGATATGGATCGATGTTTCGATGTGGATCGATGTTTCGATGTGGATCGATGTTTCGGTGTGGATCGATGTTTCGGTGTGGATCGATGTTTCGGTGTGGATCGATGTTTCGGTGTGGATCGATGTTTCGGTGTGGATCGATGTTTCGATGTGGATCGATGTTTCGATGTGGATCGATGTTTCGATACATCTCATGAGACATTGAACCGCATTCGATGTCCCTCAAACATCGGACAAGCGTCGATGCATCGAACATCGCACAGGCCTATGCCGATCAAAGAACGTTGATGTGGTCATGGTCAACTAGGAATAAGAACTGACAAGAAGTAAATTCGACGAGGTGCATTTTCCCCCAGCATAAAGTCAGAGAGAGTGGAATGAGTGGAAGTGTCGAGGCTCGGAAGTTTCGATCGTTTGAGCAATAAAACCTTCGGATCGACGCGAGAGGAGACCGACATTCTAAGCATATCAGTGAATGCTCTCCGGGAAAAGTAAGTGCATACATACAAAAATCGCCATGGCAATTGATAAAACTCGTTCAACTTCGAGTGGTGGCCGAGTCTGAATGAAAGCAGCTCATATTTCCATCTCTAAAGTTACCTTCTGCTCCAGATAGCAGAAGCTGCCACAACCTGCTAACTGTTAAAAATGAGCGACGAGCGGAAACAAGTTGGAGTTTCCTCGTTAGAGAAGGCGCCTGGATGTATGCAATTCGGCAGTCAAAAGGAAGTCGTCGATTGGCGCGCTCAAAAATACGCTTGTCTAGCGAGAAATAAATGAGGCACACGCGTGGAAGAGGATTATTCGACCAGCCACCGCATTTACGAGACGAGACCGCAAACGAATAATTACGTACGAACGTTATTATCTCGCGGATTCGGAGAACTCCTGCTTCAAACTGATATCATTGGCCGCTTGCTGAAGTTGAGGCTTGTATTGATGACCGCAGAGGAGTTTTTCTTTCCCCCATCAGATACCCCCCCCCCCTTTCTACCACTTTTCGATCGATTACTTGTCTCTACTCATTGCGATCGAAGCGTCTCCCTTGTGTCGCTTGTTAAATAGTAGGCTCAACATCGGAGTTGCCGTTTCGTGTTTATTCAGTTTACCCAAAAGATTACACAGTAAAGTTCGGTATATGACTGTAATGAACGAAAAAAACTCGCATAGGTTATCTTTTCTCAATGGGTCTGTTGCAAACTTTTGCTACAACAATCAAGAGTGTACAATCTATTGTAAAATCACCTGAAAAGTCCATTGGTGGCATCAAAAAGTCATAAAATGTAATAATAAACTCACAAGAGGCATTTAATGATATCCAAGATGGCGGAGAAATATCGAGCAATCTGTATGCATGCACCGTGAACATCCAAGGATGGCCAACTTTGACAACCTCACTAGAGGTGGAGGTTATGTGTTTGTTTACGTTGTGATTGGTTGTGATCGATATTGTGAAGTTGGCTATCCTTAAATGTTCGTGGTGCATGCATACAAATTGCTCGATATTTCTCCGCCATCTTGGATTTCATTAAACGCCTCTTGTGAGTTTATTATTGCATTTTATGACTTGCTGATGCCACCAATGGACTTTTCAGGCGATTTTACATTGGTTTAAACACTCTTAATTGTTGTAGCAAAAGTTTGCAACAGACCGATTGGTGGAATCACTGTTAATTTAGTAGCCGCAAATTATTATTATTATTATTATTATTATTTTTTTTTTTTTAACAGTGACGACTCGACCGGTTGAGAAAAGATTACAGATGCTAGTCTTTTCGTGAATTACAGACATTTACTGAACTTGAATTTGTAATCTTTCAGTCAACCGGTGAAATCATCGGTGCATTAAAAAATGTCATTAAATATACGCAAAACGGCTGCTCTGCTCTGCACGGAGGAATCAAACTTGTGGTCATATTAGCAGAAAAATCTACTGTTTATAGTGATTCGTAAATTCCGGTGATATCACGAGGTGCGTCTAAGCGCAGAACAAAATTTTCAATAATATCTGCATAAAATGGCAGCCCTGGGTTAATAAGTAACCGGGAAGAAAAGCAGAAGTAGTAGACATTGGAATTAATCGATAGAAATTGGTAGAAATACCTGGTGACAAAAAGATTACTCAGCACATGGTCCAGTAGTATGAATAAACGACGAAAGTACTCGGATCAACGATCTTTTTACGCCAAATTCAGTCATAGATGATTATCAAAATCCAATCATATTTTAAAGTCAACGATGTTTTCATCTGCGGACCGGCAGACGGGAAGACGACAGATAAGAATATTTTTATACGTTACAGAGTTTGATTCAGAAGTGTAGGCACTACTCAACGATAATATTTTACGAATTTTCAATTTTCATTCCTTCAAATGAAAAAAAAAAAAAAAAAAAAACAAACAAACAAACTTGCCCCCAACTTTCACTTTTTCATTTTATAAAGCGTTCTTCAAAGAAAATCCAAAGCTAAAATACAATTTTATTTCATTAACATCAAGCTACAGGGTGTATTAGAAAAAAATGTATGTCGTGCGATGTATGTAAGTACCATGAAGAGCGGAAGTAAGTATGCAACCCGCCACTCCGCTGCTACTTCGGGCCGTCCGCTTACCCGCTATAATAAAAGCGTTGACTTTTCTACCGTGTGGAGCGATTATCCAGCTTGAAACGCGTCGCGTCGTATCGAAAAAAATACAGGATGTTGAAAAACTGTTCCCGAATATTTCAGGGGCGGATTCTGCAGGTCAAAATAAGACTTTACTTCCCAATAAACATGTGTCCGAAAATGCCCCCCTTTTGAGCTACAGCCCCCCAAAGTTTTAAAAAATGTCTGGTTTTTCTGGCCTAGCGACCACCATTATGGACCGAATGTAATGAAAATTGGTGTCCCACGGTAATTTTATGTGTTGAATCCATTGATGACTTCGAGAAAATCAGGTATTAAGTCTGACTGTACTTTTCACGCAATCTTGTACCTTTAACGGCACGAAATTTATGTTACGAATTAAAAATTTGAAGAAAAATTTCTGAAATTAGATGCAAAAAACCCATAGAAAGATTTTTGGTCCACCTTGTTTCTTTCGATACGACGCGTTTTAAGCGAGAAAATCGTTGCACAGTGTGCAAAGGTCACCACCATGAAAAGCGGCAGTAAGTATGCAGCCCGCCTCTCCGCTGCTTCTTCGGGCCGGCCGCTATGGTAAAAGCGGTAACTTTTGCACACTGTGCAGCGACTTTCTCTATTAAAACGCGTCGTATCGAAAGAAACAAGGAGGACCGAAAATCTTTCAAAGGGTTTTTCGCATCTGATTTCGGAAATTTCTCTTCAAATTTTTAATCCGTAACATAAAATTCGTGCCGTTAAAGGTACAAGCTTGTGTGAAAAGTACAGTCAGACTCAATTTCTGAATTTCTCGAGGTCATTAATGGATTTTACACGTAAAATTACCGCTAAACACCAATTTTTAAGACATTTGGTTCATAATAGTGGTCGTTATTCCAAAAAAAACCGTAAATTTTTTAAAACTTTGGGGGGCTGTAGCTCAAAAGGGGGGCATTTTCGGACACATGTTTAGAGAGAAGAAAAGTCTTATTTTGACCTGTAGAATCCGCCCCTGAAATATTCGGGAACAGTTTTTCAACACCCTGTATAGAGGACCAAAATTCTTCCTAATAGTTTAGTTTTTCCATCTGATTTCAGTAATTTTTTTTCGAATTTCCAAATCGTAACATACAATTTGTGCCGTTGAAGGTACGAAATTGCCTGAAAAGCACGGTAAGACGTAACTTCTGAATTTTTTGAGGTCATTAATGGATTCTACACTTAAAATTACATTGGAACACCAATTTTCGTGACTTTTCGTTCATATAGGTGGTCGCTATTCCAAAAAAATCACACATTTTTTAAAACTTTGGGGGGCTGTAGCTCAAAGGGGGGACATTTTCGGGCACATGTTTATAGGGTGGGGAAAAGTCTTACTTTGACCTCTAGAATAGGTACGTGGTTATAAGGACGAAACGTGTTCCTGATACACCCTGTATATGAGAAATCATGTTTCGAAATTCCAAAGATTATCCGTCTAGGTGCGGCTACACTTCTGAAACGACCTCTAGTCACACTGCTAGCCTGGACTGTGTAATATTTTCGTCATTCGGAGAAATCGTCTCTGAATAATTAAAACAAATCTTATTGAGATCCGCAGCACGGCATAGCCCTGAGCATTGGACGACCAGTCTTAAATGAATCTGCGCTTTCTTCCGAGTTTCTTAATGCTACCATACTCAGCGTTTTAAATTCGCAGGTTTTTCTTTCTCTTTTTTCCCCCCAACACTGGACATGTGACTTCTTAAAACAGTCACGTGCGAACGGGGGTATTTCACCGCACCTAATTGACGCGCATCCCGCCAACTACTAAAACTTTCCTCGGATTTCTTTGCAATGAAACTCGTCCCTCAACTTTATTTTGGAATCAGCCAACTGTAAACACCAACCAACCATCAACCTCAGTTGATTGCCGATCCGATAGGAGAAGAAAGCAAGAAAGAATCAGGGTCGGAATGTTCAATCATGTTTCGAAAAGTTTTGAACTTTGAAAAAAGAAAGAGCTCTAGACGATTCGCGTTGGAAGTCCTTACGCGGAACAGCCGAAACAGTAGAACGATTGGGAACCAAAAATTGGATCGATTGCTTTCATCGCTCAGTGCGTCTTTATCAGTGCTAATGTATAACTTTCACTTTTAATTAAGATTTAATCAATGTTTGTTCGAAGCTCAAATTCTTCTCCAATACGCAACAAGAGGAATACCACAAGAATTCTAAAGATTTTTGGCGGCATCCGCCTACACTCCTGAAAGTAGCTCTGGTTAATAACAGTTTACAGAGAGGTTAGACTCATCGATGAGTAACCTTTTGCAAATAGATTTCCCATTTCAGACGTATGCTGCACTACTTATTATTGGACGGAACGTATACCTACTCGGAACGCGTATGCACAAGAAAAAGTTCTGGCTTTGCTGCTGACTAAGAACACTGTATTATTCAACTCGTCAGAGAGTGGAGGCTTGTCGCCAGAAATTTCATGAACAGCACAATCAAAGCAAGGTAGTTTCTGCAAAGAATGAGCACGAGACTCTTACCTGTACCTTTTTACATGATTCTTCCTTCCTTTTCTTTGTTTCAGACTCATCAACGAAGGCCATACAGAAGGGGCAATTTTTACTACAATCAATAGGTCAATAGTGGTTATATGTACGTCTACTAGTTAAAAATAAACCATTTATTTGGACTCCCTTTTCTCCATACTTTCTCATTTTCTTATACCTACTTTATCCTATTCAGTGCTGAGTTATAGTTCACTATTCATTCCGATACGGTTTATTGACGTGCACTGAAAAAAAAAAAGAATTGGTTCGCCATTCTAACTATCAGGGAAAACTCAATCAAATAAATTGGTCGTACTTACCCAAAAATTTAGGTACTGTAATCAATAATTAGTAACTGATACCAATTATATTCGGTAAGAGCAACTAATAAATTGGATGTGCAGTGCCATTTTGAGTTGGTATCCGGTCCCGACTTACTAGTGCCGAGTACCAATGTATTGGTTGGAGTACCTAATTGATGGGTAAGTACGACCAATAAATTTGATTGCGCAAAAGTCACTAATAATTAGTAGGGCGAACCAATTATTTTTTTCAGTGTGTGTGTGTGTGTTTATTTGTTGGATAAAGTCTTCGAAATTGAAATCAAAAATCAAAATGACGAGCATTTCTGTAGGACCAGAGACAACAGAGACCACAGAAAAATAACATGGGGAACAACAACCAACGGATTCTATGTGGATTGTAGACCAAATATCAAAACAGTAGGGCTTTGTTCTGATTAGCTACTGACAACAGCATCTTTGTTCAACAGTCCACATAGAAGCCGTTGGACGTTGCTTTACTGCGACCCCGAAAAAAAAAAAAGTTGCCACTATGGAAGGGATAGGTAGTGAATGGTCACTGTTGTCTCTGCGTGGGACGTGTTAGGTCCGAGTTTTTGATCAGCTGCAGGAGACCGAAGAAGACAGGAATAATGAGAGACTCTGTTTCCTACAGCCCCTTAAACAAAGCTGCCATTTCGTGTGCATTTAAGGAACTTTTTCACTTTAACGATAATTCCTCGAAAAAGATTGCTAAGTTTAGCTCAGCGTTGGACTGTGATGCTCGAAATTACTGTGATCTGAAATCTTTTCTCGACCGGTAGAGTCTTAACTGACTTTAAAAAACTAGGGATATTTTAATAACTCAACGTGGATTCCACCGATTGCGAAAAGATTACAGATACAGATGCGAGCGTGCTAGTTGCGGTGGAGTCACACTTGACTTTAAAACTTTCCGGATATTTTGAAAAATATCACCGATTGAGGAAAGATTACCGATGCGAATATCTTCGAGCATTGCAGTAATGGCCTGAACTGAACTGCGTCATATTTTAGCCAATTAGTGGAGTCATCGGCGAATCGAGAAATGTCGTTAAATAATTCTAAGCAGCGGATCGGCCTGACGTTACATTATAATACAAAATCAAAAGGAAATCTGAACGTAAAAAAATCAGCAGCTCCTAATAACTTACTTATGAGTTGGCATTGTATAAATTTTGGCTTTTGAAGTACCTAGTTGGTGACGGTTGCTGAAATTAATACCCGCAAATATTAGATTTTGGTAGATTTGATATGCTGTTATGCTCTTATACTTAAAATACATATTTACAGTTCGGTATAATAGTCCAGAAATCTTTCTTCAATGAGCGATATAGTCATTGCTAACAAACAAATCCGATAAAGACTCCTTGAGGGCATTCAGCAATTTGTATAGTTTCCAAATATTTCAGAATTTCTTAAAGGAGTCTTTTACCTTCGTTTGTTAATAAAATGACCGTAGCTCTGCTGATAGGCGGAATTTTGAACCAATACCAATACAAGCTAAAAGTGGCAGTAAGACCATCTCCACCGGAATCAAATTTTTGCAAACATCGACGCGAAATTCCATTTTTAGCATCGTCTGTTTCGCTAGGTTAAAGTCCTTTCCTCGACGATCATCAAATAAGGAATAAAACCACTGAAAAAGTAATGAAAAACGCTTCTAACATATTATTTCAAGATCATCAGACTCAATATAGAGGCATCTTCATAGAAATAGTCTAAAATTATTTTTCCGAGAAGATGTGGAGAATATCCAACCTTCTATGACACTTTAATTTAGAACCAGGGCAGCGCAGCACGAAGGTTAGATTTCATATAAATCAGCGAACTCGTCTTGTTCCCAAACATTTAAAGGAAATCAACATGAGCGAAATTGAAACAAATTTCCAGGAATATCGCAACGCGGGGGCTTGGATGAGACTTCGTCATATCCTCTCCTCATAGCTTAAGTCAAGTGTATCAATCTCAAAAATTGACCCGTGTACGGATAATAATTATTTACTTCTGAACTCTCCCTCGGAACGAGCGCTCAAGTAAAAACTTGGAATGGTTACTGAGTGCACGCAAAAGGTAAGAGGCGGGGGAATGTAGAATGTTGAGTAATGAGACCACCATTAAGGACTAATTAATTGTAGTGAATGGGACAGATTTTTTCACAAGACCGAGCAGAATGAAACAACGGGAAGTTTAAATGAATCTTCATCATTGATGCTATGTAATTCTCAGAATTTACTTTCAAAGAAACGGAGTTTAAGGGGATGAGGGAAACGGAGTTTAAGGGGATGAGGATGGGGGTTGGAGAGCATATTTGAAAAAAGTTATGAGGAATTATAGTGATGAGATAAGTTCTTGCGCGAGAGATGTCGCAATTCAAAGATTCCGAAAGAAACTGTGTGAGCTTTAATAGATGAATGAATAAATATGTAAATACAAAAAGAGACAGAGAGATAAATAAATAAATAAATAAATAAATAAATAAATAAATAAATAAATAAATAAATAAATAAAGCAGCGAAGCACAAAAGATGCACAGATAATTGATTCATTCGCCCTAGCTGCCCCGTATTTTACGCGTATTCAAGTTCTTGCTGTAGGAAGGAAAGTGAATCTTTCTAATTACCCCAATCGTCCACCGTGCGTATTGGTACACATACGGCAATCTAAATTTTCACTTACAATCTGAAAATTGCCCACAGACTAGTAGAGACCCAGCTCATCCTGTGCTTCCCGAGTCATGAACGTGAGGCAATTATGAAATGAGTTCATTTCCGTTCAGGAGCTCAAAAAAACAACAACCAACAGTCACCTAATGTTCAGTGGTGGACATTGCTCCAATCAAAATCTACCTGCAATTTCACTTGGAAGTTAAAATTCCAATTAAAGGCATATGATTATAAAATAATTCATCTAAAACCGTTATTCTGTATATATATTAAAAAAAAAAACAAAACAAAAAAAAACAAAAAAACAAAAAAAACAAAAAAAAACAAACAAACAAACCGTAAACTAGCTCCAACCACGAAGAAAATTTAACTCATGTTCATAGCACTCAATAATATGCAACATATTGGCTGTTGTTTCAATAAGTACCGACCAAAAAGCTGGAAAATTGACACCTGTAATCTGTATCTACCGCATGTAAGCTTTGGGCTAAGTCTTTTATAGGCTGTCCCAAGAATGATTGAACTTAACAGCAGGAGCCTTGAATGAACACATCAGCTTCCATTCTCAGATAGGGCAACCTGATTGGTCAGGAGCCGTAAGAATTAAGCCGTTGTTTTCATGAAAACCATAGAAGTGTCAAATCCAATCTCCTCTGGGACAAGCTATAATTGTCTCTGGAAATTCCCTAAGATTATTCTGAGAATTTCTTTGCCGCTGATAGTAAGTACTTAGTATGACCTGCAAAAGAGAAAAACCTGGTCGAAATGTATACTATTTTAAATCTCAGCAACCTATGGGCAATTTTGCGGTTTTGAAGTGATTGAAGACTAAGCAGATAGTCTTTTTTAAGGTACGCCGTGAAGAATAAAATATTATACTGGAAACATAGGAAAAAATTATCAACAAGAATTCCGGCAAAGGTGCTTTCTTTAGCAAGTCATAGTACATACGGTACGAAAGACTGGGGGCAATGTGGGGGCTGCCAAATGATGAAGGACGCCTCGAAAAAAGGGATGTTGCGCAAAGAAAAAGCCGTGCCGAGCCGCGCCCGTACGGAGAGAGGCTGCGGTGACGGTGAGTGATAGGGATTACAGTTGTGAAAAGTGCTGAGCCAAAGTTGACCTCTCGCAAAGTTGTTTTTGGTGTCAACGTGTGTAGGCTTGAAATGTTTTTCAGGTAAGTCGCCCGGCCTAGGAAACACAAAAACCCAGGAGAGAAGAAATATTCCTTTTCCACCTTCCTGCCGATACAAGGAAACGTGTGCCCCTGCGGGTTGCCACATTAAGAGGATTTTGCCCATTTCTCACTACCGAACAGTCAGTGTAAACGGTCACATTTTTTCCACAACATTTAACAATGCTAACGTTAAGGATCAATCTTGAAATTTCGATCCCGAATACTTTCTATTCAAACGCCGTTTTAATTTTATTTTTTTTATTTTTTCAAGATTGTTAGTAGGCGTTAACTCCAGAATTAACCTCCAGTTAACGTGGAGATTGAACTTCATTGGTGTTTCAGGTAGACGGCATATAGGAGAGAAGACGAAGGACATCCATTCATGACACTATCCGAAGTGGCAAGATCTTAGATCAAGTTTTGCCACACCGGCCGGGATTGGTCGTAAAAAATAAATGGACAACACCAGTAAGATGGGTAACAAGAGTAAAAGACAAATAGTTAAAACTTCAAGAGACGCTTCGATGAAATCCCCTTCCTCATTATCGGCCTAACAAACAAATGGTAACTCATTTTTGGGGCAGCTCTTGTTTGCGTACACAGGGTATTTAAAAAGTTTCGCCCTCCCCCCTTTATATAACTTTTGCATGGCTACTAATAAAAAAACGGAACTTGAAGAATCTTTATACTTTAAAGGAAGCTACATTGTGACCAACTCAGAATTTCGTTGTGATACATCGTTTGAAAGGTCATACAATTATAAGGGGTTTGGGGCAAATTGGAGCAATAGGTCGAAGGTCAAAGTTCGATTTGGACCCATTTTCAAAAAATCTTTACTCCTATTTAAAGAGTCATAATTTAAATAATCTGAAAACCAATTATTTTACAGTTGCAAAAATGGTTTTGACATGAGTTTAGTCAACATTTGGTTTCAGAGGCCCAGAATTTTTGAAAAATGTATCCCCTCAAAGGGACTATCCCAAAATTTCCGATGCGCGACCACTGGATCTACTACGAGTGATACACAAATTAAGAGCAGAGGCGCCGCGTGCACAATTTGCACAAATTGGGGAGGGGGGGGGGTGCAATCGATTACAAGGTTAATAAGTAATCGAAATCGTCATGTTTTCGGATTATACGTTAACCAGGGTTGATTAATGAAAAATCACTCATCATACGTGTAAAAGAATAATTGAATCTAATCAAAATATTCCACAGGTTTAATTGAAAATGGTGAAAATTGCATTTAATGGCCACCCTAAGATTTTACGATTACCGGCTACTCAGTAATCGTGTAATCAATTACACCCCCATTTGTCAAACTCCGCCGGAAAGCTATTGATACTTTTAAAGATCCTTGTTTAAGATCTGCGTTGTTTCATTCATTCGACCACGGCACAACTGAGAGGGGGCATAAAATACAAATAACGGGCCCAAAAAGTTTCGGGACAGACGGTCCTTGTTTTATAAAGTTACCTTGAGTCTCGACCTAGAAGATAGGATTCGGAATTTGGGATCAAAAACAGCGGATCGACCGTATAGCGAACAATAACTTGACCCAAGGTCCATTAAATAATTCGGTACGGACGGTCCGTTGGTTCTCGAACCCAAGTTGCGAATCCTCACTTCTGATTGGTTGCGAATCGGGCAAGGACCGTCCGTCCCGAACATTTTTGGGCCCAGGAGTACGAGCAGTCATTAGTCATGAATTCGATGTGAAAGAAAATCTACGAGTAAGAGGAGGAAGTGTCTTCAATAATGCACGAAACAACGCTTTAATACAATTAATACAATAAACGCAAACACTGAAAAGTAGTGCGTTCGGCAGCAGGATACTTAATTGAGCCAGTATCTGGGAGTTACGGGACAAGAGCTTAGGAAACAATAGGCGCGCTTCTTCGTCCATATAAAATTAGGATTTCTGAAAAAGAACACAGAACACATCTACTTTTTTTCAGCGGCCGATGTTTCAGTGACCGAACTCATTTTATTTACTTTCGCGCTTGACTGTGTTTTTTCTGTTCGGTTAGTAGGCAATGTGTATTTGCGCGCGAGCGCTCGTGAGTGTCAACGCGAGCGCGTATGAGTTTGAGTCAAATAGAAATGGGTTTGTCCGCATTTGTCCTGGACTTTATGTACTCCACCTCCGTCCTACCGCGGTGGTGTTTCGCAAGCCCTCTTCTACAAGGGGAAAGCTACACTGACGACGGTAAAGAAAATAACAGAAGTACGTCGTGTCGCTCCCGCGTTTTATTTACGTTGCAATTTCGCTCTTCGCCCTGGCAAGCGAGAACAGGAATGTGTTTTAAAAGCGATTTGCCTTCTCAAGCTTATAAGGATTCTTTACACTGCCTGTGCTTCTTGCTCACTCTCCACAGGATAAATACAGGGTGTTTTTTGGAAAGCATGCCAAAATTGCAACCAGTGGTTCTGCGTCTCAGAATTGGATTAAGGCGATTTACCTCAGTCTGAATAAAATCTTTCCTGGGCGGTTGCAGCCTCCCCCCCTCCTTCCATCAATGGGTCTGTTACAAACTTCAGCTACAGCGCTTTGAAGTATCAATTCGTGTGTAAAAAGTCGTAAAAATAACAATGGTAGCATCAGAAAACACAACAATTTATTAATAAACTTCATGTACAAATAAACAGTAAACACTGACGGTGTCTGTTCGATTTCCTACGTCTCAATACACTCAATTCTTCACAAAAGGTTGAGAAAGGTACGGAAACCAATATTTGTGTCGAAAACTTATCAAAATGAAACAATGACACACAGGAGTTCCAAGTATGATTCCAATTTCAATCATCATCCTTTGGAACTCCTGTGTGTTATTGTTTCATTTTGATATGTTTTTGACACAAATATTGGTTTCCGTACCTTTCACAACCTTTTGTGAGGAATTGAGTATATTGAGACGTAGGAATTCGAACAGACACCTTCAGTGTTTACTGTTTATTTGTTTATGAAATCAGCTGCGATGTCAGTCGGCCGCGATTATTTGAATGTGCCGCGCTAATCTCGAGAAATATCGTTCACGTGGTGGAAAGATACAGGAGTGAATCTGAATAGTGTCAAGTGTTTTTCGCTAATTGTGACTTTATTAATGAATTTTTGTATTTTCTGATGCGGCCATTGTTATTATTACGGTTTTTTATCTATGAATTGATACTTTAAAACGCTCTAGTGTGCAACAGACCTATTATCAGAATGTGTTTAATTTTAGCAGGAGTGTTGGGCTTGTACTGATGCTTCTAACAAACTTCTTCTTCTCTCAGCGCTCCATCAAAGGAGGTAACTCTTTCTCGCGTTTTCTCCTCGAAAAATGTTTACAGCCCACCAAAAAGTTAGCTTCCGATGCTCGATTTTATTTTACTTAGGGTGATTCTTCAACTTCAGAAAGGTGAGATATTCAGGAAATTGCAACTTTATGCGACCATATCTAAGAAATTAGAAGTTTTAAAATTTGTTTCAACCTCTTCTTTGCGAGCCCTCGCTTCTAAACATCCTGAATAACACACTTCTGGACAAAGTTAAGTTGCCTTGAATCCACTTTTATTAAAATTGGCGGTCCGTATTAAAAATGGCATTAAAATTTTGCCGCCCAACAATATTTTACAGCTTTTTAAGGACGGACCACATGTAAAGCTCCAGGTTTACAAGGATTTAAGAAAAGATATACGAGGAAACCCTGATGACCCGCAGTTAACCTTATTATTGGCACTTGTGGTCTGCATACTACGAACAATGCCTCTAAAAAAGCCTTAACAGATGTGGGCCGGGACATGTAACAGTCTCCTCTCAGTATGGGATTTTACAACTCATTCTATCGCATTGCGGCTAGTGCATTATATTTTCCGATAGAAATAATTTGATCGCTAATAAAGTTATGTTCATAAAAGCAATTGCATTAGTAATACATTATTATGATTCTGTATTTCTAGATGGTAAAACCAAAACGACAAAAGTAATAGGAAGAATTTTACTGACATTCTGTCAACCTAAGGAATTAGAAGAAAAAAAGCGACAGAAAAACGGACATTCCCTACTTAGGCTCAACTTTATTTCCCTTGATTGAAATTTCGCAGTACCAGGTGGCTAGAAAAATTCAGGTGCTGCTCACAGAGCCATCTTAATGTTACCGTAATTAGTCAAATTTGTTAAAGGCCGGTTATTCCTTAGAGAGCTCCACTGGCGTAGCATGCAATCCGGCAATGCCCATTTGAACCCTCTAAAAAGATCGAACTACGGAGTGCGTAGTGAATATCTTTGAAAATGAACTTTAACATGGATTTCAACTAATGAATGGATAATTACTTCAAAGTTGCCAAATCGCGAGCTTCGCCACTAGAGGAGCGTTGACTTTTTGCGGACAATCATATCGGTAGGGCGTAAAAATTCCTCGTTTTGTTCGTGATGATAACCTGAATACACCAATTCACGTTCACACAGCATATCTCTTCCTGTGTCTGGTAAATGACGCGACGGCTTCAATGGAAACCCTGTCAAGAGGTAACACAATGCAAATCGGTGGAGAAATGAACGCGTGCTAAACCGTACCATTTCACTTGCCTCCTCCCATGTGTTTATTCATTCAATCGTAAATGCAGTTTCATTCCTTCAAATTTGTATTTATTAAAACCCTTTCACAACTACACCGCTATGTCACGGAACACATTAGTACAAAACCACTGTTTCACCAAACCAAAATAACAATAAAATATTCAGATGTGGTAAAAATCATTTTTGTGAATCAATTTTAATTTGCTTTGCTTGCTAGCTCGGAGGCGAATCTCCCAAGAAAGAGGACCATTCACTACGTAGAGCCTAAAAGAAACGTACTATCGAGTAGGCCTGCAACAAAAAAGGACCCCTCAAGTGACCATTGGAATAATCACCCGTCAAAGTTTTCTGCTGAAAGCTATTTAGATCGTAATTACCCCGTCCCCCTCAAATTTTAATTACGGTGCACTCTGCAACACGTGCAGAGCTGAAATTGAACTCAGGGTCCCACTATTTAGGGCCGAGAGACTCTTTTGCCCAACCGTGGAATAATGAAAGGATGGAGATAAAGAAGAAGAATAAAAAGCAGAGAAGTAAAAAATTTATGATAATCATAAGTGGCGTTACCCATCACGCCAAGTCCGAAAACCCGGCCCCCAGCATTGAAAAATATACGTGAAGAAAAGTGACGGAAAGTAAAACAGAATAGTGGCTGTTTAATCCAAGTTTAATGTGATATGGAGCTCATCCACGTTCTGTCCCTCCTTAAAATTTATTTTCGATACATCATGATACATCGTTACTAAGAGCCACATATGTAATATTCAAAATCGCTGAAATTTTGATCAAGAAAACGTTAAATATGAGATTCTTTTTGAGCATAAATACTGTATCTGTCCCTTTCGCCTCACGCGCTGTCCATGGTTTCAAGAACTTGGGGTGCCATTCAGAGACTCAACAAAAATACATTCTCGAGATGGCCTTGACTAAAGAGTTCCCTAAGCATATTTTACATTTTACTTTACAGTGCACAAAAAATGCCGAGTGGCTGACTCGTGATCAACAAATGAAGCGTCTTGGATCCACTTTCCCTGGGTAGCTGATGATCTACCTTGGAAAAGTGACTTTGAAACACTTCATTTATTGATCACAAGTCCGCCGCTTCTCATTCCCTTGTGATGGGATGGGAGAATCTCCAGGAATTCTCAAGTCAATGCCACTTCTAGGAGGTTTTTTCCGCTATAGTCTCATTGTCAGAACTGCAATTTTACTCTGACTTGCAAAACCCGATGGACAGGAAAACTAAAATAATTTCTTTGTAGCTGATTATTGACTACTTTTCTTTTGATACACAAATTAAAGATATTTCTTTAGACGTATATTTCAACCTTTAATGTTGATTAAATTGAAGTTTACAGGATCTGATGCTAAAATCACTACTATTTACTGGTCCTATATATTTTGAGAGGAGGCCCACGTTGCGATGGTTTGCTGGGATCATATTTCATTTTTTTCCTTCATTTACTCTCTCCTTTTTCCTCCCAATTGAGCAGCTAAAAAAGCTTTGAGTAAATCCATGATCGATTCCGCTCACACGATATCCCTCAATTTCATTCAATGAATGAAGCGATAATGAAGGGAAAAAGCTTTCCTAATTCAACCGCATGTCAACGAGCTTCCGATAACCGTAGTCCGCTGCGTATTGAGTTGACATTTATCAACGTCTCTAATCACCATTCAGTAGTAGTCGCATTTGTTGTATGTGTAAGGGAGACCTTACAAGAGCGGTGTGTAGGATTACAGCTCGGAGGACATGATTCGGCTCAGTTTCATGTCAGAACAGCCAAGTTGTTGTCTTAGATACTATTCCGAAGATGCTGGTATAAACACAATACATTCATAAATCTTTACTGTGCTGTGTAAAATTATCACTCCGAGGTACCTTCGATCATTCGTGCTTCCCACTTTAAACTTTAAACGTCAGTGCTGACATGGTATTACGTTATTAATGACTTTCTCAACCTGGTCACGAAGACTTAAGTGCTATCGGATTGCCGACCAATTCAGGTTCACATGGACCTGGCAGAGCAACAATGAGCCGACAAACCAAAGCGTGAAACAATTGAACCATAACAACCGGACCTGCGAGCTGATCGTTTACTTTTTCACTAAACCGATAGTTAAGACTGTCTATGAGTGGCGCTATCGGTTGAGCATTGTTGGACTAGGCCGTTGCTTTAAAGGTCCCGTTTTTGGAAGTACTTTAAGGGCTACTCGTGGGTAGCGTTTGAAGTACTATGGTGATCCGGAACAACCGGAAAACTTTACTATGGTTATCAAAGGAACTGCCAAGTCCTACAATGCTCGACCAATAGCGTCACTCAAAGATACTCTCGCGCAACTATCAGTTTAACGAAAAAGAAAACGATCAGTCCGCAGGACGTGCTGACCGTGCTAGGGTTCAGCGAATTCCACGAGCGCTGATTCGCTGAGAGGATTAGTCACGCAGTCAATGACAAATCACTATCGTGCACTAAATTCAAATTCAAACAACCGATTTTGTACCATTTCCAACCTTAACGCACGAAGATGAATCCCAACGATTTAACCATGAACATTAAACAAAATTGAAAGTTCACAAAATTCCAATGGATGTTTCATTGAATCTTCATTGGCAGAAAATGTAAAAATAAATAAGTCGAAATACTGGTTAGATATTCCATTGCTCCTGATTATTTATTTTCAATTGCGCTTGTTCTCAATGTAGGTACCACTTAATCTACGGGAAATAATTCTTCAAAGAAATAATAAAGGGTGAGCCAAAGCATCCGTACCAGGCATTTTTTTTTAACAATTATGATAGATTCTAAAGGAACAGATCAAGACCTTCCGATTGATGTGCCACGTGTTCCATTGAAATGAATAATTAATGTGTGTTCCGTTAAATCAAAATTTTGGGGCTTGATTGGCTCAATCAAACCGTGGAATCGAGCCAATTCTGCCATTAAAGCCCCAACATTTTGATTCAACGAAACAAACGCCTTAATTTTTCACTGCAATGTAACATGTGGTACATTATAGGTGGCTCTTTAGAGAAAACTTGAAAAATGTGTTAAGAACCCACGTCTCCCTCTCCCAAAATACGCCCCAAGGGGCTGTCGGGGGTTCTTGAAAATATCAAAAAAGAAAAATTTGGGGGCAATTCCCTCACTGACTATTGTGTTTCAAAACTTTTCTATCAGCCGTTTGCGGGAAAAATGTCTGGAGAGCAGAAACTGGATTGCATTCTTGATCAATATCATTCATTATTTTGTTTTTGTTTTTGTAAAATAGCAAAAATAACATATTCAGCTTCTTCTTTGAGGAAATTTGTTTCAATAAAAATTCGAAATATTATACAATTCGGGCTAAGCCTGTGCCTTAGCCCGGACTTTCAAGAAAGTCCAACTGAATTTTTAAAAAATTACCAAAGAAATTACATATTCACTTTTAGAGAGTAATCACATGAGCAAATTAATTTTGTCTCACCCACGTTTATAATTATAACCATATGCACAGACTAAAAACCACCTCTTTTCTAAACGGATTCCACCAACCACAGCTGTTCAGAATTCGTTGATCGGATGATCCTTGTCTGCGGTGCTTTGCAAATTGTTCACCTGCACCCTCCATCCAAGTCCCTCTTATTCCCTTGCCTCGTCTTGTTGGGCCATTTCCGCGAAACAACTTTACGGCTTGGTTTCAAGACGTGCGCGGATGCGAGAGCTGCGGATAATTTGTTTGACGAGGTATTTAGTCTAGACTAAAGTTAGCCAAAGCATGCGGCGAGAAGCATCAATCATTGCCCCGCGGAGAACATGAATATTGATATTGGAAAGCCGTGTTGCCATTTTGCCGCACGCCTTCGCCATACATAAACCAAAGCAGTTTTGGAGTTTCGTTAAATGGTACATGGTAGCTCGTAAAAAGTTGGTTTGGGAATTTCGACAGAGGCACAAAAATATCAGATCGAAAAAGTGCAAACATCGACTAATGGTAGCAGAACGATGTTTTAATTAGGATGAATGTTTTGAGGCTGTTTTGGGATCTTCACGGCACATTCCATCTAAGGAGTCATACTTTTACGAGACGAGTTACAAAACCGCCTCTTAGAGGAGTGTTGAACCACGCGCTGAATCACTGGGGTTACTTACTTATTCATACGGCCATCATGCGGGTGCGATGTTATCGAGAGAATTCTGACCTCCAAGGCGAATAATTGTAGATTTCTTCCACCAATACATGTACTTACAAGTTACAACACAATTAAACAGTTTGAACCTCCGCTGAGTAGACGCAAACTTGATTGAGGAGAGATAAAAGTAAATGAGTAAAGATAAATTTTTCTGCAGATTGATGATTATTTTTTCAAGTTTTGACATCAAACATTGAATTTATTACAAAAGTTTACAAGAGCCCCATTTTTCAAAGGACCAAACAATGTTTGTGACGCTTTTAGAGATTTTCGTAGTCGACTTTGGTGTTTTTATTTGTAGCTGTCTCATTGCTTACCCGAATTTAAGGACATAAAGATCCACCGCACTAGGACACCTTACCTAATCCCATCGACAAAGCATATGCCAATCCTGAATCACGGGACCTCCACGAGACAGGGGCAAAGGCCAATAAGTTCAGAGGTTACATGCCTTAGTCCGAATAAGATGGGGTAGTGTAAATGTAGGCAACGCTGTAACGCCGAAGGGTTCTTAAATTGTGCAGACAATTCATCATCCGTCAATCGGTAAAGTGATAAAACGATAAAACAGGCCGTCACGCGTCGCAGTGAGCTTCACGAAAAACACAGGCCGATGGCACTTAAAGGCACTTTCACGGTTTGGAAAAAAACAGATGCCTCTACGTTTATCTTCAATCATTGAGTCACTGTTGTCAAATCACAGCTTGTTACCGCATCAGCTGGAAGAATACCAAACAGCGCAAGTTAAGCCGGTCATGGAAGCATTATTTTTTGTTCCGATAAAAATTTATTGGGTTGTTCAAAAGTAACGCAGACAGCACAGGCCACAATATTTCCCTGATTGAGATTTAGAGATCCGGTTTGTCAAATCCACAATAATGTTTGTAGAGGTGTAGTATCTTTAGATAAACTTTTGAATCCCGCTTGGGTGGAAGTGGGGCGGATTTTAATTGTTTTGGTTGGAAACAAGGGTCAAAAGATACGGTGCTAAAAATACATTTGCTTTTCCCACAAGGAAGGTCTAGATCCTAAACAAGCTCCCACCTTCCTACCCTCCCTCAGTCCACGAAATCTATGATGGCGAATGATAGACCCTCCCAAATAAATTTGAATACCTTACGTCTTACGGACAATAAAATATACAGGGTGGCTGGAAAGTGACTTGGCCCTCATAATTTTTTCTTTTAAAGATAAAAAGATAAATGCGATTTGCGACAATCTCCATCATTCAGAGGGGCTGACTTTATAGGGGAATTACGACTCCCCCTACTCACAAGGGGGCGCGGGAGTAGGGCCCACCACCCTCGTAACTCAATAATTTCTCATGGCAACCCCTATCTTGCGATATATCGTTTGAAAAGGCATAAAATTCTAAGAATTGATGGAAACCGATAGTCAATATCGTTTTTTTGTTTTCGATACATCGAATGTAAAAGTTCGCTTTTGACCCATTTTTCAAAAAATCCTCACTCCTCTTAGCACAGTCAGAATTTAATTCACTAGGAGTCTGAAGTACTCCAAAAAGCAAGTCCTTTCCAGAAAAAAATGCAATATTATAAAAAATGTAGTTAAAGTTTGGATTTAAAAGCCCCCAAACATTTTTAAAGTTTTAGCCCCTACCGCACCGTGGTCTAAAATCGTCAAAAAATCAGAGACTAAACTTTCCATTAATTTCTCAATGATGAACTTCCAAATTTTAATCAGAGCTAACACTCTGGACAAGTATTTTAATCAAGCTGAAAAGGTAGAAAACAATGCTTTTCTAGAATTCGAGATATAAGTAGAATTATTTAAACCTACCTTCGACATTAGATCTACTGACAATAATAATAATAATTAAGATGCTGTATAGTTTTAATGTTTCGATAAAAACATTCGATGGTAATTACACGACGTATTTGTAAAAAGTATTAGGTACAGAAAACAATGTTTTTGACGGATCTACACATTTTTTTGGAAGTCGTAAGTGTTTCAATGATTCAATGTTTTTCAAGCAATTCATCAGCATAAGTCATGTTATCGTAAAATCAACAGTAACCATGGACGGAAGGGGATATTTCAAACATAGCTTCGGGCCTAATACAGACATCAATGACTCCTCAGAAACAGAGACGAGGAAAAACCAAAGAGTGGGGGAAAAGAGGGAGTGTGAAGAAGAAATGCACTGTGGGAAAACGTCATTTTCTTCCCATCGATTGTCATTGTTAGCATATGAGCACCGAACTCGCTCCGTGTGCTGGACGCGCGGATGGACGTGGCCACGCGGTTACGTTTTGGTCGTTACGGGTGATGCGACATGCGACACAGGGCAAGGGGATTAGAGTAAATTGCGGACATTCGCTCTCGAGCACCCCCCCCCCCTCCTCCTCATCACGCTCCCTCCAACACTCTTCCGAATCCGTTCACTTTTTTTTCCTCAATCGAGCCGGTGCTGTGTGCCGTGCAAAGCTATGAAATAATGTTGTCAGACTTCCGTCATTTTGAAATAAAATCGAATTTTCATGGATTTTATCAATACACTGATCAGACTTTTTGTGCATAAGGAAATTCAGATATACAAATCTCGTATATAAATCTCATCACCATAATTGCCTCGTGCTGGAAGATGCTCTTTCCATCTTTTTCTTTCTTTTCCCTCGTGCATTTTTGGAAAAAGCTGTTATCACCTTTGTAAAGTAAAATTGATGCTATACACTTGTTACTTGAAGTTTCGCCGTTTAAGAATTCAGTGACTCTTACTTCAAAGCTGATGATACTTTACTAACAAGAGTATGGTATTTATGGTAAGCAAGATCCAAGATTTGATGCATTACTTGAATAGGTTACTACATCTTCGTTGAATCACTTAAAATTGTGTGAACGTCATGTGGAGTGAGAAAGTCGCATGCGGACCCCGCAACAGAATGAGCCCACTGGTCAAAACGGCGCGAAACGCTTGGGGGCTTGGGGTCGGAGCCATTAATAACTTGTCCTTCAAACGACCATTAATTGTTTTAATTTAAGATTTCTTTTATTCAAACTTTTATAAGATATGACCTAATTTGTTGAAATACAAATTATTAAAGGATATGGGGGGGGGGGGGGTTTAATGATTGGTACATGACCCCCCCCCCCCACGAGGTTGAAAAACTTGTGGGCTAACTTGAATGTGCTTAACTAAAAATGTTTAGCTGGGTCACTTTTTACAAAAGATTTGGTGAGCGCAGAACATGGTTTTTTTCTACCTTTTTCTTCTTTTTTCCCATGCATTGCCAGCAAGTGCTTCAATACATGGGCGAGAATTACAGTGCTCTCCGGCTTCTTTCAAAAGTCTCTCCACTCGCTCGTAGAGAACCTCGCCGATCGTAATCTTTGTTCTTCTACCTAACTTGTTTTTACGAAGAGCTTTTTTTCCTGAACCGTAAAAATTCCTACGGTTTTTCATTTCGCCATTTAAAAGAATGTTGGTGTAGAATTACTTTTTGCTTCAAGGTACCTTTTCTCGCACATTTTCTTACTTTTGGTTTCTCACTTTGTACCGCTTTCCCTCACTTTTTTCAGCATCTTTTGAGTTCTCTATCGCATTCATCTCTCTTTTTTTTTGTAATTCTCTTGTTGCTGTAATATTTAGAGTTTCTCTAGTTTTTGACGTATTTTTTCTCTGTTGTGCTAAATACCGAGAAGCTCTCTACACGCTTTTGCAGACTCTGCCCTCCCCAATCTATCTATGCAACGAGGGGCCCAAAAGTCCCGAAACGGCTACTTAAATATTTAACCGCAGCATATAAAAGAACGAAACTTGAGGGGTGTTTGTTTAAAACGTAAAGGGAACAACTTGCTGGTGTATCAAGAATTTCCGGGGGGAATAATATCTTGTATAAAATACTCTAAAAAGCAAGAACTTTTCAGAAAAAACTATGGCACGGACACAAATTTTGTCGAAATGTAATTTTAAAGCCCCAAAATTTTGTTAGCGGTTTCGCCCCTCAGGGGAGGGGACTATTTAAAAAAATCCGAGACAGGACCCCCATCGAGTGATACATCGGTTAAAAGGGGATATAAAATTGAGCGTTTTGGCGCAAATCAGGGGTCATTGTTGTCTCTCGCATTTGAGATTATATCGAAAGTCAAAGTTCGATATCTCGAATACGAAAACTGACATCGACCTCCGATTTTCACCCCCCCCCCCTCCCTCCCTGTGGAACGAACCCATAAAACATTTTAGATGACTCAAAAACCAGATCCGGGGCCAGCGCGACCGGTCTCTGACCATGGCCAATTCGGATGAACAACCTAATTTTAACAAAATTTGGGTCAAAGCCATATTTTCTCCAAAAACTTTCTAGCTTTATAGAAAATTGACGACAAATCGTTTTTTAAATTTCAACTTTATAGAGGGGAGGAATGATTTTTTGAAAGTGGTTCCAAATCGAGATTTGCCTTTCGATACATCGAGAACGAAACCGACCTTTGATTTACGCCACAGGTCTTACAATTTAACACCCTTTCTAACAAGGTATCACAAGATGGGCTTTGCCATGTAAAAAATTTGGAACGGGGGGCGCTCGGGCCCCTCAGAACTCTTGGCTACGTCAAAGAGTAGTTCCAATGAGTTATCAACACTAAGCAAACCCCCCCAAGTTTGGTTTTATTATATGCAGCCGTTAAACATTTATGTAGCCTCGTTAGAACTTTTGGACTACCCTGTGTATGTGCGGCAGCCAGATCATTACTGCTATGGTCAATGTTTGCAATTTTTCTCCGTTCCCTTCGAAAGAATCAAAAGTGTTAAATGAGAGAGCAAATTAAAAGACATCAGTTTATATTTTATACAACCTAATAACCTATTCTCACTTGTGATACTTATACAGTCATTCTTTGATATCATTTTCTCTTAAGTCTGAACGCATTGTTTACAGCCAACACGGGTTACGGCGCGCCGTAACCCGCTAAACACCCGCCCGCCCGCCCGCTATGGGGCCGCCGCGGCGGCCCCATAGCGCGGCAAGTTTTTGCCGAACTACTGTAAAGTTATGAAATGCCAGATATTTATGGAAGACGGGAAGTTCCCGACTTGAAAGGTTCAAGTTCAGAAATAACTTTGATTCTTTCATCAAAAGAATCTCACGAAAACGCGTCGTATGGAAGACATGAGAAAGACCAACCATTTTTTAAAGAGTTTTTTTTTTCTCTCATCGGACTATAGAAATTGTTTTACAAATCCATTATCGCAACATGAAATTTTTGCCGTCAAAGATGCTGGATCAGAGTACAGTCAAACTTCATTTCTGACATTTCGAAGGACATTTTTTAATTTCATATAGGTACATAAATATCCAAGAAAAGGAATTTTCATAACATTTGGTTTTCAATCGAGTATAGTACGTCATTCAAAAAAAAAAAAAAAAAATTATTCACTCTTAGAAATCATGATAATGTGAAGACAACACTGAAAGAACACGACGCTTACCAGTTGCACTGATTCCGCAACTTTCCACGTTTTCTAGAGAAATGACAGAAAAGCATCTTCCTCAATAATAAGTCTTCTCGCAAAGTAAACAAAGTTTTTTTCTTTTGTTTTTTTGTTTTTGTTTTTTGTTTTTTAGAAAAAACTGAGCTTCTCTTTCACGTTTTCTGGGGGGGGGGGACACCGAGGAAATAGTTGCGAAATTAGTGGAACAAAGGAAGTGACTTATCATGATATTACCGTGTAGTCTTCATAAAGTCTCTTTGCATACGTCAGCATTAGCCAGCTGCCAGACATTCTTTTCGATCTGGATACTGGAGAGCAGAGCTCGAGTTTTCTTGACTTGTGCGATTCGGGGCGTTGGAGACGCTTAGGGCAGACGGAGGCATCTGCTTTGAGTTTGAGAGCTGTCCACTCTTTCCCGAGGGGGATAAGCTCTCCCGCTTCTCCGGCTCTCCGTGCCAGATAAACGACCCCAGGTGGAACGTAAGCACCAAACAACTATGTTTCCTATGCCTCGATCTATTCGGGATACAACGATATACTGACGGACTGACGCAAATAAAATTGTAAAGGGGGTTCAATTTGATCAGGTTATGGAGGAAATGGAAAAGAAAAACAGCCATTTTCAGACTTCATAGGGAAGGACTAAATGAGAAAAAAAACGAAAAGGGGGGGAGGGGGTGACAAAAATAACGGAAAACACATTACGGCCGTCGGTGTTGGGCAAAAATTGACTTTTGAATAATCATGAATAATTAACTGAAATTAGATTCATGATTTTCTTGTTATTCTTATTACAAAATCGAAGTTTTCACACTCAGTGGCTCTCAGAAGGAAACAGCAGTGGCAGTCAATTATGATAATAACTGAAATTGGCTAACATTACCCAGTTAAATCTGAAGAAGATTAAACTGTACTATCCAACCTACCTAAATTCCGTACTGTGTTCCTTTTCAATCAACATCTTAAAAAAAAAAAAAAAAAAAAAAAAAAAAAAAAAAAAAATTAAAAGACTTTTTTTTGGGGGGGGGGGGGGGTTTACAAATTCCTCTAACTCTGAAAGCCATGAAAAAAGTGTTTAAGAGGGTGAAGGTAGGAAAAGATAGCGACTCCCAGTTTGTTCGTAATTTGGCGCACAAACAATTTTTGGCATTGAGGCATTGATGAATTGTAGCGTCACCGGCTCATCTTGCAATCCATTGAAAAATAAATCAGCAAAGCCACCTCCAGATGAATTAAATTAAATTACTTGACAGGTTTGTTGTTTCTATTTCTTGCTTAGAAGTAATATTCAGGGTGGCCAGCAACTGAGAAATTGGGGAAACTGGAGGAAATTCCAAGGACCTGGAAGTTAGGGAACTCAAGCAAAATTTGGCTCATTTCGGGGACTTTTTTCGCGTTTTTGTTTTTTTGTTCAGAAAAGAAGGAAAGAGAAATTTTCATTCAAATGTGAATTTAATCATCATGTAATGATTTTAGACCAAAAAACCTTTTCACTGCAGACTTTACATAATTACGCACATTTTTAGTGCGTTTGCATGCCACCAAAACCCTAGGTAAGTATGTATATTTACCGGGTGATTAATTTCTAAACACAACCCGAAAGAGTCAGGGAATTTTAAACTGTTTACTGGCCACCCTGATGGTGGAAACTGCATAATGTATCATGACCAAAGAATATTTTTTTTGCCCCATGTGGCTTTAATCCATCTTTACTTCGAAGTAAAATGATGAATGAAGTGAAATTGAAGACGGAGAATTGAGCTAAAACACGAAAAATTAGTAAAATTTGACACTGATGGACGGTGAATGTCTCGGACACATTGTGCCGTTTTGAAGGCTTACTTGTCAATAAGTAGGTTCAATTGCCAACGCGTTACTTCACTCCATCATTTGCCGCTGTGTTTGAGATAACGAGCTCCGAGCTCCTTCAATTAACGGTGTATGCAAAACGAGCGCCGGCAGGTACGAATTGTTACATATACACCAATCTCTCGTAAGTACCTACCGTTCTCGGTTAGCGTGACTTCAACAATCAGAGGAAAATACATTTCTAATCATCATTCATTAGACCCACATATCATTTCATTTGTGAACCAGAATTCAAAAGAGGGTTAAAGAAATATTTATTTAAACGTGAACATGAGATTTACAGATATGTGTACAGTTATATTACATTTATTTGATTATTATTTGTACAGTTGGCTAACCAACCGTTCTTTAGTTTATTTGCTTTATTTATTTATCTATCAATTTATCTTTTCAATTTTCTTCATACACATTTTTATTTATTAATTTGTTTATCTAACTAATTATTTGTTCACCTATTTATCTGTCTATCTATCTATCTATCTATCTATCTATCTATTTATTTAGGAACCTTGGTCCTATTGGCGCCAGCCTAAATAAATAAATAAATCTAAATCTAAATCTAAATCTCTCTCTCTCTCTCTCTCTCTCTCTCTCTCTCTCTCTCTCTCTCTCTCTCTCTCTCTCTCTCTCTCTCCTCTCTCTCTCTCTCTTTTCTCTCTCTCTCTCTCTCTCTCTCTCTCTCTCTCTCTCTCTCTCTCTCTCTCTCTCTCTCTCTCTCTCTCTCTCTCTCTCTCTCTCTCTCTCTCTCTCTCTCTCTCTCTCTCTCTCTCTCTCTCTCTCTCTCTCTCTCTCTCTCTCTCTCTCTCTCTCTCTCTTTCGTAAACCAGTTTCCTTCGCAACAAAATCTGTATGCATTTGCGGATCCAGGAATTTGTTCTTCCATCTCTTCCCCCACTAGAACGTGGGTGAAAAGGACAGATTAGGGGCACTCACGTGATATTCGCCCCTTCTCCTATCCTTTTCTAACACATGCATTCAAATGGCCAGAGAAAGAGAGGGAAGGACAATTTCCCGTATCCGCTACTGTCTGTAAGATTCGCACAGTAAAATATCAGTTTTGAAAAACTCAAGCAATGGACTAATTGATCGACGACGAGAATGTTTAGTGTACTGTCGCGTCGGTAAAGAAAAACAGACCTCGGCTCTCGCAACCGTTTTTCAACCGGATCGGAAGTTACCACACTAGATAGGCCCGACGACCCTCAATGGGTCTGTTGCAAACTTTTGCTACAGCGCTATAGAGTGTGCAATCTAATGTAAAATCGCCTGAAAAGTCCAATGATGGCATCAGAAAGCAATGAAATGCAACAATAAACTCACAAAATGCGTTTAATGGAATCCAAGATGGCGGCAAAATGTCGAGCAATCTGTATGCATGCACCACGAACATCCAAGGATAGCCAACCTCACAATATCCATCACAACCAATCACAACGTAAATAAACACATAACCTCTATCTGCAGTGAGGTTGTCAAAGTTGGCAATCCTTGGATGATCACGGTGCATACATTCAGATTCCTCGATATTTTGCCGCCATCTTGGATTTCGATAAACGCCTCTTGTGAGTTTAATATTGTATTTATTGACTTTATGATGCCACCAATGGACTTTTCAGGCGATTTTACATTGGAGTAAACACTTTTTATCGCTGTAGCAAAAGTTTGCAACAGACCCATTTAGAGCAGGACAGCATCGGCAGGGGCTGGCAGTGTTAGCACTACGCTTTGATCAGTTCAACTGAACGACACACGATTCCAATCATGAAATGCGGAAGCGTGAAAGGAAGGATTTAAGAAGCGAAATTGACTTCAGTTTGGGTGTACTACATTAGGACCCACCCTCCTTCTCTTTTAATCAAAAATCGTGGAACGTAATAATGACGGAAATTCTAAAGTCACGTCGCGTCCGTCACCGCATTCCGTTTATTGGGCCCGTATCTCGTTGCGTTTAACGTAATGAAACGCAGTGCAGAACCCTGTCATATGATCCGTGCCGCTCTGAAACGAGTTAGGTCCATCTCCATCTGGTTTGGGAATTTCCTATCCGGGTGAAAAACGGGTGCAAAGGCTTGTCTAACTAACAGTACTTGCAGAGCAGTGGTGGTTCGTGCAATGTGTCAGCAACAGATTATATCTTCATTTAAACCTACGTAGAACAGTCGATCATCAGGTAGTGGCGAGGCGCGCGATTTAGCAAAATTCCTTTTCCCCGTTTAAACATATTAGAAAGGTCGAAGTTCCTGGTCATCGCCGATGACTGAAGTGTTCGACTTTTTTGGTGAATGTAAATGGAGAAAGTGCGTTGTTGCCAAATTTCACGCTTCGCCACTGTCATCAGGGGATTCACTGAATCCCCGGGAAATCGATACTTTTTTATAGAGGTTCAAATTGCGAAAACCAACGTTGCCAAATAGCACGAGTCGCGGAGTCACCGCTGTTGCAGAGATACTTCATTAAAACAATAGAAAACTTCGTATGTTCGATAAATAGCGAATAGTGGAATAGCCAGAAAATAATGGTGAAGTGGTGCGAATTGAATTGGAAAAGTGTTTGATCCGCAGAATGGCAGAATTAATAAAACATCTCAAGCAGTTAAGCGGAGCATCAGATTGAGAGCCTTGGACGAGAAAGATGAGAAATGTGCTGGACTTTTACGATGGAGCGTTGGAAGTAGTAAATGGGGTTTTGAAGGAGTCTGTAGAGCCTAAAGGCGATAATGTTCTCGAAAATGGTCTGTACATCTACAAGCAACAACTCAGGTAAACTAAAGTCAGTTTAATTTTCAATACAAGATTGGATCTTATTATGAATTTAGTTTCATTTGTCTCGTTTTTTCTTTTAAAATTATTGGATTAAATCTTCCCAAGAGTTGGCATTTGTTTTTTGGTGTTATCGATGACCTAAATTTAAGCATCGAAGTTTTGTTCTTCGTTTTTACATCTCTTTTTTTTTACATTTACGGGTCATTTCGATTAGATCTAATTATTCAGCAACTAATCTGATGGGTGACTTGTAAAAAATCATTCCTGATCACTAGAAAATCACCCTCCGAAAAAACGACGATTAAGATTACTCGGTAATCGTTTAATCGATTACCACCCTCATCTACCTAACTCTGTTTTTTAGTCAAGTAGCGTCACGAGAAGCAGGTATTATTTCCGGATGATAATATAATTCCTTGAATCTCTAGTTCATACACCACTCATCTTGAAAATACAGTCAATAGTTTTGAAAACATCCATACACATTTAAGGGTCTCACAATGAAAGGTAAGAATGATGAAGGTTAAGAAAGGCCTCGGTGAAATAAACGATCTCAAATACTTAATACTTCCCATGATTTTTCGTTAGATTAGTGTGTAACCTCTCCGCCAACCCCCTCTACATCAAGATAAACACGTGCATGTGTGTTACTTTAACGATTAGCCGTGCGCGAAGTTCGTCGGCTGAACTTCTAAAAAGTTATTTGCTCATGATTACGTTCACTCCATTTAGTGGCCACGGTCGCGCCTCGTGCATGAGGTGGCGAGCGAGCAGTTGAGTGCGTTAGCAGAGAAGCGCAGCCACATGACGTGGGGGTGTGGGCGAAGACAGGGTGAGGGGTTATTACAAGACGGGGTTCTCTCAAAGATGAACACAGTATTGCCAAGTTGAGAAACGTCATTATATCATGAGAAAAGAATAATCCACCTATTACATCAAATGGTTTTAATCTTAAGGTGATTCTATGGCAAACTCCCGAAAATGTTAATCCGATAGATGGCGTTACTTGTCGCTGGCTCCGAAAATAGCTGGTTTTTGTCGGTTTTCGGCTGTTTTCTCTGAACAGACGAATAAAAGACAAAAAATCGGAATGTCAGCACCTGCTTGATTTTTTGAGCCATAAACGGGCCAAATTGGTTCTAAAATAAAGGCGTAACTATGCAAAGAAAAAATCATGTGTAATTTGGAGTTGTATCAGTAAAGATTACAGATGAAACAGAAATCTGTAATCTTTACTGATACAACTCCAAATTACACACGATCTTTTCTTTGCATAGTTTCGCCTTTATTTTAGAACCAATTTGGCCCGTTTATGGCTCAATAAATCAAGCAAAAAATTAAGCAGGTGCTGACTTTCTGATTTTTTGTCTTTTATTCGTCTGTTCAGAGAAAACAGCCGAAAACCGACAAAAACCAGCTATTTTGGGAGCCAGCGACAAGTAACGCCATCTATCGGATTAAAATTTTCGGGAGTTTGCCATAGAATCACCTTAACTCTAGTTGTTTCCATCATTTGCAATGTTCCTCATTACGCTTTCCTGGCACGATTTTCGCCTTTCGGCTGATTCAATGTTACTTGTCATTACCATTCGGCGATCAGTTGAACCTTCTCATGACTTATCATCATCGGAGACCTATATTATGAGCATTATCTTATTTTTGCAAGCATATTTTCCCTCTTTTCAATGAGGCTAAAGTGGTGCAAACAAATAGACAAACTAACATGCATGTTAAAATGCAGATTGAATGGGGCTTGACACAATTTGTTACTATTGAAACTGAGTTGCAAAATTTTCTTCATTTTTTATTCTCTTTGTACTATAGTTTTAAGGACTGCATGCAAGTTTCTTGGGCAAAGTGTCACGGCACAAAATATACGAAGAATATGGTAGTAGTAGATTATATCAATGAACTGTCAACCAAGTTTTTCCAAAATTACGGAAATTTTTCCTTTTTATATTGAATTTTTATGTTGAAATGCGGAAAATTTCAAATTTCGGGTGTGGATGCTCACTACATTGTTTCATGGGCGGATACAGGGAATTGCCTTTCTCTCTCTCCCTCCATTTGAACTTATGTGTTGGAAAGAACAGCAGAGGGGGCCATCACGTGACTTTGGCCCCCTCTTATGTCATATTCGAACGCACGTTTTCAAATGGGAGGTGAGAGAGAAAGACAATTCCCTGTATCCGCCCATGCATTGTTTTGCCTAACAGGTAACTACAGCCGACTATTTGGTAACAGTAGCTAAACTATTCGGTATCTGAAAATCAACTAATTTTAGCTCCGACTAACTTTTTGGTAGCTGTATTCAACTAAGTCTTTTGGTAGCCACACCTGAAAATTTTCGAAGCAAAAAAATTCTTGGGAAACTCAATTGTGATTATCAAAATTTAAAGAGTCACAACCAAACTTTTCTTTCAGTGTTGTTGTTGAGTTAATTTCAAAAAGTAAGTAATCTGGAAATTAACATTTTATTGATTGTCCCGTGTGGTGATCTGACTCTGGAATCGAAGACAAAAGAATTCTAGTCCCTAGAGTGAGCCAGCAGGCAAAATGTCATGCACGTCACCGGAGACGCAGTCATCGAGACTAATCACTCACAGAGGCTCGAGCGAAAATTTTACACAGGATCGCCGTGATCGTCAAAGCTGCCGAGTTCCGTGAATCAAATACACGTGAGTGCATTTTCAACTTGTTTGCCTCTGCCACCTCTCCTTTCTTGGCTTTCAATTGCGATATGCGGGAAAACAGCTGGTTAAAATACTTTTTTTGCAAAAAGAACTTAAGGTAGGAATGACACGACAAATCGAATGATACCAACTTGATCCGAAATCTACTCATCAGTGTTACCAGATCTGCGGCTTTTGCCGGATTTATGCGGCTTTTTGAGCTTCTGCGGCCGAGTTGCGGCTTTCGCGGCTTTTCGCGGCTTTTTTAATTTTTGCGGCTTTTTTGCGGCTTTTTTTTCTTTTCGTAATGTATTTACTACTTGTGTTGTTTTCACTTTCAACGGACTAATTAATCCATGAATTGTGAAGGCGGAAAGCCGAGAAATACAGCGTATGATGAGGTAGTGGCAGAGACACTTCGTCTCGAGCTCTGATTTTTTATTTATTTATTTTTTTTTTTAAGTGTTTAAAATTATGAAGAATGAAAGATGAAAGAAACAGAAATGATCATCATTAATATTATTTTGTTGGGCCACTGAATTAAAAAAAGTGTTGTCATAAAGGACATGGGAATAGCCATGAAATGGCTATTCCCATGTCCGTAAATTTTTACCGCAAAAAACCGTAAATTTTTTAAAACTTTGGGGGGCTGTAGCTCAAAAGGGGGGCATTTTTGGACACATGTTTGTAGAGGAAAAAAGTCTTATTTTGACCTGTAAAATTCGCCCCTGAAATATTCGGGAACAGTTTTTCAACACCCTGTAGAAGAGTTTCATCATTCAGCTCACATGTAGCCAACCTGGTAATGATAAAAATCCCCTTGAACACAGTTCGTTTGTTGACATTGGCGTGCGAACAGCTTCTCTCCTCATCATTTCATTAATTTTTATTCGTTCCTTAACCGAATAAAGGCGGCTTTTTTCGCGGCTTTTTCTAATTTTCGCGGCTTTTTTTGCGGCTTTTCTGAAATTTTGTTGCGGCTTTGTGTTGCGGCTTTTTTGGACTGTCCCTTGCGGCTATTGCGGCTTTTTGGGCTGGTCGTCGCGGCTTTCCGCCATTTTCATCTGGTAACACTGCTACTCATTACCATTCGGAAGATGAAGCGAATAGAGAACCATATCCGTGCCAAAAATTTGGACACTCACACGAAATGAGAAATAAGAAATGAATTTCATCATTTTAATTTCATAGATGTTTTGTATTATGACGTTGCGACGCAACAGTTCATGAAGAGTATGCGGGCATTTTGTTAATTTTACATAAAAGAGAGCCCTTAAAGGGTTATTTTCTGGGATCATAGCTTGTTCACTGAACGACACTTTACATACTTAGGATGAGGCGGGGAGGAGGAGGAGGTTCGTAAACAAAAGCTCTCAAATCGAGGAAATTCTGAAACAGGAGTTTACGATACGAGTAGACAACTACACCACCCCATTGTACAGCATTCGGTTTACGGTTAATTAAGCCCATGCACCCACATTATCTGCATGCTTTTTGCACATTTTAGCTGCATTACAGAGAATAAAGCCCTACCCGTAGCTTTAATACATTTGACACGATCAATAATACCCACCATAATGAAAACATCAAAAACACCAAAGGCAACAGCGACATCAGGAGCTTACATTCTCACTCGATCCTCTTTTCAACAGAACGTCGGCAACCAATGTAATGCACTTAGTAATTCAATGCCCGTGATTTAAGGAATGACACTTGCGATGTGCGTTTAAACGTCCACAAAGTTGAAATTCAGCACGGTCCAAAAACAAACGGGGCTTCCTTGAACTCTTCACGATCTTAAAGTCATAATTAATTATTATTAAATTAGAATTGAATTATAGTCAAGAACTGGTAGAGGTGCAACAATATATGCGTATGAAGTTCGTAACGTCAAAGAAATGATGTTAGTTACAAGATGGTGGCTGAGTTCAAAGTTTGAGTTCCTTCGACCTCTTTAACACTTATTGACCGAATGAACAGAAAAGTGCCGATGTATTCATCCACAAGACCCCTGACTGCTCCCAATTTCTTGGCGGTCATGGCGGCTTCGGGAGCCATCTTGTGAGGATCGGGAAAAGTGTCAACGGTCTCTGTCCAAATAGATGGGGGAAATTACGATTTGACCCAGAAAAATTGCAACGAAATGTTATATGCCATCAAGAAACGCAGACAAATCAGTAAAATACGATGAAACAAAATTCACAGCTTTTTTCTCCAAGACAAAAAAGGTTTCTTAAATGGACCGATGAGAAACAAGTTAGCGAATGTTTTAATTACACACGAGCTTTCAACATCTGAATCGAAAAAAATTGATAAAAACCCCGTTCTAGGGTTAAGCAAGCGAACTTTTCAAGAAATTGATATCGTCCATTGTGTATGTTTGATTACTGATCACGGTGTAATTTAGATGCGGGCGCGCAGCATTCGAACTCGGGACTTGGATCGGACCCTCCCCCCTTCCTGCCTTTCACCCGAGAATAAATCCCGAGATCGCATCCTGCGCGCACGCATCTAAACCACATCAGGATAAGTAATCAAACATTCACAATTGGCGATGTCAATTTCTTGAAAAGTTCGCAGCCCCTCCCCCCCCCTTATGCTCCCGAAAGTGAGCGTAAAGAGGTAGCCCCGCGAAGAAATAGCCAAGAAGAAGCACAGCATAATACAGGGTGTCCCAGACCTACCGTACCAGTCCTTTTTCTCAGCCGCTATTCGACATAAAAAGCTGAAAATTAATACTCCCATCAATTTTGACGAGAAAAATTCAAATTTTGGGGTTTCAAAGCCCCCCGACTATTTTTTGGGGTCAACCCTTTTATGGTATTGGGAGTCCCCGCTATAAAAACGAAAGAAGTTCAAAAATTGAGTCAAATTGGTACTCCTAATGATTAAATTAAATACAAGACAACCTTTCGTTCGACTGCCGAAAATCATTATTGGGCCCCTAATCCCCCCCTCCAAAAAGCTCCCAAGCATAAATAACCGATTGGTGCAAGAATCAACGTAAAATCTCCGGAAAAAATTCTTAACAGGGATATATCAGGTCCAAGAGGTCGAATTTGATGGTTTCAAATCCCCCCTGACTATTTTTTGGGGGTTTTGGGGGGTCACCTCCTATTCGGTATTGGGGGACCCCCTCTTTAGAAGCGAAACAAGTTCAAAAATTGAGTCAAAGTGGTGTTCCTGATCTTATAACACATAATGACACTTAGTTCGTCAATTGAGAATCATTTTTGGGCCCCAAGCCCCCTCAAAATAGCCCCCAAGCATGAAAACCCCAATTTTTGATAAAATGGTCGTAAAATCTCCGGAAAAATTTCTCCTCAGCCCCTTTCGCACTCTAGGAGGGACCATGGTGTCCTGGAATCGTCAAATTTGAGCTTCTTGACCTAAAATACCCCTGTTCAAAAAATTTTCCGGAGATTTCACGACCATTTTATCAAAAATTGGGTTTTTCATGCTTGGAGGCTATTTTGAGAGGGGGTTGGGGCCAAAAATGTTTCTCAGTTGACAAACTAAGTGTCATTAAGTGTTATAAGTCCCACGGCTTAGGACCATTGTTTGGCCCCGCCGTGAGGTCAACATGTACCCCGCAATAAGGCGGTGAAGTGAAAAAAAAAAAAAAAAAAAAAAAAAAAAAAAAAAAAAAAAAAAAAAAACAATAATAATAGTAATAATGAGTCAAATGTGGCAACGCTTCAATCCACACTACGGAGGAGAGTGCACATGCCAAAACATTAATGAGCGTAGGGGATTTTCAACGGAAGATAACCCCTGTTGAATTCGCCTTTGCCACCGCTCGCCGTTCCACGCTACGCTGCGCGGTCGGTGTAAATAAGCAAAACTTGGGCAACTAACAAGTAAGTAGTGGGGTAGTTAAATTCAGACGCTCCGTCTACCCCCGCAGTTAAAGTGTGTGCATTAGAGTCACGAACCGCACGCATTTTCCATTGAAAACTCACTTATAAAACTTTGTTCTGACGACTTGACCCCCGGGCCTCGATGCCAAAATCTTCATTCGGACTTGCACGAGTAATACTTATAAATACTTCGCAAAATATGCGCGTGAACTAGCAAGATTCTGAGAGACTCGCGGTTCGCCGAGAGGCGGCAAGTTCTCAGCTCCCGAGACTTTGCACACGCCGAAAAGAATTTAGAAAGCAGTTTCAGTTCCTATTAAACTATGAAGCGCACGCCCTCCACTGAGTTGCAACGCAACAAGGATTAAAAACAGGGTTGCCGTTCGACGTGAATTAAATCCAAGTGTCAAATTCAGTGATATTGCCATCGGTGCCGTTTCGACTAATCAGAGAGCTAAGTAAGTTACGCTCGGGACCTAACAAAATTTGGTCCCAGACATTGGAGGCCACAAGATCACAATTTATGGTATTTTCATATGGTATGGTTCTGCTTCGTTGAATCTTTAAACCTTTTGGATCACCGGTGAATCATTGATGCCAATGTTTCATTGCTATTTCGCTTGAAAATCGAAAAATCGATTAAAATCGTGATTTTTTATTCTGTGGAAATGACGCTTTTTCAGTGGAGTCAAGTGATAAGATTGTTTTAATAGCTTTCTTACAGCAGATATCCATATTTTTCCTGCTGTATTTCACCAAAAGTCGTTTGGTGTCGCTTTCTGGCACAAAGATCTGAGACTTGATGGCCAAAAACGACACCAGACGACTTTTTGTGACAGCGGAAAAAGATGGAAATCTGCTATCAAATAAAAGTAATCTAATCATCGATAAAGCGCCATTCCAATCAAAAAATCAACATTTGAATCGATATCACTGCGCACTGAAGCCATAACAAAATAACGGATAATGACACAACTCGTAGGGTCACAACTGGTCAATTTACAAATTTGTGTTTTTGGAAGTTTAAAAAAGAGAAGGGGGGGGGGGATCAGCTCAGTTACAAAGAGTAGAAATGACTTATTTCTACTCTGATTAAAAGAAATTAGATTTTTCTCTTGCATGCTGATTTTCAACGATGAAAGTTGGAGATTGAGCGGACGCTTGAGTTCACTGTAGCGTTCGATGGGCAACGAAGGAGAGGGGTAAGAGACTTGTAGTTATAGAGAGCACAGGAAACGACAACAGTCTCCAAGAATCTTGAAAAAGTCCTTTCATCCTTGGGAGAGAGGAGAGGGAGAGAAAGAAGAAGAAAACTAGCTGAGAAAATGAAAAAGAAAGAGCGTCAAGGATGCTCTGTTTTTAAGTCTAGCAATGCAGCTGCATTAAAAATTTCTCTCCAAAGTTCGTAAATTTTGCATGGCAGAGAAAACTACTAACGTTTCTTCGAGTTACCGTTCATTCCCTTGTAGATATGCTAATACACAAGCTTTGTTTGCACCACCAGAACAAAAAGCTTTAGCGAGGAGGGAAATCTTTTAAGTTTCGACACCCATAAAATTTTCTACTTTGCTTCCCGGTGATTACACCGTGATGCTAAGAACAAAAGATTTTGGGACGACGTCAGCGAATCTAGAAAACTTCTTCAAAAAACCTTCCAGGGCAACAGACACAGAAACTTACGTCGAAAGCTTATGTAAATTTTCCTGCTCGTTTATATTCATAGTTTCGGTCATATACGGAAAAAATAAGAAAGCAAACTTACGAAACAACGTCGTGGTAGTGTCTCTTCAGTTTAACGACGTGTTGCCAAACCTTCAACGTCAATATGTAAGTACAGCATATTTCTTAACAGAGAGTTTAAAATGAAAATGTCCAATGCGATTTTTTTTTTCTTTTTATTTAATCTAATTATTTTAGTTTTATTTTTCACGGGTGCTTACTTAAAATAAAAAAAAATAGTGTGACTAGGGTCAAATTAAATGTATACTTACGTGAGCACAAGTAAGTATAACCTTAATGCTATAACCATTGAGTTTGTGTTCACATAATGTACTCTTTACATCCGTGGGTATTACGTACAGCCGGTCAGATAAGGAATTAAAGTTACAAAACTATTAAAGAAACCAATAATCGCAAATTTTGATCTGATTTCTGCTTACGCGGTCTCTTCCGTGGTCATTGACGTTTTACGACTTGTGAGTACGAAATACTAATTCTGTCGAGTTTGGATTATGTATGGAGGGTTGGAAATTCGGGGAACTTACAAATAACTCTAATGGAGGCCATTAGTTAAAACATTACGATGAGAGTGGCGTGCCGTACACTGTTATCAGATTTTCCTATAAATTGCCAATTTTTACATTGAGTCAAATCAGGAAAATCGGATATTCATCCGAAAAATGGCAACACTGGTGGCGTACCTGGAACAAACAAAAAATAAACAAACATATTTAATAATTCAGAAGTGAATATTTGCGTAATTGGGACACACTTTTATTAATAAGTTAGAAACATAATCAAATAGGATGCGATGGTCGCAGAAGGCTTTTGCCCCGAATTTCGTCTGATGACTTACAAAGTATGAAACAACGGCTATAAATTGTAGTAAGCTGATCTTCAAAGCAAATGAGCCGTCACTCCTGATGAGAAGTTTCAATTATTGGTAAGGTTGACAAAAAACTGTTGCCTACAATACTTTCTGCTGCCTAACAGGGCCATGAAGGAAGAGTCACTAAACCTAGAGGATTACCAACTACACCAAACATTGACGTTCGACGTCTAGTTTTGAGAATAGGAAACGTTTTTGAAATTTTTAATGTCATGGGAAATATCTTTGTAAGTACAGAAAATCGCCCGGAGACTTTTAATCATAGTATTTCAAAATGTGATTGAAAAAATTGGCGATCCTTGTGCAAGACTAGAGTATGGTCAAAAATGGTATTTATACAAGAAAATACTTAATTAAAAAGCAAAACCACAGTTGAAAGGGATAAAAAAGAGATGAAACATAAAAAGTTGTTCTCTTACAGCGAATTTTTTCAGATGGTGACAAAAATAATTTCCATTCGGTTATTTACATGCTATACTATACATATCTGTCGGTGAACAGAAGTGGAGTAACTGAAAGTACGGACGATGGAACGCTCTTTGTTGCGAGGTATATTTTTATACCCACTTTACGGAAAGTTTTGATACGTATACCTTCCTGACAACATCGAATTTAATCAACGTTATTTTCAATAATAATCGCAATGTTTTCGTTCAACAATAATGGCTGGTTGTTAAAATTAATGTGTACATCATATCGCGACTGACTCTCCCCAGTATAAATATTGATATTCTGGCTTTGTCATTGTTGCTCATTTCAATTCCGTATTCCAGGCGAAATGGAAACACGGATATGAACCAAGCGCGATCCCATCTCTCTGGAGATTTAATCCGGGGGACGTGTTACTTTGATTCTTTTGTTTTCGATGTTACAACACATAGCAAAACGGAGTGGCTGAGTGACAACCTTTCAGTTTGCAAGCTGTTTTGCAAAAGCGCATTTAAAAGTTTTTCTTGTCGTGCGAGTCACGACCTACAAAGGTTTCACGCTGTGACTCTTTCTCTTGAATGGAAAATACAACTCTAACCTTCGTGGAGAAGAAGGCTACGACATGAGTATGATTAGACAAAAGAACCGTATGAGAGAGGGGAAAACAACAAGGGTATAGGATCGCGCTAAGCAATGAAAGAGGAGTAGATGAAGAGAGTAAAGGGGGGAGACAGCAAGAGATTCGGATAGAATTTGGAAAAAAGGACAATTATTTTAAAAGATTGTCGAACAAGTTACAAACATCACAAACAAAATTCGTTTATAGGACCAGCTTACCAAAAATAGCACAAGTCTTTGAAAGTACAGGGTGAAAAAAAAGAGTTTCCACTGCACTTCTTATGAGAAAGACCTCGAATTTCGGGGGGAGGGGGGGACAACAACAACAAAACCTGTATAACGCGTGTTCCATTATTTTTAGGACATGTTCAGGGGGTACTCACATACACGGACCCCCCCCCCCCCCCCCGGCCAAGGCGTGGATACAGGGGTCACATCCCTTTAAATCAAATTTATCAAACAGAAATTCCCATTTTTTATTGACTTGCTGAAAAAAGATCATGAAATTTTAGGCATTTGGGCGCAAACCAGAGGTCGATATCGAGTTCCATATTTAATATGCGAGAGAACGGTTGATGTAGTTCTGGTCAACAAGAAGCGGACAGGCGAAGCTGCAAAAATGAAGCCAGAACATTGCCAGCAAAAGCAAAATTGACATGAAAATACTGCCGATAAGCTAACATCTGCAATGACACTTTTTCAGAGAAAGCTTGATGAAAGCTTGGCAGACGGTATTGATATTCGTGGAAAATTTTACCGGCCAGTGCCTACAAGAATGTAACTATTCGTACGTGCCGGCACTCGTATTGCATACACAGTTAATTGAAGGGGCTCGGAGCTCCTTACTTCAAATGCATCGGATGTTGATTAAGTGAGGTAACACATTTGCAATTAAATCTAATTATTAACCGATGCGATTGCGGCGCTAGATTTGCATATATTTTTTAATTGAAGGATCGAACGGTCACACGTAAAAAAAAGATTAGTGAAAATAACCATATACGGATACCTGATTTTGGCACCTGCTAGATGTTATGGTAAACTTGACCAGAAGTATGGTACATTTATCGATACTTTGAGTATAAATTTGACATGCAATCAAGTGACATCACCTAGTACCTAGTCAAAACATAGTATACTTCTGGTTAACATTACCATAACATCTAGCAGGTGCCAAAATCGGGTATCCGTATGGTTATTTTCACCGTAGTTTTTTTTCCGTGCACTAAGGCGTCTCCGGGAACAGACAACATGAAAATGACATTTTTATGATCTCTCGATACATATACGGTAAGAAATCAAAGGATAATTGATTATTTACATAAAAGACTCGTGATACCGCGTTTAGCCTTACAGAGGCATGTATCTGAATTATTTTCCGCGTTAATGGCTTAATGAATATATTTACAAAGGCCTAAAGCATAGTATACAGGGTGTAAAAAAAAAAGGAGCAGCTCCGAATAACTCGAGTTTGGGTTCGAATTTAATAAAACGCTGAAACACGGGTTCCATTATTTTGAGGGGGACATCTTTTAGGGGGGTTGCCAAATTCCAGGCCCCCCCAGGGGGGCGGGTACGGGGGTCACCGCCCCCCTAAATCACATTTCTCAAATGGCGACCCCTAATTTTTATTACATAACTTTGAAGAACATCAAATTCTAAGCATTTTGGCACAAACCGCAGGTCGATATCGTTTTTCGGGTTCGAGATATCGAAAGTCAAAGTTCGATTTTGACCCATTTTCAAAAATTCATAACTCCCACTAAAAAAGTCGGAATTTAAAAAACTATTAGCTTAAAATGCTCTACAAAACAAGTCCTTTTCAGAAAAAAATACAACTGTCCAGGAAATTTGAATTTTAGGCTCCGAAAAAAATATTCAAAATTTTCGAAAATTTTGAATCGGCGATATTCTTGTAAAACGGCCAGAATCGACAATTTTGGCTTAATACCTGTTGGCTGAGTCCAAATGAGCGATGCAAAGCGCTTAAAAGCTCAAGAAAGTCTCAAAATCACATTTAAAATGATCAAACTCAGTATTGAGAACACTGCTAAATTTAGAGTTAGGAAACACCTCTCTCTCGGGCTTTAATGGGGTTTTGGGGACTTTAGAGAGCTTTGCATCGCTCATTAGGACTCAGTCAACAGGTTTTAAGCCAAAATTGTCGATTCTGGCCGTTTTACAAGAATATCGCCGATTCAAAATTTTCGAAAATTTTGAATATTTTTTTCGGAGCCTAAAATTCAAATTTCCTGGACAGTTGTATTTTTTTCTGAAAAGGACTTGTTTTGTAGAGCATTTTAAGCTAATAGTTTTTTAAATTCCGACTTTTTTAGTGGGAGTTATGAATTTTTGAAAATGGGTCAAAATCGAACTTTGACTTTCGATATCTCGAACCCGAAAAACGATATCGACCTGCGGTTTGTGCCAAAATGCTTAGAATTTGATGTTCTTCAAAGTTATGTAATAAAAATTAGGGGTCGCCATTTGAGAAATGTGATTTAGGGGGGCGGTGACCCCCGTACCCGCCCCCCTGGGGGGGCCTGGAATTTGGCAACCCCCCTAAAAGATGTCCCCCTCAAAATAATGGAACCCGTGTTTCAGCGTTTTATTAAATTCGAACCCAAACTCGAGTTATTCGGAGCTGCTCCTTTTTTTTTTACACCCTGTATATCATTGTCCACACGACTCATTCACTAAGAGGGGGGGGACTTATACTATGCTCAGATGTTTTTCTTTCTTTTCAGAGAGCTTGTTCAGCGTCGTGTACAAACTTGTTCCAATTTTTCTTTCCCCTATCCCCCATCCTACCGCCTTTTTTTGAGCTTTTAGCAGCAGGACGAATAAACGAAAGTGCAGAGAAAAAAATAAAAAATAAATGATACGCGAGACACGGAGTGAGGCGAAAAAATAACAGGCAAAGATCCTTTTCGATACAGAGGGTGAGCTCTGCAGATAAAAAAAAGAAAAAGAATGGGGAAAAAAGGAGCCGAGGAGGAAAAGAGAAATAGAAAAGGACGGGAAAAGGCTGGAAAACTTTGTATCAGAGCGATTTCGCTAATTTGCTCCTCCTTTTGAGTCGTTCTTACCTCGAGCAAAATCTTTCTGAAACAATGAAGGACAATTAACAATCTTGGAATAGTACGCGCAATGATTTAAAGAAAAAGGGGGAATAGCAATTATTTTTTATTCATCATAAGTTTTAACAATTCATAATCCCTTTAATTAAGTAGGTGTGTGCGGGTTCCGCAGTTCCTCCCCAAGCTCCCTGTCCTTTCTCCTTGCGCCTATTACGTCACTCGGTTAATTTTGACCGTTTTCTCACCCTTTTTACAATTTCACCCAATCCAATAACTGTACCGCAACTTCAACAAATTCTGGGTTGCCACGAGGCACGTAGGATTATTTACCCCCAAAAACCTGACCAAAAATATTTGCGTGTTCTTGAATATTTGAAAATCGATTTTGGTTACTTTTCAAAAAACTCGAAACTCCTATTGCGCAGTTTATGGTTGGAAAAGGCGTAAAAAATGAAGCATTTTGGCTCAAACCGAAGGTCGATATCGCATTTTTTGGCGAGTTATTTGCAGCTTATTTTATAAAAAAAAAAGGCTCGACTTCAAAATGTTGCTGGATAAAAATGGGCGACATTGTGCAAGTTTTTATTGCAGAAACTATCTCCCTAGAAGGTCTATTTCAACCTCCTTTTTTGGTTTTGCCCGGAATGTATTTAAAATTAACTTTTTTTTTTATTTATCAAACGCCTGAAATTGGATATTTTTTTACGTCAGTTTTTAATGAGTTATAGAATGGTCTTGAATGCATGAGAAAAAAAATGTTTGGTATAAAAGTGAAGTGCATACCTTCAAAAATATCACCCGAAATTTCCGAAATGATTGGATGTACCAACGCTTGTTCGTGATGGAAGATGTTTACCTATTAATAATAGAGCACCGAGCTGTGAAAAATAGAGGGTGAATTAGACGCTCTCTTCCGTGATGTCCTATTAACAGTAGATCAACTTTGGGGTCCTGACGCATCTAGTTCTATATAGGGCGGTTACTTAGCACTAAGAAACCGTAAATAATTTTTTTTTTTTTTTTTTAATGAAATTTTAATTTTGGGTTTTTGAAGCAAATACTCCTACCTGCGAGGGTTGGGACTTCGATGAGAACAAAGCTTTTCTAGAACGTATACTGTACACTCCGCGCGGTAATTTACCGATGACTCCTAGCTATCAAGCAAGCATCGTAGAGATTAAAGGGCTTCTATCGGAATAGAACATTCGTTATGAAACCACCCATAAGAATAGCACGCACTCGATAGCGACTGGATACGATTACGATAGGATTACGATACGATCCTTCATAACCAGCCTACAGGTTTCTGCGGTTTCCTCTTCATAACCCATGACATTAATCGAAATAGTAGGCTGTGCTAGCCTCGTCACTCTTTTCACATGTATTGTATGTTGTTCCGTTTACTAAACGGAACACTTAAATTAATGCCATTCCATATCTTTTTGCTATTGGAAAAAAAATATTTATCAGTGACTCTATCATTGCGGCAGAAAGTTCACAAATGCTACAATGAGGCAACGTCGTCGCTGCCTCAGCCTCCCGCATGTATTCCAATGAGAGCAACGACGAGAATACACACGAATGCGCATTATAACATCATTAAAATACGTATTTCATCAAAAGGAGGTGAACGCGCGGAGAGGAAGGCTCTCATTATTTAAGTAAAACCAAAATTAATTTTTGCCTCGGGAAAATTAATCGATTATAGAGAAAATTCTTGCATTTAAGCAGACTTGCTATTTAATAAGGAAGCCTGGAAATAATTATTGAAAGCACCTTCAAACTATTCAGAGTACATTTAATATTTAATTTTTTTCCAAATAAATCAAAGTTTTCAGTACATACGTTGAGTATGAGACGCCTTCCTTGTCTACCCTTACTCGGAAGTTAGCAGAACGGGTCACCTATGAAGAGCAACCAGCTATTTTTCCCCTTTATTTCTTAAAATTAGTTGATTTTTCCAAGTTTTGACAGAATTTCTCTGCCCCCGCCCCCACCCCCGAGGATATACATGTATCTCTGGCAACTGAGCTTTACGGTGGATGTTTGACCAAGTGTAAGAAGTTGGGTAGCCTCCTTCCTTCAATAATGGTTCCGATGGGTCATACGCTGTTGCTGAAAAACCGTCGATATTGAATTTAACATCAATCGACATCAGTCGGTAAAAGAGAAAGCGTGTTATTAAAGTTGGAGTTAATAGTTTCGAACGCGCCGCTTGCAGTCACGTTCTGTGAAGTGATACTCTGGACGCGGTGAAACAGACTGTAACGACGTATGTGATGCAAATCCCCAAAGAGCACAACGAACCTAGACGCTGATTAAACTCAAGATATATATGAAATTAACATTGACTAACCCATACAGCTGAGATGTATGCATAAACACGTGACACTAACACCCCTGAATAACAAGAGCCCACTTGAAGCTTTCACAAGGAAAATAGAACTTAAATAGAACGGAACAGTGCGGAAAGTTTCCGGGGCTCTTGATCTATTTTCAACGTTTGCATGGACAAATCACTGAAAACTGAGCTGCGGTTTTTCATAACAACAAAACTGTAGGTCGATATATGTATCTCTCAAGAGACCAGATCTTCACATTTAACCAGATTTACCGCGCAAACTATTGCAAATAATATAAAAAATGCATTCATAACGCTACACGTAGCTAGTTTGGCGTGTGATTTAATGAGCCAAAAATCATCAAAATTGGCTCAAGATGACAGTTAAAATTATTGAACCGATAACTCACCTCTCAGACGGACTTAGTCTACATTCTACGTACTTACATCCAAATCGGTTTTAGCAATATTCCGACTTCCCAGCTGACAAATGAGCTGATTTTGACTATTTCTGGCTCATAAAATCACACAAAAAATTATTTACACGTAACGGATACCATAATTTGCAATCGTTTGCAGCATATACCTAGAATTAAAAGTTCTTTCGGACAATGAGACATGAACCGGTGCCGCCATCTTTTATCCCGAATTCACAACTTTGACTAGCCCTGGATCCACCTGATTCAATTTAACAATAATTGAAAGCGAGAGACTCAAATGCTGTCATTTTTCAAACCCTAACAAGCTTCCTTTTACCATGCGAAGATCCCAAAACTAAGATTAACCCCGTTTTTTCATCTATACCAACCGGTTGTACAGGCTCTCCTTTATGAGCAACACAAACGAATGAAGTCAAAAATCGCGCTTCGGCGGCTCTAATCGGATAATGTCGATCTCGGCAAGAAATCAAGAATAAGCTGTTGTATTCTGAGAGATGATCCAGAGCGATATTGATTGGGTGCTAATGGCTCACTTGGCTTCCATAAATCTATATCGGAAGCGAAATGCTTTTTTGATTAGGGTAATGTCTTCCTAGATAACGATGTTCCGAAAACCGCAGTACTTTGTCAACTTAGGAGACGAAGAGGCCAAAACTCAGACACAGACAACGTTGAAGCACGGACCAAGTAGTGTTAAGCGCCGTAAAATGTACCCGCTCAATTTCCTACTACTATAAGCAGCTTGCCGTGGTTAATTCATTTAAGAGAGCGGGGAGAGATGAGAGGGAGGGCCTAAAGATGACGCCTCTGACAGAGAAATCGGGGTTGTGACTGGTAATGGTTCGGGCGTTTAAACTTCTTCCGACAGACACCCCCCCCCAACCAGAATCAACATTCCACTCATCATTGTGACATATTGTGAGAAGACGAAAGCTTATAAACGCATACTCGTATTCATCAGCATTCAAGCATTCCTGTTCATAGTGTTCATTGTGCGTGGATAAAGTGCAGCGAGTGCGAATGAGTTTCGCCTGATCTGATGTCAAAATTCAACTACACGCGACAACGTAATGGAATCTGTAAATGGAATGCGCAAGTAGTAAAGGGATCGTTCATGACGTTTGTGGTTCACGTTCGGTAGAGGCTGTTCAGTTCCAGCCATGTTCGTTGTAAATCAATCAAATAAATCTATTACAATAAATCAAGTTACATTACGAATCCATTGATTTTTTAGAGAAATAGCGTAACGGGAGATTGATGGAAACACGCAAAAAAAAATTTATTGGGGGCGCTTTCGGTCTAAATTGCAGCAGTTTTCAACTGAAGCAATTAAAAAAATTAATAATAGAAAAATAATTACAAAATGTGGAGTGTGAGCCACTGCTCCTACACACTCACTCTGTAATAGCAGGAATATCAAAATATGGGTTTGCGCAAGCGCGACCAACGAGCTCCAACAATCAACGATGACGACGCCGACGCCAACGGTAAGGCAACAATAAAACAACAATGCGCCTGCAGCTTGTACAGTAGGGACATAAAGAATGTTAGAAGACTCTTGGAGGTAAGCAACTCGCAATACTTATCTGAATGAATTTAATCATTGCAGGTGGCCTGGTGGCCTCCCTAAGCCAAAATCTAAGGAGTCACATGACACTTCTTTTCCCCTGACTGCACGACTGCAAAAAGCCTAGTCAACCAAGGCTATCACCTTGAACTTTGAATTTATTTTATTATTGCCTCACCATTGTCATCGCTGATTGCTGGAGCTTTAGTGATCGCGCTTGCGCAAAGTCCACGGATGCTTTTATTCCTGTGTTTATCGTGTGTAGGGGTGGCTCTCTCCACATTTCGTAATTGTTTTATTTTTTTATTTTTTAAATTTTGTGGGTTGAAAATGGATGCAATTTGAGCCGAAATATCCTCACCAAAATTCATTTCGTTTCCAGCACTTTCCCGTTACACTGTTTCTTTTGTATCGAGTCGTCGCCGATTCGTTTTTCTATATAGGTATAATATAATTTATAAACAGGGTTTGTTGATTAATTTCCTTTTCCATCAGTACATTCCGATTCTGCCGATATATTGATCTAAACCTGAAGTGCTCTATTCCATCGTAGGAAATACAGCCGAATACAAATTTTGAGACTGTAAACTCAAGGACTCGAGGTTCATCGAAAGTTCGTCCATTCTCGATTGTATTGATTTATGACGGTATTCCTGTATCAGTATAAATGAGAAACCTTGCGCGCGAGAGTTTTCGAAAATCAAGGCGGCCAGTACAGATAATTTAACAGCAAGCCATTAAGCTTAATCAATAAACGCGTGATACAAGTGCCGTTAAAGCTGCGGCTCGCACTTTTACTGATTAAACTCAAGAGTAATACCAGACTGAAAAGCCTGTTCCCAACTGCCGGGGAACTCTATTTTAAGCCAACGTAAAACGCTGTCGCAGGCTAGTATACGCATCGAATTAAGTATAAAATGCGGTCGTTGCATTACATACCCTCATGACTTTCTTTCCATACCAGGTGGATGGATGCAATTAGCATTTTAAGAGCAGGGTGTGCGAGGGTTAAACCGACAAACTAGGGTTGTCGATGCATTGGTATCGATACGGACCTCAAAGTATCGCTACTGGGTACGCGTATTATCGGTACCAAACTGGTTCCGATACCATCGCTATAATGCTGTAGTCGGCCGTTGCTGCACGTCAGTTAGCGTAAGTTTAGTGAACCACATCATATTTACAAAAACTGTAAGTTTTACTCCAGTAATTCACGCTCTTTTCACTTTCAAACGCCTTCTATCTTTGCTATGGCTTGATTATTTTCTAATTCCACTTATTACCTACATGTCGGTACCTAAGTAAGTATCGACACTGATCCGAATTATCGATACCGGTACCGATACTAGAGCCCCGCATCGATATATCTACGATAAACACTTAGGTCGATGCACCCAACACCCATCAACTTCGAAACTTAAAACATTTCAGACAGCAATGCGATCCTTGCGAAAAACCATCTTGCCGCATTAAAAATAAATCGCAAATTAGAGCACGAGTTTGAGCAAAATTCAAAAATAACGGACTGTTTCAGGGGAATACTTAATAATTAAATTGATCCATGAAAATCATTGAAGAAATGTCATTCTCAACATGAACTTTCACCATAAACGCGACTGCTTCATTTAAATGTAAAAAACCTGAGCAATCATTATCAGACCTTCTGTCTCATTTTAGAAATGTTCATAATATGAAACAAAATGAACCTCTCAATTGCTTCTTTGATCGCACCCGCCATCGTTCTTTCTTGACCAGATAAGGATTTAAGAAGCACTTCCTACATACTTATGCAGAAGGTTTCTAACTAAAACAAAACGTTCGAACTAAAAAGATAAATAAAAACACGAACAAGAAAAACTAAAAAGAGAAAACACAATCGTGCAAAGCACGGGCATTCCAACTAGTCCGGAAATATCATGCCTGAAGGATATTTTTAAGAGAAGTAACTTTACTAAAGTTATGAACATGATTGCAACAATCGCTGCAACTGATGGCGATGGCGGACACTGGAGAGTGGAAAGGTGAGCATATCACTTGCTTTTCAACCCGTTACTAGTGCCCACTGAATGAGTGTTGCAATTTATTACTAACAGAAATTTTCACCTGTGACGTACTCACATCAGAAGCAGAGATTTCGACTCAAGAGCAAGAAATTACCAGATTTCAGAATCTCTTAAAATCCCAGTGGAAATATTCTATTGGTACCAATTGCGAAAAAAACTAGAAAAACAAAAGCCCTGCTGAGGCTCAACGTAAAACCTTTGACGGAAGATATTCTCACCACCAGTCGTTATGTTGAGCAGCAGTTAGTACTAACATCATATGTTCGGAGGAGCAAATACTTCTCGGTTTTGAGATATGATAAAAAAATAATTAAACTCATTTTACAAAATAAAAAGGGGTGACGAAGTACTTACAACTAACCAGTCAAAAGACTGATGACTGGAAAAAAATGAGTAAATAATATTTTAAAAAATACATTGCCTCCAAAGTGGGATTCCTGTTATAAGTTTGACGACTTTCATGTCCTTCACCCTCCTCCTTCATCAAAATTAAATAAAAATTGTCTTAAAAGAGTGGATTTAATTGAAAACCCGGACGACTGAATTGTTTTGAGAAAGGGGGAGGAAATTAGAAGAAAATCCAGTGAAAGAAAGAGAGAGAGAGGGGGGGAGAGAGAGGGGAGAGAGAGGGGGAGAGAGAGAGAGAGAGAGAGAGAGAGAGAGAGAGAGAGAGAGAGAGAGAGAGAGAGAGAAGAAAACTTTGTCGACTCACGAGAAACTTGAAGGAGAAGGATTTCCTGCATAGGAGCATTCCATTCCACTTTGATTTTATAATTAATAGTCGAATCAATTATGACTCGACTGAATGAATTTATTCACTTTTCCCTTAATACTCTTCTCTCTATATTGCCCGGCTTGATTCATCCTCCTTTCCTCTCCCTCCCACCCTGTCCTTCCCTACAGTGGATTCTTCCTACTTACCTCCTGTAATTCCCTCTACCTATCTTTCTCAGGATATTAGATTAGAGTGTCCGTGAATCAATGATGAGTTCTCGAATGCGATTATTTGCGTAGACAACACATTTTTAAAAGGAAGAAAAAATGATGATATTGATTGCATAAAATGTTGTATACAATCTCCCTTTTACAAGAAGTCAAAATATTTCGTAACTATTTTGAGTAAAATTGTAGGAAAGTCTAAGTTCAATATTAAAGACTCATTCCACTTCCAAAGATTTATAAAACATCAAAAAATACCGGAAAATTTTGTTTTTGTTTCTTTAGATGTTGTTTCTCTGTACACAAATGTGCCCATAGAATTAGCATTGGAAGTGATTGAAAAAAATTGGCCCAAGATAGAGCAACACACCTCATTTCCAAAAAAAAAGAATTTTTATATGGTGTAGAAACTTGTTTAGTGTCTAATTTTTTCCAATACAAAGATTTATATTTCCAACAAAATTCAGGATTAGCAAAATGGGTGCTCCACTATCTGCCTGTGTAGCGAATTTGGTGATGGAATTTGTTGAATCTGAGTTATTGAAAACATTAATGTTCAAATGTATTTTTTACAAAAGATTTGTCGATGACTGCATAGAGTGTATTTCTCGTGAAAACTGTAACGCATTTTTTTCAGTTTGGTACAATACTTTGTGAGCTCAAATGCGATAGTAATAATTGTGAGTTTGAAATTATGAAGAAAGGAACAACAGATGATAATGATAGTGAGAAAAATTAATAATTCTGCTATTCCTTGCAAAAAACTCTGAGTTAAAATTACAAAATAAACTAATAATAAAGATCGTAAACTATTGCTTCTTTCATTCACATTTCATTTTCTTGTCTTCCTTTCCTGCTCATCGCGAAATATTGGCGGTTTCGAATTCCGGGGGATGGGGATGGCGGGGCAAGTGCCCCTCCTTGCACCCCGCTAAGGGCGCCCATGTAACCAATTGCATACTAAACTCTTTTGATGTTTTTTTGATGTGAACATCGGACCACGAGCGTGTGCAACGGAGAGGACTTTTCACTTTTTCAATCACTCGTATTTAATTGTAAACAATCAAAGAACCCGTGAAAGATCTTCGTTCCGTCGATTGAAGTTTCAGTCGATCAAAACTTGTTGAGTCCTTAATTGGGTTTTCAAAAAAATAAACAAGAATTCGGGATGTCAACCAAATTTGACTAAAAAAAGTTTGACTGCTAGAAGATAAAGCTTCATTACTTGATTCAGATGTTAACCATTCAGAAATGTTTTTAAAAAATCACGGTCTTTCGAAATAATTACTGGAGTCTTTAGTGCAACTTTGAGACAGCGCTTTTGGTAGGATGCCACGTATTTTACTGGATGCAGCGGTTATCGTGCACTGCGCAAAAACCAAAGAGAAAATACCGAGCAATTAAAAATGATTGTAGGAGAATTTAAAAAGCTAACTAAGAGTCGGAAATAAACTTTCTCTAAAGTTCTTATACAGAGTGTTTCACGTAACATGCTTGCAACGGTTTCCCCGGACAGGTGAACATTTTGGAGCATAATCGAGGGGAAATATCGTTTCACGTCTCCGAGAAGCATTGCAGGGAGGACTTCTCAAGAAATGAAACTTTCAAATAAATTCAAATATAAAATAGATGTCGACCTTAGATTTGCACCAAAACTACAAACTCTGATATGTGAATGAAAAAGTAGGGTTCACTCCTTAACATTTCTGACGAATGAGTATGTTCTTTATAAAAAAGGTTAGGCCCAAAATGCCTTCAAAAAAATTTCATTTGTTTGATTCCATAGCCGTTCATTTTTCAGAAAAGAAATCGATCCGTGGAACTAACAGCTCTTACTTTCGAGGTGAAAAATAATCCTAACAAGAAAAAAGAGTAATTTAGACTTTAGACTTTCGATAAATCTCTAGCAATAACTTTTGACCAGCGATTTGCGTCAGTATGCTCACATTTTGGGCTTACATAAATTATGTATCGTAAGATAAGAGGTCGCTAATTGAAATTTCGAGGGATGGAGGGGGTGTCGGAAAAACTCCTGAAACTCACACTTTGGGTTTGGAAAGTATAAAAAGAAGCTTCAGGTCCGAATTATTCGAAATAAGTTTTTCCCAGTTTTGATCACCCGTTCGTGCAAGTGAACAAGTTACGTGAGACACCCTGTATACGTCGTCAAAGGCATGTTCATTTGCGGGCGAACAAAGAATATAAAACTTCACTTTGACCTCTAAAATAATCCTAAATTTTTGACCATAATCTCTTAGAAAATCCCGCAGAAGAACTGCAAAATACCTCCCCCCTCCCCCCCATCTCGTTCGACTTCCAGGGAAAAACGTAACAAACTAATGAAATGCGGGAGAGGAGAGGAGAGGAAAGGAAAGGAAAGGAAAGAAAAGAAGAAAAGTTTGCGGACTGCGAACCAAACCCTTTTGGCATGACGTGGAATTTTTCCTACGATGCAAACAACACCGCCTGCCTTGCTGCGGCTAATTTATCGACGAAAGATTAACAGTGGAGTCACGCAAAGACACAAGTTGTAAAGCTTTTGCGCGTGAAACGAAAAGAGGGCAACGAAAGGGGGGGGGCAAAGAGTGAAAGAAAGATAGAAGAGGGAGAAGAGAGAGAAAGAGAGAGGTGGAAGGAGATAATCAAAATTAAAAAGGATAAAAAGAAAAAGGAAGAAAAATTCGCCAAGGCTGCAGCGAGGCGACGGTGGCATTGCGTCAGCTGGGCTCGTTTCTTGGCGCACGTAATTATTATTAGAATACAAATGCGAGAATAAAAAGGTCAGGGAGGGTGAGAATTTCGCGAAAGATAGAAGCTAGAAAGAGGGAGCACAAAGAAAAAATTGAATAAGTTAACAGGGACGGGCAACAAAGTAACAAAGGGGCATTTTCTCATTCCTTGGGAGATGCATAGGAATAAATGACACTACACATGGTTGCCAGACTTGAACACGCACAAAACTAGGATACTAACAAAAAGTAAGTAGCCTAGAAGGCGTTGTGCTACATCTGCTACCGCAGCGCTTATAATAGCCACCAAAGGGAAAGTGGAAGCCGCTAGTTTATGAGAAAACAACGAGCACGTATTTCTTACCAGAAACATTAATAAAACGGTTGAGCTTTCTTTAAAGTCTAAAAAATTCGTTGATAGCTGAGACTGCTAAAATAGGTAAGGTAATGTGTGAGAGTAGACGAGCTGTTAAAACAAGAAAACGCGGAGATGAATTAGATGAATGTATTAAGATGATTTGACGTAATTAGACGAGGAAATGGAACTTAATCAACCTCAAATATTAATGCAACCCAAAACTTTGAAAGTTAAATAAATAAAACGGAGAAATAGGGAAAACAAGGAGTGTCGAAGAAATCAGAGATTGACATCATTTAGCGGCAGCGGGAAATTCTTCTTTTGGGCAAAGCCCCCCCCCTCTTCAAAGGGGAAAAGGATTAGGAGATTGAAGCACCAACTTCCAACATCGTAGACAATCAGGCCAACGTAGAGGCCAAAGAGAAAGAACACTCCCAATTTCGGAAAAACCGCATTAGTTACTATTATACAAATGTATGATATGTTTTGAAGTTGAACACCAACCGTCAAGTAGGCGCGCGCTCGTATGTGTACCTTAAATGGGCGCAAGGGGACACCTACCACCTTTTCTTTTTTTATTATTTTGACTGTATCTTGGAGAATTATTGATGCAACGATAAAAATTTTCCGCTGGTTGATTCGCTGAATCGTCTAGAATTTGAACTTTCCCCAACGAAACTTGCAGATTCCCTTCACGGAGAAAGATCAAATAACTGAGCCCTCTCAAGAAATAAAAACTGATGAAGGTAAAGGTAATAATACCCGCACAAGTCAAATAACATACAACATGATAACAGCCGTCATACGAAATAACAAACCAAGCAACATGAGCCCCAGATTCAAAACCATCAAGACTAATTTTGACGTCATGGCCCAAGTGTCGTGAACAATTGGATCTCTAACTCGAAGATTCCTAAACATCACTTGATCGTCTCACATTTCAAATGCCAGCATGAAGCCTCTCCCGATTCCGCGTTGCAACCAAATACTTTTCAGATCTATCAGATACACGAAAGCTAACCCCGTAATTGGGAAGCTGCTGCTCCTCGTTACACTTACATGAGAAAATTCGACAAAACAGCTTGGCAACGGCGGATTCAAAACAGAATGAGAGATCAACATCGCATCACGTACTTACTATTTGAGAAGGGAACTGGATAGCATCAAAAAATATGATAAAGAAATTAAGGGATCCTAATTAGAACTCTTCTAATTAGCAAAAGCTGTGGCAGGGCGCGGAAGTATAGCTGGGTGTAACAGCGACGATAAAAATTAAGTTTCCACTTCATTTAAAATGCAGCGCCACACCTTGACGCCGCGCTTCTTGAGAACTCATGGAATTAAAGACCTCTCCTTACTACAGGCAAGCCTTTTCAAATTATTATCAGTTGGTTAACGTAATACGGCAATCGACGGGTTTGGGAGTTACCAAGGAAAATGGAGACGGTTTACAGAGAACAAGCTTTAAAATCGTCTTCCGCGACAAACAATGAACAGATACGAAAGGTTAGAAGAAATGTTTGGAAAAAGCGGGGTTGACTTCCTTCTGACTCCTTTCTTTTTGGCCAATACGTAGGTTTTGCGGATGTTCACCTCACCTCCGCGTCCTCGAGATCCAGTTGGACATTTCTTTAAATTAGGAGTTTTTACAGGGTGAGTAATGTGAGTACGAACGTTTGAATCGTATTTAAATGGAGTCGCTATCACCTCGATTATGTTCATTTTAAAGGGAAGAGTGTTTTACATTCCGATGAAGAAAAAATAAAATTAAAAAAAAAAAAAAAAAAAAAAAACCTGGAAAAACCCCGCTTTCCGCAAGGGATAACATTAACGAGTCTATATCGGCTCGATCATACAACGATTCAATGTCAACTCGAACGTTCTCAGACCGAATGCACTTCGGCTTTAAATTCTGCTGAGTAGTTATGGCAAAGAGACGTATACTTACAAGTTACAAACTTACGCCAAGATCTTAGGGCGGAAAAGAGACTGCAAAGTCAACCCTGGAACACAGGATGGGCGAGTCGAGGAAACACAGATTTTCAATTCACATGACAGACACGCACTTTGCAAGATTAGGATCACAGCACAGAGCCTCTGCCACAAGTACTGGTGCGATCTGACGGACAAAAAGGAGGACAGTGGCGGGTCTTGACCAGAGTTGCCGAGTTTAGATCCACCCTTGTATAATGCCGCCTCCCATCCGCCGCACGACTCCTCGTCCCTTGCACCCTTAACTTAACGAAGGAGCCGAGGCGAGGCAGAGAGGTTAACAACGGCGCTGAATTTAATTTCCTTATTAACGAACTAAACCGCGATGGAAAGACTTGCTTTAAAACGGAACCTGTTGCGGTCCGTTGAGTTTCTTTTGATTTCCGCTACTGTTTTTGAGTCCCGCCCTTTTTTGTTTAACCCCCTTACCCAATCCACTTATACGACTCTCCGACGCAAAACGATTATCCCTAGTGAATATGAGAGCATCAAGGGTCGATGTTATTTGAATAACCCGGCGATACCCCTCTAATGGGCGTGCCACGAGTCATCGTTTCCATTTCAGAGATGAGTCTCGTGTTCGAGGATTTCAAAATCCAAAACTGCTTAAGTTTAAGCAACAATAACACAGCAAAGCGTGTTTTGACATACAAGCAGGACAGAGACAGGTTGTTGAATGTATACGTTGTACCAATGAGATTCCTTCTCCAATTCACCATGAAAATTTTATATCAGAAGGATGAATAATGATCTGATACTCGAACGTCTATTCTAATTTTTTAGAGAAAGAGTTTGCACGAAATGAGCCCTTAACAAGATAAACAACAGTGCAAGAATGAACCTCGCATGATTCTTAAAAAAAAAAGTGGCACACATACGAAACCTTCCCAATTTTGAGACTTGTCTAAACTCAAAACATTCAGACAGACAAATTATCTTCATGAGGCCAAAAATTCCGGTCTTGCCATTCTCTAGATACGGTGAACCGGGATAACTATTTAAAGGTGTCAGCCTGTGGCCCTGTGTAGTGCTATTTCGTATTTTACAGTTGGCAACTCTTCTTCACCTCACAAAGAAGAGTTGCCATGTATCAAATATGAAGTCTCGCTACACAGGGCCACAGGCTGACACCTTTGTAAGTACAGTTACCCCCGTTCACCTTAAGACGGTTATTGCGGAAAAGAAACAGGCCTCTTGCATTGTAGTAAAAATTGTTCGAGCTTTGTTTCGTTTCACAAGCAACTCAGATCACCGAAACAAAATTTTTGAGCCCCCAAATTTTTTTAAAAATTTTGCCCTATAAGGGGTTTTCTCAAAAATTCCCTTGCGCGACCCTTATTGAATGATTCGTCGATCGAAAAACCGTAAAAAACTGAGCTTTTTGACGCAATCGGGATATCGATATCGTTTTTCGTATTCGAGTTATCGAATATTAAAAAATCAATTCTCACCTATCTTCAAAATTCGATATCTCGGATGGGAACAACGATATCGATATCCGAATTGCGCCAAAATGCTCAGTGTTTTACGCTTTTTCGATCGACGTATCATTCAATAAGGGTTGCGCAAGGGAATTTTTGAGAAAGCCTCTTTTAGGAGCCAATTTGGGGGCTCAAAATTCAATTTTGGACTAATTTTATGTCAAAACCATTTCATTATCTGAAAAGGGTTTGCTTTTTAAAGTATTTTGGACCCGTACCTTTTTTACTTCCGACTTTTCAAAGTAGAGTAATGATTTTTTGAAAATGAGTCCAAATCGAACTTTGAAATTCGATACATCGAAAACGAAAAACGATATCAACTTTTGGTTTGTGCCAAAAGTCTTAGAATTTTACGCACTTTCAAACGATGTATCACAAGATAGGGGTTGCTATTTGAAAGGAGGGGTATCGATAAGGGCCGTTTTTGGCCCCCCCCTGGATTTCGTAACTAAGTCGATTTTTCAGTCGAAGGCATGTAGTTTCCGGAAATAACCTTGATTTGGCCATTTTATTCCCCCCCACATGTGTGACACGGTTGCCTAAACATGGGTCTGAAGGCTCATTTTGGCCAAAAATGCGTGTTTTTCGACGCTCTAGGGTCTATTTCATATCGAGCGCATTGAAGAAAGAAAAAAAAACTTTAAGTATGTTTTTTAGGAAGTAAAAAGACACATTTTAAGGTATATTTTATTATCTTTCTGACTTGCGCTCGTACTTGAAAAAAAACTTTTTAGAATTTCGCGAGTTTAAGGTCACAGTATAAAAATGCTTGGAAAAACGTCATAAAAAGAGTCGTTAGAGCGGAGAGCTTGAGAACTTCGGCCATTTTTGATGTATACGGTCTACCAACACTCGGACTCCGGCTCTTCTGTACTTTTTCCCTCGAAAAAATGCGGCGTTGCCAAACTTCAGTATCAAAATCATCACGAAAAATGTGAGTTTTTCAACGTTCTTGGGTCTATTTCATATCGAGCGCATTGGGGAAACAAATAATGCTTTAAGTATGTTTTTCAGGAAGTTCAAAGACTCATTTTAAGATATATTTGATTATGTTTCTGATATGCGCTCGTACTTAAAAAAAAGTTTTAGAATTTCGCGAGTTTAAGGTCACTGTATGAAAATGCTTGGAAAAACGTCGTAAAAAGAGTCGTTTGAGTGGAGAGCTCGAGAACTTCGGCCATGTTTGATGTAGTCGGTTTACAAACTCGTGAATTATGGCTTAGGTCTAGATAGGGGAAATAACCTTGATTTGGCCATTTTCGCCCCCCACATGTGTGACACGGTTGCCTAAACATGGGTCTGAAGGCTCATTTTGGCCAAAAATGTGTGTTTTTCGACGCTCTAGGGTCTATTTTATATCGAGCGCATTGGAGAAAGAAAAAACTTTAAGTATCATTTTTAGGAAGTCAAAAGACACATTTTAAGGTATATTTGATTATATCTTTCTGACTTGCGCTCGTACTTGAAAAATACTTTTTAGAATTTTGCGAGTTTAAGGTCACAGTATAAAAATGCTTGGAAAAACGTCATAAAAAGAGTTGTTAGAGCGGAGAGCTTCGAGAACTTCGGCTATGTTTGATGTATATGGTCTACCAACACTCGAACTCCGGCTCTTCTGTACTTTTTTCCTCGAAAAAATGCCAAGAAGCCTGAAAAACGTGCATTTTAAAACCAACTAAAAAACATACTTGAAGAAGCTTTTCTCCTTCGTCCAACGTGGTCGATATAAAATAGACCCACAAACTGGCCTTTTTCGTCATGATTTTGACATTGAAGTTTGGCAACGCCGTGTTTTCTTCGGTGTAAAAGTAGACCTAAGCCATAATTCACGAGTTTGTAAACCGACTACGTCAAACATAGCCAAAACTCTCGATCTCCTTGCTCAAACAAAACTTTTTATCCTGCCTTTCCAAACATTTTTATACAGTAACCTTAAACTCGCGAAATTCTAAAAAGTATTTTTTAAGTGCGTGCGCATATGAGAAACATAACCAAATATAGCTGAAAACGTGTCTTTAAACTTCCTGAAAAACATGCTTGCAGCATTTTTTGTTTCCCCAATGCGCTCGATATGAAATGGACCCAAGAACGTTGAAAAACTCACATTTTTCGTGATGATTTTGATACTGAAGTTTGGCAACGCCGAATTTTTTCGAGGAAAAAAGTACAGAAGAGCCGGAGTTCGAGTGTTGGTAGACCATATACATCAAACATAGCCGAAGTTCTCGAGCTCTCCGCTCTAACAACTCTTTTTATGACGTTTTTCCAAGCATTTTTATACTGTGACCTTGAACTCGCGAAATTCTAAAAAGTTTTTTTCAAGTACGAGCACAAGTCAGAAAGATAATCAAATATACCTTAAAATGTGTTTTTTTACTTTCTAAAAAACATACTTAAAGTATTTTTTCTTTCTTCAATGCGCTCGATATGAAATAGACCCTAGAGCGTCGAAAAACACACATTTTTGGCCAAAATGAGCCTTCAGACCCATGTTTAGGCAACCGTGTCACATATGTGGGGGGGCGAAAATGGCCAAATCAAGGTTATTTCCGGAAACTACATGCCTTCGACTGAAAAATCGACTTAGTTACGAAATCCGGGGGGGGGGGGGAACTGCCCTTATCGATAGCCCTCCTTTTTGAGATAGCCCCCCTGGGGACCCCCTAGGGGGGCTGGATGGGGGGGGGGTTGACCACAAAAAAGAAAATTCAGCCAAAATTACGAAGAATGGTCCAAACCGCAACTTTATATCTCAATTAGCAAGAAAAAAACCAGGGGAGGAGGGAGATAAAAAAAACACCCTGTATAATGTCTTTGGGCGGGAGTCACGGGGTGAGCGCTGCGCTCATACGCGACCAACAGCGTTACAAAACCGAAAGCGACCAACGAAGCGAAGGGTTAAAATGAAAAAATAAGGTGTTGTCCGACAAATCAAAATTCTGGGGCTACTTGGCTCAAACCATGGAATCGCGCCAATTCTACGATTGAAGCTCCAAAATTTTGATTTGGCGACAAACACCTTTCTTTTCACTTTAAGTAAGGTAACATGCGGCACATCAATCGAAAGTTCTTGGTCTGTTCTTTCAGAATCTGTAATGATTTTAAGAAATTGTGAAGAGGGTGGTCACAAAAGCCGCTTCAAAAAATTTCCAAAAAGCCCCAATAACTCAAAAAAGTGGGGATTTTGGAAAAAAGTTATAGGAGCAAAAATGTCGCCAATTACCTCTAATTTACGAACATAAACTTTTTTGATACCTTGGAGACTTTTATGAGAAAACTTGAAAAATATGTTTAAGACCCCCCCCCCCCAGGCCAAACACCCCAAGGGGCAATCGGGGGCTTTTGAAAACATCAAAAACGGAAAATTTGGGGTCAATTTCCTGTTCCCTATCTGACGTTCACGTTTCAAATCATTTTGTTCAGTAGTTTTCGAGTAAAATGCTCTATCTTGATGATGGTACCCTGTACAATGTTCGATGGATTTTTCGTAGAATTCGTGGAAAGGAGTGTCGCAGTTCGAACTTCGTAACAGAGTTTAAAGGGGGGGGGGGGTATATTCTGTAGTGAATTTGTCGACCGCATCGTGCGATGTTTATGTTTGTTTGCGACTGAGCGAATCGTAGCGTAGGGATATAACAGTTGAAGTCGCGTCGCACAGTAACGCATTTTGCGATGATTTTCAATTTCCCAAAAAATAGTGTATTCAATAAATTAGTGAATCAACTATAAAAAAAAAAAAAAAAAAAAATCCTCACCAAATTGTTTCACTAATCGTAACAGAAGTTTCGAAAAACAAAATGAACGAAGGAAACGCATGTTTTAGTATCCTGTCTGGAGTTACTCCACCGATACAAGCTCAGCTTCGGTTGCGCATCCCAGCTGATATAACGAGATACATTCACAAGGAACAAACAAATTTTTATGGTTTGCGGTCCTTTTGTGAAATCAGGGAAAAATAGTGGTTCCGCCCACTTGGTGACGTCTACTTTTCGTAATACTCCCTTGCTTGCTTACCTGTCCCTAGCTGGAGTGCGCAATTTACGATTCAGTGACCGCAACGATACAACAGGGTACGGAGTATCCCCCTCTCTCTCTATCTCTCTCGCTCTCTTTTTATCATCTTTTGTTTTTTCTCCTTTTATTCCTCTCTCTCTCTCTCTCTCTCTCTCTCTCTCTCTCTCTCTCTCTCTCTCTCTCTCTCTCTCTTTCTCTCTTTTCTCCTCTCTCCCCTCTCTCTCTCTCCTCTCTCTCTCCTCTCTCTCTCTCTCTCTCTCTCTCTCTCTCTCTCTCTCTCTCTCTCTCTCTCTCTCTCTCTCTCTCTCTCTCTCTCTCTCTCTTTTTTTTTTTTTAATAAGGATGCGCAAATACGAGCACGTCGACCTATCTGCTAGTGCACCCGCACGGAGTTCCTCTAGTTCATTCTATTTCTCCATGCTTTTGCATGATTGTTACTTCCAAATCCAAAGTTTATCCGTTGCTATGACAACCGACCGCGCGCCAAAGCCGTAGACGAACAACATCATTCAAACTACAGAACAAGACAACGGCGCGGCGTTGTCAGCTTGTTTAAGATCACTCGCAACTGGTTTTATTTCCACAGAAAAAAAAAACAAAAAACAAAAAACAAATACAAACAAAACACACACGGAAAAAAAACTACGGTGAAAATAACCATACGGATACCTGATTTTGGCACCTGCTAGAAGTTATGGTAATTTTAACCAGAAGTATACTATGTTTTGACTAAGTACTAGGTAATGTTACCTGATTGCATGTCGAATTTACTCAAAGTATCGGTAAATGTACCATACTTCTGGTCAAGTTTACCATAACATCTAGCAGGTGCCAAAATCAGGTATCCGTATGGTTATTTTCACTAATCTTTTTTTTTCCGTGCAATACAATAGCGCTAACAAAAGACAAAACCTTTGGTTGAAAACTAATGGACCTATTGCATGGGTCTGAAAATGGAATGAATTTGTTCGAAAAATGAAAGTGCTCAGTGAGCTGATGCCAGAGATGTTTTTGTTTTTCATTTTGGACAAGCGGTTGCTGAGAAACTCCGCTTAATTCAAATCAGTAATAATACATGTATTTAAATGGAGCTCGGTGTCCTATGACGTCATAAGACACCTCATTTTCGGAACTTCAAACCAATTTTTCTCGGCTTTCCAGTGCTCAAATTTAAAGAAGAAAAAATACGGTGTCCTTCATTTTTCGCCTACTTTCATAAAATTAATTAAAAAAAGAGGGTGAAATAGGTCCATTCAGCAGAAGACTTTGATTCTATTCCAACCAAATCTATGGTTCACCCTCAGCAAGACCTTCTTAGTTAAGCGTAAGAAACCTTTGGTTTGCTCTACTAAAACCTTGTACTGAGTCATATTTTCCTACCAAGGGTTTTGCCAACGCTACACCAAAGCGTTATTTATGTATTTTCTGTGCACCTCACTTTTAATGATCCGAAAGGTAAACAAAATGATTGTATCAGACCTTTAATTTTTTCATTGCATTGCATTTCTCGATAAATAATACGCATATACCAAACCACGTTACACCGCTAACCGCGCGATTATCAACTTATCGGCGTTTTTCTCGGACAAATACTCTCCTCGAGAACTTGAAAAACTACCGTTAATCTGGCAAACAAATCGTCCTGGGAGACGAAAGTTTGGAAAACTTGGCAACTACTGCGGACAAACAGTTGGGAAGTTCTTCGGGAGATACTTTGGAGGTGAGAATATTTGCTTGAGCGGCCTTTAGAGGGCGAGAAGAGCGGCAGGCGGGAGGAAAAAGGATCCCATTACATTTAAATACTTTTGAAAACCGTTTCAGGGTGTAGGCAGAAGTACCGCCGAAAACGTATAAAACTTATTACCGCTCACTCTTTGATGACCCTAAGATAGAAATTTGCTTCCCCTTCTAACCTTTACTTGAGACTTTAACGCGCATGCAGTTTCCGAGTTTATCTAAATTTGGTAGATCATGATTTCGAGAACCAGAGTTGCCAATTCATTCTCGTGATAATTAATTCATGAGAAACAGAATTTAAAAATTAAAAACAGAACAACAACAGCTATAGACTAATAAAACAATTAATTTATTTTCTTCCACCACCTAACGACCTAACGTACTAATAGATCCGCGGGAAGAAACAAAAGAGAAAATGATGTTGAAGGAAACTTTTTTTTTTACATGTGTCATACGTGTATATTCTCCGTATAGGGACGATGTGGACTTTTAAGGTGAATCCTCAGCGACCTGTAGTAAGATTCTCATCCGCTAGTGCCGCGCCACTGTTCCGCGCTCCAGAAACCATGCTTTTTCCGCCTTTAATCGTTAATTGCGGGAGCTAGAGTTAACTTTTCGAAAATGTAAGAACGTTGCGTTCTAGATCAAATCCTAAGGAAAATTTTAAGACCATTCCGAGCTTTCTACGATAAATTTTTCGGGTAGATAATATTGGCAGCGAATTGTAAGTTTGAAGGTTTTGTTCGAATTCGTACGAAACTGCCATGTCGCCGTGCCGCGCGGATCGCACGAACGAAGTTGAAAGAGGACGAACGAAGAACACACTAGGCGGAGGGAAGGGAGTCGCGGACCAAGCAGCAGTGTCTCGCTCCGTCTCGTTTCTCTTCGCATTCGCCTCTCCCCTCCAACGGGTCATCGCTTTCCTACTACCGTTTCGTTGCATTCAAAGACACTTGCACTGCGTCCTATTATCACTTATCAGTTTTTGACGGTGGATCCTAGCGTTGGTCCAAGACCTTGACCTACCTCTAGCCTCGACGTATTGCGGCGCTTGCGACTAGCTGTGCGTACGGTTTCATGCTTCCTCACTAGGGTCAGCTCTCAACCTCTGCTCATTCCTTCTAACAGAGACTTGCCGTGGTCTCCACAGAGGAAGGGGGGGGGGGGGGGCAAGAACAAGTATGCAATATCGCGGCCCCTCAAAATTAGAAATTTGATTACCTTTTTTTTTGCTTGTTACACATTGATTTTGCAGCCTTCGGTGATTCATTTCGAAATTTGATAACCCAGGGGTGCAAAATGTGCCCGATTTAGCGATCCGCGGATCGCGTGAAAGTGAGGAAATTTTTGGGAAAGTGAGGAAATTTGTCCATTTTTTTTTTTTTTTTTTTTTTTTTTTTTTTTTTTTTTTTTTTTTTTAATAATGGCAATGAGGATTTCCCAAGAAAATACAGGAAAATGGGAAAATATCGGTCATTTTGCGAAAATACGGTGTTGAAATGTTAAAATAACCAAAAAAAAAAAGTCATCACTTTCAAATTTTTGTGAGGAAATTTTAAAAAATCTTGTGAGGAAATTAGTCATGGATCGCGTGAAACTTCCGAAGTTTTGGAACATTTTGCACCCCTGTGATAACCCCTTTTTAGCTGGTTCACTCTGATTTTGCCGCCCACGGAGAGTGCAGCCTGGGGCAAGCCCCCCCCCCCCGCCCCTGCTTCCTCAAACTGTCCGCTTTAGCAATTCACTTTTATCCGCCGCAAGTTTTCTAGTCTTCACTCCTATGCTAATAACCAGGACAAAGCAGGGCCGTGTCTACGTTTGCGGTGAAGGGTAGCACAATGCAATTTTGACGCCCTCCCCAAAGTACTGCGCATCTTTATGAATTTGATGACCTTGGTTTTTATTTGCTCTTCCACCCTGATTTTGCCACCCCTAGAGAGTGCCCACTGCCTCGGGGAAATGCATAAAAACACCAAGTACCCCCTTCACATGCCTTCTTTGCGACTCAAAACTCAAATAGTTGATATTCCAGGTTTTCGCTTTACGTTCGATGCCATCCTTGAATTACATCCACTGTTGTTCTCGCATATCATTAAGTTTGTAATAAATATTGAAAGAATAATGCGACGACAGGGGCGTGCTGATGGGGGGGGGGCATGTGGGTACCCTTGCCCCGGGCGGCACTCTCCGGGGGCGGCAAAACCAGGGTGAACAACCAAAAAAAAAAAAAAAAAAGAGGTAATCAAATTGTATAATTTTGTTCGCGGAGCGCGGCAAGATTGCATAGTGCCCCCCCCCTCTCTGGAAACCACGGCTTGTCACTGTGCGACGATGCGTTGATTGCACTACTTGCGCGAATCTGGGAAAAAATTCGAGGGGGGCATCTGGGTGGGGGTGACATTTTGTTTCCAATTTTTCGACACTATAAAGTCGTTTTTTGGCTTTTCCCTTTCTCAATTTTATTTACCCAGGACTGCGGTGGTGGGTAGGAAGAGCCCTCCCCCCTTTCTTGCCTTACCTGATTACGTACATGAATCGCTATCAAACTATGCTTTGCAGTAATGCATTACCTTGGTAAAAGTGTTCTATGAATTTCCATGACCAAAATTCCGTGGGCATTGTTTCCTTTGGGCAATTGTTATTTTTCCATAAAATTTCTTTCCTCCCTGCAAATTTGAAAATTCATAGGCGTGAAGCCGGGGGGCTTTTTTTTTTCCCTAAAGAATTCCTAAAGAATTTTCTAGATCCGCCATTGGTAGTCATTTTTGCGGCACACTACGCCGGATTCCCGTGCGCTTTCCCACACTTACCTTTCTCCCTTATCTGTCAATGGGCGCACGCCGAGGAGCGGCGCGGCGTCCCCCCCCCCCTAATTCAGAAAAATCAAAACTTTACGATATAAAAGAATCGGAACATTTCATGATCAAATAATAACGAAAGGAGTAAGAGTTAACAAACTTTTTTCTTAGTTTACTTTACAATTATAATTAGGGGCGTAATTTAGGGGGGGGGGGCAGGGAGGGAAGTAGCCCCCCTAAGCAGTGGTGCCCAACCACCCCTTGCCACTATACGGCTCGCCCCCCCCCAATATCAGGATTCTCCCCCCCCAGTTCTAGACCTCCCCCTGATTTTTACCCCACCCCCTCCTGATTCAGACGACATCATCCTTCCCACCCGTCATCTCCCTCGCCGAAAGAAGTTTTAAAATCTACTAGTATGAACGTCTACATTGGCAACTACCGTTGGCAACGAGAATTTTGCGAACTTCCTTGAAAATTCAGAATCCTCTGGTCGATAATTACATGATTTGAGAATGTATAGGCAAGAGTTTTGGTTTTGTTAATTTAAATAGGTTTACTCTTAGGATTCATCGGGACAATGAAAAAAAGAAGGAATACTTAGTTGTACTTAGCTTTTTACTATTTCTATCATCTGATGCTGTCACTTTATTCATAATATCAAACACGTCAAAAATAGAATTACTTTTGATACAACTATACATGCTACAATCACTTACAATTTCTTCCATTTGGAAGGATAATTGATTTATTTTCTATTTTGGGTGGAAGGGGGGGGGGGGGAGGGGGTTCTCTAGACTTACCCGTCTCTAGGTGGTATCCCCTACACTGTTAAAAATAATTCACTCCAAGAAGGACTTAATACGGGAACTAGGCCAAATTTAACACCAGCGTTAGAGTGAACTCAAATATGAACTCGATTTGACGAGTCATGCAACACACGTTAGATTAGTTTCACTCTAATTGACATAAGTTTGGATTGATTAATAGAAGAAACGTTGGAATCATTTTATGCGAAAATGGATAATTTGACGCTAGCTAAGAGTTAAAGTAATCCATATTCTCGAGTGATTGATTCCAAATTGGACTATCCATAAACCGGGAGTGTGGAGTAGGGGAGGGCGTGGGAGGGGAGGGCGTGGGAGGGGAGGGGTGGTGAGGGGAGGGGAAGGGAAGGGGCGGGGCGGGGGAGGAGGGTTGGGACGGAGGGTTGGGGAGGGCATGGGGGGCTGTTGGGCTGGTGAGGCGAGGGGAGGGAGGGATGGTGAGGGAGGGATGGTGAGGGAGGGGCTGGGGAGGGTAATGGTTGGGTGGGTGCTGCGGGGAGGGAAGGGCGGGCGTGGTTGTGTGAAGAGGGGTGAAAACGGGAGGGGAGGGGAGAGGAACAATATTAGGGATTGATAAAGCCAACAAAAATATTGTCTTGTGATTTCGGGGTCCACCGACCAATTGTCCGGCCTACACCGAATTCAAATTTTTACTGCCACCGCCGGGATTCGAACGCGCAACCTACCTATTCCTAGCCTAACACCCTATCCGATACACTAACCTATCAGTTAACAGAATGCGACGAAATTACGGTATTTAAGTTTGTAGACGGTATAGAAACGAACTCCAAGAACTTTAAAATGACTCTATGACAAGAGTTCATTCACTCGAGCATCAGATTTAACTGAATCTAAGTCTTTAGCTGATTTAACTCTAAGTTCAGTTCCTTAAACTTCTTTTTCAAGTGAAGTAATTCTTGTGAGAGTGTTTTGACTCCGTTTCCGTGAGATATAAAAATTAACCTGACGTGAGTTCATTTACCAGAGCGCAAGATTCAATTGAATCAAAGCCTCGCTGATTTAACGACAAGTTTAGCTCCTTTCAGTCTCTTTTGTAGATGGATTGACTCTTCATGTGTAGTCATTTTGGAGTGGAAAAAAAACAAACTATTCTAAGTTTTTAGTCCTTTCACTAAGCATGGAGTCAATTCATTTCTCAGACATTATTTAACTCGATAAAGATCAATTTGTCTAATATTTGGGTAAATGCAACTGTCAATAATGTGAATTTTTAATCAATTTTAACTGAAATGAATCATAATTCCTCGAATGATTCCAAAAAGGAGTTACCGACTCCAATTTAGGGTGCATTTGGATCCGAAAAAAATGACTCCAAGTCACAAAAAGTCACTCCAGTGTTACTTTTTTTTTTACAGTGTAGACCTTCCATTGACATTCAAAAAGTTACTCCCTCCGGGCAATTGTTTTGCGGGTGCCCATGTCTTTGTCCAATGGACAATGTCCATGGTCTCTGAACCAGAAATTGAACGTTCTTCCGGTCTGTGGTTGCCTTCTTTTCTCATTTAAGTTTAGACACGGCCACCCTGAAAACCCCACAACAAGTTATAAGTCCGCAGTCCGCACCCTCGACCCGTAGCCACTATCAAAAGTAAATTGCCGGTTGACTTGCAGGTACTCTCCTCCTCCTCCCCCAACTTAGATTAGACACAAATATAAACTTAAAAAAAAAAAAAAAAAAAAAAAAAAAAAAAAAAAAAAAAAAAAAAAAAAAAATTAGAAAAGAAGGTGAAAAATAGAATGTATGCCCCAGCAAAGGGCCTCCTCCACAGTTTTCCAAGAGAGGGAGCGACCCCGGGCGTCGCCCGATTCCCTCCCAAGATTCCTTCCCGATTCCGATTCCCTCCCGTGACGAGCTCCGATTTCCGATTCCCTCTCGGTGTCGAGTAAATGAAAGAAAATGGCAACGTCGCAACAACAAGTTTGATGATAAAAACTGAAACTAAACTCACCATGTCATGAATGTTTAGTTCGGACCGTAAGTTGGTTGGCAAAAATTATAAGATGCTCGGATAAAGAAAATGGGTTCGGTCGACAGAACGTTTCCAAACTCTGCTTCACAATCATAAAGCAAAATTTGAAAACCTTCTCCCTCCCTTAACCTTTATCATGGCTGCCGGATGAAAATAATGTTAAAAAATTAGGAAACTGAAGTCTTCAAATTCACTGTACGGGTGTATTGAGCCCGGTGAGTCAAAAAAAAATTAAATAAAAATTTACAAATTTACAAAAAACCGTTAGGAGAATATCTGTATGAGACCGTGCGAAGAGAGCCTCGTCATCTTGTTGTTGCGACGTTGCCATTTTCTTTCATTTACGCGACACCGGGAGGGAATCGGAAATCGGAGCTCGTCACGGGAGGGAATCGGAATCGGGAGGGAATCTTGGGATGGAATCGGGCAACTCCCGCGACCCCTTGCCAGCTTAACTCCGAAAAAAAATTCCAACTGGAGTCCAAGTAAGGTCTCAAAATGAATTCGGATGTATTCGAAATTTTAACGGCAAGTACCGGTATGCTTAAACTTTCGATCGGTTCAAACCGGATTACGATAGATCGATTTACTCCCGAGGTATCGATTTTTCAGGGGCGCGCGGTAAAGGGTCAGATCTAATCTAATCAAGCTCTGACCGCGAATTTCGACTCTTTAAGACCAGTCATGCACCCTGTAAAATCGACTGACCATTTTTTCCGGTCCTCACGATCTCCTTGAAAGTACCTAAGAAGCATCGAACCAAACCAACTTTTCCAAGGGTGAGAGTGACCCCGTTTCCAGCGTAACGCTGACAAAAAGTTTTCAACTGCGGCCGCGAGCGGTCCCGTAAGGTCTCAAAATGAAATCAGATGGATCCAAAATTTTAACGGCGAGTACCGGTAAGCTTACTCTTTTGATCGGTCGAAACCGGATTGCGATACATCGATTTACTCTCGAGATATCGATTTTTCAAAGGCGCGCGGTAAAAAGGGTCAGAAATCTAAGATTCTCTAAAATCCGCGAATTTCGACTCTCATGGACCTAGCATGCGCCGTGAGAAGTCGGATGTGAGTTTTTTGAGTTCACATGAAGTTCCTTAAGGGCCCTGACAAATGTCGGACCGATGAAGTCTATATCGGGGGGGGGGGGGCGCAACTCCAGCGTAAGTCTCACGTACAATGTCTAACTGCGGCCGCGGGAGGTCCCATAAGATCCGTTTAAAAACTCGGATGGATCTGAATTTTTTTCAAGAATTATCTAAAAGCTGAAGCTACCGCCCAATCTAAACCGCAGTGCAATCCATCGATTCGTTCTCGAGGTATCGATTTTTCAAAGGCGCGCGGTCTTGTCAGATCAACCTTATAGAGGGGCGCTGGAGACTGGAAAAAAGCGAATTTCGTCTCTCACGAACCAGTCGTGTGCCGTATTATATCGGTTCCGCTTTTTTTCGGGTCCCAATGATGTCCCGAGAAGGTCCACTGCAGTTTCGAGCCAAAAAATATCATCTTAGGGGGGGAACTACTCCCCGTTTCAGCGTAACTCTGACCAAAAATGTCTAACGGCGGCCGCGAGAGGTCCTGTAAAGTCATTAAATAAACTCGGATGGATCTGAAATTTTCATGGTTGTCAGCCACAAGTAAGCGCTTTCGACCAGCGCAAACCGAATTTCAATACATCGATTCATTATCGAGTTATCGATTTTACAAAGGCGGGCGATCAAGACGGATCGACCGCAGAAGGGTGCTCTCAGACGTTATTTTAAGCAATGTTATCGCATAAAAATGCCATCAAATTTAAACAAGTTAAAAATATATTTTATGTTTATTTCCTTCATTTCTCAAGTAAAAATGGAATTTTTCAGTTTAGACTTTCAGCTTTTTAATGAAGCTGATATTTCTAGGCTTTGGGAAACTGTTCCTCACGGTTAGAAGTCTTCTGGAAATTTAAAACCGCAGTAAATGTAATGTTCCGCTCAGTGGCGTAAAATTTGTGATTCTTTTTGTGGGGAAGGGGAAGCAAATAGACCGATACTTTGGGGAATCTGGGGGGGGGGGACTCTTTCCTGTAACTTTGGGGAATCTTGGGGGGACTCCTTCCAGTAAGAGGGGGTCTGGGGGTATTCGGGTTCTCTCAGACTATATTTTAAGCAATTGCATCTTTCAAAAAGAACCAACCGACAGAACAGTAGTTAGTAGACTCAATGTATATTTTCTTTATTTCATTGACAACAGAGGAATTCACTTCAGATTTACTTTACTTAAGCGCAGTTTCATGGTAAAATAGAGCCACTTATTCTTGCCATTTTTTGCTTCTCGTTTCCTGTAATTATTCCATTGTCTCTTTATTTATTTGTATTTTTCCGCTTTTTCGTTTCTCCCTCCCCCTATTTCCCTCCCCTTTTTCATAATATTATTAGGGGGGGACAAAATGATACTCCCCCCCCCAAATATTAAAGGGGCAAAAATCCCCCCCCCCCCACCCTAAGATTACGCCTCTACAAGCAACACTGGGTCACGATGTCACTCGAAATCAGGAAGAAGAGTGAAGATTCGTGTCATCCGTGGTGGCTGTGAAATTGAGATCATGATTGAGATGAAGTAGATGGACAATCTACACATTATTCATTCTATCAAACCGAAAACGAAAAGAAATACGCGATAGCTTCTGCAAATAGTGGAGGGGGGAGGCGAATGCGAAAGGAAACGAGACGGAGCGAGTCTCTGCTATGTCAGCTGGTCCGCGACTCCCTCCCCTCCGCCTAGTGTTCTTCGTTCGTCCTCTTTCAACTTCGTTCGTGCGATCCGCGCGGCACTGCGACATGGCAGTTTCGTACGAATTCGAACAAAACCTTCAAACTTACAATTCGCTGCCAATATTATCTACCCGAAAAATTTATCGTAGAAAGCTCGGAATGGTCTTAAAATTTTCCTTAGGATTTGATCTAGAACGCAACGTTCTTACATTTTCGAAAAGTTAACTCTAGCTCCCGCAATTAACGATTAAAGGCGGAAAAAGCATGGTTTCTGGAGCGCGGAACAGTGGCGCGGCACTAGCGGATGAGAATCTTACTACAGGTCGCTGAGGATTCACCTTAAGCTTTCTCTGAATTTATTTTTGTGAAGACCTTAGAAAATATGCCTCTCTCAATAATATTTCACACGTGTATGGCCGTTTTTTGACATCACCGTCAGTGGCGTCACGTGTAATCCGGCAACACTTAATTTCGTCCATTTCAACTCGTGCAAAATATCGATTTGAGGGAGTGCACCTCCAACAGATTGACCTGTTTCACGCGTTTAAAATAAAAAAAGACAGCGTTGCAGGATTGCACGTGACGCCGCTGTTATAAGTTCATTTTAACCGCAGTTATACATGTTTCTCGATCTACTTACATCCTTAACGCCGAAGTAATAACTGAATGACAATAAAGGGCAAGTGAATCGATAAAGTAAAAAAACCGGGACACAAAATATAATATTTTTAACTGTCAATACAGCCGCTAATAGCGCCACAACGATATGGTTCTAGAGCCTTGAGACATCTGATTGTGAGCTACAATGCACTGGAGGCATCATGCGCCGCGCTCAGCAACAAATAATAATTCCATTTGCTTATCCCCGCTAAAGCTCGTTCTAATGAAAGAAAATCGTGGTGAGCTTTGTTAGAACAGAGTTTATGAGATGAAGAGCGGAAAGTTAACCAGATTGTTTTCTAGATATTGCGCTTTAACCATCTTGATCTTTACGTAGCACGCGCAAAAAAAAAAAAAAAAAAAAAAAAAAAAAAGTTTAGCCTTTTTTAATGCTTCACGTCCGACGGGGCAATTTCATCCTTCCTCATTATCTTCGGATGTGATCCCAGTACAAGAGGGGGAAAAATGAGTTGAGCCATTGAAAAACCATGTAAGATATTGGACTTGTAAGCGCAAGGCGTCTCTATCGCAGGACGACCCGCCCACCGCGCCATACTCTAATAATCATCATATGAAATTGAGAGGATAAATTCAGCAAAATAGAGGGAAGATTCTAAAATGAGCAAAATATTTTACGAAGGGAAAAGAAGATGTCACCTTAATATGACTTCATAGTATAATAGTCTTTAATAGTACAGGGTGGGGCGTAGAGATCTGACGATTTTCAAAAGGCTATAAATAAAGAACTATTTGACTTAGAGAAAAAAACTTTTTTTTATTGAATTCAGTACAGAATGCCGTTTTCTTACAATAAGTTTTAAAAATTACATCTCGTAGATGTTGGCCGTCAGCGTTAATACACTCTTGAAGTCGATTTCGAAAGGAATTCACCGCTCTTTCGCACATTTGTATGGGTATATTATCGATTTCCTCTCTGATTCGCACTTTTAATTCCTCTAAAGTATGAGGGCGACTCCTAAAAACCCTTTCCTTAAGGTAGCCCTATAAAAAAAGTCACAAATGCTCAAATCGGGAGATCGCGGAGGCCACTGTAAATCTCTTCTAAGAGAGACCAACCGATTTGGAAACATTTCCCGCATAGCGGCAAGGGAAATGCGAGCAGTATGAGCTGTTGCTCCATCCTGTTGGAACCAGACGTCTCCTAAATCATTTTCTTCCGCTAAATTTTCCAACATGGGCTGCACATAGTCTTCCAACATGGAAACATATCGGTTCGAATTAACAGTGACAGTTACGTTGTCTTCCCATACCCATACAAATGTGCGAAAGAGCGGTGAATTCCTTTCGAAATCGACTTCAAGAGTGTATTGACGCTGACGGTCAACATCTACGAGATGTAATTTTTAAAACTTAATGTAAGAAAACGGCATTCTGTACTGAATTCAATAAAAAAAAGTTTTTTTCTCTAAGTCAAATAGTTCTTTATTTATAGCCTTTGGAAAATCGTCAGATCTCTACGCCCCACCCTGTATTTTGCTGTGTCATTGCGATGGCGATTTAGATTATTTTTTTTAAATAAATATGTTTTAAAATGCGTTAAAAAAATGCGAGGTTTATATTTTCCTTTGAAGTATTAGTTTATTTAAATTATTTACGTGGCATTTAGTAAAAAGTGGTCATTTTACCCTTTGTACGGGGAAGACTTACCGTGCGAAGCACGGCTGTGCACTAGTATTGAATAAATCTAAGTGTAAGTCGTAAACTTGGGGAAAGAGATTGCTGGCTTCTGCGTCTATAGAATCATTAACAAGTATACATATAGGTATGGAACAACCCTTTCATGAGAAAAAAATTTGATTTCCTGTTCTTCACACTCGCACTCCCCCACCTTAATCCTATATAACATATCCTTCAGTTGAAGATAATCACAGCACACCGAACGGTTCAACCTTTTCCAAGATTTTCAATGAACAAATGGCAATGTTCCCACCTTAGAGGACTCCGCCATGCGCCACCGCTCCGAACAAATGCTCCGTACCAGGCCGGTTAATGCTGTGTAGCCACATTGCAAAGGCTCCTTTCATCGGAAAGATGAGCTGTTAAAAACGAGGACAAATTCAAATCGCTTGGTGAAGCGTTCAAAATTGGGAGCCCCTCTCTCCCTCACCCAAATGCTGCTCACCACCCACTGATCCGTACGCGGCAGACCATTTTAAACGAGAGTACCTACAAATAATTAAATTCCGTGGAGCCACCTACGTTAAACCAACCAAGTTTCAATTAAATAATTATTCAGATTGAAATAGGGGGGGGGGGGGGTGCTTTTTCGTATTAGTCCGCATAGATTAGATATTGGAAGCGCCTATCTCACACTCATTTGACATAATATTGATTCGAATGTTGATAACGAAATGAGTCCTGGAAGCCCAAACGCACACGAGCCATCACGAAATGAAAACACGTAGCCGGAAGGAGCGCTCGGCCGCTCGTATAAAATACGTACATGGTGCTCAAAAACATTTTTTACAGGGATTTTTTTGAGAACGGGTAGCAAATACATCGGGAAAAAAGTGTCCAAGGTGTCTGGTTAATTAGGGGGACACTTACCTACAGGAGCGGAAAAGGAGTTCATACCTCTCAAAACGATTTTCTTTTTCTATTATCAGCCCCCTTTCTGGGACATCCTGAACTCCTTCAAATGAAATGGGTGCTCATCAATGTCGCGCTCTCTTTAAAAATTATAATTATTAAACTTCACACTCCACGCGAATTCAGTTTCACCCACTGTCATGCATACCATTCGGGTTATTCCACACCGACACATTGTACGACTATTTTTTTCATTTTAAAACTCGCAAGATTCAATTTTTCAGCAAAGAAAAGAAAGATAAAAGTCTGACATCGTATACCCATTCTATTACTTAAACAGGCAAAAATCGACGTTTACGAATAAAACGTGACGGTTGGGACGTTTGACCAGCGGGCTGATCATTTACTTCATCGTTAAAGCGATAGTTAAAACTGTCTACGAGTGATGCTATTGGTCGAAAATTGCAAAACTTGGCTGTTGCTATGGTAACCATCGTTAAGAGTCTCGTTTTATAAAGGCTATTCATGATTAACCTTTAAAAAACGGACACTATAACGATGGTTACCATATAGCAATGACTAAGTTTTACAATATTCGACCAATAGAATCGCTCATATACAGTCTTAACGATCGGTTTAACGTTGAAGTAAATGATCGGCCCGCTGGATTGATCCTTTCGCTCAGTTCATATCTAATGGGCAACACAGCAGGACCCTGTCACATTAATTCACCAAAAAATTGAAAAAAAGTAAAAATTGAAATTTAACATTTTTTAAAGTATGCCGACGCCAAGTTCTCGAATGCTTCGCAATGGACTTAAGTTTAGTACGTAATATAGTACTTACACTATTAAAACAAATACCCCATCCCTTCCTCGGTCACCAGTTTGCATCCACGCTCAAACCCCTTCTTCCTCGATTCTGTAGCTTGACCTGTAGCACAAATCGGATGCGTGACTAAAAACGGTACGTAACATACATTCCAGTTCTTGCGGCAAACGATCGCGCAATAAGGATAATCTCTGCATATATTCCTCAGAGTGAACGTGACTTCCTGTCAAATTTGCGAAAAGCCGTAACCGCCCCTAGCAACGCAAATACTCCGGCGGTCGCCACACCACTTCCGTATACAGGGTGTGTTAAAAGAATGAGCCGGACCGAATATTTCGGTCACGCTTCAAATGACTAAAAACGCCCATACAAGTTTTTGCTTGACAAGAGGAGGACGTCTGGGGGGGGGGGGGGGGGCTTGTCGTTCGGAGGCGGGAGGTGCCATTACTATCCTTATCACATTCTAAACATTTAGCGAATCAGCAATGCTCATCTCCCATGCAACTTAAATCATAATCCACGATCCATTGATATTTTCAAACCTACTTCAGGTTCAGCTATGGAGGCAGCGTTAAAAATGCATTAAAAAAGCTGAGCATAAAGTTATCCTATCATCCGCACATTCTCAGGAGGCGAGATCGAGACTTATTAGCTAGCCTTTTCCAATTTTCAAACACAGCTTTAATTGGCATGGCATGGTCGTGATATTTCGACATCATCCCCAACCAAAAAGAGGTGAGTCTATTCCTAGAATTGGAGAAAAATTGAAGTGGCATAAAAATTTAACTCGCTGACTTGAATTCAAGATAAAAAGGAGCAACAACCGTGAAGGGTATGAAATACTTAAGATACGTATATACAGAGTTCAGTAAGAATGAGGGAACGGTGCGACACGAGGGGTGGGGGGGATGTCAGTTGGTAGAGATGAAAAACAATACAGACTCGGTTTTCGTTTAACAGAATTAACCGTGGAGGCAGGCTATTAAATTCACACAGAATAAAATTACCTACGCCAAGAAATCCTGCACACTGCACAAGGAGAAAGAAACACAGAAGAGGGAATGCGGCGGGCGGGAGGGGGAAAACAAGTCTTAATCTCGTTATACGTTGAAGCGCGCGTTAAAAGGAGCAGCGTAAGCAGTGTAGCCAGCCTATGTCTCAAAGTTCACCAATTTGCACTCGTTGTCAGTTGAATAATTGGAGGGGGGGGGGGGTCGCATTACCTTTCCCAATTTGGCAGCAGTGCACGAGCGTAAGCGCGGAGCGGGGAATTTGAAACGGATCAAACTCAACGCGAGGATAAGGGGGTGCACCGAAAAAACATAGTTGTCAGCTTTCCATCTAAGGTAGAGTGTCAACGTTCAAACAGCAAGGCCATTGCAAACCAGCGTGTCGGATTCATAAGTCTTGGGAACCCCCCCCCCCCTTACATCCCCCCGTACCTACTTTGTAAAAATCGATCATAAACTCCGGAGTGAAAATCAGAGTGAACATAAAAATTAAGGTACATTTTACTCTCATATGCGTAGTAATAATAGGGTGTACCGGAAGTAAAGAACACAAACTACTATCGAGGAAGGTGTGTCTGTGTAGTGTGTAAGTACCTGTACCTCTTCAGCGGAGTAAGGAGTCCGAGTGAACATTTACAACAGAGTAATTTGAAAACAGCTTTGAATTTTTAAATTCTGTAAAAACCTAACAAGGAATTCTAACAAGGAATTTTCGGAGATTTCCGGAGGTTCATTTTTCTTAAGGCACGCGGCCCCCTCCTACCCCCCCCCCCCAAATAAAAACTTAAATCAAAAGCGTTTTGAGCCCTACCAAAACGTTTCAAAAAAATGACCCCCTACGTAGTGATGCATGGGTGTGACAGTCAAGAAAGCATAAAATATTATAACTATATACACTAAATAGAAAACACGGGAAAATCACTTTGGTAGATAAATGACCCAGCAAAAGATGTTAGGAGAGCTAAACATAGTTTTTCTACGCATTACCTACAGAAGCGATTTAGCTGGGTGAACCGAAGATATGGTTGGCTCGACTTAAGTCTTTTGCTGGGTCATTTTTCAACCAAAGATTTTGTCAGCGCTACCGAAGTGTTTTTCTTTGTTTTTTCTGTGTTGATCTTGCTAAAACGGCAACGCTGTGTGGGTCTCGAGCTCAGCGTGACACGAAAGATTAATCCGGAATCACACGCGCCGTCGCATCCCGCTTCGCGCGTCGCACAGTGGTCTAAGATGGGGGGGAAAAAGTCATCAAAAATCATCGTTTTCGACCTTTTAAGCTTAATTTAAAACTCTTCAGAGCAATTCATGGTATAAAATTTCTTGTTAAAAGTGTTCTCTATGTATAATGGGGCTGTCGCACACTTTAACTATAGGCGATTTAATAGCCGATTCTGGTGTAAAAACCTCCGAAAATAACGATTATAAACTTCCGAAATCCACGAAAATAACGATTAAAAACTTCCGAAATCCATGAAAATAACGATTAAAAACTTCCAAAATCCGCAATTCTTAGTGAAAAACCTCCAAAAGTAACGATTAAAAACTTCCGAAATCCACTCCTAAACTCAGTAAACGTTTTTATTTGCTCGAGTGTAATGGTGGCATAGGGCAGTAACAATGGGAGATTCCCATCTTAATTTCGTCACTCTCTCTATGCTGACAAGGATGATTCACAGAGTAATTAGTCATCAGAGTAGTGATCCACATCCGATGGATAGTACCGTAACACCTTCTGACACCGGTGTCAAATGAAAGTAGTTTTTTATTGGTCGCTTCTTGATAGAGTTACAGTATTGCTAGATGAGAATCTCCCATTGTTACTGCCCTAAGCCACCATTACGTTCGCGCAGATGAAAGCGATTATTTAGTTTAGGAGTGGATTCCGGAAGTTTTAGTGCTGCCATCGTTATTTTTGGAGGTTTTTACACCAGAATCGACTATTAAATCGCTTATAGCAGAAGTGTGCAACAGTCCCATTGGAGTTTATAACTGATTTTATTGATGAGAAATTGTCTTTTCATTTTTTTTTCCACTTTTAGACGATCTCGCAGACCATAGTGCGTTGGTCGCCCGCACCAAACCGAACCATCCGACATTTTAACATTTTGATAATGGATACGGAGGATACTTCAGCACTGACAGCCTCTATACTTCCACTACACTACTAATATTACTATATCCACACGCTGAAAGTGGGGTTTGGAGGGGGGAGGGGGGTGCGGTGGCGCGAGAATGAGAACACGATCCCTTCAAGAGGTTTACACTTACACAATTACACTTTACACGATGGTCTCCATACGATCCTCATAACGGAGGTAGACCTCCTGAGACAGACACAGAGGACTGGACACGGACCAAAGATTACAAATGAAGATTCTAAGACTGAAGGAGGGGGAGGAGGTCGGTATCCGTTGTCATTGAAATTATGATACGGATACCAGCAATCAAATACTGAATTAAAAACATTAAAATGTACTCGCTCGCAACAGTTTGAGCGCATATTCAAGTAAAGTATTTGAAACTTACAATTAGAAACATCAGATCAAGGGGGGGGGGGGATTTGACACCAGCCAGGGTTCCCTTTGTAAGTACTGTGAGAGTTAAGCTAGAATCCCTGTATATTGAGAGCTAAGACAAGTGAAACCATTGGCGTTTCAGCACATTTGTTTATATTCTGAGGGTCGTTGTGGTGTTTTGATTCACTGCAAAGATTACAGAGCCGCGGAGTTTCTGACGGTGTAATCTTTCAAAGCCTTTGCTGATCCACATCTATTCACGCTTTTCAAGATTCTTTTGAGGATTACAGCCATTCCTGAGGTGCGTCATGATTAATACAGTAACAGGTTCGTCGACAATAATAATTTTCTATCCAATTTCTATCCAAAAAACAGCGTGGGACCTAATCGTTTGTAAACAATTGTAAGCAAATTAATTAAATAAATTAATTTGGCGTCAGCTAAAGTAAAGTGTTTTCGTGTGCATGGTGTATACTTCAAACTATCCTACCTTCAAAGTTTGACTTTGGTCCCACTAAATTGGGTTCCTGGAAAAGTGTGCGATACACAGCGTACCGTCTCTCAAGTATTATATTATGATATCATGTAATATATCAATTCTTTTGACCGCGATATTTTCAAATACAATCCTTCCTTCATCTCGCGTTTCAAGACGCGGGCGTCCACTGTGTCCATCGCAGCATTCATCTTTGATAATTGATGCGGGTGTCCGTGTGGCGTGTGTCTTCCCCCAATCCACCTTTTTTGGTTTACTCCAACTCCTTCTTGTCAAATCGATTACGTCCAACTCATTGGCTTTCAGATGATATCGGTCCACGCCCACGTGTTGACATAAAACATAAAACCCTGTATCTTTATACTCCGAATAACAGGGGACTATCGCATCTCAGTAAGTGGATCACCGCTTTTCTTCCTCCGGAACAGCCAACAATGGGGCTCTTGCTTACTTTTGCTATAAGCGGTTGAATTGTAGATTCTTGAGTAAAATCCAACGAAAATTGCGATGAGCACACTGAAAAATCACGAAATTCACTCACAAAATTGCTTCATTGTTTGATGCTTAATTGAACAGGCTCATGCGAAAATGTCCGAAGTCCAAAATATTTTTATTGGTAAGAAATATAAAAAAAAAAAAATTAAATAAAAAAATGAGGAAATTAAAAAATAAAAAATTTAAGAAAACTGCCAAGACAAGGGAAATAGGAGCCAGAAGCCAATGAACAAGTTTGATCAGGACTTACACAGCGTCTTCTTGACCCTTTTCAAACCAAGTTTGATCAAAAGAACGCCCACTCTTCCGTGAATAGAGGGAGGGTAGTTAACTGTTCGTACTCGGAGGAGTTGGAATTGCCTATACGACGAATTGAAGGCGCCCGAACGAAACCTTATCTTGTAAGTGTCAACGTCGAGAATCGCGTTTATTCTGAATCGCTAAATACAGGAGCAATGTGAAATAGACTAGAGGGGAAAAAACGAGTATACTCGGGCTTGGCCCATAAGAGGTTAAGAGTGCGGTGTACGCTCACAAAGTCAAATATAAAAAAAAATTACGACGGACGTTTTCGCATGAGCCTGTTCAATTTTGGGAGCTACGCAGGTACCATGAGAGATTATAATTTGAGGTTTTCCTCCGTGTGTTTTTAAAGAGAAGGAGAAAACTTAGATTAGAATCTCCTAAGGTTCTTTTCATAGATCCGCTATCTTTTCTCTTAAATGGCGGAGCTATAGAGCTGTCATGGGGGATTCCGGCCCAAGTCACTCTCTCTACGGAAACACACGGAGCTAGCCTCGAATTAGATCGGAATCTCCCATGCAGTCACAGGTCCACCGGGGGGGGGGGACGTGCAACATCCCCTAAAAGCCTCAAACTGTGCCTTTCCTCAATAGAAAATAGCCCGAAGTAGCTTCCACCGACGCTTCAAATTTTAAAGTTTCACAAAAAAATCAAAATTCAAAATTTCAACATTTCTTGGATCCGCCACTGCTCCTATGGTACTACCTGCTAAGCTTCGCTAATGCGGCTTTCACTTAATTTAAAGTCATTCTGTAACCATTCTATGAGTGAATTTCGTGCTTTTTCAGAATACTCAACGTCATTTCCGCTGGTTTTCAAGTAGGAATCAACTCTTCAATCGTACCTACATACAGAGCAAAAGTTAGCAAGAGCCCCATTAATACAGAAACGATCTTACCGCGGTTGAGATCTTAGTTTTGGAAGATTTTCTTTTTGTTAGTTATTTATGAAAAGTTTTTCGTGCAGTGAATATTAGAGGTGTAAAAATTCCTGGGGGGGGGATACTTTATATTCACTCCCAATAAGGGGACAGGAAACTATCAAAAGACATTAAATTTGACATTGACACCCCCTTTCACACCATCTCCTTGGAAAATTCAAGAAACCCTTTGCTTTTTTCTCCTGGTTTTTTGTGGGTTTTTTTCTGCCCCCTCCCCCCCTTATCTTATTTGCACAAGTGAACTTGGGCTGCTCATTGAGACTAATGCTTATAGTGCCTTTCTCACTATCTTACAATTTTTTTTTTCTGATAAATAATTTAAACTATTGTATACCTACTACTTTTGGCTGTTAATTTGTATTTGACAAAGTCCTAAACATGAATACATCATTTACATTCAAGATGCCCTTTGCGTTTGTTCAAGACTTTTTGCATCACATAAATTAGTTGCGTTAACTTGCTTTAAAAAAATATCGCAGCCAAAGGTGGCCTGAGGTCCCTCTTTTAACATTGGTATTCTAAATTTGTAATTTTTTTTCTTTTTTATTTAGGAACAACCTTATACCATTACACCTGAAAAGGTACAGTTAGCCATGATTTCCGCTGGTTCGGGGAAGGCAAAAGATCTCCTCTTTGTGAAACATTTGGCTATGTCGGTATTTGGAACCGTCACTTTAATTAATTCATCATATGCTGGGAAACCTGCCAGGGGGGGGGGGGGGGGGGGCATAAGAAAATCCATCAAGCAACGAACAGCAATAAGCGGCCAGGCCTCTCCAAGAGGAAATTGACTGCCATAAAAAGTAAGTAAACAAAATTTTCTCCAGCGATGGAAAATTCTAAAAAAAAAAAAAAAAAAAAAAAAAAAGTTGTAGTTGGCGCAATATTAGTAGAGTGAAGAGCCAGGTAGATTTAAACCATGTCGCAACAAGGCGGTTTGGCTTGACCCTTGTCATTTGATGTGTATTATGCTCAGACCTAACCAACAAAAACAATGGCGATACACTTGCAAACATCGTTGCTACTCTCCATTTTTCAGGTATTTACTGGCAACCGGTTTAGGGCTCAACTTATACTGTGCTGACTACAGCAGGGGGCAATTCTCAAATGTCCAAGTCCAATTCCAATGAAAATTTTTAGATAATTATGACTTTTTTTTAGCCTCTATTAGACTTTTGTTTTCATCTATTTTAACTGAACCTCAGGGTCCCTCTCAAGAAATCTTGACAAAATCCAAAATCAAAGTGTAACAATAGACTATTTTAATGTAAATACTGTTTTTTTTTGGCTTCAGTCAAACTTCAAAGTTGTGGCATTGCAAAAGAGTTTCTGGCGCCAGTCTTGTTAGTGGGGAGTTCGATTCTGTAGCGGCATTTGAGGGGGGGCAACTCTCCCCCTCCCCCTGTGGTTTGGCTTAAAAGTTTGAAATTTCAAAGAAGAATGTAAAATAAATGTGAAAAAGAGTGTTTTTCCTGAAAATTTGCACTATGTGTAAATGGAGAAGGTCAGAGCTTTAGGGATATCAATTGCATGAAAAGCAAAAACAAAAAATCAGATCCCCCCCCCCTTGAAAACCTGAAATGCAACTGGTTCGATCCCTGCAGTAGTATTTTGCTCTTAGTTCGCTCTTAACTCGCATTTCGACAAACTTTTTCATGCAACTGGTGCGATTTCAATGGACAGATTCTTTGGATACATTGGTTAGGCATCTAATAAAAGTGTGTAGTTATCTGTTGAGAAATTTCATCAGAGTCTGACAAGCATTTGGGGAGCACCCCTTGTAAGTATACATCTAGCACCTTTTTAAAGAATTTATTTAATGTCATGATGTTCAAATTATCACTCATATTTACTATGTTTTTTCCTCTGTTTCAGAAGCTTTGGAGGCTCGTATGGATATGGAGGATCCACCTCCAGTCGATTCAGTCAAGGAACAGCGCCTTGCCTGTATTGGCCCAGCAATAAATGAAAAAATCAAATATCTGCGGAGCGTGCAGGAGAAAAGGGCAGAAAAAAAGTGATGGATGATGGATTCAGAATATTTTATTTTTTGTAATTGATTTGATTTTGTTTCTTTTTTATTTATTTTTTTAAAAATATAATTTAATTTAATTTGAACTAGTTTTATATCTATCTTTTTCTGCCATCAGAAGAGTAGAGCTTGTTCTAATACAGTTTTCAATATTTACTGTGCAGACAATGCATTTGGGGATCCGGGTTCAACAAATTTATCGGCAGGTTCAGTAAACCTTTCAGAACCAGGCACGTCCGTAAAACATTTCTGAACCAGGCATAAAACGCACTCCGCAAGCCAAGCAGGAAAAAGAACATTTTTCCATGCTAAGCAAGGGCTAGAAATTATTTTTTCCTTTCAGTGCCATGCAAGGAAGTATTTCCATGCCGGGCAAGGAAGTATTTCCGTGCCGGGCAAGGAAGTATTTCCGTGCCGGGCAAGGAAGTATTTCCGTGCCGGGCAAGGAAGTATTTCCGTGCCGGGCAAGGAAGTATTTCCGTGCCGGGCAAGGAAGTATTTCCGTGCCGGGCAAGGAAGTATTTCCGTGCCGGGCAAGGAAGTATTTCCGTGCCGGGCAAGGAAGTATTTCCGTGCCGGGCAAGGAAGTATTTCCGTGCCGGGCAAGGAAGTATTTCCGTGCTGGGCAAGGAAGTATTTCCGTGCCGGGCAAGGAAAAAGAAAAATTTCCTTGCTTGGCAAGGAAAAGGAAAAATTTCCTTGCCGATGTCAAGAAAATATTTCCATCCCTGGCAAGGAAATATTTCCCGGCCATTTTTCCTTGCCATAAAAGTCGAGGAAAAAAGTCATGGAAATATTTCCTTGCCAGAAGTCAAGGAAAATTTCTAGCAGGGTAAATAGTTACAGATCTTGAAATCTACCCTTGATTGTGGTATTGATGTAAACCGTTGGAAGCCATTGTTAACGCTGAATAGTTTCTGTCAATTTACAGTCTAATAAAGTGAAAAAAACGAAGCTACTATTGAATGAATATTGTAGACGAAGGTATGTAGATGCGTTCTGACACATTTCATTGTAGACCTTACTTAAAGTTTTTTTTTCAAGCTGAAATAGTGATGGTTTTTAGACGTAATTTTTCCGCGAAACCTCATTTTTATTAGATCGTAACTTTTGTTACCCGCATTTACCCATAAAAATCGTTAGATAATACGAAAGCCTGTATTTCAGAGAACAAATCCATCTAAAGTTGTCTTGCTAGTTTTTGCTAGTTTTTGAGATGTCTTCATTTTAGTAACTGCGTTCCACTCCATTTTGACGATGTTTTTCTCCTCTGTGATGCTCAATACTCGGCCACATGCTGGCTCACAGTCCAAATGGCGCTGTGTTTTTATAGAGGGTTTTAGTAATGGCGACTGCCGGTGATGAGTGTTCCAAACAAAGCCAGTTTGTCTCTCTCGCTCTCACGTGACCCCTTAGTACTGCCATCTCACTCTAATTTCAAAAATCGTACATAGAGACTTATTTTGTGAAATTTTATGGCAGAAATGAATTTCTAGAGGCATTTTAATGCGATTTAGATAATAATATGTCGTAGAACAAGGCCCTGTGTACGAATTTCGATACTAGAAAGAGATGGGTATACATGGGGGTCACGGGAGAGTGAGTGAGATAGTTTGGAACGCTACGCGAGTTTCATCACAACCGATTGCGACCGATGACAACCGAAGACCTTATCATCTATCCCTGAGGAAAGCAACCAATCAGAATGACGAAAGGTGATGTCACGTGACTCCTGACTTTTATTTCTCATATGTGCGCACGGTGCGCATTCCAAGAGCTTGGCGGCTCGGGCTTGGGTTCTATTGGTCACATCGTTTGAGATTCACCTAATCAGATTTTTCTCTCCGTGATGCGCATTGCGCATCCTGTAGGCTTTATTGGTCGCATCGAATCGAACAGTCATCAAATATTTTGGCCTTTTTACACAACACGTGCTGTTTTTCTTTTTGCCAATTGCTCGAACTGTTTATTAAGAAAAATACGCAATGAATCTTTTCCGCCAAAACTCAATCTGGAGTCACTACTTGTCACTACTTGCCTTCTTTACCACAACGTGTCTTTTAAGCGAATGTCAAAGCGGATTAGCGGCATGTCATAAGGTCAGTAAGTATCCTGTTAATAGACAGTATTACTTATCTATGTTGTTAATTTACTAGTTTTATTAAGATCGAGGTGTGAGAAGTCGCTGTGTTTAATGAAGATTCAATAAAGTTTTATCTAGAGTAAGTGAAGTTGAAGGCTCTGCACCTGTTTCAGTTCTGATGTGAAAACTGAGGGGTCATTCTACTTCCATGACCTCTTCAAAATTTGCCTGATCAAGGTAACATTAGGTGTGATTCTGAAGTGAACTTGCCCTTTTGCATGGAGAAGGTTTACGCATGTTACGTCACGTGAAACACCGATGTTCAACTGACTAATAGTTATATCTAACAAACGGTTTAACAAGCAGTTCGTTTTTGACTGTCGGTCAGCACTGTACTAGCCTTTATGCATAATTACAGCGATTCAACTGGTTTCAGCCTATCAGAGCCGACTAGAGTACCTGTATTGGGACTCCTTATACAGGGTGGGGCAAAAGTCCGAGTACGGCCGATTATTTTTTGAACGGCTTTAGCTAGAGAAACGAGCTTTGGGGTGTGTTTCTAGACCAAAAAAAACTATCTTTTGACGGGGTCAAAATTTTGGTGGCCCACCAGAGGGGGGCTGTGGCCCCCCCCCACTTTTTTTTTCAAATGGCAACCCCCCCTTTGTGATACATCATTTGAAAGGGCATGAAATTCTAAGACTTTTGGCGCAAACTAGAGGTCGATATCGTTTATCGTTCTCGATATATCGAAGTTCAAAGTTCGATTTCGACCTATTTTCAAAAAATCAGAACTCCCACTTAAAAAGTTGGAATTGGAAAAGTTAGGAGTCTAAAATACTCTAAAAAGCAAGTTCTTTTCAGAAAAAAATACAGTTCTGCCATACATTTAGTCCAAATTTGGTTTTAGAGCCCCCCAACAGTGTTCTAGAAAATTGCCCCTTAGGGGGGCTATCTAAAAAATTCCGAGGCACGACCCCTATCGAGTGATACATCGCTCAAAAGGACACACTGAACTGAGCATTTTGGCGCAAACCGCAGGTCGATATCGTTTTTAGGTTTCGATTTATCGAATGGCAAAGTTGGATTTTCATCCGTTGTCCAACTTCGATATATCGAAAACTAAAAACGATATCGACCTGTGGTTTGCGTCAAAATTCTCAGTTCAGTGTGTCCTTTTGAGCGATGTATCACTCGATAGGGGTCGTGCCTCGGAATTTTTTAGATAGCCCCCCTAAGGGGCAATTTTTTAGAACACTGTTGGGGGGCTCTAAAACCAAATTTGGACTAAATGTATGGCAGAACTGTATTTTTTTCTGAAAAGAACTTGCTTTTTAGAGTATTTTAGACTCCTAACTTTTCCAATTCCGACTTTTTAAATGGGAGTTCTGATTTTTTGAAAATGGGTCGAAATCGAACTTTGAACTTCGATATATCGAGAACGATAAACGATATCGACCTCTGGTTTGCGCCAAAAGTCTTAGAATTTCATGCCCTTTCAAATGATGTATCACAAAGGGGGGGTTGCCATTTGAAAAAAAAAAGTTGGGGGGGCCACAGCCCCCCTCTGGTGGGCCACCAAAATTTTGACCCCGTCAAAAGATAGGTTTTTTTGGTCTAGAAACACACCCCAAAGCTCGTTTCTCTAGCTAAAGCCGTTCAAAAAATAATCGGCCGTACTCGGACTTTTGCCCCACCCTGTATAGGTACTCTAGAACCGACTATCCAATGACCTCACACTCTGCCAACTGGAGATGGTAGTGCCTTGGAAACAACCTAAAAGTAACAAGGGCGCCATGGCTGACTTGGCACTTCGAAAGCTTTCGGCGTCCATCAGCACTTGGTGTCTGCTCTGATTGGTCCGAATGCCAGAACATCCACTTGCTAAATCTTAACAGGCAGAAAATGTACCCTCTATTTCTAGTGGCTGTAATATAAGATGGACAGGGAGTCGTAATTTCACAATCTGCCCGCTAAGTGACAACATCCACCTGCAACACACTTTACAGACGGTTGTATAAGCGGCCCTTAATAAAGAACTTACGATAATCTGTGCATGTCCCTTTCTGTCGAAAGACAACCCGAACCATTTCTACAGCCATGTTGAGGACATGCTGTGTATCTACGTGGCTAATTAATCTCCAGTTTGTAGCTATTACCGATATTCTGTGGAGATATAAATTGTTTTAGTGAGGACGTTGAATAGTCTCTGGCCAATAGAAATCCTGCGAAGATGGCCCAAGTCCTTTGGTTAACCACCGCTAATAGAATTTTAAGATTATACGTTTCATCTGAAAATCCCTCTGATAATATGTGCAAATTAGTTGAATTCATTCAAAAAGTGTGTGAGCCTTCGTGGTTTGCAATCAAATGTCATCACTCAATTTTCAATGCCAGTAAACATCTTTTTCAAATTATAAATTGGTCAAGGTATCACTCCGATGATGATAAGAAAATAATCGACCCAGTCATTCAGAGAAATGGATTCTATAGCCACCCCGAGAGTACCCTCCTCTCAATGCTGAATGATAATGAAGAAGAAGTCCGAAGAAAAGCATTGGAAACAATTTTTAAGTTGCGACGAACCAAAAGAGAAGAAAACCGACATTTTTCGTGTCCGCCGATAAATTTTGACGCCAAAACCTGCATAGAAATGATTCAATGGGACCAAATAGAAATGACTGAACCACCCATTTTCAAGGATGTTTCAGATGACAATTTAAGATTAATGGCAGAACTAAAAGAATTCGGGCATTTTTACGATTTACCGTGTCACACTCAAGCAGTCGAGCGCTGCGTGAAATTAGTGACGGAAGCATCTTTGACAGTTCGCAATGAAGAAGATCGACATGCGCATATTTTGACGAAACTCAAAAGTGTAAACATCATGCCTCACTTCCACACAAAGGCAGACTTTTCGTATCAAATGGCCGAAGATTAACATCTGAATTAAAATCAAAATCAAAGGTTTTTGTTTACAAACATGAACCGATAAACAAGAAAAAAGCATGTGATTAACTATGCATTTGTTTGTTCCTGTTTTTTTTTTTTTTTTTTTTTTGAACGTGCTCACAAAGGAAGGGTGGTTGGGTGGGCACGGGAGGGGCTCAATTGCAGATACCTCCACGTGGTGAGCTCTGGAAACTAATTTTATCGAAGTTGATTCTCAAGATTTGCAGCGATAAAATTAGGCTAAAATCTGCACACGACAGCTAACAGTGAGGACTACTGTTAGCATTTCATTGGTGATAATGACAACTTTTTCGGTTAAATAACCAATGGAATACATTGAAAATGGAAAATAATGGAAGATCAATATTTTTAAATTCCGTGTATTCACTTTGCGAAAGTAAGTGATTTCGGTATATCGGAGTCTCGAATTGTCACTATTTTGAACTCAATTTGTGACCTTTTCTACACTCAATGCATGTTTTCTCTAGGATTGGGTGTTCATTAACCCCATAAAACCAATCCAATATGCGTATAAACTTGAAACATTTTTCAAATTTGAACCAAATCGGTGATCCACAACTCGTATCCTCTCCTTGTCAGTGACATCTAATGGCGAAACTGGAACTACACCGGTGAGGATTCACGTTATTAAATGCAAAGCAGAGTTTTGTTACAAGTACCACAAAATTCCTTGCAAAAAAAAAAAAAAAAAAAAAAAAAAAATAGTAATGAAAATAAAATCTAAAAAGATTTATACTTTATAAGCGTTTTGAGCGATAGTGCAAAAGACAATAATTATTGAAGGGGACGAATGAAGAATATACAAGCGCCAATTCAAGTAACAGACAGGGAAAAAGAGAGTGTTTGACGACTCCTTCGGTTTTCCCTCGGATAGGCCACCTGCAATGCTTAAATTCACTGAGAAGAGCATTGCGGGTAGCGTGCCTCCAGGAGTCGCCTGGCATTTTTCTTGTCCTCGCCGACACACATTTAAAGGCACTCGCGTGCGGATTATCTAAATCGAAATGAATTAAGAGGACGAATGCGAAGTTTGCGACGAGGAAAATTTCTAAGGAGGATGCGGTATATTCCCTGAGGATCTTGCGATTGATCCTCTTCCTTAGCATACTCCGAGGCGTTTACACTTCTAAAATAAACGTGTGACGGTGAAATAAGACAGTTTTGAAACTAACTCGAACTTTCTGACACATGTGGAATTGAAAGTTTGCGTAGGGAAGAGGAAAAAGCCGACGTTTCGAACGCTTTTTCTCTGGTGACGAGTTTGAAATGCATAAGTACTACAGATGAGAGAGGGAGAAATGGGGGAGAGGGAAAGAGAAAGACATCGGCACCGAGCAGGTAGACGATTTGACACAGGGTTGCCACATAAACGGGAATTCCCAAACAGAGATTTACATTGAGGTGTATCGGTGTATTCCGTCAAGCATCGTTATTTGGGTGACTCCCAAAAGTATTTCTCGGCAAATGGAAGGGAAGAAAGTACGAAGAAAATCAAGCTGCAGAGATCATCATTTCTTTCAGGATATTTTTATTTCGAAAATAAAGGTTAGTTGGTACCGTTGTTGTGTACCTATTGGCACTGAAATTATGATAACAGATACGAAGATGGTTACCATCCATGGCAAAAGCGCCAATTCTCAAAAAGGGTGTACATCAAATGCGCCAAGGAATTTTTGAAAAAGTAGCCAAAAACTGCCAATTAGTTGCGGAATCAATAGTCCAAAAGCGCTTTAATAATGACACTACAGTACCGCCTGTACCACTGCGGTACGGTCCCAGCTTAAAAAATAAAATCGTGATTTGGACGTAAAGTCCATAAATATTGTTTTTCTTTCGCCGATCACCTATTTACGGTCAAAAGACGGAATTTTATATCAATATTCAATACTTTTTTTCAGAATTTCCTTTGCATGTCCTTCGGACGTTCAACGCCCATTTTTTTTTTTTTTTTTTTTTTTTTTTTTTTTTTTTTTTTTTTTTTTTTTTTTCTGAGGTGCAGTCCAGTGGTTTTCCCAGACAGGATTGCAAATTCCCAGGTTTTACCAAACATAGTAGACACCTCATACCTGGTTGGGTAATGGGTAGAGTTCTGGAAATCATCGGGTGAATTTATCTTGGAAGAAATTTCCCAATTCAATTTTGGATATATCCCCGTCCCAATTTTGGGGAGAGTTGAGATAAATTCCTCAGTGATTTTTAGAACTCTATCTTAAGGTGATTCCAGGGTCAATAATAGTTCGAGTCGTAAACAACAAGTCGCACTATTCAAAAAGTTAACAGTTCAAGCAAACAGCACAAATTTGAAGAACATCGGCACATACACCGGAAGTTTAAAGCTTAAACACTCAAAAATAAAGCTGGGATATTGGAAATAAGGAAATTCCCAGAAGCCTCCATATGAGTGCATGTGCGGAGCAAATAGACATATTACCACTTGCACTCACTAAGCTCATGGCAAACTACTGGTTTAATTCTCAACCAATTTTCCTCGTTTTCGGCTCAAAAAATCCATCAAAAAATTACGCAGGTACCGACGTTCTTATAGATTTTGCGTTTTTCCTTTTCTTACAATTGAAAATGCCAAAAACACGACTTTCCTCCCAAAAGTGACTGACGGCGCCATCCATCGGATTGAAATCTGGAAACGTTTCGCCTGTGGAATCACGTTAACGGAGCACCGTGTAGAAAATCCATATCGATTTGTAGTAATGAAATAACACAATGGGGCTCTTGCAAACTTTTGCTATAAGCAAATAATTATGTCCAATCTAATGTAAAAAGCAGCGGAAATCAAGAAAATCACACTAAGAAAGTCTAAAATCCAGTAATAAACTCACAGAACTGCTTCAACGGCAAGATCGTAATGGCGGATCAACGCACGTATCATGGGAGATTCCAGTCTATTATGTCACTTTCTCAACGGAAACACAGAGATATCTCTCAATTAAATGGGAATCTCATGATACCTGCGTCTCACCGCCATTAAGCCCGATTCTGAGAGTGAATTTCGTGATTTTTTAGTGCACTCATCGTCATTTTTACAGGTTTTTATGCACGAATCCACTCTTCAATCCCTCATAGCAAAAGTTTGCAAGAGCCCCATTGTGCACGCGCTTTACGTCTGAATAAGCAGAAATGACCGCGAAAAGAAGTAAACGAGACAAAAGTGGAAACAAAATATTATTAAGGAGCGAGGTAGGTAACTCGGGAAACGGAAATCAAGATCCGTTTCGTGTTTTTGATTTGAAAATAATGAGAGCAGAGAAGCTCGCTTCTACTCTATTGAAGCACCTCCGAAGACGGGAGAGCCTTATTATTTCAATTGATTTTAGGAGTAGGAGAAGGAACAGGGAAGTGCAGTCCTTTCTACCTTCTATGCAGTCGTTCCGAACATTAATAACGGAGCGGTGACATGACGTCGCGTCCGGGACGGAACAGTGAACTCGAGGGCCCCCTGCGAGAATTTTTTATGAACCTCCCCCCGAAATGTGAAGCCATAATAAGGGTCGTGGGGGCGCATCTTCCCTCTCCCCTAGCACGAGGATATTCTTGCCACATTTATCTCATCATTTCCTCTGATGGGGCAGTTGAAAGGGTCTGAATTTAGGTGTGTTTTTAGTAAACAAAGCAAATGAATCATGTACTCGATGAGCTGAAAACAACAATGCCTTTGGCTTCTACACGGGGAAAAAAACTGATACAATTTACCATACGCAATAGTTGATTATGGCGTTAGCCAGAAAGTATATAGTAAACTTCACTCTAGTATGGTAAACTGTATCAGCCGGTTAATCTAATTTACCATGCATGCTCTGGTGCAATTTACTATACTTTTTGGCAGACGCCAATATGAGCACATTGTAAATTGTACCAGTCCATTTTTTTTTTCCGTGTAACCAGGTTTTATAGTTACGAAGAGGCAATTCTGACCCAGCTTCATCTGTCCTGTCCGGTCGAATTCTTCGAATGCGAGTTTTCCGATTTCGCATAGTATCGCAGTATCTTGGAGAGTTGAAAGTATGCCCTTTTCCCAGATATTCCTAGAGAATGACCCCGTTTGCATCCCAAAAAATGGTCAGCATGATTTTTTGAGCTGATTCAGCTTTTTTGAATTTTCTCTCATGATGTCGCAACTACGGCACTGACCTGATACTGATGAAACTTTTAGATGACAACCTTTAGGCCAACGCTTGATTGGCTGATTGAGACGCTTATCTTATCAGTATCTCCGTTTTTCGAGTCGCGGAGATGTGAGGTTGCCAAATACTCGTAGATCAGATCACAACCGCAGGATTTTTTTTTTCAACGGAATGCAAAAATGGATTTAACGTCTGCAGACATGCGTCACTGTAAACGGTGACTATGACAAAACATAAGTTTGTAAGTTGAAAGAGTATTAACTTTGCTTTAATTTGCCACCTCGATCTTTATTTTTCGTTGATTCGTTGTCGTTTTATAGACAAAAGCGCCTTATTTATTGAACACCCCTCGTACCTAGGACCATACTCCCCCCGTGTAAATTGGTGAATAGGTCGGGATAAACGCATCATTGAAATAACGTAGACTTGACAGATTACAGTTAAACGGACAAGCACAAAGCACATCAATTAAAAATAAAATTGGAAGAACAACAACAATAAAAAAATCTACCTTAGTGAGCGCACGATACAAGGAAAAGGAGTGGCGGAGGAAATGAAAAATTTGCGATTAGCATCAATGAGTAACCGCCGAGCATTTTTCACCGGAAACCGACATCATTGCACACCATCCACCAACAACAAGGGAACGAAGAAATAGATAAAAGCTGCAGCGAGAGAGGGGTCGTGGAGGGTAGTACACACAAAACAAATTACAGAGAGAGAAGATGAGTGAGAGTGAAAACTCTCGCTCTCTCTTTAAAGAGAGAAAGGGGGAAAGTCTAATACCACGAGAAAAACACTGACGCCGCACAAGAGGAGCAGTAAGAGACTTCCACGCGGAGCATCGAGAGATTCGCAACTGACTTGAGGAAAGCGCGAGCGGAAGGTATAACAACCGAACCCGACCGAACCGAACAACGCGAACCGAACCGAACCGAGTCGACCCGAACCAACGAGAGGAAGCTTTCGAAAGCTTCCGACCGCCATCCGCACTCGCCGTGATCTCAACTGCAAGCTATCCGGCTTAAAGCTCCAAGCTCGTCTCTCGAGAGCGATGATATTCGCGCCTTCCATCGCCGGCCGCGCCGACAGTCGAGATCGTATTGGAACGGCGGAAAACGCTCGGTTCGAGCAAGACAATGTCATCACCATCGCACGATGTCCCAATGTTTTCAGCGTATTTATTTTTCTCAATTCCTGCTTTGCATCCGATCGAAGCTTTCGTTCGCGCAGAGTTGCAAGAATATAGATACAAAGCTAGTAACATTTTCCAACCAACGAGGACATACATGGGCGCTTGCAGAAAAATTTCCAATGGTAGCCGGGAGGGGGGGGTTGTACCCCGATGAAAGGCCCCCCCCCCAAATGGCATACGATTTTTAAGCTATTAAATGTATAGGTGTATCAAATAATATTAGTAATTTTAATATGTTTGATATTATTGCAAAGTCTACATCGTTTTTTGTTCTCGATAAATCGCAGGTCACAGTTCAATTTGGACCCTTTCCAAAAAATTAGTACTCCTATAGTTAAAATTTGGCATTTAAAAGGGTGGGTGCCTATATCATCGAATGACTAGGTATGTCTAAAATACAATAAAAAGCAAGTATACTTTCCATGGAAAATACGACTACGACACAATTTCAGTCTTTTATTTTAGGGCCTTCAAACATATTTGACGCGTTTGCCCCTTCATAGAGGGGGGGGGGGGGCTATCTCAGTAATTCCGAAGGACGGCCCATTAAGAGGAAAAAAGTCAAAAGGGCATGAAAAACTGAGTCTCGGCGCAAATCGGAGGTTGATGTCGTTTTTCAAGTTCGAAGACGAAAAACAATATCGACCTCCGATTAAGGCCAAAGCGCTCAGTTTTTTACGTCTTTCAGATCAATAAGTTACAGGGGTCGTCCTTCAAAACTTTTGAGATAGCTAGCCCTCCTCGAGAGGCAGAAACGTTGAAGAATTTGGGAGCCCTAAAACCAAATTTTCGTGTAATTTGTGTCAAGGCCGCAATTTTTTTTTTTTTTTTTTTTTGAAAAGTACCAACAGTTTAGAGTACTGAAGACTTCGTGTTCTTCAAAATGTCGGCTTTTTAATAGGCGTTATACCTTTTTGGAAATGGGACCATCGTCGCCAAAAATATGTGCGCAACAACCGTTCAGAGATTGATGTTTCCAGCGAGAAAAGTATCACGAAGACCAAATTTCCTCAGTTAGGTGATTTTTTTTTTGCATCAAGTATATCTTTCAGCATGTGCGTCGTGCATTCTAGGTGTACATTCAAAATGTTTCAAATTTCAGACCGAAATGTAGCCGTCTATATCAATTATACAGGGTGCTTCGGAGCGCATCGGCTGTCATGCTTTCATCACGGCGAAATTTCAAGGCGAATGCGAAAGTTCAGTGAAACACGCACAGTGTACTATCGGCGAATAAAAGATTGTCGCGATATTTTCACACATGTTCAGTTATGGGTGTGAGTGTGGGACTGATCTGCAACGGCTTTCCCGCCCCACCCGCACTGTCCTCTCACCTGAAAGGTGTGAAGAGTATGGAGAGTAGCCGACCCCGAACCTTGAAGGCGAAACTTAGCTCGGGAAAATCTCGCGACAATCTTTAATTCGTCGATAGTACGAGTATATTGACCTCAAAGAATTCGGAGAAAATATTTTCATCCCTCCCCCCAAAAAGCCACCCTTACAGGCTTCTTTAAGAAGGTGGCTAAAAAGATCTTAAGAGCCTTAGGAGGGGAAAACAATGGCGCAAACTGCTAGTCAAATCAACTCTTAAATAAAAAGTTACGGCCGATTGTTCAAGAAAGCCCTTCTGCGAAACCGAACTAGGTAAGTACCCCTAGATAATAAAAAACTCAAAGACTAAAAAATTTTTCTTTTTTATGTTGTAATAGATTCTAAAGTCTAAACATGTCCCTTCCATTTGATTTTGTCGAGATAAACCCCCAATAAGAGGTGGTTTCAGGGAGCTAAAAATATTTTTCCAAATTCTTTGGGGTCGATATACATCACAAGTGTTCCACCGAATTTTCTTACATGCCTTAGTTTCGCTGCAAATGCAGCATTCCAGATGCTCTGAAACACCCTAAATTGTAATAGGTGTGTCCTGTAAACTTATGCGTAACAACGGCAGCCCCAAAGCAGCCCAACTCCCACGACTCAACACTCTTTATATGTATAGCCGACACGAGAAACGCTCTCATTTCCCTTTTACCTCTCTATCGTTCTGACTGTAAAGCGCCTACATTCATTTAGTTATGCAATTTCACTGCATAATATTGCTTGTTGCTTCCGCTAGAATTTGAAGGCGTTTCTAAGATTCGTACATGAGAGCAGACTGATCAATTGCGGTCGAGTAAAGTCCAGGATTTTTGAGTGAGGGTTTGATATTGAAAGTTGGCTGTCTTCCATTTTCTTTCCAATTTTATTTCATTTTTACTATTTTTCAGATGTTTGTTGTTGGTTTGTCTTACTTGTACCTTTTCTTCATATTATGAAGTACAAAAAAATCTTTTCTTATATGATAGGACGACACTTCCTGGCCACAATTTCCTGATAATTCCTGACTGACTAACATTTAAGTAACTAACACACTTAGACCTAACAACTAACTTGAAACTATGTAAGTAAATTGTACGATCAAGCAATGAAGTAAAAGGCGCAAAATTTTCTTTACAATGCAGCTCTTAAAAAATGAGAAAGAATTGTATGAAAGTGAAACCCACGAAAGTTGATCAAATTCTCAGGATTGATGGATCATCAAAATCTATTTGACACAAGTTTCATCAGGTGAGTTGGCCTTAGAACTTGCTTCCTGCAACACTCCATTATTCAGACTTCCGAGGGGGCCCCCACGGAAAAACTTCCTAGATCCGCCACTGTTCCAACCCGATGTAATACAGTGAGAAAAGGCCCTAAAGATAGGACGAAATAGATCAGTACCAACAACAACCTTGAAACCTTGAAACCTTGATCTTTGAAATTCCCAGCTTTTGGATAGACTTGATAAGAATGGAAAACTGTGATTGGCGGGAACAAGTCACGTGGTTGCCAAGTCTAATCAGAATACAGAATTTATCTAATTGGTTATCAGAAGCTCAAGACTGCCTGTAAACCAATTACATAAATACCGTACTTTCATTAGACTTGGCAACCACATGGCTTGTCTCCACCAATCACAGTTTTCCACTCTTATCCAGTCAATCCGAAAATCGGGAATTTCAAGGATTGACCTGCAAGACAAACCTAGACGGCGTTATACTGCCCTTGTTACTAGCAAAAGCAAACATATGATGCGATCCCATCTATTCAAGGTCAGTTCAGGAAAATGGTTGTCTAAGAAACAACTTCCGTTTCCACATTCAGTTCAAAATTTATCATTTTCAAAAAATGTTGATTTCTTCATTTTTACCGAATAATTATAATTCTGAAATAAATCTTGTCTGAATTACAAGTTGATATTTTGTTGATGTTTCAAAAATTTTCTTCATTTTTGTTTTTCCTAAATAATTGTCCTGAACATCATATGTTCTATGCTAAAGATTTCTACTTGATCATCTCAACGGAGGAAACAACAGTAGAGAACCTAAAACAGCCAAATTTGCTGCCAGCTGCAACAAACAAACCCATCACATTGAGTTGTTAAGAGGGGTGCTAAAGACGAAAATTGTTAATAACAAGTGCGACACATCACCTGAACTTCTGTCAGGATACTTAAAGGAAGTGTGGTGGCGTTTCCAGTATTAGAACAAGGATTTGTTCATGTCTTCCTCCAATATGATAAAACCTGCTACGCAGAGTATAAGGCGAAAAGCAAACAGCTACAACAAAGATTAAGATTGAGGGAGGTAAGGCTTATTTAGAATCCCGTTTGAGGTTTAAGGTAGACTCAGAGCGGTAGACCCCATACGACACTAGGAAATTGGTGGTAGACCACAAGCAACACGACTACCCAATATCCTGAGGTCAATGCTGTTCTCCTAGCAGCTATCGACCAAAGTACACGTGCAAAAAAGATTACCATGAGCGTATCAATGGTGAATAGAAATCAAAAGCTTGAGGGAAATAGACTGACAACATGTCAACATAGCAGGAATTAGTACAGTGCTTAACACATAATGCAAACCATTGGCACTGCGCATCATCACACGTGGGGTAAAGGGGAGAGTATCAAGTAGCTTGACACTCAGCTTAAATTAAAGAAAGAGAAGTATGATAGACCAAGTATGAAGGACAAGTCGACAAGGGCTGCCACATACAAGCCTGATTTCCAGTGAGGCGCAAGGCCATGCTTTAGCTTTCATTGCGGTTCTAGCATTCTGACAGGCAAAGAAGAAAGAAGGAAATACATTCTCTCCTAGTCATAAAGGGAAAGGATTGAGAAATCGGCACACAGGATTTCAAAGGGCGTGCGCTGAATGATAAGTGCGCACATCAGTAAAGACCGACACAAGAGAGACAGAGTAATCTGAATTCAGCTCCCTACTGCGCAGCAATGCAAAAAAATGGATTCTCAGCTCTACTGTATCATAGCGTTTAGACACGAAGCCTATGCACTGCATTGGGAGCCATCCCATCCTTTAAGTGCAGTTCAACTCTGATGCACTGCATTGTTGCAAAACCTTGAGTCTCATCGGAAACAAAGTTTAAAGAATGAGGCTAAGTTCAAACATACACATGATATCCTTTGGCAGTATCACTTGATTCAACAGTTTTACCTAGAAATTTACAAAGACACTGCTTTGCCATGGGACGCCAAACTAGCCTGTCCTTTCACAACAAACATTGGCAATTACGAGGGGAGGGGCAAAAGAGGCGATCCCCCCCCCATTCAGCCAAAAAAGGGAGAAAGAAGAGGGAAGTACGGGGGAAAGAGAGAGAAAATAGAAAACATAGGTCACAGGGGGGGGGATCCCAAGTTTGCCCCCCCCCCCCCGGTTCATGAGGGCTGCATATGCCGCAGTCAATAAAACAGGGGACAAATAGGTAAGCATCAAAAACGACATAATGTTTCCGAGACATTCACCATCCATCAGAGTTAACTTTACTAAATTTAGTATTTTAGAATAATTCTGCGCCAACAATTTCACTTCATCGACCCTAACATACGTATTTTGAGACGCTGATTTCAAAAATGCTACCAGTTTTCATTAAACTGGCCTAGACTCTACGTAAATTTGAAAATACTTCGTCTTAGTAAAAAAATTCAAAATTCTGGAGAAAGTATGAGTTTTGAGTAAAATCTAAGGCCAAATTTGAAGTCAGCGGGTCAAGTAATGTATGCAGTCCCTCAAGCGGGTAAGAAAGAGGTGTCTTAAGAAGAGAAAACCTGGTTTTATGTTCATAACAGCCGGACACACTACGTCGTAAAAATTGGGAAAAATCACTATTTGCAAGAAACTTATGAGCCATTATTTATTTTGTGTTTACTACAAGGATACCTGTTGATTTTCAAAGACAGTGGGACATGAACACTTGTAAAATAAGAACTTACCAATCAGGATTTAAGCTTAAAGTAGATCTTCATGACCATCACGTACTCTCGACAGCAATGTTCGGGGAATATTCTCATCTCAAAGGGCCACAAAAATAGTTCCCCAGTTCCTCTGCTTTGCTCGGGGACTCCTTCCTCCCTCAATAATGAAGACTTCATGTTGCACAACTAATCCGGGTAGAGTGTGTAAGATTCATGGGTAAGCTCTGCAACGAAAGTGGGGAAAAACAAAACTGTCAGACTGTAAAAAGATGAACACAAGAATGAATTGCCTCCAATAACTTGGCTGGGAGCAAGATTATCAGATGACAAGCTGAAAATTGAAACCACAGTTTTGTTTCGTGAATTGAAAGTAAGTATGAGAAAATCACTTGATGAAGATATAAGTATTAATGAAAAACAGTAAAAGAGGAAAAAGTCAAGATAAGAGCAAGATTATAGTCTCAATACTCAAGTTTGTGGGGCACAACATTCAGGAAGAATATTTAGAAACCACGAGGGCTGAAAACAGGACGATCAAAACACACGATGGAAAAAGGGTAAATACAATATCGTAAATATGATAAGTACTTACAAAAAAAGTATTACTTACCTACAAGTTAAACTGCTGAGAGATATGGAACAAAAGAGAGCCATAAAGTGAGCGGTCTGTCTTATTGTTAGTATGTCTTATCTGTCTTAAGAATTTTTTAGTGAGTAAGAACTAGGAACTAGGAGGACAGCAACGAAACTTTTTCACAGATGCGGAAAGAGAGAAGTAAACAACATAAAGTAAGTCCGAATGATAACAGCTTTGAGCTTTGGTCAAAGCGTCCAGCGTCGACAGCGACGAAAATCCCTCGCACTGAACAGCGTTGCCATAATAATATATTGATTAAATTGGCGAGTTATTTTTTTTATTTTTTTTTTCTTTTCACATCCATGTTTCCGTTTCCGGTTTCTTTACGTTCCGTTTAAGTAACTTCAATAATAACACCGTCAACTCGCGGACATATACCTTGACTCGCGGAGACCAAATTTATGAAAAGGTAAAACTGCTATTTGCTGGAGTGAAAAAAAAGGATGAAATGAAGAACAGCTCAGTAAAATATTCCTTTTCGGAATGTTTTATGAATTCCATTGGAATCACTCTTCGTGGAGTGCGTAATGCGGAAACGCGATCATTTAATTTCTTAAAACATCATCAAACACTGATGAGGGGGATGAGGGAACTTTCTTTCTTCTCCCTCCTCCGAAGAGGCAACCGGAGAGAAATTATTGAAAAGAAAATGACTTCACTGATCCTTGAATCAAAAATTCATTTTTTGAAAATATCTAATCCAGAATCTAAAAGTTATTGAGCTTTATCAAGTAATGGTTCCATGTCTCGCGAGCTGTATCAAATGCGTTAATCCGAGGAAATCGATCTTAGATGAATCGCCTTTTACAACAAATATTCTTTCACACGAACTCTTTCAAGGACAGGGCCACGCCGCCGCGGCCGATGTTTTAGGGGGAAGGGGGCAAGGAATTTTTTTTCACGTAGTCCCCCCCCAAACAACACAGCCCTGTTTTAAATTGACGTCTATGCAGTAGCGGATGGTAGCGGCTCGCGAACGTCAGAATTGGCGAGGGAACAAAAACAAAGACCAATTGGTCGGGGGGGGGGGGGGGGGGGGGGGGGTCTGTTTTAAATTTCCCGACTGCTGTCCATTTTGGGTCAGCCGGCCGTGAAATGAATGAAAGAACGGCAAGGAAGGGAGAGGAAAAATATGAGAGAAATGAGAAGAAGGGAGAAAAATGGACGACATCATTACATCATAGAATATAGACCAGCTTTAATGGCGATCGAGCCGTGTCTGAAAGCGGGAAAAGGTGGAGAAGGGTCATGCTATCACACGTTGACGTAGTGTCGACGCACAACTCCATGTATCCGATTCAAATGTTCTCACTGGAAGACCCCGCAAGTCGATCAGGAAATCGTGTCTTACTTTTATGGGCGCGCCTTCATTTATAAAGGTAGACTAAAACGGTACAGGTGCGAACGAATAGTTAACTACTTTTTAGAAGGAATGGGTTACGTTTCCTTCCACTCTTTTTCCTGAATCAGGTGAGGTAGTGCCTCACTTGCCTCACCCTTCGCGCGGGCGGCGCACGGTGGATCGAGTCAATGCTAAGCACCGGACATTTGGGCAAAAATGGAGGTTTAAAAAGTCAACTTCTGACAAAAGAATCTTATTCTAGGGCCTTTGGGGGTCCCAAAAACGTGTGCATAATTTAATTTAATGCACTTTTTCTGGCAGTGATGGTACTTCAAAGTTTGTATTTTTGAGGAAGATTCAATTTTACGAAAATCTGACCTCTACTTCCGCGACTTCAAATGCAAAATACTATAGATAATCGATTCGTTTTAGCAATTATCGTACTTGGAGCTGATTGAGGGTCACTTTAGCTTCAAGGAAAGCTTATTATGATTTTTTTAACTGCAATTTTCGACTCAGTAGAGAGCAATAATGGAGGACCTTGAAAAAAGCCCTTTTTTCAGGAATAACTGAGGTTTTAGTATAAAACTCGCGCGAACTTGCAATGAAGCGACACATCTCCTGACTCCTAACACCCCCTGGAACTCATATCTTGTCAAACATCTTGCGGAAGTTTGCGGATCCGGAAGTTAGAGGGCTAAAAATGGAAATTTTTGAATGGCCTTTTTCGTGAAAATACTAATAATCACCCTAGACTGGTGGTATGGTTTGATGACAGATGCGTTTTGGTGATCAATTATCTTTCTAGAGGTGATGGTGGTTGGAAAAGCTTTTCTTTAAAGTAAATAAATGGGCGTTGTAACCATAAATAATGAGTGGTCGGGTGGGGGGGGGGGGCGGTGTTCAAGTCTTATAGCCCTCTTCATAAATTCATTTACCCGCATGGAAAATGGAAATTACTCTTTTGGCAAAAATTTGATTGAAGTCGCTATTTTTCTCTGTATACGACAGTACGACAATTTGTAGCTCACTACTGCGGTGTTGCCATATTGACTAATCTAAATGCGTTATAAAGTAAATGTTATTGATGTAAAAAAAAAAAAAAAAAAAAAATTGCAAGAATGAATGGAAATATCTTAATGATTGTTACTACTTTAGTTGGTTGGAAAATTATTGCAATTTAAATTCGTATGGAAAGTTAAGAGGCAGATGATGCACCTTAACACCCGACTGCCATGCGACAGGTATTGAAAAGTTCACGAAATGTCACCAAACACTTTCGTGAACACACTCGCAGCAAATAGAGACATCTTAAATTCTATGCTTATTTCATCAGACCCCCTTATTTCTAACATGAGACCAACTTTAGTCGCCACAAAGAAAAAGGCCTCACTTGAACCAGAAGCCCTGTCTCTCCTCGTATAGATGTTCAATTTTATTCCATGCAATTGAAAATTTGATTTCTATTTGATTATTTGTTCCAAAACTTCTGCAAATATGAAGTTATAGGATGAAAAGTTAGTAGAAGTTAAATATTTTTTCTTTTTGTGTGTGTGTCTTGAAACGCCTTTAAATGAAACCAAGAAATCTGGATAGCTGATAGCTAATCTTCTTTGTCTTTTTAGCTCGACCAGATGGCATTTTTTTTAAAGTTGGTAATTGATAATTTGTTATCTATTCCATCTTTCAGAATCTTTTTTCACTTCTGAATGATTCGCCTTTCAAACATCCTTAAAATAAGGAACACTAATTTTTTTCGTTTTTTTAATTATTTTTGTTGTTTTTGTTTTTGTTGTTGTTATTGATGCTGTTTTTTTTATTTTTGTACGTGTTCTGAAGATTATAATCAGTCACAATCTATCACTTAAAGCCCGCATGAATATTGCTAATTTTGAATTATTATTTTAAGCGTGCCGTATATATACGGTGCGCTTCTTGTTTTCATTTTCATATCTAATATATAAGTCCAATGCCTTGCTTATGGCAAAACCTTGGCGGGAAAGGTTTGAAAAATTAAAAACGTGTTTTCTTAAAACTGGTTTCATTAATCGTTAATTTGTTGCTGCAATCCAGGAGGTCTCGGCGTCTATTTTCTTAAAATTGTAAAAGTTTTGGTATTCCTGTTAATTTCAATAAGTTATTAAGCGTCAAAGTCGAATTCCTTCAAACGAGAATTCCATACAGGTCCAGCAACCTAAGTCATTTGTGCCAACCTATGAGTCGAAATTCCAAGGCAGGAGGGGGGTGGAAACACCCTTCACAGAAACCCTCTTTGCCCCTCGCCTTTGGGCTCCACCGGTCTCAAGATTTCTTCACGGTGCATTAAGCGTTCAGGAAACGCATCGTATAAGTGTCAAAATCTGTTTGACGAGGGTACATCGATAAGAAGCGACGAGGTATTGATGAAGAGCGGGAGGGGTATAGAAAAGAGAGAGGCTCGTTCATATCCTTAAGTAGACCTGTTTAGTGATGACGTCACGATCAGAATTAGTTCCAAACAAATGCTCTATCTCGCTCACTCTCGTGGATTTACCAGATCCAAATTTTCGAACGCAAATTCATGCTAGTTAACCAACAGTTTTCTCAAATTTTATTGCACCATTAGATTCCACTTGCCTTAAAGTATCTTTTCACTGTAACATAATTCCTAAAAGATCACAAGCGAATTTACAATCACAGTTATACCGAAAGACGTTCTACGTTTTGTCCTTGTCTTACTCACGGTCTCTTATGGTAGTATCACCGCCATGACACTCAATCATTCTAACTTCTCTTCGTATCGAAGCTATTGTTCGAGGTACAACACATGCCGTGATGGTGCTGATGAGCCTATATCCTAGAATTTTGTGCTCATAAGAAACTGTGAGTGTGACAAGGACAAAACATAGGACTTTCTTCGATATAACTGTGATTGTGCATCGATGCGCGATGTTTCAAAAAGTTTGTGATAGCGGGCTCATATTTTATCACTGAGAAAAAAGTGGCTGTTAAAACTGTAAGAATAGAACCATAGATGATTTCGCCTTATTTCAATCATGAGACCTATCGTTGCTGTAGTCAGCGCGCTTGAATCTACACGAATTCTGATTGTCTCTATGGAATTTCGATTATTTCTATGGGAAATAAAGCGCGGGAATATATATCCAATCGGAAAATTTTTTGAAACAATCGGAAATTTTTATAAGGGACGTGGAACCCAATGGTGTGATAAACACAACGTGTAAAGAACGTGTTGTTTACTAGCACTTGTATTTGAAAATTTGGACTGTGTTTCGTATGGGAAAACCCACGAGAGCGAGTGAGACGGAGCCTTTGTTTGGAACCATTTTTTTTCATGACGTCACACTAAACAGGTCTTTGCATCGAAACATTTGAAATTCTGGGGGATCGGCAAATTGAAATCCCCTCAATGAGCGTCGATGGAATCAACGGATTTTTGAGGACATTTTTGGCGTTTTGTTGAAAAATAGGTGTTTAAAATCCAGAACACAGGGAGCCAGAGGGGTAAAATTCGCATTAATTGCTCTAAAAAGTGAGAGGGGCTGTCACGTGTCTTCCACCCCTGGACAGCTTCCTCGCTGCGGCTATGGAATTGACTCTGGAATAACTTATTTACCTATCCTAAAAAGTTCGTTGCGTGTACAAAATTTTTCACTGGAAGCTTCTTCAAATTTTGGAAACTATAGGTCCATATGGAACTTTGCTTTTCCAACACGAAAAATGATATCGACCGACGGCAACAGAAAAAAAAAAAGAAATAATATGACAATGCGTTATAGTGAATAATGGCATAGTTTTAACTGTACCCAGATAACAATATCAGGCTTGCCGATCTGGCTTAAAATGGGCTTTTGTAAGACGTCTTTTCATTCCGCCTTAAAGACGTCTTAAATCCGTCTTACGGTCGCGGATCCAAAGACGTCTTTTAAGCTCGTCTTAAATCCGTCTTAAATGCGTCTTTAAGTCGATTTTAGAAGACACCTTGTATTCCGTCTTAAATCCGTCTTCCAAAGTGGGTTTTAAGACGTCTTTCGATCCACACTGAAAAAAAAATTTTGTTAAGTTAGCAGGTGAAGCTGTTGAGTCAGCAATTTTGAGTTGTTAAAATTCCGCATGAATACAAGGTTTGCTGGAATAACAAACTGCAAAGTTGGTGAATCAGCAAATTGAGTTTGTTAATCTGGCATGCCAAAGGTGTTGGTTCAGCAACCCATTTCTATTCAATCAGCAACTCACTACTGTTAAATCAGCAACTCACTACTTTTAAATCAGCAACTCACTACTGTTAAATCAGCAATTCACTGCTTTTAAATCAGCAATTCACTGCTGTTAAATCAGCAACTCACTTCCGTTAAATCAGCAACTCACTTCTGTTAAATCAGGTGAGGGGAGTGGTGGGAGCGGGTGAGGATGAGGGGAGGGTATTGATAAAGTAAAAAAAAAAAAAAAAACCGTTATCAATGGCGACAGGTTAACTTTTATCCGAAGGGTATGTGGTGCGCTGTAAATTTGAAGGCCGCCACTACCGGGATTCGAACTCACAACCTACCTATTCCTAGTCCAATACCCTAACCATTACACTGTTTCGACAGTTCAGGATGAAGGACAAAATTCCCGCATACAAGTTTGCGGGCGAGCTATTGGAAAACACGGTTGGTTTTTGTCCGACTTGCGTGAAAATTGGTACCCAACTGTATTTTTGGTCGATAATTCCGATTCTGCTATCAGATTTATAAAATTAAAAAACCCAAGTACGAAAATATAATATTCATGGTTTTTTTTTTTTTTTTTTTTTTTTTTTTTTTTTTTTTTCCCCTCTATAACTGAGTGTTACAGTTTCAGTCTCCCTTTTTTCTAACTTTTGAATGGTTGCAGATAAAAGTACAACACTTGGAGGATGATTGCAACATAATACTAGCTGCTTTTTTACGCATCCAATCCCTGGCAAAACTGATCGCCAAAGCTCACCTAAAGTTGGTGATATCACCGAGAATTTTTGGTGCCACCTTATTTAGGTCAGTTTTGGAACACTTTTAAGTGATTTTAGGACTTTAGGTGGACAGTTTGACGAGGGTAACATTTTCAGGGAAGGGGCCATAGGGTTTATCCGGTTCATGGCCTTTATTTCAAAATTTTCAAACAGCTACCCCTATCTTTTAATATACCTCATTTATAATGGAGCAAAGTTGGAGCAAATCCAATGTCGTTTTTCTTATTTGATAGATCAAAATTCAAAAATTAATATTGATTCATTTTCAAAAATTCCCTTCGACCCTTCAAATTTTCAAATTTCAATAACTTTGGGTTGTAAATGTTTTACTGAACAAGCCCTTTCGTAGAAAGCAAGTACGAAAATCCCCGAAATTACGCTAAAATCGATCTTTAGGCCTCACCACAATGATGTTCGGAAAATTTGGAGACCGTCGCGTCGGCTCTCGCGCGCGAATCTCTTGAGTCGAGGGCCCCTACAATAATTACCACAACAAATAATGAGGTGTCTAAGAGGATACCTTCCCTCTATCGTGCCTCTCTCCGATAGCGGGGGGCTTGGAGATTCTCCCTGAAAAATGTGAAAATTAAGTAAGTGCTCTCGGAGCGCGTTTTTACGCTGCTTTAGCTCTAAAATTCCGTTAAATTTCCACGATAGGAGATATCCGAATTTTATTTGTTGGCCGCCTTGTAATATTATTTTAATACCACGGCAAATGCAATGCGTATGCCCTACATTTTTTTACAGCTAGCGCCTGAATAAATCTGCATTTTTCACTTCAAGTTCACACCGGTTCACCAGATTCTTAGCAATTTTGACGGGGTTCGCGAAAAATGAGACCAAAGAGTAAAGAAGAATCGAAATTGAATGAGCAGCATGTGAGCCTGCGTGGTCTACTCTGATGAAATTCTAAATGAAAAACGGCTTCTGATTGGCTTACGAACCTGTGTTTTAAAGCCTTATGGAAGTTGGCATGGTTTTGGTTCTAGGCCGTTTTCCTCGAAACCTGTGCAAAATTTCACTAGCCAAAGTTCTGTAAATCAGTTGAGCAAATTTTCCAGATAGGTTGAACGTGGCATTTTCTTTCAAAGTTGGTGTAGTAATTAACAGGAAAGTAAAAAGTGTTCTTTACGAGCAGACCGAAAACAAAGGACGGTCTCCGATTGGAGCTGGAAGGCTGTGTCCAGATTATTTTCGGCCTCATATTATCTCGTCGTAATTTTTTGGGTTATTTTTCTTAAAACTGTTACTTACAATATCCAATTTTAGTACCAAAAATTCTTTTAATCAAATATTCTTATTTTCATGAACAAATTGATGTTCGTATTACAAATCGTAAATAGATTCTCACATCGATACACTTATTGTTGCTTGGAAATGGCACTCTCTTATTTATGAGTTGTGAGATCGCTATTCCAAACTTTCCATACGAACAATAGGGCTCTTGCAAACTTTTGCTATGTAAGCAAATAAATAGTCCAATCTGATGTGAAGACCAACGGAAATAACGAAAATCACACTAAGAAAGTCTAAAATTCAGTAATAAACTTACATAACTGCTATGACGGCAAGATCGTAATGGCGATTCAACGCAGGTATCATGGGAGATTCCTGTCTATTAAGTCACATACTGTACGGAAACACAGAGATATGTCTCAATTTAGATAGGAATCTCCCATGATACCTGCGTCTCTCCGCCGCGCCGTTAAGCCCGATTCTGAGAGTAAATTTCGTGATTTTTAAGTGTACTCATCGTCAATATTACAGGATTTTGTGGAAGAATCAACTCTTAAATCCTCTCTTGCAAAAGTTTGCAAGAGCCCCTAACATTAATTGATGTTGATTCAAGATTCTCAGTTTTATATGTCACTGACGCCCAAAAATGTTTACTCCAGGGGACTTGAAACCCCAACATTTTGGAGTGAGCGACTCCGTGAAAGTTTTGAGGTAAAGTGAAAATGCGACAAATATCGATAGAAAACCCTTCATCTGCACTTTCTTAATATTTGCAGTTTTTTGCGAAGTAATAATTCTTGTGGCCACAGTGACCAATTTAACATAAAAAAGGCCCCCTAACTCAAAAAGAGGGGTTTTTTGGAAAACATTTGTGCGAACAAAAATATCGGCAATTGCCTCTACCTTAAGGATATGCACTTGGGGATTGTTTCGAGAAAACTTGAAAAATATGTTTGACCCCCGCTCCTCTCCAAAAAAGACTCCCAAGGGACTGTCTATGGGGCTTTTGAAAATGTCAAAATTGAAAAATTTGGGTTCAATCTCCCCTTAAACTTATTCGTTCCAAAAATTTTCAACCATGCCGTTGGTGAGAAAAATGCCTGATGTGGATAGTCTGGGACACTGCAGTGGCGAATTCAGAAAAATTTCCGGGGAGGAACATGCCTGTGAAATTTTGAAATTTGTGTCGAAGCGTCAAAGGAAGCACTTTCCGGCTATTTTCTGTGGAAATAATGTGAAATTTGAGGCCTTTTGGTGGGGGGGGGGGGGGTTGCGTGCCCCTTTCTCCCGTGGATTCACTGCTGACACCCTGTCTACTTTCAAATTGTGGGGGAAGGGGGTGGTTTTTTTCATAAATTAAAAAAGAAAAACAAACAAAGCAAAAGGTGCGCAATAGAACAGTGTCATATTATTAAAGCGTTTTTGTTTTATAGAGCTCAACAGATCATTTTGTTAATTTAAAAATAAATTGCTGCTAGTTCAATATTTTAAATTTGGTAGGATTGCAAATATGTTTATTATTTTGACAAAACATAGATGAGCTAATTACCAAACAATAAATTGCTGGTTTGACAACTAACTGTAGCTATCTTAAACACCGAGTTTTGCCGATAGAGCAATTGCTTTGCTAACTCACCTAACAATAATGCTAAATCAACAAAAACACTAAATTGTTAAAATAGCAACATTGCATTTTGGTGAAGCAACAAGGCATTATTGCTGAATCAGCAAATACTGCTGTTGAATTAACAAATACTCTAGATTGCTGTAATAGCAACATTCAAGTTTGTTGATGCAGTAAAGCATCAATGCTGAATCAGCAATTACTACTGTTAAATTAACAAATACGCTAGATTGCTGTAATAGCAACATTCAAGTTTGTTGATGCAGTAAAGCATCAATGCTGAATCAGCAATTACTACTGTTAAATTAACACGTGATACTGTACACTTAGCAAATAAATTATAATGCTAGTATGGCAAACGCAAGTTTGTTATTTTAATAATTTATTTTTTTCAGTGCAGTCTTACAAGGCGTCTTTAATCCGTCTTAAATCTGTCTTCAAAGACGTCTTCAAAGACGTTTTCCAAGACGACTTGAATACCGTCTTCGAAAGTGGTTTTTAAGACGTCTTTTAATCCAGACTTATAAAGCGTCTTTAATCCGTCTTAAAGCCGTCTTCAGCCAAGATAGCTAGAAGATTGACTCCAACGTTTTCAAGTCCTTAAATATTGATAATTTGCAAAAATCACAATTTTTTTTTAAAAATTTCGAAAATTACGAAAATGTCCACACTTCGAAAATTTGAAAATTACCAATTTTTTCATAAATTTTGAAAATTACGAAAATTTTCATTAAGTTTGAAAATTACCAAGATTTGCTCAAATTTTGAAAATTACGAAATTTTCACAAATTTTGAAAATATTGACTATTTTCAAGCAAGCTTGGAAAGCTAGGCTTCCTCGAGACGTAACCTATAGAGCATTGTGACCGACGCCTTTCATATGTCTTTAAGACGGATTCGTAAGACGGTTTTCAAAGTTGTCTTATAAGACGTCTTTAAGACGGATTCGTAAGACGTTTTCAAAGTTGTCTTAAAAACGTCTTTAAGACGGATTCGTAAGACGGTTTTTGAAGTTGTCTTAAAAACGTCTTAAAGACGGATTCGTAAGACGTCTTCAAAGACGTGTTTGGGCGGAACTAGAGACGTCTTTAAGACGGATTAAAGACGGATTTAAGACAACTTTACTTGTCTTATAAGACGTCTTTAAGACGGATTGAAGACGGTTTTTGCTAACTGGGTAAACTTTCGATACTTTTCAAGAAAATAAATGGGGAGAGGGGGAATTAAAATCCACAAACGTCTTAAACCTCCACACCTACTAATCTATACCCCTAGAATGCTTGATGTGTAAAGGGCACTTGAAATGGTTAGTTCTGTATATTAAAGCATTATTGTTTCATGAATTCGCAAGTGTTCCATTTATGCATATTACGTATCTACATCGTGACAATCGCAACAAGTGCTGACAGCACCTAAAACGGGAAAAAAGATAAAAAAAACTGTTTATTATTTAGAATCACGGCTTTTCCGAATATGACACTTTTTGACTTCAAAAGAACGCAACCTCATGTTTGATCCCTGAACAAGCCGTTTAAAAGGAGGAGGGATTTAGAAATATCTATTGTCTATAGTTTATGTGGGTAAAAAAGATCGAGCCTTATCAAATAATTTTCTCTTTTCAGCTTTCAATGGGTTTGTTGCAAACTTTTGCTACAGTGCTATAGAGTTTTGATTCTGATGTAAAATTGTCTGAAAATTAGATTGGCGGCATCAAATAGTCATAAAATCCACTAATAAACCCAAAAAACGCATTATAAAGAAAGCCAAAATTGCAGTCGTAAAGCCGAACAATCTGTGCACGCGCACGACGAACATCAGAGATAGGTGACCCATTCTCCCCTTTTTCGTTAAGGGGGGGGGGGGGGGGAGAGAGAAAATATCTCTAAAGTCAAACTGTGATTTTAAAAATGTGCATGGTCAAGATGTTGTCTTTTGTGAAGGGGGCGGGGGGGGGGGGAGCAAAATATCAAGAACAGGGTGTTTCAAAACTTGAGTACCAAACTTATGGAGTGTATTTTTGGGGTCAACATACATATATATAAGACTTTATTTTCCTACATGAGTATGTGCTGCAATTGTTTCTCTTCTGAGCTAGATCCCTCCAAAGTTTTGAAAACAAAAAACAAAAAACAAACACAAAAAAACAACGCCTTTGACTCATCTCCTTATAGATACATCTGATCTAAATTTATTTTTTTCATAATTGCTCACCAAACAAGCTCAATTGGACAGCACTTGTCACAAAAGAACCGAGTGACATTTTTGATAAAATTGAGTTATTGATTGATAGAGCTAGCAATACTGAATCTCGAAGCAACAAGTGCTTCTTCTGTAATAACAACTATTTCCCGTCAAAATTCCAGGTAAAAGTGAGCTGGTGAGCCTCATTGATGTCATTGTCCATATGATGAAATAAAATGAGAACTTGGTTCCTTTGGCTGATTAGGTTAAACCTTAATCCGAGTCACGTAAGGAACCAACTCCGACTTGGTTCCTTTCAGTGGCGGCTCGTGCGATTTGGCAACCATGCTTTTTTACCATTTAAATCTATGCAAAAGTATCGATATCTTGGGGGTGCATTGCACCTCCTGAAGATCGATTGTTTTACATAGGTTTAAATGGAGGGATTCCACTGTTGCCACATTGCACGAGCCGCCACTGGTTCCTTTTATAGAATTGGGAACGGACTTAAGTCCGGATTAACGGATTTTAAAATAATCAACAGTGTAAACCAACTCTGCCGTTTGGTTTCTCTTAGAGTTTCGTTTTTCGTGATTATGCCAAAAAAAAGAAGAAAGGAACCAAGTCACTTTAAACGCTAAAAATTAAGTACCTTTCCTACGTAGTAAATTCCACTTTTCCGGTGTTGAAATGCAAAAACACAAAACGGTAGTTGAATGAAATCAAAACGTAAGTAATTCCAAGTTTTTTGTTTAAATGCTAGCTCTTCAACTTTGGACTCAATTTTCTCGAGATCAGCTCCATGTTGAATGCTGTCTAATTATTATCATTCTAGCAAAAGCATTAAAGCTGTTCAGACTTTAGTGGCACGCTTTTCCAACACCTGCGTGTTGGAATTTTCCCTGCTTGTTTTTTTTTTTTAATTTTTTTTTTTTAGGTCAGGTAAGGTGAGGTTAGGTTGTAAGTAGTATGTAAGTAGTGTAAAAGTTGAGTATATTATACTTAGGAAATTCTTACCTAAAAAAGTCAGTCATAATATAGGAAGAAACTTGTATTACTTGCATATTTGTCTTCACTTGCATTTATCTTAAAATTGTCCCCCCCCCCCATAATTAATTGAAACGATGTAATCAGAAAAGTGTCTATAAACTAGCATTAAGCCTTAGGCAACAACAGTTGCTCAAACTACAACGTATCTAATCTTTTGTTCACACGCAAAAATTCGCAGAAAATAGTAGTTTTTATTAACCTCTTCTTAAATTGAAAATGAGACATTTATAGGCACGGTAAAAATTTTAGGCCCATAAAAGTAAAAAAAAACGAAATCCTCGTGAAAAATTGAGTAGCTTTCATGTGTCTTTCACTGGTTATCGCGATATTTAAGAGTCACACAACCAAATGTCCGATGCTCCCCATTGACTCGATCCACCGTGCGGCGCGGCGGCGGGCAGTGTTGCCAGGTTTGGACGGGGTGGAATAGCCACGCGTGGACAGTTTTCGAGTTGGTTTCTAGCTACGCTGTGGATAGGGATGGGAGGATGCCGGAGAAGCGTGACAACGGTCGCGGAAGCGTAGCTAAATTCTCATCAAAATAGTCCACGTGTGGTCGAATCTAGCCACTATTGGCAACTCTGGCGGCGCACACTGGACGAAAACGTCCTTGTGCCCGGACATGGCTGGTTTCGCGCTCCTATCTTTGTTTTTTCGAGTTGTTTTGGCTATTTTTCTTTAAAACCGACATCCTTGTAACTTATTTTCATTTTTTATTTTATTTTTTTATTTTTTATTTTTTTTATTTTTTTTTTAATTTTTTTTTTTTTTATTTTTTTTCATTTTTTTTATTTTTTTCAAATTTTTTTGTGTGTTTTCCACAAGAATCACCCTATATAATGTGTTTTTCGACTGTAGAAACAATCGCATTTTTATTTTCAGTAGTGTATTTCGTGTCCGACCCTCACCCATTGACTCGCTCCAATGTGCGCCGCGTCGTGCTATTACACGATTATTTCTCGTATCCGCAGTTTATCGCAGCTAAAAATCATTGAGGTGGCTTTTCCAAGTTGTAATAAACACTACTAGCTCAAAGTTCACATTAAATAAGATTAAATAGCCTGTTGAAACTGTATTTTAATTTTTTTAAACCTTCAAATGTTAAATTTGAACAAAAACCATCACTACATACATCTATATTTGCATGATTTTAAAAAACTATAGGTCGAAAATTATCTCCATGCAATGGTGAAAATGACTATTGTATCGGCGTTTGTTGAAAAAAAGATTAACACATCTTTTTAAGGCAAAATAAAACACGAAATTTTAGCGTCAAAATTTCAAACCGCACCAAGAACCCGTTATTCGACAATGGTGAGGTATAGTGCTGGCTCGAGGAAAAAAAAAACAATGTCAGGAAAGTTACAATTGGGTTCTAAAATACTACTTTTTGTCAAAAAGTTGAGGTTTTCTGCAGATTGACTTGACCCCCCATGTCCGAGCATAAGGGTATTTTCGTCCAGTGTGCGGCGGGCCGCCACTGACTGAGTTAAAGTCGACAAGTAAACGCAGCCCGCAGCGGGTAAGCCGTAAGCCTCATCGGTTCTTTCTTTGATTTGATTCTTTATTTACTTTTTTACACTTCGCCCTAAGGTTATATTGACCAATACCATCAGCCATCCAGTCAATCTACCCACACTCGACCAATGTAAGTAATTATTCTTCATGGGGTATTACGAAAGCCCTCTCATTTTCCATTGGAGGATACAAGGGCGATCGCCCCCCCCCCTTTAGAATAAAAATGGAGTATTAAAGTGTGGAGGGGGAAATGAAGAGAGAAAAAAAGAAAAGAGGGCCGGGTCTCCCGGCGGCAAAACTTCCAAACTGACCCCCCCCCCCCCCAAGAGGGCTGGATCTGCCGTTGTCATCTTGAAATTCAGAATCGCAAATCGTGGAGGTACAAATACTCGTTTATTCAAAGTAGAAGCTTCAAGTTACTGTTAATATGTTTTCCAGTTGAATTCGACAGTTTCGTTCATCAAAAAATTATCTGGTTTTCTGAGACTGAGTCAAGGGTTTTTACTGGGGTTTCGGTGGTTTACCGAAAATTCGCCGCCTTTCTGGCATGTGCCCCTCCAGTTCCAAAAGCTCCGAGCTTGAGCGAATCGATGTCTGTCAGATGGGGAGAGGGGATTTATAATTTATTTGCGTACATTTTGAGAATGAGAACATCCTGATTGCAAGTAGGGAGAAAATTATGCCCCACTAAGAAGTACAATTTAAAGCGATTCCGGCCAGAAAATGTCGAAAATGATGCCAGCATGGCGCAGTTTTTAAATAATTCAGCCGAAAATTTTAGTCAACTTTTCTCGTGAGAGTATTGGAAAGTTCAACTGCCTCTCTCAAAAATGCAGCCTGCAGCCATATGAGTCTGAAAATTGTGAGAAATTTGGAGAATCATGCCTCTGAAACACAGTTTTGAGTTATTTCCGCAGGAAAATATTATCCTCTTTGAAATGAAGAATTGCCAACATTTTTTTGACACTGCCTCCCTAAACTGCAATTGAGTAATATTTCGGTAAAAGGGGGTATGGCGACATTTATCGTTTTAAGAAAAACGCAATTGAAAATTTAGTAGCTTATGTTTTCAAAAGTATTCAACATTTTTCAAGAAACTAAAAACAGAACAAGTATTCGATGAAATTTGGTGCAAAATTTCAGAGGTCTACCTCATCAGGGCTGTAAATTACAGATTGTTTTATGAAACAACTTACACGCCCTTTCACCACAGTATAAAGTCTAACATTTTTATGATCGAAAATCTGTATTTTTGAAGCCTTCCTTTATTGAATTAAAAGCAAATAAAACTTCTAATATCTGAAGGAATCATAACCGTACTTAAAATTTGACAATTGAGAATTTTTTTCAAACAATTACTCATTTTACTGTGTTAAAGCGGGGGGGGGGGGGAGAAGCGTGCTATATGTCAGGTTAATAGCCATGTCTCTTGTGTTATATTGGCCTACCTCAGGTGGTAGGAGTGTGTACAGTTGTTATCGTTATCAGTATCACTTGAATTTACCTTGGGCCTTACTAGTGACTGGCCATAATCATGGGCATCTTACTTGTCCTTATTCTTGTCCTTGTCCTTGTCTCATATCCTAAAACCTTAACTTATAACACCTAAGGTATAGGGTGAAAACAAAATTAAATTTAAATCGAATGTACTACTAAATTCTTCCACGAAGAAACTTGAAATTTACAAAAAAAAACTCCCTCTGTGGTCTACAAAAAAAAAAAAAAAAAACCCAAAATAAAAAAGAAAAAGAAAAATAATTTTTTTTTTTTTTGAAGGTCAAAAAGTAATGAGAGAGAAATCACAAAGGAAAACTCTTTGCGCGAGGAATACTTGAAAGGTGAAACAGTTACATATATAAGAAACATTTTCTATTTTCCGCTCAAATAGTCAGATAACAGGGCTTTACTAAACACATTGGACGGTGCCCTCAATGTTGCCGGACTAATTATTACATTATTTTCTGCCCAATATGGTACAACCTACATGTACTCGGATAGTACACAATGCCAGGGTCTCAAATAACACAATCTCCCTTAATTCAATTCCTATGCAACACAATCTCAAGCCATTCCAGAAATGTTGGCACATTTTCTCTCAATAGTGGTGGATATTTTTTTTTGAAAATTTATTCCTTCACAGAATTTTCAAAAGAGTGGATGATGTCAATTTCTGTTCATAAATTTGATTAAGAGGCAGCAAATGCTCCCACTGAAAGTGTGGTGGTTGTGTCTTCATGTTACATTGCCCCAAACACTAAAACATCAATAAGTATTAAAAGTTAATTGAAAAGGCGACATGCACAGAACGCAATGTAAATTGTAACTCTCGAAAAGCTTCTGCAAATTAATTTTAAAAAATTCGTCAACATAATCATTTTGACGATGCATATTGCATTTTCAATCCTTTAAATATTGTGTTTTATTTTGACGATTCATCTGTTTTCACTTCTTTTGACAACTGAGTTCAGCATTTCTGTTGGTAGATTATTTTTATCAAGGACTCTCTAACCATTCAATCAATCTATCTCCAACATTCTTTTAAGTATAATGAACCGGTCTTCACCTGGAGCACACTTCTGGCTTGGGTCTGAACCAGGGCTACAGTTTTGCATATAATTTTAATTTGACTTAATTTTCCATTAAAATTAATGAAAAATGTGTGAATTTTCAGCAAAATTTGGCAATACTGCACTGGTCTGAACTTAAAAATCGACTGCTGAACCCCTCTTTTCCTTACCTAATTTCAAGCTTTAAAAAGATCCAACTTGCTTAATTACGACTGCTCAAAGAGTCAGTAGGAAGGGAAGAAATTGAAACTATTAATGATGTGAGACCTCAAGAGTTTTATTCTACAGGAGAAAAATACATTTTTACACATTTTTTTTCTTAAATTCATTTCAAGGCAGTATATAATGTATTTTTGCTGCTCACTCACTGTGCATAAATCATTACACAAGATATTCACTTATTGCAAGTGGCAAATGCAGCTGAATGACTATCAAAATTGGGAAATCAATACAACAAGAGAGAGGAATTTGAGACATATTTAACCATGATGACATTTTTTGCAATCCAACTATTTTAGCTTGCTTATAATGGGAGAAGTAAAGTTATAAAATGCACTGTACTTGTGCTAATTACTTTATTGACAATTTTTTTGCCGGTGAACAAAAACTTGTAGAGAGACACCGATCTGATTGTACAAATGGATGACTTACAATACAGTACGTTCAAAGTAATGCAAACAAGCAACATAATAAATGAAGCATCACAAGTGAGGAGCCCTTAACTTAACCAGAGGAGTGATTCAACCATTGTATTGTAATTGTATCAAGTAAATGCTAAGCTTATGGGTGAACCTCATCAAATTTATCATGGTATCATCAAATACGATGGGATAAAGTAAGAAAAACAATAGGTTCCGATCACCTCAGACTTATCCCCTTAAACTCATCGAATCCAGTTATCTCCATTGTATCAAGAATCAGATTATAAAGGTCTCCAAATCCAGTAGATTCAGTGGATCCCAATCACCCCTAGGCACAATTCTTACAAATTCTTAAATGAGAAAAGTTAGATCAAACTGATTGATTTTTAAGCGTGCCGTATATATACGGTGCGCTTCTTGTTTTCATTTTCATATCTAATATATAAGTCCAATGCCTTGCTTATGGCAAAACCTTGGCGGGAAAGGTTTGAAAAATTAAAAACGTGTTTTCTTAAAACTGGTTTCATTAATCGTTAATTTGTTGCTGCAATCCAGGAGGTCTCGGCGTCTATTTTCTTAAAATTGTAAAAGTTTTGGTATTCCTGTTAATTTCAATAAGTTATTAAGCGTCAAAGTCGAATTCCTTCAAACGAGAATTCCATACAGGTCCAGCAACCTAAGTCATTTGTGCCAACCTATGAGTCGAAATTCCAAGGCAGGAGGGGGGTGGAAACACCCTTCACAGAAACCCTCTTTGCCCCTCGCCTTTGGGCTCCACCGGTCTCAAGATTTCTTCACGGTGCATTAAGCGGTCGTAAATGTGTCAAAATCTGTTTGACGAGGGTACATCGATAAGAAGCGACGAGGTATTGATGAAGAGCGGGAGGGGTATAGAAAAGAGAGAGGCTCATTCATATCCTTAAGTAGACATGTTTAGTGATGACGTCACGATCAGAATTAGTTCCAAACAAATGCTCTATCTCGCTCACTCTCGTGGATTTACCAGATCCAAATTTTCGAACGCAAATTCATGCTAGTTAACCAACAGTTTTCTCAAATTTTATTGCACCATTAGATTCCACTTGCCTTAAAGTATCTTTTCACTGTAACATAATTCCTAAAAGATCACAAGCGAATTTACAATCACAGTTATACCGAAAGACGTTCTACGTTTTGTCCTTGTCTTACTCACGGTCTCTTATGGTAGTATCACCGCCATGACACTCAATCATTCTAACTTCTCTTCGTATCGAAGCTATTGTTCGAGGTACAACACATGCCGTGATGGTGCTGATGAGCCTATATCCTAGAATTTTGTGCTCTTAAGAAACTGTGAGTGTGACAAGGACAAAACATAGGACTTTCTTCGATATAACTGTGATTGTGCATCGATGCGCGATGTTTCAAAAAGTTTGTGATAGCGGGCTCATATTTTATCACTGAGAAAAAAGTGGCTGTTAAAACTGTAAGAATAGAACCATAGATGATTTCGCCTTATTTCAATCATGAGACCTATCGTTGCTGTAGTCAGCGCGCTTTAATCTACACGAATTTCGATTGTCTCTATGGAATTTCGATTATTTCTATGGAAAATAAAGCGCGGGAATATATATCCAATCGGAAAATTTTTTAAAACAATCGGAAATTTTTATAAGGGACGTGGAACCCAATGGTGTGATAAACACAACGTGTAAAGAACGTGTTGCTTACTAGCACTTGTATTTGAAAATTTGGACTGTGTTTCGTATGGGAAAACCCGTACGAGAGCGAGTGAGACGGAGCCTTTGTTTGGAACCAATTTTTTTCATGACGTCACACTAAACAGGTCTTTGCATCGAAACATTTGAAATTCTGGGGGATCGGCAAATTGAAAGCCCCTCAATGAGCGTCGATGGAATCAAGGGATTTTTGAGGACATTTTTGGCATTTTGTTGAAAAATAGGTGTTTAAAATCCAGAACACAGGGAGCCAGAGGGGTAAAATTCGCATTAATTGCTCTAAAAGGTGAGAGGGGCTGTCACGTGTCTTCCACCCCTGGACAGCTTCCTCGCTGCGGCTATGGAATTGACTCTGGAATAACTTATTTACCTATCCTAAAAAGTTTGTTGCGTGTACAAAATTTTTCACTGGAAGCTTCTTCAAATTTTGGAAACTATAGGTCCATATGGAACTTTGCTTTTCCAACACGAAAAATGATATCGACCGACGGCAACAGAAAAAAAAAAGAAATAATATGACAATGCGTTATAGTGAATAATGGCATTGTTTTAACTGTAAACTTTCGATACTTTTCAAGAAAATAAATGGGGAGAGGGGGAATTAAAATCCACAAACCTCTTAAACCTCCACACCTACTAATCTATACCCCTAGAATGCTTGATGTGTAAAGGGCACTTGAAATGGTTAGTTCTGTATATTAAAGCATTATTGTTTCATGAATTCGCAAGTGTTCCATTTATGCATATTACGTATCTACATCGTGACAATCGCAACAAGTGCTGACAGCACCTAAAACGGAAAAAAAGATAAAAAAAACTGTTTATTATTTAGAATCACGGCTTTTCCGAATATGACACTTTTTGACTTCAAAAGAACGCAACCTCATGTTTGATCCCTGAACAAGGTTTAAAAGGTGGAGGGATTTAGAAATATCTATTGTCTATAGTTTATGTGGGTAAAAAAGATCGAGCCTTATCAAATAATTTTCTCTTTTCAGCTTTCAATGGGTTTGTTGCAAACTTTTGCTACAGTGCTATAGAGTTTTGATTCTGATGTAAAATTGTCTGAAAATTAGATTGGCGGCATCAAATAGTCATAAAATCCACTAATAAACCCAAAAAACGCATTATAAAGAAAGCCAAAATTGCAGTCGTAAAGCCGAACAATCTGTGCACGCGCACGACGAACATCAGAGATAGGTGACCCATTCTCCCCTTTTTCGTTAAGGGGGGGGGGGAGAGAAAATATCTCTAAAGTCAAACTGTGATTTTAAAAATGTGCATGGTCAAGATGTTGTCTTTTGTGAAGGGGGCGGGGGGGGGGGGAGCAAAATATCAAGAACAGGGTGTTTCAAAACTTGAGTACCAAACTTATGGAGTGTATTTTTGGGGTCAACATACATATATATAAGACTTTATTTTCCTACATGAATATGTGCTGCAATTGTTTCTCTTCTGAGCTAGATCCCTCCAAAGTTTTGAAAACAAAAAACAAAAAACAAACACAAAAAAACAACGCCTTTGACTCATCTCCTTTTAGATACATCTGATCTAAATTTATTTTTTTCCTAATTTCTCACCAAACAAGCTCAATTGGACAGCACTTGTCACAAAAGAACCGAGTGACATTTTTGATAAAATTGAGTTATTGATTGATAGAGCTAGCAATACTGAATCTCGAAGCAACAAGTGCTTCTTCTAATAACAACTATTTCCCGTCAAAATTCTAGGTAAAAGTGAGCTGGTGAGCCTCATTGAAGTCATTGTCCATATGATGAAATTAAATGAGAACTTGGTTCCTTTTTCTTAAACCTTAATCCGAGTCACGTAAGGAACCAACTCCGACTTGGTTCCTTTCAGTGGCGGCTCGTGCGATTTGGCAACCATGCTTTTTTACCATTTAAACCTACGCAAAAGTATCGATATCTTGGGGGTGCATTGCACCTCCTGAAGATCGATTGTTTTACATAGGTTTAAATGGAGGGATTCCACTGTTGCCACATTGCACGAGCCGCCAGTGGTTCCTTTTATAGAATTGGGAACGGACTTAAGTCCGGATTAACGGATTTTAAAATAATCAACAGTGTAAACCAACTCTGCCGTTTGGTTTCTCTTAGAGTTTCGTTTTTCGTGATTATGCCAAAAAAAAGAAGAAAGGAACCAAGTCACTTTAAACGCTAAAAATTAAGTACCTTTCCTACATAGTAAATTCCACTTTTCCGGTGTTGAAATGCAAAAACACAAAACGGTAGTTGAATGAAATCAAAACGTAAGTAATTCCAAGTTTTTTGTTTAAATGCTAGCTCTTCAACTTTGGACTCAATTTTCTCGAGATCAGCTCCATGTTGAATGCTGTCTAATTATTATCATTGCTAGCAAAAGCATTAAAGCTGTTCAGACTTTAGTGGCACGCTTTTCCAACACCTGCGTGTTGGAATTTTCCCTGCTTGTTTTTTTTTTTTTTTTTTTTTTTTTTTTTTAGCAATGGTCAAATGGAAAAAGCTCTCTAATGAATCTAAGTAAGAGAGAACATGATTTTAAGTTCTTATTTTGAACCACAGACAGGAAAACTTAAAATTTTAAATTATTTTTGAATAAATTTTAGCTTTTATTTATTACTTATATAGATTACAGTTTTTGCCATTGGGAGGTTTTAATACTTCACATCACCAATTTTCTACATTTAAAAGTATTCTATACGCCGAATTGTTTCGGATTAATTATACAGTGATTTCAACAGCTAAATTTTGATACTTGGAAAGTTAAGGCCACTTTGTCCACCACTCATCACTTAAAAAGTTGGATTCAAATGAAAATATGGAGAAATTTATGAGTGCTCAAATTCCAAAAACAATGTGCTGCATTAATTGACGAAGGTTCTGTATTTAATCAGATAGAATAATTAAACTCATGCATAGAGATGTAAAAGAAAAGAGAAGAAAATGCTTTGAGTAGAGCCTTAATTTTTCTTAGACTAATCCAACAAAGACTTTCAAAAAAATCAAGCTCGTTTAAAATCATCTCATGGTGAGTTCAAGACTTGATATGGTGTATGTCATATTGTCAGAAATATTCCTTGCTCACATTTCAAAGTAAATTTAGAGGCACTGCCATTAGTTTATTTGCACACTTAGTGAGTATATCAGTATTAGACTACTGGGACGAAAAATGTTAGGTCCCGAGCGTAACTTACACACGGTCATGTGACGTGCGTAAGCTCTCTGATTCGTCGAGACCGCATGCGCACACTGCCGGGACCATACATTTTTGGTCCCTGTTGATTTTTCCTTCTCCTTCTCTCAGCCAATTGCTTGTACCAGTTCCCCACTGTTTGATATTTCCGCTAGGACCCCCCCCCCCCCCCCCAACTCCTCCCCAAGAAGTACTCTATAATGTGAAAATTCCTTTGCTTAGTTTGAAGCCCAAACCTAGGTGATGCCAATAGGTAATTACACAGGGTGTCCCAAAAGAACTGGGACTGATACTCTGACTTCAAAACTTAATTATCCTAGTTGCATTTGAAAGGTCAACTCATTTGCTTTCAATTGAGCTGAAGATGGGCAACTTTGGTCAAAAATTAACAAAGCTATGACAGTTTGAAAAGAAAAATAAATTTACTCTCTAACTATGGGTTTTTAACAAATATTTTTTCTTGGCGAAAAACATCATCAGTGTAATTTGCTGATGAGCATTACCAGTCTCATCTTGAGGTAGACGACGATAGTAATGTATATGGAGTATTTTCAGTGTAGAGACGTCGCACCATGAGAAAGAAGGTATCGGACAAATTAGTGGTTCGTTTTTCGCGGCAAGAAATTATCTGTGCAAAACTTGTAAGGGGTCGATTTTTCTATTTTTTTCAAACCGTCACAACCTTGTAAATTTTTGACCAAATATGCTCGTCTTGAGCTTAATTGGAAGCAAATTAACTGATTTGTCAAAAGTTACTACAATCACTATCTTGCTTAGTTTTGAAGTTAAAGTATCAGTCCCAATACTTTTGGGACACCCTTTGTCATGGTACGCAGCTGGTATGTGCTATTGATTTGCATACACTGGTCTATTGTCCACAGCTTTAACTTGAAAAAATGTTTCCCACACAAGTAATGAAAGCTCACTTTCTTAAAATCTGTCTCCATAGGAAAGCTTTAAAGATTGGAAGCTTCCACCGAGCAGTGAAGTATCTCAACTTAAAGTAGTTTTGCAGAAAAACAGCTTATGAAAAGCCAGGCTTGATCCACCGCACCAGTTGGTTTTCTGTGTAACATCCAATGGAACTCAAAAAAGATGATAATGAGGCAACTTATGACAAGAGTGCCTTTAAGAAAGCTCTGTTGATTCAATGATCTGAAAACATTTCCTTTTTAGACATTTTGAGAGGATACTAGTTATCTCAACATCAAAAATTGAAAAAGCACAAGACTTCTCTTCCAGATTAGCTAAAGTCAAGTTTTAGGTTCCCACTTATCCACTGCATCAAGGTACTTGGATAATGCTTCTAATCGTATTGTCAGTTTATCAATCTGAAAATGAGGAATTATCAAACACAGATTAGGAGATGCATGAAAAAATCATTTGTACTTAGAAAATATCATCGCTGCACAAAAAGAAAACCAGAGCATTATGACTTCTCATAGAATTGAAAATCTTAAACTTTAGTAGGCTCCTTTATCTACACATCTGTGGTCTACTTCCAAAGCTTCTTAACAAACTTGCAAAGAGAGAGAATAAATAAATCCTACATTGGTTTTCATAAAAAACCAAAAAAATTTCTTCCTCAGGGACATTGACATCACTTGGTCATTTTCCTAGGGGGGCAATCGGTCTCATCTCAATTTTAAAGTTAGCTATTCCTTTTTTTTCTTTTCTATCTACATAAACCCCAGTTTTTCGTCTTTTTCTATTTTCTGAAAAGGATCAGTCCTCCCCCCCCCCCACGTCGTGTCGTTACGCCCATACTCAAAGATGTAAAAGAAGAAAAGCTTCGGGCGCCAAACATTTTAGGAACATTGTGGTGGAATTTTAAAGATACACACAAATATTGATAGAGCATGTGGTGAATGCCTTATAACACTGAGAAAATGTTTGGACATGAACTCGGCTGCTCAGGCATACATCTAACACCCTCACTTTCCAGGAGAGAACACCTAGAAATTCCAGGTGGCTTAACCGAGAAGTCTGGTGTCACGCCTGAAAAATGATGATGTCGGCTATACCCCCAGAGCAGCCACTAACCTCCCCTAAACATTTTTTTCGGCAAAGATAACACTAGCTCCAAAAACGGAATGATAGGACTTTTACAGCAATATTTTAAAACTGCCTCGGATAGTGACAAATTCTCATTCAACTGATTTATGTACTTCAATTTTATCATTTCGAAAACGATCTGAATTTTAGTCATTCATTCATTACCGGCGAAAGTTAGTGCGTAAATTGTAAAGGACAGCCATTTTCCATCCATAGTAAAATAAATTGATATTTCTAGTTGTAAGTATGCGAGAAAATTAATTTTACTCAGTAGATTTATCATTGCTGTAACAATTCCAAATCAAAAATTTTACATAACTTAATTCCAATATGTACTGATTTTAATTTCAATACTGAACTCTTTGTCATTTCTTCTTTCTCTTGTTGTGATCTGTACCATTACTTGTTAACTTGCTATTTCTCATGTATATGAATTAATGACTTGTTACCATAGCCATTAGCCTACTTAAAGGGTGGCTCCTGTATGAATTTGAAATAAATTAGGTAAATAAATAAATGAAAAATATCAAATTACGAATTGATTAAAAGGTACGGTTACTTATGTTACGTACTAAAATAAAAGAATAGCTTATCTAGGTTTACAAGAAATGTGACCACCTTCTAGGGTGCCCAGTTTAATTATGTGACACAACGAAAAATGTTAAGGCGAGCAGTTCGAAGGAACTTTTGCAAGGTGACGCTTAGTAAGATGAAATGAAATACCTTCCGTTTATCTTGCTGCTTAAGACGTTCTGCTATTTTCTGATAAGCTGGCGTGGATAACTCCTGATTCCAATTAGTTATTAGTCGCTTTAGTTTTGCTTCTTCTAATACCAACCGCTTTCTATAATTCGTGAAGTTAAAATTTTCCTAGAAAAAAAAAAAAAAAAAGGATAGAGACAACTAATATAATATCATTTGACTCCAGAAGAATAACAAGGAGAAGAATACTCGGCTGTACTTTGACCTTGAGAGTTAGTCCGAAAACAAACTGAGAGACGATATTGAGCTCGGAAATGCTACTCACAAAAACTGAGAAAATGTCAAAGTTTTTAAAATTCACGCACTATTTGGATGAATTATGTATTGGAATAGCTCTCTCCAAAAAAACCAGTAACCAGTAATTTTCACAGCATCTATAGCACCTTGAGGTAGACTGGTTTGAACTTAGCATAACTAATGGAGGAAGTTAAATGCCATTTCACTGAGTAGATCTAAAACGAAGTTGAAACTATGGTCAAAAGGTATTAATATTGTGGGTCAAAGCAATGAATCTGATCACGACTCTTTTTCTCACCAAAGTTTAAACTTCATTTTAGAGTTTAAAAAAATGATTTTTTTAAGGAATTATCTTTTTGAGAACTGTTTCCTTTGTTCAAATTTATTGAAAACTTAGAGTTAGACAAGACTTAGACTTTAAACTAGTTTATTTTTGTTTTTTTAAAGGGTTAAAACTTGTTCGGAACTTGACCATGCATGGATTGACACTGATAGGAGAAAAATTGAATTGAACATTAAATACATTAAAACAAAACTTAGATTTGGTTTGCTTGTTTTTTAAAATTCTGATAGTTTAAACATTAGAAATCAGTTTGAGGATTATCTGTACACAAAGAGAAAAATAAAAATGAGCTTGGAAAGAAAAATATTGAGATTTGGAAAAATATTCATTTCATAGTTCGCAGAGCAATCAAGAGAGATCCACTTTAATAAATATCTGAGGGGAAACAGATAGTAAAGATCGCAACATCTTAAGCCCCCCCCCCTACTTTTCCATGGAGAAGGGCTCAAAACAAAAATCACATTTTTCAAGCCCCCCACTATTAAACCTACAGACCCCTGATCAACATACATCCTTAATGTTTTATGGAGCTGTTTTGCACAGATTTTCTACTGGTCTTGTCATGATTGTCTGACATCTCCACTTTTAAGGCGATCAAGATTTGCTTGAATGGACTGAAACACACAGCTGATGAAGTGATGAAAAATCGACTTTAAAAAATGAGAAGACTTTTGTACATACCAGGTTCATTAACTGATAGACGCATGTGTTTTCATCAATGAGATCCATAAAATAATGACTTGGAGGGGCTTCTTCGCTGATGGTAACTGATGAACATCTAGCAAGATCTTTGACAAGATCTTTGAGGGGTAAAATTTTATCTACGTTATTTGTTTTTATTACAAAATTGTCATCTTCTTCAGGAACCTTGTGATCTTTCTTCAGACGCCTAATACCTTTGATTATTTCTAGTAAATTTTTAAAATCTGCTTCTACAGTTAAATTGCTGTAGTTTTTGTAATGTTCTGGATTTGGAAAGGAAGCATCATGGACATGCTTCTTCACTAAGAGAAAATAAAACTCTTCCGTAAGAAAAGGCATAAAAGGTGCAAGGAGCCTCAGAAAAGTTTCCATACAGAAATGAAGAGTATGGCTCATTGATAAGGCATCAGCCTCACAAGAGCCATTTAATACAGGTTTACTAGCTTCCTGAAAAATAAAAGAGAAACATGGACATAAATTACACAAAATCTTCAGACAGTAAAGAAGATGCAATAAGAATAGAGCAAAGAATGAGAACAAACTTGCTAAAGACAGTTGATCTTTTGTTTCTAAGCAAACAGATTGGCTTGGAAGAGAAAAGGGAGGTCAGTAGCATTATAATGGGCCCCTCTCCTCCCTCATGGTTTGGCACTTTCCAATTTCGACTCACAGGGTTGACTTATTGGGGTGCTTTTTATAGAAGCAAAAAAAAAAAAAAACTAAGCGAGAGTGGGTTAAGAAAGTTTTTAATTCAAGAAAAAATGTCTACACAATTTGTTTGTTCCCACAATTTACCTAAATTGTGGGTGAACAATTTTTTTTTCTTTAACAAAATCTTGTATCACCAAATTTTCTTCCCATGATCACAGTAAAATAATCAAAGAAATTCAATTCTGTCAAAAAATTTCACAAAAAAATGTCTCTGTATATGATTTCAGCACTGTGAGTGAGACAGCCAGTACGTAGGGGTCACATGAGAGTGAGAGAGATAGTTTGGAATGCTCCGCTAACTTTTTCACTACATGACGTCATCACTAAAATCATCTATTACAAAAAATAAAACCACAACTTTCATTCAAGAGAGATATGGAAAAAAGGGAATGGCTTGATTAGAATGAAAATATTAATTCAATAAATCAATCAATTATTAGAGTAAAGTTTTGAGGGGGCTTGAACAGGAAGTTTGAATAAAAGATCGGCTACAAAATTTAAGAATAAGAATATTCCTAGACTATTTCAGATCTTCCAGGTTATTTCTCGACATTTTTCCCACACTTTTGAAACTCATTAATTTTATTTTTGAGCTTTGAGGGAAGAAATTTCCCGAAATTTATGCGGAAAACTTGCTATCAGAGAGAAAAGATTCCAAAATAAAACTTACAACAAAAATATCACAGAATTCCTCAAACAGAAAGAATAGAATGGCATGGGTTGCATGATGAAAATTATTATTACTCAATCCTTCATCAACTCTCTTCACAGTGTATGCAAGTCGACTCAAAATCCAAGTTTCGATGAAAGATGAGGAATTTTCAGGGTGAGAGTCAGGAGCAGGATACTTTTCATGCCATGTTTCAATAAATTTACAAACATTCAGGATTTTATTTGCAAAACGTTTGTTCTTGACACATTCCTTCCAATCAAAGCTGATGAATAAATCTGGAGGAAATACAGAGGGTTTTATGAAAGTAATTTGTTTACCTACGTAAAATAGAATTAAGCAAGAAACAGTCTGCATTGTTTCAATCCTACAGTAAATTTCATTGAAATTCGAAATTTTAGCCACAAAAGCTTCACCACAAAAGAATGATAGAAATAAAACTTTCATTTAAGATTGACATTTTCTTTATTCGCAGAAAACCAAAGTGAAGATCAGAACGTCCTACTAGGAAAATCAGTATGATCACGGAACAAAAGCAAAGTGTTGGTACTGATTGACAACTCCAGAGATCAAAACATTAGACAACTTGTCACCTAAGGACCAGCACAGGTGAATTCGTGATGGTAATTAATTCTATACTTTTTCCTTTCCTGCTTTCACGATGTTTAGCGATTCTTATTCAATCATAATTGGCAATTGAATTTTTGACTTTCAAATGTTGTGTTGATTTTTTTGGTTTAAATTTTGCAGTTTAGCTTTCAAGGAAATCCCTCCAGTGTATGACTCTTACTGCTTGTTTGTTGAGTTTTACTCAACAAAACCGTTTTACAGGTTGCGCTCGTGTGTCAAGCTGTGCTCCATAAACTCCGTTCACACTTCTGCATCTTTCTATCAGACGCCGCATAGTAATGATAAGTGTATACAGTGCTTTGGCACCTTATCAACAGTATTTTGAACTACTAGTGCATGTCTAGTTCACAGATTTATTGGTAGAGCGCAAAACGCACGCTACAACGCTGAATTTAAACCTGGTTTCCCTGATTTAACAAGCAGAGTCAGATAAGCTTGCAAAATGATTCGAGCAGGAAGAGTTAAGCTTGATGTCTCTAAAGTGTTTGTTGCAGGAAAGGACATGGCACGTTCCTTATGGCGCGTGGACCACGATAAAGATGTACATTTTTTTGCAGAAATAGAATGTAGAGACCATTCTGAGCAAAGAAGCTCCTATTAAAGTTTAAAAGTCCGATCAAAACTTTTTGTGAACTCGTTTTTCGGCATGCTGTCAGGGAGTGAGAGAGCTATCAGAACGGCCTCGTCTCTACCTACCAATCAACCGGCGACCCAACCTCAAGTCTCACGCCTCCTCTCTCCTCTCCTCTTGCCACTAAAACCGACCGATTCATAACTTCTTTTGCTGTCCTTCCTCTCGTCTTTTCACACTCTCTTACTCCCGTTTGACCCCTATCTTGTATCATCATCCTCGACTGAACGTAAATACTTTTGTGATGATCAATCAAATATACTAGCTTTCCGCTGTAATGTACTTTCTCATAGGAAATAATAGATTGATGAAGGCAAGAAAGAGATAGAAGAGAAAGAGAAGAACACACGATGAGGTGGGTTGTCGGTCGAATGGCAGGTATAGACGGACTGGACGACCCTTCAATAAGCTCCCTCACTCCGCTACAGTATGCACTAAAACGAGTTCAAAAAGTGCTCTGCTCCAACTTTCAAACATAAATGGCGGCTAAAATTAACATGGAAATGTATTGGGCCCGTAAGAACTTCCGCAAAGTACACTGCAAAAAAAAAGTACACCTTCATCGTGGTCCACGCGCCATGTCCTTTGTTCATTCCAGCTAGGTAAAGGTCCAGTCCATTTCTTTGAGTTTTTCTAAAAGGAGCTCAATGAGATAGTTAAAGTAATAAATCCAAGAAGAATAGAATACGAAACAGAAGAATAAACTTACTTCTAAAATCGTGAGAACTCAAAGTTAATCGCAGTGCGTCAGCTCCGCATTCCATCATACCTTCTGGAAATAAAAGTTTCTGGCCTTTTAAGGCTTTTTGGTACTCTTCTTTGGACAGGTAACCGGTCTCAAATGTTTTTTTCAGCTCTTCATTTAACTCTTCCAGAGACGCTCCGTTTATCACATGCAGAGGATCGATGACATTACCGCGCGTTTTTGACATTTTTCGACCATGAGGATCACCAATCATGCCATGTAACATTATTTTTTTAAAGGGAAATCTATTTGTGGCAAAAACACCTAGACTCAACATTCTGGCCACCCAAAAGCAAACAATGTCATTTCCAGTTTCCATTAAACTCAAAGGGTAAAATTGTTTCAAATCCTCTGTATCATTTGGCCAACCAAAAACAGAAAAAGGTAAAAGAGCTGAGGAAAACCATGTGTCAAGGACATCTTCATCTTGACGAATTTCTAGATTACTCAATTCAGTATCAGTCAAATTGAGTTTATTTTTGAATTTTAGTTTAGCATCTTCGACAGAGTGTGCTGCAACCCATGTGTCTTTGGCAAAGTATAATGGAAGTCTGTGTCCCCACCAAATTTGTCTCGAGATACACCAATCCCTGGAATGAAAAAGAAATAAAGACAGTTGGTTTTAAAAAAAAAAGAACTATCAAATTATTTCAAGTAAGATTTCAGTTTTACATTTAAATTTAGAAAGATAGAAACATTGTGAATTTCAAGTTTTAGAGAATAATTGAGGACTATGGTGAGAGAAGGGTTCTTTTGATAAAGTTTAGTTTATAGAAATAATCGGTGGAAGGTTCAGTTTTGTTTTCCTCTCAATTTAGTTCACAAATCTACTTCAAATATTTTTTCACAATTGATATGAGTTCTAAACTTTGGGAATCCAGCAACATATGTTTTTATTTTTGAACTATGTACACGGTAAAAATTAAAAAAAGATGATAGAAGTGCCCTACCCACAAAGAGCAAATTTGAGATTCTTTAAAGTGCAATAGTCTTTGAATTTTAAGGATGTTTGGAAGATAAATAAGAAGTTTAAAGTTTGCATACTATGTGATAAATTGGACCTAATTTATGTACTATTTGAAATGAAAATAAAGGCTTCTTTGACTATGATTCTATAAAGCCATCACTTGTTTACGAGTTAATGTACTTGCTTTTACAAAAATTCAATCATAACTGATTGCCAGTAAAAATATGTAGACAAAGTGACAGAATGAGTAAAAAAAGCATGGAGTATGCAAGACAAGTCGACCGGTTAAAACCCTTAAATAAACCATTCATTGTTTGAAAATTTGACAAATATTAATTTGGAGTATACTGCCTACCTTAAATCATCGCTGAACCAATTCAGGAGCATCTTTTTATAAGATGCTGGCTCCACATCAATTTCATTTTCACTTAAGGCAGAGGCAATTTTCTTGGCTGCATCACTTAAATTCACAAACCTTACGAAAAATTTTAGAACATTGTTAAAAAATAAAACGGAAAATACTTTCTAAATCTGATACATAGAACATTACCTTCAACAAAGGGCTGTTTAATTTTTCAGAAGACTTTGAATTAGTGGTCAAAAATCGAATGACATATTCAACTAGACAAACTAAAAGATTAACTAATAATATGGTTGGCACAGTATAAGTTGAATCCGGAACTAAGGGTTTGTTTATATCTGGAAAATAGAGAATGGTAACAACAGGCTGAGTGCCAAGCTATTGATTGCGAGTGTTGCTTTTGTTTTCATCAGTTGCGTTCAAGCAGAATACCCGTCATAAGATGAGAGTCAACTTGCCAAGTTGCAAAATTGTAAAGATCTACCTGGCTCTTTAGAGTTCAACTAATATTGCGCCAACTATAGGTACAGTCAGGGACAAAAAGAATGTAGGACGACTCCTGAAGGCAGGCACAATTTAAAGAATTTAATTTTTCCCCCTTTTTTTTAATGAATTTAAGCATTGCAGGTGGCCTATCTAAGCCAAAAGCTAAGGAGTTGTCTGACATTCTTTTCGTCCTCTGACTGTAGTAATCAATAATTACATTTTTTGGACTTTTTTAAAAAATGAACAACCGGTTCCTGGATAGTGAATATGGATTATTCAAATAGCAATTTTTGTTTGTTTCCACACAAAATAAACTAAATTCACTCAAAAAAGTACACTTTGACATCATGTGATTTTTACGCAATTCATGCGTCAGGAGGCAATCATCAAAACTGATTGAATTGATAATCCATTAGCAAATTTTGATTTTCAATGAATTCTTGGATTATTCACAGATTAAATCATTTTTCAGCAATGCAAACACTTCTCTTTTTCATAGTAGTCAACATTGTTTTTACCGCATACTTTGGTTTAATTGAAAAGAAAAAGACTAGGGTTGTTTCAGTTGTAAGGAATAAAATTTCAATTCAATGAAATTTATCTGTTTCAGTCTCCATCTGCGACAGAGTGCTCAAAACCTTAAATGGTTTGTCGGTACCGTGGACAACATTTCTTCAAAAACTCATTGAAAGTAGTTTTCTTAGTTTTTTTGTTTTTTAAAGTTAGAACACATAATATTGAAGCCAATATAAGGAACTCCTGAATAAAATGAAACCTTGGAGAGCCGGATGATTAATTTTTTTTAAATTTTTTCATCACTTTCTCACAAACTCTCACTCCCTCCCTCCCTTCATTGCTCCCTCTTCCTTTTCTTCTGAAGAAGCCAAGAAATTTTTTGTGAGGTATCCTTTTCAGAGGTTGAAAGGGTTGTGTTCAATTCTATGAGTACTTCTTTATCCACTAAACTCCTGCCTCTAGGGCTAAATAGTAACGAGCCAATACCACAGAATAATACAACCAGAACGGAAACTCTGTCGGATTTTTAAGCAAATTCGTTTCGCGTCCGCCATGTTGGGATATAGGATGTTTACATCTGGATTCGCGCACGAAAAAAAAAAAATATAGGACATGATCCGCACAATTTTCATTCTGAAATGCCAGTAGAATAAAAGTGAGGCCGGAAACTTAGATTTCTTTCCAGAATTTACAGAAATAAATTAGTTTCATCACAAATCACACTCGTCCGCCATGTTGGGATATAGGACCACAGCGTTGCCTATTGGTGCCTTTAAATTCCAAACTTGCTTCCATTGACTCTTATGGGAGTTTCCGTTCTGATTGTATTATTCTGTGCCAATACTTTTGACTGGCTTGAACCACCATTATGGTTTACCACAACCAGCTGGGGCTGTCCAATTTGATTGGTTTGGGGTTTCCTGGAAATTTAAAATATTGCTCAAAATGTGGACAACAAGCTACAAGGGGTGCTGTTGCTGACTGACATATAGCTGCTGTTAGAACTTTCGGTAGAAAACAACAAAAATATAATTACCATTGCGGTCTGAGTAAAAGTTCTACAACGTCACCAGATCGGCTGCAGCAGGGCACAGCCATTTTGTGAGGTTTGGAACCACGGAATAATCCTTTTTCCTCCAGAGCTTTGATAATTTCTGATCTTGCATCATAACGTTTTAAGCCCTTCAAAGATAGAATCATGATTTTTGAGACGGTAGAGTTTTTATCAACGTAGAAGGCACAAGAAAATACAGGTAATACAGTAGAGAGAGACAAACGCTAATACTGGCTAATATAAATAAACATGCACACAAAAAGGAAACAAAAATTGGAAAGGGGCTAAAAACAGAATTACAAACGCGAGATGTTTCGAAACGTCACAGGCTCACATCCTCAGACATAGAATAAAAACAAGGTGAAAATAAATTAGACGTAAGAGAAGCTTACAAGCAGTGACAAAATAAGTCAACTGAATAACATAGAAGGTCGTATAAACGTCTGCATTTAGAAAAAACGGTGATAGTTGACCCTCAACTTATCGGAGTCAGCAGGGGAGAGGACAATAGCGTCATTTGCGGGGGGCAGGGGGGGGACTGCCCCCCCAAGGGTCGGCCAAAAGTGAAAAAGTGATGACCTTTATTTTTTCAGGAGAAGAAAAAAGTTTCGAACTAAAACTTGGTGGTCATTAACGAGTTTTGTTGCAATTTAGGGCCGAAAATATAGGATATGCAGGGCTGTAGAGTGTAGAGTGTCTAAAATAATATTGATGAGCAAAAAGAAAAAAGGTCATCATATTTTGCCCCCCCCCCCCCAAGCCAAACCCGAAATGACGCCCCGGGGGGAGGAGCTTTTTGCAAGGGTTTCTACGTTTGTCAATAGTATTAGAAGCATACCACCAACTTGTTTCCTGAACTCACTTTAAATATTTCTAGACTCTACAGACAAATCCTATGTTTTGGAGATCAACATACACCCCCCTCCCCCAAGCATTAACTTGGGAATGCATATTTTTTGTGTCATGCTTATCTTACTTTACACATTTTTAACAAACATTTTGAGAAGTCCTGATTTAGACTCCCAGTTTTCCACGGTATTCTAAACGGATAGGAACCCTTTAAAGTCCGTGGGCAATTGAGTAATTATGAAGAAAGAATAAAAATAAACTTACTGAAAATGAACCACAACTTTCCATTAGGAGTCCTTTCTCATTGATTACTTGAATTGAGGGTAGTTTATGAGTTTTGGCAACTTGAAAATCTGAGTGACTATGCGCAGGAGTGATTTTTACAGCCCCTTGAACAATACATGATAAAGATATATGTGAGTAAGGGTTGCAGTAAAACAACGATTCAACAAAATACACAATTTCTATATAGATTGAATATGAATACTCCTCTCTAAATTGTTTAAAAGTAACGATAATTGTTACAGCCAAAATTGTCTCTCAAAAACTTACAAGAGAAGGGTTTAAATGCAACAATTTTTACAACAAACTAGAGAAGAAACTCTTGAAGGAGTCAAAGAATGAGGTTTGCATACCGGTTCCAAAATCAGAAATAACAGTTTCATCAAAGATCAAAGGTATTGAGTGATTTTGAAATGGATGATGTAACAAAGTTCCCTCCAAGCCTTGATACCGCTCATCTGAGGGATGGACAGCTACAGCAACATCACCAAGCATCGTTTCAATCCGAGTGGTCGAGACAACTATTTCTCCTTCTAAAAGAATAAAAAAAAAAGGATGAGTCCCTCCTTGTAAAAAGCCAGATTCATTTTTTAGTTGTCTGCCTCTCTATCAAATGATAGGGACATCAAATTTTGCCATCCTAATTTTAAGTAGATTGGAGTCGAGAACAAAATTTTCTCTTTACTCGCTTAATGGGGGATTTTGCATTGTGACAATACAATCAGCACCATTTTTTGCAGCTTTACACCTGTTTATCTCCAAAAATGATAACAAGGAAAAAATCAAACGCACCTTTGTTCTCAGCTTACAAAGTAAAATTTTATTTTCTTCATTATAAATACCAAAATTCATAACTATTCCCCATCCAGAATTCATTATTGCTAGGTATCTCTGGGATATTTTTTATTCAACAAAAGTTTTTGGCGTCTTTCTCTACTCTTTCTATTTGAGTCAAAGCTTCAGACAAAAAAAAAAAAAAAAAAAAAAAAAAAAAAAAAAAAAAAAAAATCAACAACATACCTTAAGATCAATTAATTGTTTAGATATGAGAAAATGATAAAAACCTTTATCAACAAATTTGTAGGCAAAATCATACAGAAGGCCAAAAGTGATTGGATTTTCATAGCCAGGCACAACGAAATTAGTTGGTTTTGATATTTCTTTGTGTTCAACTTCTATGTCTGAAATAGCAGACTGTAGAAAGCAGGACCAGTTGACAAGCATTTCTTCACGATATAGGGCTCCAGATTCAAAAAGTCTAATGACTGCTTCTTTGACTGCTAAGGACTGTTCCTATAGAAGAAAATAAAATATATAGAGTGGGAGTATACATACGCTGTGTTGCTGCAATTACTCAACAATTACATGGAAAAAGCAAAAAAATTAGACTTCTGAGCTCACAAAGTATTCAAATTGCTCTTGAGTTCTCATCCTAATTTTTGCCGACATATCTTACACCTTAAGATGAGACTTCTTCAACTGAATCCAGTAACGCCCCTTACTCCTGTACCGATTATTAACTCCAAAAGGTTTTGGAACTTTGTCAATTGAAGAAAACGCCTCAGAAGAAAATTCTCTGTTCTAGTCTTTTGCAATTTTTTCTATTCAGTGCAGAGCCATTTAACAAGATAAAGAGCCTCAGACAAAAAAGAACAAAGTTACTTCTTTTCTCAAAAACAAGTGGTAGTAGTAGTAGTAAAGTCCAGCCGCCCAAACACAGTGGTTCATTACCCTGGTATTTCACGAGAACTGAACTGTATAAAAAGAAGAAGGAGGAAAGAAAACCAAAGAATTCTCAAGCGAGGATCAACATAACTCAGGTAGATATCCTGTAAGTTTGAAGCTGAAATACTCAAAATAAAGCCAGAAATTATAAAAATCCGAAAATTCCCAAAAGCCTTAATGAGTGCAAGTGAGGCAGATAGACATACTATCACTTGCACTTACTTGCACTCACTAAGCTTATGGCAAAACGAATTTCATAAATTACAGCTTTAATTTCTAACCGATTTCGCTCGTTTTGGGCTCAAAAAATCCATTTAAAAAATTTGCCAATACTGACATAATTGGATATTGTGTTTTTTCTTTCGTTTTAATTTAAAATTCCAAAAACACGACTTCCCCCGCAAGCGACGAGAGCCGCTATCCATTGAATTGAAATCTGGAAAAGTTTCCCCTGGAATCACCGTAAAGGAGACTTGTTAAGTCACCATCACATGTGAAGAGTGAGCTTTCTCAAAAACAGCGAATAATATGAAAAAAAAAAAAAAAAAAAAAATCAGTCTGTTACTTCAAGAGAATGTTGTTAAAAAATTTGATCTGAAAAGGATAACTTAAAAGTTAAAATTAACACAACTATTTAAAAAACTCCAAAAAATGGCAATTATCAAACCATTCATTAAGGAAAATATGCCTAATTTCTGAGCATCACAGTTCTATAGTTACTCCAAGTAATCTTCCCGCAAGTTCCTCTGTAGATCTTTTATATCCAAGGTGATACAATGCTTTTTAAATCTTTATAGAAGATGTTGGGAGAAACATATCTGAAGCACGAGAGACTTCGAGGACGGATAGAGCACTGCTCAATTAAATAAAGAAAGAGATAAATTTTAAGTTTGGAGGGGATCTAGAAGAGATCCTGCCTCACCCAAACTAATCACTTCATACTAAGTTAGAAGAAAAATAATTTAACTATTGGTTGCCACAAGGGCTAACCAATTTTCAAAAGAAATACTCACATTTTTAGTTAAATAAAAGGACACACCTACCACCTCGTATGGCGAAACTCGAGTGAGGTTCTCTTCTTGCCCGCCAGTGATGCGAGATCAGGAACGCGTCGGTCGTCGCTGATTGGTTCTCGCGCTCACACCACCAGCCGGCTCTCTTCTCCACAGTTCCGCCAACCCGAGAAACCAAAGTTTCTCAGTGTTGGCAGGATCACAGAGAAGAAAAATATTTTATTTATTAATGGTTTAAATTACCATTTTACAAAGGGATCACATCTTGGGAACATTTATTTTAAAATTTTTGCTCTTGGGTTCAAAATTTGAACTATACTGCAGCTTTAATCAATTTATTTGGTTATTCAGTTTCTTTTTATTAATCAATTTTGATAGGTAGTTGACTTACTGCAACTTAATAATTGTTTTTGAGAAATTTAAATTATGTATTAATACAGGATAGGGAAGAGGAGAGACACGTAATTAAATAAATAAATAATAAATAAATAAATAAGTAGTAGTAGTAGTAGTGGTAGTTGTAGTAGTAAACAGGGTGGTTTGTTATGCTGATATAATTAAATAAATAAATAAGTTAATAAATAGATAGATAAATATATAAATAAGTACCTACATAAAAGAGTGAATAGATAAGTAAATATGTAAATAGATAAATAGCATGAAAAAATGCCAATTAAATTCTTACCTTGTCCATGGTAAAAGTCTCTCTTGACCAATCTAAGGATGCCCCTAGTTTTTTCAGCTGATTTCGGATAACACCAATTTTATCTTCTTTCCATGACATGACTTCCTTCATGAACTCTTCTCTGCCCAGATCGTGTCGGGATACATTCCTTTCATTCTTCAATTTCTTCTCGACAACTACTTGTGTTGCAATACCAGCGTGATCGAAACCTGGAACCCAAACCACCGAGTGTCCCTGCATCCTCTTCCTGTTCAAGAAAAAACAGAGGTAACAGCTATTGAATTGTAATTCGAAGCATGTCTCAGCTCACAGTCAGACTTCATGCAAATTAAATCTAATGAAAGGTGTTAAATAACACTCAAAGCTTTTGTCTAACTACTGTCTTGCATCTGAAACTTATTGAGGAGGATTTTGAAAATAATTTGATGACATCATCTGAAACCAAAAAATGAACATATCCCCCCCCCCCCCCCCTATTTCATTGCATTAAAAACGTTTATTGAGTTTAGGAGAGGATTTCTGACTTTTTAGCGCTGCCATCATTATTTTTGGAGGTTTTTACACCAGCGTCGACTATTAAATCGCTTATAGTAAAAGTGTGCAACAGCCCTATTGAGAACTTAAATTTTTGCCGGTTATTTATATCGGAATGGAGCTGTTGCAAACTATTGCTACAGGCTTATTAATAGATGATTACGAGGTAAAACCCTGTATAAATAACGATTAGCGCACTAAAAAATCACAAAATCCACTCCCAAACTCATAAAATGCTTTCAAGCGCGAGACCGTAATGGCGGCCGTTGCCGCCGATTACATTGGGTTTCCCTATCTTCAATCCGCTCCATCTACACGAGGTGTTCTCGCAACACCACACAAGAAGAAGAGGAAACATACGATTGCCATAATATTTGGGCGGCAACGGCTGCCATTACGGTCGCGCATCTGAAAGCATTTTTTGGGGTTGGGAGTGAATTTCGTGATTTTTTTGCGCTAATTGTTATTTTAACAGGGTTTTACCCCATTATCAACTGTTAGTAAGCCTGTAGCAAAAGTTTGCAACAGCTCCATTGTTCTGAATAGGTGGGGCACATTGTTTTGATAAAATTGATAAGTTAAATTGTAATACTTACACACCACGGAATTGAGGAACAAACTTATCCACTTTTTAAGCTGCCTTTTTTACAAAGGAACTCCACAATAAGTGCAATTAATCATTTATGAAGAGTTGATTTCTTTCTCATAATTATAGAAATAAAACTGTTCAGGAGCCTATCGGTTATTGAGAAAAAGTCAGAACTAAATCAGTTAAAATAAGTGCCTTTGTGCAGGGTCGGACTGGCCAGGGCCGCTAGGCCGCGATCGCGGCCTAAAGTTTCGCTTTTTGAGGCCCAAGGGGGCCCCGCAAGGGCCTTCGATGGGGCCCCCGAATGGATAAAATGGAAAAATTTAGGAATGAAAAAAAGAATAATGTATCAAAGAAGACAGTAAATAGATTACTCTAAAGGAAAACCATTGTAAGCTAATTAAGATTGCTTAATATAAGGACTGAAAATGCATCGAGACTGGCCAAGTCCACTCTAGTCCAAGATGTGGACCGACATTTGGAAAATCTGGGGCCCCCGAACGTTTAAAAAAGAAGCCTTGGAATGGATTAAAACGGACCCCAATTGGGTGAAAAACGGGGCCCCCGGTCGGGTCAAAATGGGGCCCCCAAACGGTTTAAAATGGGGCCCCGAACTGTCAAAACGGGGCCCCTTAGTCCCCCAAAAAGTATCGAAAGAATAAACTGGGTAGAAAATAATAAATACTGGCAAGAAAAACGAAAAATTGACAATTCGTGTAATTGCAAGCGAGAGGCGAGTCTTAGGAGTCTACCATTATGTCTAATATTTTTTAAAAACAAGTTTTCCTCTTTTCCTTCTTTTCAAAATCAAAACTTGCTAAAATGTTATCTCTATCTCATAAATAATTACTCGGTTCTCTCAAAAATTTAATGAAACCCTAAAAAACTCATTAAAATTGGGTTTTTAGGACGTAAAATTTTCAAAATTTTCCCGGGGGAGGGCCCCCAGACCTCCCGGTAAGTGAGACACGTGAAAACAGATGGCGTCACTATACCCCCCCCCCCCCAAGAGTGAATATCTAACTCCACCACCGAAGATAATAAGTTACTTTATCCTGGACTAGAAGCCGCAGCCAATCATATGCTCTAGCTGATATTTGGGTGGGTTTAAAAAGGACCAAGAGAAGCCCACTGCGATCTGGATCCTTTAATAAATCTACGAAATAACTAAAAAATAAGAAACAGAGAACTTTAATTATCAGTTGAAAAATAGCGTGAAAACTGCTTCGTTTTAAGTTAATTTTTAAAAAATTGTCTGAGGGGGGGCCCAAAATGGAGGGAGGGGCCCCCAAATTGACCGAGCGGCCCAACATTTAGAGAGCCAGTCCGACCCTGCCTTTGTGAGCGTGATTCGACTGATTCGTGCAGGCCTAAAACGCCGAACGCGACGCATTCGTTTAGCCGCCAAGAATTTTAAACGGATCTCTGATAGCGCCATCTATATACCCTTTCATTGCAACCGAAGATTATGGAAGATTACGTCGCCATTGTACGCCGTACAGTGTTTCCCCTCTTATAAAAAATGGGAAAAAGCCTCATCGGACGTAGACAAAGACAGATGACAGATGTAGCTTTATTAGATTTTTGAACAAAACTGCTCAAAAATGAAAACGAAAGGCCTTATTACTAATACCAAAAAATTACCTGGTGCACCTGTCGCCGACCCTCTGGAACGTCAGGGGAATCCCCCCCCCCTTTGCCCGTTCGGTAAAAAGGGTTTTTTCCGCCTGGGAAACACTGTGCGCCGGTACGCGTTGTGTTTACAGTTGAGGTTATGTTCATTCCATGTGTTCGGTGCGGTCTGATAATGATTACAGAACGTAAATAATATCTTCGGAGTTTGCTACTCGTGTAAAAAGAGGCCAATTAATCAGTGCGAAAATATGCGTTAGTTGTCAAAATTGGAGAGTGCTCCTTTTCGTTCGATCTAGTACAATGTCACTGTGAATTGTACACTCCTATATGTGGTAGGATTTGAGCCTTTACAACTGTAATCATGACAACAGTCATGGTGTGGTCTCGGTTATTGAGGAAGAACAATATTAAGTGTTTGAACTATTCATCAGTTACTTACAAGCACCTGTCTACTGCTTCTCGGCAGACTTTCCAACATAAATTATTGAAACTTTCATACGTGTGTAAAAGAACATTAATTTACGAGCCTGATAAGAAAGGACAAGATTTTGAGTATAAACGTAAACTCAAGGCAAAGAACCTTATTGACAAAAATTTTTACGTGCGCGGATTTCAATTGCTAAAAGAGGAAGTCAAGTTGTGGTCCGAAGAAGTGAAGGAACATTTCCGGAACGACCCAGTTTGGGAATACAGACACGGAGAAATAGACAAACTATGGAGATTCCGCAACGATGAGGATTATGATAAATGGATCGTTACGACTGATCGGGACTTGAATGTTGGCAAGAGTGTTGCATCTTTAACTAAAACTCCTCAGGGTTATGCAATGTTTTCTGGTAACATATGCACAGATGTACCGGAGGATGGTAAAATAAAGCGAACCGGATTTGCTAATTTTGGTTGTACTCCGGCTAAGAAATCTTTTCAAAGAGACTCCGTCTGGGAATGGGGAAATTATTCACATTTAGTTATAAGATGCAGAGGAGATGGAAGGGCTTATATGATAAATTTGCACATACACTCTACAGTAGATGTACTATGGTTTGACACTTTCCATTTTATTTTGTTTACTCGTGGTGGTCCTTATTGGCAAGAGTCTAAAATACCATTTTCTAAGTTTTTCTTGGCCAGTAAAGGACGAATTCAAGATGTTCAAGGTCCACCTGATCTTGATAACATCAAAAAACTAAGTTTTACAATAGGTGAAGGAACTATAGGAGGACCATTTAGTTTAGAAATTGATTACATTGGATTAGTAAATGATATGACTCATGATGAGCAAACAGCTTATGAACAGTATAAAGTGCCGTATGGATTAATTGCTCACTAAGCTGGTTTATATGAAATAAATTTCCAGTAGGTAAAATAAAATTTTACACCTCAAACTTTTGTTTTAATGAAATTCTCGTTTGTTATGATGTTATGTACAGTTTAAATAAATTTGTAAATTTACCATCTCTTTGCTATTGACTTCGCTTATCTCTCTCAGTGATCCTTCATTCTATCATGCACAGGGGCGGAACCAGGAAAGTTTAAAGGGAGGGGATGTTTGTAATGTGAGTGGGGGTCCACCCTTCCCCAGCAAATTTTGAAAATTTAAGCTTCTCTAAAGCCAATGTGAGGCATCTTTAACCGTTTACTCCTCATTTATATACTACCTCATTTCAATTTTTGTTGGTAAAAGTGGAAGATCCCCCCCACCTGCTATTGTTTCCCCATCCCCATGCCTGGATTTAGGCATGGGCAACGTGGGCAGCTGCCCATGGCGGCAATTTTTTAGGAGTGGCAAATTTTTGGATGCAAATAAAAAAGGAAAAAAGAGAAAAAGCGGGACAAGAGGAAGGAAAAAAGGGTGGAAATGAGAGGATTAGAGAAGTGGCAAATAAAAATCAAGACACGAGGTTTGCGGCAGCCAACGCAACGTGACGGCGCCAAACGGCGACTTGAAGACGCTTGTGGATTGGAAGAAGGCTCGACGGAAAATCTATTTCATCATCAGTGCTCGGTTTTCGGGGGAGAGGAGAATCAAAATTTGAATTTTTACTCTTTTTTTAGTGTTCAAACAGTTAGGCGTTAATCACACGGAACAAAAAATTACTACTTAAATGATGCATGTTTACTAACTCATAAAATCTACTCGGCTTTTACAAAATCTATTAAATATTCTGCTTTCCTTATTAAGACTTGATTAAAGAATTTTTTGTCTACTTCCTGAGCAAGTAGGGGTTTGCGTTTTCTCACTCAATGCATTTTCAATAGGGACAGAACATATAGAAAGCCTGTGTAGTGTGCACTGTGGGATAAAAATAATGGGGCTGTTGCATACTTTTGCTGTAAGCGATTTAAGGGTTGATTTATTTGTAAAAACCTCTAAAATAATGATGGTAGCATTAAAAATTTATGAAAGCCACTCCTACACTCATAAAATGCTTTTAAATGCATGACCGCAATGGCAGCGTTGGACAATAATCATGGGAGATTCCCATCTAATAAAACTGTCACTCCATCAAGAAGTGGCCAATAAGAGACGACTTTCCTTCAGCACCTTTGTTACCAGATGTCACGGTACCATTATTCGGCTGTTAATCAATCCTCTTGTGAACAGTTACTCTGTGAATTTACCTTCCCAGCACAGAAAGAGTGACAAAATTAAGATGGGAATCTCCCATTATTAGTGCCCAACACCACTATTATGATTGCGCGTTTAAAAGCATTTTATGAGTTTAGGAGTTGATTCCGTAAGTTTTTAGCTCTATCATTGTTTTTTATAACTAGATTTTCACATTTGATTCGACCCTTAAATCGCAAGTAGCAAAAGTGTGCAACCCCCATTCTGATCTAAATTAATAATTACTTTAAAAATTGGGAGTATAGGAAGGAGTATGTGAATCATGGGGAATGAAAGAGGAATAGGGGTTTGTATTGTTTGGGAATGATGAGAGAAGCACTAACAACGGAAGGTTGCGATGGGGCCCCCTCCGTTGAGGCTGAAATTTTGCAGAAAGGTTGCATAACCGGCTTAGGCTCCTAACTAACGTACTCACGCCCTTTTTTCCCCAATAGACCTTTTTAAGCGATTCATAATCGCAGCACCATGTATACCGCCAAATTCGGCCACATTTCTTAACTGTCTCGTTGGCGCAGTGCGTTAAGATGCGATGTTTGGATCTTGACATACCCGATTCGAGTTCGGCCTCGGGCGCTTGATTTTTACTCACTGCCGCACTTCATTTTAATGGGTGGGGACTACGTATCTTCTTCCTCCCACGCTTTCCTTTAACCATGGTGCGTCTTTTGAACCTGCATTTTTTACTGTAAGATGTAAAATTGGCCTATTTATTTCATTAAAAAAAAAATATCACTTGTATCAATAATTTGATCCGTACCTATTTAAAAGACGAATAAAATACCTCATGAGGATTGAAACATAATACTGACGCAAACAACTGAAAGTGATGATTCTTCTTCTTCGACTAAGTTTTCAAATGATAGAGTAGAGATTGATGCACTAAACAACAATCAAGATGTCATCCCGTTTGAAACAAAGTGAAAAATCAAAGAAGAATCCTCGTAAGGTATTTTATTTGTCTTTTAAATGGGTAGGATCAAATTATTGATACGAGTGATTTTTTTTCTTTCTAAATAAAATAAATAGGCCAATTTTACATCTTACAGCAAAAAATTCAGGTTGTAAAGACGTACTATATTTATAAGATATTCAAGAGAGGAAGTAGATACGTCGTCTGCACCCAAGGTACTTATATTTAACAGGTATGCTCGACTTGCTTCCCGCGTCATCTTCAGTGGCACGCAGTTCAAAAAGCATTCCAAGATGGCCGACAAAAAAAGAAAACATTGTATACTCTGTCCAGAAAACATCGGGCTGTTTTCTGCTTTTCTAGAGAGGGAAGCCCTAAGTTTTCTGGAAAGAGTATACAATGTTTTCTTCTTTTGTCGGCCATCTTGGAATGCTTTTTGAACTGCGCACCACTGAAGATGATGCGGGAAGCGAGTCGAGCATACCTGTTAAATATAAGTACCTTGGTCTGCACCGATTGAAATGAAGTGCGGCAGTGTGTAAAAATCAAGCGACCTAGGTCGAACTCGAACAGGGTATGTCAAGATCCAAACATCTAACCTTAGCGCACTGCGCCAACAAGACAGTAGAGAAAAGTGGCCGAGTTTTTCGGTATATATGGTGAAGTGATTTTGCAACTCTTATAAAGGCCTACCTATTAGCAAAAAAGGGCGAAAGTGCATTAGTAAGGAGCCTAAGCCCTACCTTTCTGCAAAAGTTCAGCGCAATCGGTGGTTGGGGCCCCACCGCGACCTTCCCTTGTTAGTGGATTTATAAGAGGAAATTTAATATTTTGGAATAATGATAGGGGATTGCATTAAAACTGTTCCCTAGGGGCTCTCTCTCAACAATAATTGTTTGATACAAGGTCAACAAAGGTCTTGAGATTGTAGTTCCTATAGTTTTGGGCTACTTTGCATAGAAAATTTCTAATTTCAGAAAACCTCGCTGAGCTCTCTTTTTGTTGCATTCTTTGCTCTTGATGAAAGTTTAGGTTCTTGCATCCCTTCAAGAAGATAATAAGTAGATACATATGTACTTTTTTTTTACTTTTCAAAAAAAAAAAAGAAGAATAAAGGGGATGCTTAGGGTGAGTTGGAAAAATTGAAATTTCTAGGGAAATGACTCACAATGAAAAAAAAGTTGTAAGGGCGAGGCCTACAGATGATCCCTGAAACATTTTGGCCCTCTTTGACCACCCTAGACCCTCCCATCATGGCACCATGGTTTCACATTTAATAGGAGTACAGTGAAATTTCAAATGAGTTGCAAGATGAAAAGAGCCTCCTGTCCTCAAAAATTGCCACTACTGGCCCAGTACACACAAACATTTTCCTGAATTTTTGAAAAAAATCATATAAATTCATGGAAATCACTGTTTAAAGGATGAACGACTGCAGATTCATAAAAAATTACCAAGTTTTCATCCAGACCAGGCCAAAAGTTGCGATTTTTTAGTAGGGGAGGCAATTTTGAACTTCTCGTAATACAATTGAAATTTAATTTTATTTATGATGAGTGTGAAACTACAGTATCCTGGCAAGAGGATCTACGCTGGTCGGAGGGGACACACTTTTTTTAAGGATCATATTCGGCCTTTTGTACAACTTTTTTACATAGTGATCCATTTCTTCTTGGAATATTGATTTTTCTGACCTTCCTCAGTGATACTGTAAATATTAGTAAGAGAAAAACTCACCAACGACAAAGTACATCTTGCAAAGTCACCGTTAGTGCATGACCTAGATGCAAAGTGCCTGTCACATTAGGAGGTGGTAAAATAATGGAAAATACTTCACGGTTGACATTATTCAGCTTGGGTTTGAATGAGCCGTTCTTCATCCAGGCATCATAGCGACCTTTCTCCTCTATTTTCTGTGGCGAGTAAGTGGCAGGAAATTCACTATATTGTCGGACTGGAAAAAAAAAAATGTTGTCAAAGTAACGAAAGATATCACAAAGATATTTTTGAGAGATTTGAGAAACCAAAACAAATATTTCATGATTCCAGATAAAAGAATACTGTTTCACACCTCTTTAGGTGACTGAGCTTGAGGCTATAGAGTATCCCCACATTTTTTAAGAACGAATCATTGCACGATTCCCCTCCAACAGATTTTATTGCATGATGATCCCTTGCCAGCAGATAGGGGATTGTGAATCATTACACCCTAATATATTTGAAGGGTAAAATCACAGGATTGCATCAACACCTGACAGGATAAGTATCACGAGCGCCAATTTCTCATCTTTATAGGAGATCCTAAAAACTGATTTATAGTGGTTGTGCGTAACGTTTGGACTTGAAACTTGGTCGAGCTGGTTTCAGAAATGGCGACAGTGCTCAACCTATAGTCTTTTGCTTTTCAATTTTTACTCTTTTAAATCGAACAAAATTTGCCTGAGACTTCGACATCTTGATATTGAAGCAGAGTCTTAAAGAAAAGCCAAGACTCTCTGATGCATTTCAATCAATTGTATCATGCAGTAAGAGAAATAATGTTGAAACAAGTTCATAGATTATCGATTGAGCTCCACCTCCACTTCTGAAACCAGCTTCATGTGAGCCTAAAATACAGTCAGCTTTGATATTTTATTTAAAAAAAAAAAAAAAAAAAAAAAAAAAAAAAAAAAAACAAATAACGGGACAGTTTGTCTCTTGTATTTCTGATACTTAGCCATGGCACTTCCGATACATTGTTTTCCTGTGTGATAACATAGGGAAGAAATTGATGGAGCATCATACCAACTTTCAAGCAATTATCCAATAAAATTATTTTTTTCAATGTAATGCATCCCTATTAAAGGTGCATCTGGACTGCAAGAATCAGTGCTTAGCTCACTTTCATAAAAAATGTTACTTGTGATAATGTTCTCGCCAATTCTCAATACAAGTACAGCAGGATTAGTAACAGAGTTAATCCCATTGCATCCAAATTGTTGCCCATGCGAACTATTTTATTTATTTACGTCAATCCTAAAGACCACTGTAAATTGAGTACAGGGAGCAAGTTTTGAAATGAACCAAAGAAGTAGCAGTTCTGAATTGGTACGAACGTGATAGATGCATGCTTTTTACTTACAAAACAATTTATCACACACACCCTGAATTTAAAGGCAAATTTCAGTCTGTGACAGAGTTCGGTCATTTTGTTGTTGTACTTACAATCAAATGGGTACCATCTTCGGTTGCAAATTTTGTAACCAAAGAATGGTTTTCCAAACCTACCTCGTGAGATAGGTTTTGAATTTCTGACCCACTTACAACCATCCAGTTTCTTTCAGGGAATGTCACTTTGGCATAATTTGGCATTAAAAACAAAGAAAAAATGAAACATCTCACCAGGATTATTTTTCCTTGAGGAAGTGAGTGAGCACCAGCAAGTTTTTCGAGGATTTTCTGAGTCATTAATGAAAAAAAATTATTGAGAATTACAGCTTAATTATATACTAATGGAAGGGAATTTTGATAAAACGTTACCTAGCGAGTGAGAGTAGGTAAATCCATCAGCCTCACTCGCACGCCTTGGGGCTTATGGGAGTTTTCTTATTCCCAGTATCCTAGCTTTATTTTTATGTTTTTCAGCTTAGAAATTTTAGGTATTCTTCCAAAAGTTTGCTTGCAAGTGCCAACAGGCAACAAGTCCGCAAAATGTGTATTATTCACAAATATCCATAAATTTTAACCAAAACGTGTTGACATTTTGAGCAGCCTGGCATGGTGCTAACATTGGGACCTAATAGACCCTGGAATCAACTCGGCCGCGTCGTTGCGTTCCGACGCAAAGGTTTTGCGTAGCATTGGGAACGATCCCATTTGATCGCGTGCATTTCAACTTCGTAGCGTTGCGTAGTTTTGCGTCTCATTGGAAACCAGGCTTTAAATAACACTGAAGTTGCCTTGGAAATATAACTGACAATGTAGCATATAATACAGTCACCAAGTGACCGAACCTGTAACCAAAGCCGGTCACTAAATAAGATTTGATCATGCTCTGATGTTTGGAATAGACTTGTGACCCATCTTATTCTGGTTTGTCCGTAGTAATGTAAACAACTATAAGGAAATACAAGCTGCAAAACAAAGCAAAACTGCGCTGATTTTGAGACACTTCCCAATTCTTGCAATCAACTTAAGTACTTCTGTAGAACTAATTGAGGGAGAAAACTACTTAAGGTGAATCCTCAGCGACCTGTAGTAAGACTTAAATACCCTAGATCACGCTACTGTTGCGCACTCTCTGAACCATAGGTTTGCTGCCTTTGACTGTTATTTGCAGAAGCTGGAGTAAATTTTTCAAAAATGTTTGAACGTCGCATTCACGATCAAATCCTAAGGAGCATTTTGACACCATTCCGAGCTTTTAACGACCAATTTTTTGCAAACAAAGTATTGGAAACAGTGAGTTTAAGACGGTTGATAGTCTTCGCACAGAACCTTCAAACTCTCAACTTTATGCCACTACTTTCGACCCAAAAAATTGGTTACAGAGAGCTCGGAATGGTGTCAGAATGTTTCTTTGGATATGATCTTGAACGCAACGTTTCAACATGTTTGAAAAATTGACTCTAGCCCCTGCAGGTGACATCAAAGGCGGCAAACCTTTGGTTTCAGAGACACCGCGACAGTAGCGCGATCTAGCAGATTTGAATTTCACTACTGATTGCTAAGGATTCACCATAAGTAGTCTTCATAAAATTAATTTTTTCTAAACGAGATGCTACGAACCAAAGGCAGTCAACAACCTAATTCCACTACTTTAAACAACACGAGATGAGATAGCAGGAGTCCATTAATTCCATTGGTTTTTCCATACTCAACTATGTAAATAAGATTTGGAGTTTGTCAAGTCGTGCGTTTAGACTTAGATTGAACCAATGGGATTAATCGATTCCCGCTGCCTCACCTTGTGCTGTCCGAAAAAGCAGAATCAGCCTGCTGGCCTTGTCCTACGTTTCAATATGGTGGAGGCGATGTATCCTCACAATTTATATGATACAATGTCCCGAGATGCCAAATCACGACAATCGGAAAACAATTAACAAATCAAGGAAATAACAAAGTATATAGATACAGTAATAACTTCCTCACCAAAACTTGAATTAAATATCCTTTGACGGTGGTACATAGAAGCATAATTTAAGATTTTAGAGGACTCTACTGATCTCGAAACAAAAACTACTTGCCACAGAGACATGGTCATGGATACAACTTGTAGGAAACATTAAAAAATTGACAGACAATTTTATTGTTGGCAAAGAGAACTGAAGGGATCCTGCTTCAACGTTAGAGGTGAATGAAGAAAGTAATCCGGAAGACTCATGACTGTAAGGTTGAATTTCTTTTCAATGAACGGTGAGAAATAGAAAAAGGTCTCTAAAATCCATAAAATCAACAATTACACATCCTAACCTCCTAACCTAACTCTGGTCACGCTGTCTGACCGAAATCTCAACAATGATCATTTTTAGCAATCAAAACAAAACTTCAACGAATCTTGTTTTTGTTGTGCCTTGTGAATTGTGATTATTTTCATAATCAAAAATTGATCAAAATTCAATTTTTCAATTATTTCATTTATCACGGCCGAGTGGCTTGTGGCATTTAATATTTATTAATAATTTTTTCCCAGAATAAGTGAACCACCTAGGAAAGAAACTCGGTTTATGGTGACAACTTTCTCTGCTCATAAAGCCGATTTAATTTTCAATTTACAACAAGACATTTAATTGCAGATTTATCCTCAAAAGTCTTGTAAGTAACTTGTAATCTTTAATTTTGCTGTTTTCTGGTGTATGGTAACATAAATACATTTAGTAAGTATCTTGATCTTCTGCACCTTAAGGCCCTATTCCACCTGAGACTTTTGTCGCCGGATCTATCGTCAAGAAGCTGAAAACTCCCTTCCACCTAGGCGACTTGACGCGCGTCTCCGATGCAAACGGTGCCTCTCACCACTTATTTGTTTACCGAAATCGTCGGTCATTTTTCACGTGGTCTTCGTTATTATTAACAATAATAACAAGAACCTCGGATGATGGTTTGTCTTGGTTGTTTTCAGCCGAATTAAAGATGACACAGGGATATTGATGAAACTCGGGAGCTCAACGTTGCACTAGAAGCCAAAAAAGTAGGATTCGATCCTACTTCTAGCGACTTGACGCTAGATCCCGGATCTTCGCTCCTCCACCTGATCTTCCTGACGCTGACGCTAGATCCGGCGACTAAAGTCTCAGGTGGAATAGGGCCTTTAGCATGTTTTATTTCACCGGAATATTCACTGGTTGTTCATTTTATTCAGGTAAATTGAACCATGTTGACTTTGAGCTATTTCGGTTTCTTGAGAACCCAGGTTTACTGGAACTGACTGAACCAGAGAAAATACTCTGGACTGAACCACACTAAAAAGAAGTGTTTTGACTGCAACCTAGGTCTATTTATATCAGGTCTGGTCGGTTGCTTTCTGCCCTCCGATGGTTGTTCATTGGTTCGATGGTTTGGAAACTCAAAAGCACCTAATACCCAATCTCAATCTCAGAACTCACAATCAGAACAGCACGTTTTGAATTCTTTTACATTAGAGACATGCTGCCTGCGTCGCCACATTTCACTCATTTAAAATCAACCAGAGCAGGGCCATTTTGAGTTTTGTTCTGGCAAGTAGGGGTGCCTGCTTTCGGACTGCATCTACACGCATCGTAGAGTGGTTGATTAGCAAGGAGTTTTGACTCATTCCTAATCAACCGCTCACCGATGCGCTATGATGCAGTTCGGAAGCAGGCACTGCTACTTTTCAGAACCCCATACTCAAAATGGTCCTGCTCAGGGGTGCAAAATGTGCCCGATCTAGCGATCCGCGGATCGCGTGAAAGTGAGGAAATTTCTGGGAAAGTGAGGAAATTTGTTCAATTTTTTTTTTTTTTTTTTTAGCAATAAGGATTTTCCAGGAAAATAGTGTAAAAATTGGGAAAATATCGGTCATTTTGCGAACATATGGTGTTAAGAATGTTTTAATGTTGAAACAAGCAAAAAAAATCATCACTTTCAAATTTTAGTGAGGAAATTTTTTAAAATCCTGTGAGGAAATAAGTCAAGGATCGCGTGAAACTTCCAAAGTTTTGGAACATTTTGCACCCCTGGTCCTGCTCTAATCACCTTTTGATAAGAAAAAATACATTAAACGTTTTCCTCACAATCTTATTTACAAGTTGAAAGCGCTAAAATAGTCTAATACGACTGTTTAACAGCATCTTGCTTGTTGTTCAGGCAATGCGCACTTCACGGGATAGCCGAGTTTTAGCTATGAAATCGGGAAACGGCGTTCCCTAATATTGGGTTTCGAGATTTGGTGCTACCGGCCAGACTTGGTATGTATGGACCTTGACTGCAACTAACGTGAGTACTTCATTCTGTTCTTTCGCTAGGAAGTTGCCTCCTGCAATTTTTTCTTACATCAAATTTGATCCTTTATTTGCAGAGCTAGATTCAGGTGAGTTGGCTGATGACAGTTTGCATTATTTGTGCGCGGTGAATGGGTTCTCGACTTCTGCGCATCATAATGAACGTCTCCATCTTTCAAAAGTATTCTAACTCCAATCAGGTGACATCTGTTTTTTAGCCAACTCATCTGAAGCGATCTCTACCAATCAACTCACACTCTTTTTCTTCTTTGATCTCACAGACTCTTTAGCCGTAAGTACCAGAGCAGGACCATTTCGAGTATCAGGCTCTGACAAGAAGTGGTGCTTTCTTCCGAACTGTATTGAAGCGAAGCGGATAGCGGTTGATCAGCAACGAGTTGAAACTCTGAGCTAACCAACTGCTCACCGATGCGTGTTGATGCAGTTCAGAAGCAGGCACTGCTACTTGTCAGGACCCGATACTCAAAATGCTTCTACTCTAATTTCTATATCAATTATAGTACACCAAGGGCTATATTGCATTGCAGAAAAAAAAAAATAAACAAATAAAAGAAAGTCGTGTAAGTATAGGATGATTACACACTCCATCTCTTTTTGTAGCAGAAGCTGAACCAAAGAAGTTATTTTCTCCCTTTAGTAATGCCTATTTCTCAAATCGTCTGAATTTTTCTGTGCAAAGGGAATAATGGATGTGAATACTACTCTGTGGGGAACTATCCCTATTCCTGAAGTGGGAGAGCCTCACAAAATGCTGAACGAGCAAGAAATGGAAGTTGCAATGAATGCGATGGAAACGGAACCTCATGAATTGGAGACTGAAGATGAGGAAAATAGTTTGGAAATTGAATGTGACCGACTATCGTTGTAAGTTGAATCATGGATTTTAGTTAATTTGATTTTTTTCTTTTACTTAGCTGCGGGCTTTTTTGCTAAGCTGTAAGGGGAAATTGATATCAATCAATGGGCACCTTTCGTTATTTAACTGGTGATCAATGACTTGCCATTGACGCTTTTGATGGATAACTTTAAGAGGGATCCTTGATGAATAGCTCATAAGGGTACCTAGCTAAAAAGCTAGCTGTCAGTAGGTCTTATTGAGTTTGTCTTATCAATCAATAACTGTAGTTTTAACCTTTGACACAGATCTAAAAAATTATAATGATGGGCCGATAAAGTAAATGATCAAACAATTTTGATAAGTTTTGATTAGTTCCAAAAAAAGGGCTTTATTGACGGCTCATCAAGGTAAATGATCATTTACAATAACCGTCCGTCCAGAAAACCCAATTTTCAAAGAATCAACACCTTAGATTGAAACCAATTAATGGTATAAATGTGTAATACTGTACTGTACTATACATATATGTGTATGAGGCTCGACACTGTTGTGCACCAAAATAATCGACTATTGTAGGTTTGAAGAGTAGGGCTTTATTAGCACTACAATGTCAGTTTGTTCATACCCCTAAGTGGGGAAATCCTCCTCATCAGCCTGCACCAAAACCAGCTTCACTTTTCCTCCGTGTTTTATAGTGTTTTTGGATTGATACAAGTTTTTTTTTTTTTTTTTTGGCAATTTTGCAATTTTTCTTCATTTTACCCCAAAAACGTGAGGTTTCTGAAATATTTGAGATATTTCTTGAAAGAATCATGCTTTCAGAGAAATATTGATGTTGTCAGGCAAAGAGGAAGTCATGAAAAATTTGGAGAATTTGAAAATTGTCTTAAATATAGTTATTTTTGCAAGAAAAATTTACCCTTTATCAACAAACTGTACTAACTTTATTTGTTTTCAGAGTTCCCGTTGAGTGCAGTCAAATGGACCCTATTGTTTTAAATACTATTGAGTTAATTCAATATGCAAAACATGTTTCTGAACTCACAGACCGAATCTATGCCGAGGTAAATTCTAGTTCCTCCCATTTTTCTCACAAACTTATAGAATTAGAATTCATTCTCTTGTTAATTGAAGCCTTTATATAAAAATCACATGATTGGAGGCTATTTTCAGGGTGAATTTAAAAAAAATACGAACCTGTCCTACCATAGAGGACTGGCACAAAAGAGACAAAAACTAGCATGGCTATCAAAGTGTCTTTAATTTCAAAATACTGCTTTGATAAAGCTGACTTTATTCAAATGGAACAGAATAGAACAGCTTTATTTGTATATGAAGCCAAAAGAAAAGACAGTTAAGATATAAGTCAGAAAAAAGTACAAAAGGTTAAGATAAAACGCAAAAGGTTCACATGCGGAAAATTAACAAATTCCAAAGTTTGTACAGTTCTGATAAAGATTGATTTTAAGGAAGATCTTTAAATCAATACATGCCCTGGCAATTAAGAATATTTCTTGTCTGGATAAAAATAAAATTATTTCTGCACCCTTGAAAACATTCTTAATTGCCAACGAAAGTTTATTTAACAGCTGAATTGTGCTGAGATGTTGACCTTTTCTGTAGTAATAGTCAGCCTAATTTTAATTGAATTAATATTTTAATGTCCTCTATTGTAGCCACCGGCAGGTTTTAAGTTAGATGGAAGTATAATTTGATGAAATATTACATACTTTAATATCTCAAAAGGTTAAAAGGTTTAATGTCTTTAATGGGCTTAAATGTAACAACCTGTGAATATCTTTTCCATGGTTCACAAGATGTGGTAATTGTCAATTGGACTTTGACCTCTTTCTTCAGGCTTTCTTTTCAGGCACCATCAAGAATAGCTTTATTAAAATGTATTTATTTGGTTCTCATATGTCGATACCGTCAAATCGGATAATTTGTCATTTTTCTCTTCTTCCATCATGACTGCTTGTTCCAGAATGAAAATTTATCCACAGAAATAAAGAAATTAACCCAAATTCCTCCTCTACTGGAAACAAAATCTGATAATTTTGATCGACCTCCTGATGATGAAAGGTAAGCAAAAAAATATTGCTCAAAGTAATCATGTTTTTATGTTCCAAGTCTCATCAGAGGAGAAGAATTTCAGCTTGCCAAAAATAGCATTCTAGTCTGTAAAATCTGTAAGGAAATTGCTGTTTAACGCCTCTATTCGAGAGCCGTAGCGTTGGTTCCCCTCCGCAGAACTCGGTTCAGTTGCAATCTGTGTTTCAGCCTTCAGTTAGGTGCACCAGTCTGTTTGGTCTTATAATCTGGTGAAGTGCTCACATTAGACTAATTTCTGAAAATTTATGGAATATAGTAAAACATGGTTTTTTTTTTTTTTTTGAACCATCAATTTTTTCGTAAGTATTTGTGAAATTTCGATGAGATATTGTAAAAAAAGTGTTGCAGACTTGACTCTTCAATGTCCGTAACGCTCTGTTTTTTTCTGTATGAGTTTCTTGCTGAGCCCATTATCCCATGGGCCATGGAGTTTCCTTAAGAGACAATCTTTTTCTACTTTTTGTAAGTTTTTGAGATTCTTTCAAACAAAAATAGTGGCTCTTTTATACTTGTTAGATCTCAGACATTCAGAGTACTCAAAGCTCAACTTTTCCACATCACGAGAAAAAGAAGAAAAGCCCAAGGTTTTCAGTTTTCAAATATGTAGTTCCTAACCCATTGACAGAATCCTTCTTTTTTAAAAAAATTGAGGCCAAATGGCGCCTCCTATTGCGAATTTTTGGATCCAAAGTGCAACATGGATTGGAAAAAGCCGGAAACCAACCAATTCCACTTGAATGAGGGACATCCTCACCTTGACAAGAAACAGTGAAATGAATAGGATAATCTTGTGCATGGAACTTGTTGGAACAAGATTAAATGGATTATGCTTGGTTGAATGGGGCTCACTTATAGTTCCACTGTAGAAAAATTGGTTTGTTCAAAAATCTCGCATTCTATTTTTGTTTTCTTTTTGGAACTGTGCGATTTAAATATTTTTTTGTGAAGAGGCTCTTTCAAATTGTTATCTGTAAAGGAACTAGAACTGAGAAGAAGACAAAATGTCATGTAACTTTGAGCAAAATTGACGGATTTAAAGTTATATCTGAGCGAACTACGAGTAACCGCAATCGGCGGACTGACTGGTTGGAGTGGTTAGTGTGTTCCGTTTTGATGGAACACTCGAGTCACACTGGCTAAGCGTAGTAATAGATATAATGTTCCATCGTGTCTCATTTTGTTCCACATTGTTCCCTTTTAAAAAAATTTGCCTAATGTGTTTTCAACTTCTTCGTATTTGGATAAGTCTGATTTATCTATTTCTGTTAATAGATTATCCAATACTCATGAATAAATCTTACCCTATTTTTCAGTGATTTCACTCTAGGAAGAGGCAGTGCACCGTTCCCTTTAAGCCATCGTGCCAGAAATCAGATTCTATATAAATCTGTTGCAACGCTAGCAGCTCTCAGAGGATATGACCGTTAGTAAATAAATCTTGAATGTTTTACTTTTTTCTTTTCAGTATATCAGCTCATAAATTTTACGGAGCATGACTGTTAAACAGTAAAATTCTTACAAAGAAGGATGTTAAATTTTTGCTGAAGCCTACAGTAAGCATAAATTCCCAAATGTTCTTTGAATAAAAAAAAGCAAACTTTCCTCGTTCTTAAAGCGTCCTTTTCAACGAGAATAATTCCACTTTTCCACGGTGGAGTTGTAATATTTGTCCTTGAGTAGTATCTTTCCTCTTGGCCAATTTCTGGTTATGATGTTATGAAATTGGATTGGGAAGATGGAAAGTGGAACGTGCTCTTCGACCCAATCCAAGTCGGCCGTTCAACGAGCGCGATGGGTGGAATGTTTTGTGAATCGTTGTCGAGTTGTTTTTCCACTTCCACTCCGCCATCTTGGATGTAACAGGAATAATTGAATTTGAAAAAGAAAAGTGATATCTGACTGAAAAGAACGATTTTGGTTACTTCCGCTTACTAAACTTAAAAAATGATTTATAGAAAGGGCTTTTCAACTTCACTGTGATCTAAATCATATTATTAGTAAGTTAGTCCTCACCACTGTTAGTACTTCTCTAATGAACAGTTTGCAGCATGAAGACATCCTAAATGTGAAAAAGTTTAAATGTACTATAATTTTACAGTTAAATGACCAAAAATGGCAAAAAAGAGTAGCTCATGGCTCTGCTGGGCTCCTGCTAAGTGATCTGATCATTGATGCAACTACCTGTTTCAAATGTCGTAAATTTTCAAATTGAATTTTCTAGGCAACATACCAAAAAAAAAGTTTATACTTTTCTTTTCTAACTGAACTAGACCTTTCCTCACAACACTAATTCTAAGCATAGGTACATTCCCAAGTCATATGATAAGAAAATTACAATGCACTCACTAGAAACTTCCAAAATCCACTCCTAAATGTAGGAAAAGCATAGCAGAATTGGCTGTCGTTGCTGCTGTTATTAACTGTCTATTTGCAAATAAACTTAATTGTTTACACTGTTTGCCGACTTATAGTCCAGGCAATGGGGATCAATAAACGGCAAATGGCGGAACAAATTCCCATCAAAGGTTTTTTGGCCTTAATCGCTTTGTCTTGGTGTCAGTAATGACCACCTAAAAGTCCCCATGCCTAGGTGCTGTGCTAAATTCAGGGGAGGGGGGGGGGGGGGAAAGGGCCCAAAAATCGATTATTTCGATATATATCGAAAACGATGCAAGATATCAAAAAAAACAAACATGTCTAATGAGACGGAAGCACCAAAACTGCATCAGTCAACGTATGGACCATGTTGGATGATGCTCCCTCATGCTCCCTGTGTTAATTCCTTTTGAGCACGGAAAAATAAGTCAGCCACCGCATGCATGGCTAGTGCGTGGTCTCTATTATATATTGTCTCTGCCTGAAAAACAGTCGGAGACAAAAATAATGTCAAACAACTCTGGCCACCGGCAATCCTTGATTACAGAGGTCAAAATCTAAGCAGTTACGCAATATTTCTTTGTCCTTGAAGGTACTAAGACTCCGAAAAGAATCTTCTACATCATGGCTCGAGGGGAAACTTTCTTACCCCCTCCCTCCCTCCTCTACTACTTAAGCAGTGAGAGATATCGTCTCATTTGCCTTTGCATGAGTCGGTGTTAGCTGGGTGTTGTTATCTTGATACAAGCCGAGCCTTATACATGTCCAAACGCCGTCTTTTGTTTAGCATGGGCTTCCGTAGAGAGAGGATGGGCCGTCACTGATTCATATATCTCCTCTGCCTTCTTTTTTGCATTGGAGAGGATTCAGATATTTCCCCTCTCTCTGTGATGCAGCAGATTCTTTTGGAAGCCTTTTGGATTCTTTTGCCTTTAGTACATAGTATGCAAGCAAAAAAAGACAAAAAAAATAATTTGGAGACGTTTCAGAGAAAAATTGACCCCTTCTGCAGCTGGAAAATCAATAGTCGAGGTAAAGAAGTGCTTCAAAATCACATCATAAAAACCTGTGATGACATGAATGGAAAAATTTGTTTTCTTTTTACTTTATATTACAAGAAGGTGGCTAGATGGATTCTACCTATCTATCTTTCTTCCTTTTATCTCACAAGAAGGTGTCAGGTTTCGCCTTGGAACGATTGTCTTTCAATGTTCTTCTCTTGTTTGGCCTCAATTTTGTGTTTTAATTTGCATAAATTTATCACAGAATTTTTTAATCCGATCATATTATTTATTTTGATTATAGTTTCATCATCTACAGCCTTAGAAGTATTAACATCTGTAACAAGTGATTTAATGAGCAAAATTTGTCGTTTACTCAAATTGACGGTCGATAGTAGCCCGCCCTCCTCAGATAATTTAGTGAGTATCTTTAATTTTACTTACATATTTTTCAGTGCAAAAATGATGGCTTGAGAGTTGTGCCACTAAGAGAGCCAAATGCCGAGCCTACGGTCCCTAGAAAAAGCGCTTAAGTACTGATACCTGTTACCTTTTTGGAGGTCATACCAGGATGATTGGAACTATGTGTTTCTATATGGGCGAAATAATTTTTTTTCATTTTAGTTTTTAGGTACAGTATTTTTCTGCACCCACTTTCCACTTTTGAATTCTCAAAATTTGCATGTCCCACAGTCCCTAGTATTGTACTGTTTGACTTACACATTTAAAGAAGGAAAAGAAGAAATCATGTAGAAGCACTTTTAATTTTTACTCTCAAAATCCTTATAATTTGTGCATAAATACGGAGTCTCGAGGCAAAGTTTTCATCTTAATTTTTCTTACTTCATTAAAACTTTTTAAAATTTACTTCCGTGGATTATTTTGATACCACTATAAAAATTCACGCGGAGATAGCCTTTCAAAATTAGCCCCACTTTGCACTCGAGCCTTGATGCGTAACTTGTGAAATCGATTTTCCTAAAAAATTCTTGATTTCCTGTTTCATCATGTCAACCAAGTTTAGAATAAAGGGGGTAAGGCGCACTTTACCAGTTTTACTAGAGGCAGGAAGGTGAGGAAGGTTTGCAAGAGGCAGGTAAATGGACAGTTTCCAAGTTTTGTTCTCAGTGTTAAGGTACTCCTTTTGACAGTGCTTCAAGCACGAATATCTCCAAAACTTGTCATATGATTGAAATGATGATGTGAGAACTTTTGTTCAGCATCACTTAAGCTTAAATTTGAGACCAAAAATCAAAAATCCCTCGGGAGCCATTTCCCAGAAGGCAAGTGCCAGGTCTTTTGTGTGTGTGAAATTAGCGTGTCCTACTGTCCCTATTAATGTACTGTTTGACTTACACATTTCTAAATTGAAAAGAAGAAATTATGTAGAAGCACTTTTAATTTTCATTTCAGACTTGTCTAGAAAGGGTGCTTCATCAAATGACTTTAGGGACTCTTCGTTCATTCAAATATTTCTACCAAACCGAGGTGCTGGACTATCAAAAAACTATGAGATTGAAATGTGAAAAACTAGTAGAAGAATTGCATATCGCAAACGAAGCAGCAATCTCAAAGCTGCTGAAACAGGATCAAATGAGGTGAGGACTTTTTGTTCAGTAAGCCTGCTCATTTTGTATTGCACTAAATTTTTAAGCCATCCTGTGTTTCAAAACTCAGAAGCTAAAAAATTGTTCTCATTTGATCAAAATTCGTTTTTTTTTCTCTCTCTAGCTGAAATTGTGTTCAGAAATATCTACCTATAAATTGGAGCCACTGTACTATTTTTTTTAAAATTTGATAATCCTAATGATTTACTAGTGATGTTCATTTTTGCACTTACAAGCGGGGTTTCTGTGGGGTGTCAAACTTTTCAATGAAAGTTCCTACAGTTCAAATAAAATTTTCAAGATTAAATCAGTATCCTTGGATTAAATAATTAAAACCTAGAGAATTTTATATTAAAGTATTCTCTCATTATAATCTTTAACTGTAAAGTAATTGATCCGAAGGTTGTCTTTTCTTTTATTACTTATTTTCAATTTGTATACAGAGCACAGGGTGCTGTAATCCAGGTTAGTGCCTAGTACCTTGGGGGGGGGGGGGGGGGGGGGGTCAAGCGCAGATCTTTCATGATGTTACTTTTAAAAATAGCTCAGGTACTGAGCCAACAGACACTTACCATTTTTTATCCTTGATGCTCGTAAAAGGTTGTAAGAAAATAAAAGTGTAAAGGACACCGCGCTTTGCTTATGGGAACTGGCTCCCAGTCAAATTTTTTTAAATTGAAATATGTTGCGGAAAAGTGTCTCCTGAGAAAAAGCTCTCACGGGCGGAAAAAAAAATAATGACAGGATTTCGAGATATTCGCGTCTAAAGTTGGGGACTATTTGCCCGGTGCTTCGTATTCTCGTACGTAGCAGGCCGCTTAACTACTACGCCAACTGGAAACCTTCTCGGTCGAATCGCCCGACTCAGCGCGCATTGATAGAACTACTTCCTTTTGCAGTCCCTCCCAACTGCTTATTTGTTTACCCCACACACACTGCTCTGCCTCGAAGGCTATGCTTCCCCCCCCCCTCAATCAATATAAATAAATCAATGAATAATAAAAGAGAAATAAACAAATAAACAAAAAAAAAAGGACGCAAAAACTAGATGTCAAATATTGCGAGAGAAACAACAATGAACTATTATTAATCGGAACTACATTTACAATGAGGGAGAGAGAGGGAGAGAGCAGATAGTTTGCAGAGAAAAAGAAAACGTTGATGTAGGTAAGTAATCAGTTTAGGGAGTGGTCAAGATGAAGCATGGCCGTCGAGGCAGAGCTGTGGATGTGGGGTAAACAAATAAGCAGTTGGGAGGGACTGCAAAAGGAAGTAGTTCTATCAATGCGCGCTGAGTCGGGTGATTCGACCGAGGTTTCCAGTTGGCGCAGTAGTTAAGCGGCCTGCTACGTACGAGAATGCGAAGCACCGGGCAAATAGTCCCCAACTTTAGACGCGAATATCTCGAAATCCTGTCATTATTTTTTTTTCCGCCCGTGAGAGCTTTTTCTCAGGAGACACTTTTCCGCAACATATTTCAATTTAAAAAAATTTGACTGAGAGGCAGTTCCCATAAGCAAAGCGCGGTGTCCTTTCTATCGCAGTGTGTAAAGTAAACCCAGAAATATCACTACTGAAAATTCATCATTATGAAGTCGAACCGTTTTCTTAAAACAACGAAATGTGGGTTTAGATTGACCAATAAAAATACACTAAAAAATCACAAAATTCATTCTCAGAATCGGGCTTAATAGCGGAGAGATGCAGATATAATGGAAGATTCCTCTCTAAATTGTGACATGTCTCTTTGTCTCCGTAGAGTAAGTGACATATTAGATAGGAATCTCCCATGATACCTGCGTTGAACCGCCATTACGATCATGCCGTTATAGCAGTTATGTGAGTTTGTTACTGAATTTTAAACTTCTTTAGTGTGATTTTCGTGATTTTTGCTGGTTTTTACGTAAGTTTGGACTATTAATTTGTTCACACAGCAAAAGTTTGCTAGAGCCTCATTGTTGACCGTGCAACTAACTCATTATGATAACTCTTACTCATCTTTAATGATCTTTACTGATCTTTGCTTATTTCTTTGTTTTTGTTAGCAATGGGCAGAGTTTTGAGATGGATTTCAAACAAGATGATGACGATATTCCTTTGCTTCACTTTCCTGCTTCGGAAGATGGTAATGATGGGAATGGTTTCCAATCCTCCCTGGAGCACGGGTTTCAAATGTTACACAATCTAGAGCAAGAACAGTAAGTTTCATCGACAATTTCATCCAAGTTTTATCTTGTATCATATCCGAATCCTCACGGTTTCAGTTTTGAAATAAGCAGATTCGTACACCCCTACAAATGATAGAAGATGTGGTTTTTAAATTTGGTTTAATCGGTTTTTTTTATTTCACATAGATTGACTATTCGTCCGTTGAAGAATAAATTTGTTTGAACTGTTGGAACGCATCTCTGAGGCTCCATTACCTTTCGTGTGAAATAAAACCCTACCTTTCAAATGCTAGCATCAAATTTTTTGTAAATTAGGTGATGCCACTGATTGAGGAAAGATTACATGTGAGAGTATTTTTTTGCGTTACAGTCTCACACTTATCTGAACTGTGTAATCTTTTGGTCTACTTGCAGAATCATTGCTAAAATGGAAAGTGTCATTAAATATGCACAAAACGGCAGCATTGCTTGTACTCCACCAAATTTCTTCCCCTGTTTCTCCAACTCAATCCCCCAGCCTACTGTTAAGAGCTCTGCTATTTCTGTTCCTCACCACAATTTGCTCCATAGAATACTAGCCCTTTCAGGCACCCTACGGGTACCCTCCTCGGCCAGCATTCTAGGAGTACGGGTTAGTTGGTATTGAAGCTAGTCTGATTTGTATTCAGAAAATCATTATGGTTGTCAAACGAACGAATGAAGAACGGTAAAAATTACGCACAAAAAATGACAGGTAAAAAGTATCAGAGCGCTGAGGTTAATCGATGAGCGTAAAGAAGTGAGGGAACAGTTTAAAAGCAGTTTTAGAACAGGCGACAAAAACTGTAAAACCAAGCGCTGAAGAAATTCGCGAAGAAACAAACTTTCCCCTCCACCACTGCACTGACCGATGGGATGGAACTCTGCTGAGCATAGAGCGGGCGGGGGGGCGGGGCAGATAAGAGGATCCAGCTCAGGCGACGGCTCGGAACATCTAGTTCACTGTGCGTCGTGTTGTGCGAATATGATTGGAGGGATGGGAGGTGGCAAAATAAATTTCTCCCCTTGAAAACCCTTTAAATCCGGCATTTTTACAAACCCTTCTCACAAATTCTTTATCAATCTCAATAAATACAAAGGCTGTCCCAAAACAACTGTCAGTTGGTCTGTAATTTGGAAACTATTAAACATATCGAAATGCGGTTTGTGGGAGATTATAGCTCATACTATTAGCTTTACAATGAGCCCTAGTTCAGCTAATTTGGTTGAAAATTCGCCGAGTTACAGCAATTTTTCGGGGGTGTGTAAAAAATAACCCTACGAGATTTTTGAGCTCAAAATAACTTTATTTCTCAACTTAAAAATTTCATCTTAGGGATTTGTTGGTACTTTTACAATTGAGGATAGCATATTTTACAGTAACAGGTGATAATGGACCTATTTCACCCTCTTTTTTTAATTACTTTTAAGAAAGTAGGCGAAAAATTAAGGACCCTATATTTTTTCTTTTTTGAATTTGAGCACTGGAAAGCTGAGAAAAACTGGTTTGAAGTTCCGAAAATGAGGTGTCCTATGACGTCATAAGACACCAATCCCCATTTAAATACGTGTATTATTACTGATTTGAATAAAGCGGAGTTTCTCAGCAACCGCTTGTCCAAAATGAAAAACAGAAACATCTCTGGCATCAGCTCACTGAGCACTTTCATTTTTCGAACAAATCCATTCAATTTTCGGACCCATGCAATAGGTCCATTGAGGATTATAATCACTCCTCATCTGAAGATTCAACATCCCGATCTTTTTCGAACTAGTCGCCATTGACGTCGATGCATCGTTCCAGTTCTTCCATCATGCAATTCTTCGAGCGCAAGGGCATTGCCGCCATCTCCCACCCCCCGTACAGTCCTAACCTCGCTCCATGCGACTTTTGGTTTTTCCCTGTTTGAAGAAGTTTTTAGGTGGTAAGCGATTCAACACTTGCGAAGAAATTCAAAACACTGTGCACGGAACTTTCCTGAGAATGCCTAACGAGGAATTTCGGAAGACCTTCGTCGAGAAATGGCCCGAGCGCATTCAACGATGCATCAACGTCAATGGCGACTATACTTCGAAAAAGATCGGGATGTTGAATTTTCAGATGAGGAGTGATTATAGTCCTCAATTATCACCTATTACTGTAAAGGTATGCTATCCTCAATTGTAAAAGTACCAACAAATCTCTAAGATGAAATTTTTAAGTTGAGAAATAAAAATATTTTGAGCTCAAAAATCTCGTAGGGTTATTTTTTACACACCCCCGAAAAATTGCTGTAACTTGGCGAATTTTCAACCAAATTAGCGAAACTAGGGCTCGTTGAAAAGCTAATAGTATGAGCTATAATCTCTCCAAACCGCATTTCGATATGTTTAATAGTTTCCAAATTACAGACCAACTGACAGTTGTTTTGGGACAGCCTATGTAGAATAAATTTTCTCGTTTAGTTTGATGTGCATCGTGACTTTTTTAAAAATACATTTAAAACCTTGTTAATATTTGGTGGTACAAATTTGTACCGCCAGAATACAAAGGGTTAAAATTCAATTTGCGGCGCTCGCAGACAACTTTTTCGAATTCTGTTTTGGGGATCTCTCTGAAATACTGGAAAGAATCATCTTGCCAATTTTCGGGAAAATAGGAAATGCATTTTGGAGGGTTGTCAGCTTTTTATATACAATATGGAGATTGTAACCTACATTAATTCGATAAAACATCTTTGCCATCAACTTAATTGCTGAACTGCTCAGCTACTGATTTTGATGAAGGAGTCTTATCAATCTTCTTATGGACTAACTTATTTATTTTTTTCAACCTCTTTTAGATTGCAGATGGGAAATGCTGATTTAGAAAGAGATGTCAATATTGTGATAAATCATCAAGCTGCAAGGAAGTTTGTGAAAAGGCAATAGTGAAAAGTTCCTCAGTACTATCATCACATCAAGTCCATCAAAGAAATTCTTTGGATGAGCACATCCGTTGGTTTTTAGGACCTTCTTCTGCAAATCGCTTCTATATGATTGATCCTGTGAATGGATTCGGCATTTTTACTGAAGAGGTTTGCTCTAAAAAATGGTCAGAAGAGCTTTCCAATAGCTAGGACAGCAGGTCTTTCCAACTCAAATTCTAATTCTAAGATTGCATGCTCAGATTCCACTAATTCCAATTTTCAATCAGCTCTGCGAGCGAGTCTTAAGGCCCGGATATTTGACTAACATTTGTGTGACTGTGCAGAAAATGTACTTTAACTCCCGAGTCCGGACGGATGTTGTTTTGTAGTAATTAGTAAAATGTTATTAAGTTGCATTATCATATACATCAAAAGCTTGTTGTGTGAAACCTCCGATAAATGGGAACCTAATGTAGTATTAAAAGATCATGAACTCCTACAGACTTCTCTTTACTGATAGTGCTGACACTCCCTTACTATCTGCCCAACCCTTATCTTGAATTTATGTATTCTCAATATTCTCAAATTTTGAACCCAAGACCTAATCAAAATTCATCTTGGGAAGCACGTTTATTTTCATCAAGATAACCAAGATTGCACTGATCAAATTGTCCTGTAAAAATGTATTTTGCTCAGAGAAAAATTCCAGATTTTTACCGAAAGATTGACACAAGCCAAATTACCTTTTGTGGAAGTTTTGTTGAGTGGAATTTCGATCAACACCAGGAATGTAGTTCAACACAACCAGCTTTTCCTGTATATCTTTTTAATATGGAAGTATTAGCACATGGTTAAACAGTTGTGAAAGTACCATTGGTTCCGAGCATGCTGTTGTTTTCGGAGGTCAAGAGTGCCCTGGTGGGTGTAAATAACTGTTCTTTGTCCAGCGGTTTTGACCTTGAATGTCTGAACAAATGTTGAGAAACTGTCTTTGCAGAACAGTTGCACAACTGTTTGATGAATGTTCACCAATGGAGACAAGGCTTTTGTAAAAAGCTGTACGTTTGAAATGTATATTTCATCCAATAAAGGGGGGGGGGATAGAAATCAAATCAATTAATGTATTAAAACATTCAAAGGAGTAAGATTCCAATTCCATGCATCCACTATCTTTGAAAATAAAATTTTTCCTTGAAATCGGCTATTTATTTACCTTGAATCGTCTCATTTTTGATTTATTTTTCCTGCTTCTATTTACTTTGCCTTATTATTTTGCCTGACTTAGGGCCTGTTTCCGCAAAATGAGGGCGGACGATTTGAAAGGGTAAGACATCAATACGACGATACATCAGGGTGATAAATATATATTAATTTAGATTATAAAGGGGTGATTACAAAGACACAAGTTCACTAAAGCTTGTTATTAAAACGACGTAAAATAGGGTACTCGTGCTAGAGAGATAGGTAGAGAAGACGACAAGACTTGGAGAGCGCAGTTCCACGGAGAATGGCCCAAAGCATAGACCATTGAAAATAGGAGAGGAGCTTCTCATGTGAGTATCGGTTCTACATGTGGGCCTTCCCTTATTCCTGAACAGGGCTGATATTAGCATTCAAGATAAACCTCATATTAGATAGCTGACTCGTTGTTGACACCGGGTCAACTACCTGACTTGAGGTTTACTGCGCGCTGATTGGATGACAAGTACCTCCATCTCGGAGTCAAACACAGACTTATTCATGCTAAAATCTGCTCTGAAGATTGAGCTTGTCACTAGGATTCATTGAACCTTTAATGGGGTTCCTAATGGGCAAGCCGTTAATTAACTAACTGTAAACCTAAAAAAATTAAAACTGTCACTATCCATATTTTCTCACCCTGACAAACATTCCTAACAAATATTTTTCAAAAATATTGCCCATTAGGCAAAGTCAAACTGTTTATCCAGATTCAGCTTTTGTGTACTTCATTAAAAAAATTGAATAAATAGCGCTCAATGAAGTTGGAGGACAAAAATGGTTTACACAAAATCTCATGAGTGATGCGTTCCAACCAATGGTTTCAGTGATCTTTGAACCTGCATCCAATCAGGGTGGTAAAATTTACTTTGGGTGGCTTATATTTGGTGCTGACTTTTGCCAACTGCAAATCAATAGGAGATGTAAGAAGGGTAGTAGATAGCCGCCAAAGGAGAAAAAAATAATTTATTTAATTGATGTTTCTGTAGTGAAAAAAGATTTGAGACTTCAATAGTCAGGGCTTGATGCATGAATAGACTGTTTTAGTACAGGGATATATCGTATCAACTGCCATCTGAGGACCTCTGGTTCCAAACAAACTCTGACTCAATGGATTAGCGCATTTTTAAATGGAAATTTAGGCTATTAAATCAAACAATTATTGCGATTATGAATTCTAAGTCCTCAAAAATGCTTATTTATGCCTGGTTCCAAGACTAAAACTGCCGAAATCAACAAGATATTACAGCTTAAACGATGCATTTGGAGGTTGGAATCACCCAAATGTTATTGTTGTTGCTGTGGAATTGGAGGGATTTCGGGCAATTCTAACCTACAAATGCAACGTTTAATCTGTAATATCTTATTGATTTAGGCAGTTTTAGTCATGGAACCAGGCATTATTAAGCATTTTTGACAACGTAGAATGCATAATCCCAAAAAGTTTGTAATAATTGTTTGATTTAATAGCCTAAATTTCCATTCGAAAGTTCGCTCTTGGGGAAACTACATTGAACCAGAGTTTGTTCGGAACCAGAGGCCTCCGAATGGCAATCGATACATTACATCGCTCTACTAAAACAGTCTATAGCAGGATACCAGAGAAGAATTCTTTTGCAATGCATTAAACTCACACATCAGCATTCAGTCCTGAATTTTTTCCCACTACAAGTATCATCAATGATTTAATGAGGCAATAAAAGTGAATGCGACAGCAGGTACTGGAAAACTGATAAATTTTTAAGTAAAATCAAAGAAATCAAAACAAGTATAATTTATTTTGGTTTAGTTATTTATTCGTTTTTTTTTTCTTTTTTTTCTTTACACTTACAACTCAAAATTTCTACACCAGATTAACAAATCTTATTTCCTAATTACAGCTGAGATTAAAAGAAATGACATTATCTGATCATAACCGTTCTATTTAAAATTTAAAAACACTAGATAATGAATTGAAATTTTTGTCTCCTAAAAATGCAGAATTTGTCAGTATACACACACATTCATTAAACTTTATTCTACAAATACAATCATGGAGAACGGGCTTCTGTGTTTCCTTTTTCCAATTCAATACATTCACTGATGGTTACTTAGTAAGAAGGAAACGAAAATGTACACTGTTAAAGGGGTAGTGAGTAAAAGTAAAGGTTACATGAATTGTTGCAGCTAGTGGTGTAAAGTACATGAACTTTCGAAACAAGAAAAATTCCTAAACATTTCATCGTCTCTGGGCTCAAAAAGCTTTTGGTGCTGGCGGTTCTATGCACAGCCGACCGCTCGGAACTATATTGCTGATTGATTAGAGGCAGATAAAAAAATCTACGTTCATCAAAAGACCATCCTTGCCACAAATTATTTTGGCGCTACTGAATAACTTACCAGAGAGGGATATTTTTAATTTGAAACTTAACGTATTGGTTTTCTTCTGCTCTTTCACTCATGTTTTTCTTGAGCTAGTTGCTCTGCTTTCTACTAAATTGCAGCTTTTGGGGCTTATTTATAACAAGAGAACCTGGAGGAAACAACACTTTCGAAATAGACTTTCACTGTTCAAAGAAATTTAGTCGAGGAAATTCTTCCAAGTTTTTCTATTGAATGAAGTCCCAGAAAATTTACAGCACCAATAGCAGCAAAATGTCACGCAAATTTCAATTTTTAATTAACCCTTTACGGTCGTGTGTCGGGTCAGGCCCTACATCATAAAAAAACCCATTGCGACTCTGATGTCGAGGCTGACCCGAAGTAAAAGTTTCGCTCTGCTGAGTCTCCTGTCGGGCCAGCCCCGACAACTCCAGCGTGTGCTGCGCTCTATGGGTGTTCTCCGGAACCGATAGCGCTGGAAATTGTCTACTGCACTAGCGGCGTTAAAAAAAAATGCGACCGCAAAGGGTTAACAAGCGGTGATATGGTGGCAAGCATCCAGGAAAGTTGAGACAACCTGAAAGTTAGTTAATCTGGAGCAGTTAAGAAAAATCAGGGAGCTGGACAAAAAATTAGGGAATTTTTCTTGTAAACCAATAGCTGGCATTTTTAAACTGTTTAACAACGGGTGTTTAGTTTTATTAATTTATATTTTTTTTTCAACGACTTCCTGAAAGACACGGCGCATATCACTTTTCTCTTTACCTGCCTTTGTCACTGTTCAGGTAATGGACAAAGTCACAAAGATTGTTTTAAATAATAAGAACAAACTGCGGTTTAGTTCTAGTAAATTTGTCTAAAAATGCAGCAAAAGTTCGAGAATTTTTAAATTGAATTCGACTTGCCACCGTGAATGGAAATGGGATTCAGGTTAAAAAAAAATTGTGTCCAGATAAGAGGTTGAAGGGGGGGGGGAGGGAGGAGACGATAAAAATCATTAGAGCGTAAGAAGTCTCTTCATTTACTGTGAAATTGAAATGAAAATAAAAAGCTTGAAAAGTCTGACATTGAAATTAATTCAAAATTTACTTGCGCACTTTTTCCTACAACAAAACGACAAACAAAAGCAACAAGTACAAAATTCAAACTCAGCTGGTAATTTCTACTCATTAGCTGATCTAATTAAATCGTTACCTTATTCCGAAACACAAAAAAAAGTTCAAAATCAATAGAAATGTAGGAATCCTATCCACAGGAAAAATTGACCACCTAAAGAATTGATATTCTTAGCAAGGGTTCTAAAATTGCCCTGCAAGTGGGAATCTCCTAGAAATACACACCAGCAAAAAAAAAGGTAGAGCAACCGAAGATCAAAAGTCTTGTTAGAGTTTTGCATTAACATTGAAACAACATTGAGACAATATTGACCAGAGCTTTATCTCCAATCACTGACACTGAAAAATCAAGAACCAATACTTTATGATAGCTTTCAGGGTTGGAACTCATTAGAAACTGAGAAAACTCAGGAGAATTTGAAGTGACTGGGAATAAACGAAGAAAATTTAGGAAATTTAATTAAGATTCTAAAGCCTCTGACATGATTGATTCATGATCAATCCAGACTGATGATTGCCAACTTACCCTGATTCTTTCTTCCATAATTGCCATTAGACTGACATCTATGAATGCACAAATTTACCGCCATCAACATTTGATAGGCTGTTAGATATTGAAGGAAAAAAGATGAAGAAGTAAAACCAACAAGCAGTTAGTGGCGTAGCGGTCAATTTGGCAACATTGTATACAGCCCATTTGAACCCATGTAAAAGATCGAATTCAAAGGTGTTCACCGAACACCCAATAGTTTGATCTTTTTTATGGGTTTGAATGAATGAACTGCAACGTTGCCAAATTGCACGCTGCGCCACTGCAAGTGATACATATCAGGAGTGGCGTCTAATGGTCAACCTGCGTGAACAAAATGGGAGGATTTTTAGTTAATGGTTGAGAAGTAATTTTCCCTATCTTTTCGTAAGTACTCAATCATTCACACAGAATCTGATGGAGTTTTGCAAATGGTATGAACCACACTGTGAAAAATTTTCGTCTACGTACGCGGATGCTTGTGGCCAATTCGAATTCGAAACTTTTTTGTCAAATTGCACTCGAAGTCAATTTTTTTGACAAATTGTGCCCTCACGGGACCCCATAACACCAAAAAAAAATTTTTTTTCCTTGTACCCAGCCAACCACAGTTGTTCATACGACTCCATGTAAAATTCTGCGAACGTTTAAAAATACAGTTTTAACTATTGAAGGATGAAGCATCACTATAAAAAATAAACTATAGAAGATAGGGAAAGTTACACCTTAACCCTAAACTGAGAATCCGACCAAGTCAGTGACCCAGATTAACCATTTGACTGCCATGCTAGGAAAATGTCATAGTTTGTGGAGACAAACACTACTTTAAGATGCTTTCAAACTAGAATTTTCTAATTGGCTTTTCTCTAATAAGATGAGATTGGCACCCATGCACAATGACTGCGGCATAACTGCTTCCATCAATCTGGATTGAAACTGTGATACAAGCTGAATCTATCTTCTATTTCTGATACAAAATTGAGTTTTTTTTTTTGGGGGGGGGGGGGTGACTAAAAAACTCAAAAGATAGAAACTTCAGCTGAACTAAAGCAGATCAAACACAGGGAATTTGCAAATTGAAGAAGAGAAGAAACCCTGATTTGCAAACCTGAAATGATGATTCTTAATCCTCGCAAATGAAATGTTTCTCACCTTCTCAAGCAAAATCCCAGTAACAGAACTGGAATGAAAAAGCTGTAAGAAAATTCCACAGGTCATTTCAACTTGGAGTCCTACTTTCATTCCCAACATGCTTTCTCATTATAAGAGGCTGTCAACCGGTGTTTGGAAAAGTTAACTTTTGAATAATCATGTACACCATCATGCCATGTATCATGTATGTGTTTTACCAGTATATTCATCGGTGAAAAGATGAAAGACTGGCAGTGTTGAAACTTCAATTTACTAATAAGAATAACATGGATTAAAGTGAATAATTTGAGTTATTATTCATGATTAATCAAAAGATAATTTTTGCTCAACACTGATGTCAACTCATTTAGTGAAACTCGTTACTACAGATATGCCTATGTATTAGATATGCCTCAGATTTTTAAGAAAATTGATTCGCAGAAAAAGCCAAAAAGTACTATCAACCATTGACTCTCAAGGTCTTACTTGCCTTTTTCTTATTTACTGTCCATCAAAATTTCATCAGATCAGTGGCATATTTCCTACACACGTCAATGTCAAGATACAAAATTGTTTGGAAAATTTTTCATCTGAAAAAAATGAGGACAAGATCCACTTATCCGAGCAATAAAATGATTTTGATTAATTTGCTTACATCATAGCCTATCACTTATCCAACTAGATACATGATAGTACATAGTTATTATTTTTTACATTTACTACTGTCAAGTCACCTTAAATAAATGTCTTGTTGATTTGAATATTGCACAGCACAAGCAAGGATCATCGTTCAAAATTTGAGAAAAAAATGTTTGAAAATTGTTCAGTCGCCTTTAGTAAAAGAATTGATCGGGTTTAGACTCAAGTTTTTATGTAATAGCACGCTAAATTAAATTCCATCCCTTTTTCCTGACATTTTTAGGCCTATTATTGCTCTAACAAACAGTAGTGTACTGATTTTAACGGTGTCTGCAGTCAAGCAAAGTAAATTATAACTGCAGCACCACTCAGGACAACATTACAACCCATTTGAATAAACCAATTCTCTTGCCTTAGTAACATGGTTGTGATAACCTGCACTAACCCTTTCAAGGTTAGTGGGACACATACTGTCCCCCTTAATTTAAAATGGGATTCAATGGACATTTTTCAAAAAGTTGAGTAACCCATCAAAGTTCTTAGAAAATTGACCTTTTTTGAAGGGTCAATAAAATCTCAAAAGAGCCCCTAAAATGCGCGCTCCAAAGGGATAAAGAGGGAGTTTTGAACCAGCTGCTTGACTTTATACTGGCAACAAGTCGGTGATTTCAACTGACCTGAACATTTCTGTTGCCTTCAGAGAGATCTTATTTACAAGAAAACTCAATTCAAACCAAATGGTGTCACATGAAGTGCTGCGTCAATGATAAAGGGCAAAACATTATCTAAAAAAAGAACACATTTTTAACTAAGCGACTCTTCCTGAGGTCACCATGACACAAAGTATGATGGCTAGTCATTCAAAGTTTTTGCAACACCCGTTGATTTTTTCCCCATTTATAGGACTAAATAGCACAGATAGGTCAAAATTTACAATAAGGTCAGTAATTTGATAAGAAATGGAATATTGCTATAAATGGAGCAATATCTATCAGAGCACTTGACCAAAGGAATCAGTTAACTCATGAAAATATCAAAGATAATGACAGCTTGCTAACTTTCCTTAGCTTTAGACGATCAAGAAACAGAAATTACTTTTTATTTCTAATTCCCTCGTCCATTACTTCAATAGGCTGAATGCTGCTTGAATAATAAGATACCGGGGGGGGGGGGGGGGGGGGGGCAATGAAACCATTTGATGACACCTCAGAACTTCAATTTGGTGCTTTAAGTAGGTTTTTTAATTTTAAATTTTTTCTCTCTTATTTTGAAACTGTTCGCACCCTTTAATATACGGGCTGATTGCAAAATTTTTGCTCAAAGTGGGATTAAAGAAGTATCAAATACTGTTCTGTATGCTAGGGATTTTGTTTCATTTCAAGTAAGCATTTCATTTACATTTTTTCTGTGCCATAATCTTCAAAAGAAAATACCCTCGTCGAAATTTTCACTCTTTTAAATCTTGGCAATCTAAAACATCAACAATTTTGCGGTTTTCAAGTGTTGAAGGACTAATCAGAACACCCCTTTTAAAGTACGTCATGGATAATCAAAAGTTTCATGGAAAATAAAGGTCAAATTTAACAGAAAAATTTTGACCACGGTACTTTCTTTTGAAATTCATAGTACATTTTTGAAACGTCTCCAAAATATAACATCTATCACAAAAAAAGAACCAAACTATCACAATTGACCCACACTTGGTAAAAATGTAAGCTAATTAATGTGTTTGACAATTAAGGTATTCTACTTCTATCACAATATTAATGTCTTTTTACCGTCTCTTTAGGTATAGTTGTTTTTCTTTCTCTTTTCTGTAACGTCCTCTATCATTACAATTCTGCTCCTGCTTCAAAACTAAGAAATTTCTTAGTAGAAGCATCACAAAAGTTCACCGATAGAACCTATTATGTGAGCAAGCCGTGTTGATTAAAAGTGAAGACTACACGGAAAGAACATAGTTAGTCACTTCAGCTGTTGCTAAAATTTGGCGATCAATTCTTCACTTTATTTTCCATGTGACTGACTTAAAAAATGATATGAAAACAAAACAAAATTTTGGGATTTGTATCTATCATGTCTACAAAAATCTCTTTTTTTGAGCGTGCTACTTATTTAAAAAAAATGAAGTCAGTTGCCAAACTTTGACAACGCCTGAAGTGACTTACCACCTTCTTTCCGTGTAGTCTTCAAGTGTTTCCATTACTATTACAACTCATTACATTTATTTTTCTCCACCAGCGTAACAAACCACATGATGTACTTTACTACTAAAACCACTACTGCACTACTTGCTCTAATTCTAATTTTTAACCATGAAACCCGATCAATATCTCTCCAAAACAAGTGAAAAGTAAATAAAGATGAGAATCAATGAGAAAATTCTCCAACATACTCAGAGATCTTATTCAGTATACATAACTCATTCAATTGGTCTGGTTGGAAAACTTATAGGATAAGCAAACCATGGTTTTCTCAATTTTAACTGCAAACATCCATAATTTTATGAATGTTACAGAATAAAAAATAACATTGAAGAGCAGATAAATATGTGATAGAGCAGAAATAGAAAAACTTACTCGCCAAGCACCTTCGTTATCTCAATTTTGCCAAACTACGTTCACTGTTCGGTCCTTTTTAAAGAAATTTCACTTGTTTTCATTATTTATACTGTTACTGATGTTACATTCAGGAGACATTTAATGGATTGATGAGAATGAAAAATGCAGTTTGAAATGACTCTTCTGTAAAATGAAATTTGTTGAAATTTTTCCGATAACTAATGACGAAACATTGAATAAGGACTTTAACGCTACAAAAATTGCAATATCTCGGAAAATAGAAAATATTTTTTTCTTTAAATATTGGTACATTTGAACTTTAACATAAATGAAGATGATAGAAATAGAATATTTTAGGTCAATTGGTCAACAATGAAATGTCGCTAGAGTATAATAAAACCATAATTTACCCGATTGCAGCAGACTGGCTGCAATATTCAATCAATTAAATATTGCATTTTTGCAGGGGGACATGCAAAAAAAAAAAACAAATTGAAGATCTGACTTAACTCATGTTCACTATGATTCTAATGAGTCTTTCAGATTTCTCTGAGGATACTGATAGGCACAATACATTGCGGCTCAATTGCTTTTTCATGATTTCGATTAACACTTGTTTCGGTAGGTACTTTCCGTACTTGTGTAGGCACAGCGCGGCACAAAAAGTGGCAGAAAGCTAGATTGGTTTTACTGCATTAGTGCGCTGCGCTGTTGCTGGGTTGCTAAGAATTGACTGCAAAAATTATATAATTTTTCAGCAAAATACGTTTAATGAAGGGAAATTTTTGATGCAGAGGTCTAACATACAAATGGTACACTGCAGAACCTGGGAAATTGCCATTTAATAAATAGAACAAATTTTAACTTTGTTCTCATAAAAGTTTTGCCAAAACTGGCAAAAGTCGCAAATAAATCAAGGTTATACTGTATATTGGAGGTATAGGTGAACAGAATAGCTGAACAATTTTTGAATTGTCTGTAACATTTCATTTTCTCCTCTCATTCTCATATGAAGTATTGAAGAATCTAGACAATTTTCTGACTACTCCTCCAACTCTGAAAAATATTTCTGAGCAATAGCCTTGACAACAATTTTACATTTAAAAAAGTGAAAAAGGAATCACAGTAACAGAAATAATAGCTGTCCTTATAAATCCTTACAATTGGACTTGAATAAAAATTATTCTGGTGGATAAACACAATATTCATCTTGTTACTTTGAAAAGTTTGTTCGATGGTTTCAGAATGTTCCCATGCCTTAAAAGTTGTCATCAAGGCACGAATGGATGGAGAATTTTCATTTTAAAGCATTAAAGCAGTGCAAAATTTTACACAGAGGAAAAGTAATTTAACAGTCTATTAGTTATAAATGGTGAGTACAAACGCATTTGTTGATTTTACAATTCAATTTGTTAAATCTGGATTGATGATTTAACAAAACAGATTGTTGATTTACCTTTTTGGATCGTTGATTTAACAAATCGGATTGTAAAATCAATAAATGCGTTGGTGCTCACCATTTTTAACAAATAGACTGTTAAGTTACCTGAATTTTTTTTCTCAGTGTAGGACTCAAATGATGACACAGCATTTGCTTCGATTTTATGACAACAATTTCAGATGTTCCAAACAGCTCCAAGAGACCGAGTGTACAGAATTTTGGGAATAAGACTACGCCCGCACTTTAGAAATGTTGTTACAAGAAATCTTAATCAGACTATTCAGAAAAGACTCTCAGAAGAACTGAGGTCCTCCAATAAGGAAAACAGCAAAAGCTGATTTTTTTTTAATAGACCATTTCCATTCTCATTTGAAATAAAATTCATTATATTTCAATTTAGCAACCAAGATAAGGAAATGCCAAGATCACAGAAAACCTTGAGTTTTTGAACTTAGCAAATATTAAACAATCAAGTACGAAAACATTTTGTCACAAAGATTTTAGAAAGAGTTAAGACTTTATTTGAGAGACAAATTATTTAGAATTTGAATTTCTTGAAAATATAGTGAAAAGGATTGACTGCCTCTATAAATGATAAATTAAACTGAGAAGGACTAAAGCAGGGTATAGATATAGGGAGAAATGCGAGATGCCTTTCATGATAATAACAGAAACTTAAATGGTAAAAATTCTTTCTTAGGATGGCAACTCTTTTTGATCGACACTGAAGTTAAAGTCATTAGAGAGAAAAACTGGAGGAAATAAAAAATTACTTAAAACATGTTAATTCTTGCTCAAGAGTTTTTAAAAGTTTCAACGACCTAAATTTATAATCATTTCATGCCATATAATACACTTTTTACAAACATCAAAGTAAACTACAGCAAACTTTTATCAGCGCCATGAAATCACTACAATTGCGCTGCTTGTATGTTATCCCACAAGATTAAAGAAGGGGGAAAAAATCATAAGAAACAATAAATGTTAAAATAACATAATTAAAGTAACATTTTAATCATAAAATATACATAATTAATCTTAAGTTTATACATAAAATTATATAAATCTATTTTGGTTTCGTTCATTCACTGTTTAAAAAGAAAAAAGAAATTCAAATAAATATAATAAATTGTTTCCCTTGTAAAATGGACGCAAGTAAATATCAAATGACTACAGTATGAATTGAAAAATAGAACCGAATGAACATCTCACGGCAAAATAAATAAACAAATAGATAAATAAATAAAATCATGATTAAATGAGTGAAATTTAGAAAAACCATGAGTTAAATTCTGTCTGAAAGAGAATTCTGTTTTACACCAAGTAGATTTATTGAAACAAGCAAGTTCAGGGACAATAAACTTACCAACCAAAAATCGGAGCCATGGTGCAGTGGCAGGCAGACCCCATTACCTTGTCCAGTCTACGGTGACTGTTTACTGTTGCTGAGCATCATACGAGAGCAGAGCATTTTATTTGGCAAGTTTTGTATCCCGCATTAAAAGAGAGTCAGTTCTGATTCATCATTTAATAGCTTGTTTTGGATAACATTGTAGGATTAATGTTGGCAAAGTTTTAGCCCCTTTTTCTCTCTTCCTTTCTATTCACTAATTTTATTCTAGTTGAATGTTCCTCCCCCACTTTTTTTTTAAAGAGAGAGCACAGCTCTCACAAGCGCTCAGTCCTCTCCTCCTTTTCTAAGCAATGAAAAAAATAATTTAGAATGTTAATTATCATAGCTTCTTCTCTCTGCCTCTAAGGCAGGCTTAAATCAGACTCTCTCTCTCTCTTTTTTTCCGAACACCTTTTATGGTTTTCTTTCGACTAATGTTGTCGTGTGTTTAATTCTAGAGCAAGCTGTTCTGAATAATGTGCTACAATAGCTTCCCTCTGACATCATTTAATTATGTTACACTTGTACTCTGTTTGCCTCAAGCGTGAGCATGGTGGAGAACACAGTCCAGAACAGTGTCAGTCAGTGGGTTTAAAGGGGGGGGGGAGGCCATGAAAAAATAAGATTTTTTGTGCGCTTCTCACTTTCCTTTTACCATAAAAAAGTGGTACGACTTCAACAGGTCTTTTTCAGGTGTTTTTCCTTATTTTGAGCCCTTTTCCAAAAAAGTGAGGGGGTTTGCGCCCCCCACAACCACCCCTCCCAGTCCACTGGTCCAATGATCAATGTCAGTGTTTCAAAGACACAAATTTCACAAATGCACTACACATTTATGTACTGAAAAGCAGTTAAGGATAACAAAAATAATTTAATTTCTTGACAAATACAAGTTTAACAAGGAAGAGGAAAAATGTAATTTTGAGTGAAGTTCCTACAAAAGGAAAAAAAAAAAACTAACTGCTCAGTAACTAGTATTCAGTTCGATACAGAGGACATTTAGAAAAGGATCATATTGAGAAGGATTCAAGATATTTTGATGAAAAAAAAAAAAAAAAAAAAAAAAAAAGAGGGTAAATTAACACGAGAAACTATTTGATCGAGCTACCAAATTTATTTTCTTAACTGTCTCACCAGTCGAAGACTTGAAATCAATTAGAAGACCTGCGCCTAAAATAGAGAAATCAAATTGAAACACTGTGTGCTTATCCCAACAACATGTTAAACAGACTACGTTGACTGACCAAATCTAAGGGTTTATTAGAAAGATAACGATAGCAAAATCTTGTTGAAGCGATATTTATCCAACTTAGAAATAACTAAATCAAGTTGGACCAAAATCAGATGGGGCACGACCTTTGATAGTGCCACCATATCTCTTGTCAGATTTAAACCAGGAAGGAAGAAATGAAGAATATACGTTGACTCCACAGTTTCCTCACAATTATGCCAAGCTTCCTTAATTGAAATTTGCCAACATCCTTAAATAAATTGGTCAAGTTTTCTCAAAATTTACCAAATTTTTCCTCCTTTTCCAGCCTCTGTGCACACAATTTTCCACGCTTCCGTTTTTTTGGCACAATCAAGCAATCTAGAATTTTTGGCACCCTTGCATAAGGCAAGACTTTGCTATGATATTAGAGAGATACATTGTACCCAACTGAACAGTTCAACATTAAGAATTCAGTCACTCAAAAGTAAATTTTCGGCACAGGACTCTACAAATGATTTTACAGTTGTAAATGAAAGAATATAATGAGTCTGACAATGGGAATGAAAAGAGAAACTAAGCTTATTAAAGGATCCATGAATGGAAAGATGGTATGAAAATAGAGGATTCCAAAAAGTAGACAGACCATGCGTTTTATTGATGCTTGATTATACTATGCTCTCATCCAGTTTAATGAACGAATTTCAAAACCAATAATGTCTTTGTGATTGAAAAGTATCAGGTAAAATTAACTTCTTCTGAAAGAAATGCTTGAATCAGGGGCTCTAGGGTGTTGCTTATCTTTCAAAACTGCAAAATTTGAGGAGTACCCCTGCTTGAATTGTTTCTTGTGGGTAGAAAAAACACCCATATCAAGAATTTTGAATAAAAAAAAAATGATTTAAATCCATGCCGACCTAAAGTCATGGCTTAAATAGCGAAATATGAATTTTCAGGAGTTTGATAGATCAATCTTGTGTGAATTTGCTAAGTTGTGGACTGCAAGACTGAATATTTTGTCTGCTATGCTTAGTTATATCATTCACTACTAAGAAGGCCATTTTTCAGCTCTAGAAAACAAAAATTGTATTCAGCACGCAAAAATGGCTTATTAAGGAAAGAACTAGTAAGATATGAGCAAAACCAACAGAACGATTACCTTTCAGATCCACTGCTTGGCAATGCCTTAAAAAATTGATGTTTTAAACTACCAAAAGTGTAAACTTGAGATTAGGCCATGACTCTCAGCCCTTGGAGGCATCAGTTAAAATCATATTTTTTTTCAAAATTCTTGGAAAGGGGTTTCCCTTAGCCACAAGGAATATTTGATGAAATTTTTGATATTTACTTAATGTCAACTAAATTGAAATGAATAAAAAAAAAAAAAAAAAAAAAATATTATCACGATTTATATTGGACGATTGGAAATTAAATAAAATACCCGATAAGAAATAGGGATTGTTCCAGAGTTCTGTAGAGTATTGCTATGATACAGAAAAGCTTATAGTATTCTGTATTATAGTATAACTGTACATGTTGAAAATGATTGCTACTCATAATCTCTTCTGCACCGGTGCAATGCTCCGGAGAATCCTAGAACGCTCCCATATGTATTGGCGTTTGAAGTTGTCCAAGAAATAAATAAATATTAAAACAGCCGACAGAGTTGAGGAAGATAATTCAGCAACAAAAATTATGGAGATTTAAAAATACTATGAGCGAGATTCGTGCCATGAGTTCCCATTTGATGAGCTATCACCTGAATTGGCTGGAAAAAAAAAATAGACACGTTATAATTGAACAGTTACACGCTTGTAAAAAGTCATTCTATAAAAAAATGACAGAAAGAGAGGAAAAAATTCTCCAAGATATCAATTTCATCTGAATTTTAGAGAAAAGAATAAAAGCGTTTAGGTACAATTCTAGCACGGTAAATCTATCTTGTCAGTAAAATCCAAGGTTATGGGCCAATTGCACTGTCTTCAGATCTCTTTTTTGGTGCTTTACTTCTTTTAATTATTTATTAATTTATCAGTTTATTAATTTAATTATTTATTCATTTATATATTTATTATTTTTAAATTCATACATGATGGCTCACGGACTGAAGAACAAGGCAAACAACAAAAATTTTAATTTAAAAAATTAAAAAGTTTTAGATAAAAAACAAAAAATTTACATTACAATAATTATTGTTATTTAAGTCAAAAGTCCATCTGATACTGATGCTCCAACAACTCACTTACACCATTGACGGCCTTTTGGAGTAAAAGTCTAAGCAAGCCATTTAGAAATTTAGGATGGACTCCATCCCTGACAACAGGTTTGAGTCCCCCCAGAAAGCTCATTAAATAGTTACACTGCAGAGTACCTTACACAGCGCATACTCGCTTAAGCTTGACCATACTCAATGTTCCTCATTTTAAAAAATGTTCATCGATAAAACTAACGATCGGAAAGCTTTCACTCTTACCAGGTTGTTTTTTGGTTCTATATTTATCATCTGGTCCCCATATCCGTACGGTACAATCATCTGAGACTGATGCTAGCATCTGATGATAGACAGGGTTCCACGCAACACAGTTGACAATCCTCGTGTGTCCGTACAGAGTTGCGATAGGGAGTTCTTTCTTTATGTGCCAAATGTATACTTTGTGATCTAAAAATGAGGGAAAAAATATTTATCAATAAATAACTCGCAGAAAGATTCGTCAAAAATTTGAGGGCGCAAGTTCTCTTTGATTTCTCTGCACGCGTTCGAGAAGAAAAAAAAAGGGTCGAAAACCATGGTGTGGCTTCGGCCTCAGCTTCACGGGTCATTTTCGCGTGATTTTTTGCTCAGCTGCGGCGCTCCAGTCCCATCTCGTCTCGGGCGCACGCGGAAAAAAGATCGTGATTGTAAACAGATGGAGATGATCTCATAGGTAATATTTTTTGTTTCAATGTAATAAGTGTTTTGTTTTCAGAAGCTTCTTAACTTCATCCCTTGTAATTTTGGTCGGTTTCCGGCGCTATTTTTTAACAATTTCGGGGATGCGGCTTATTTTCGAGGATTTTTTTTCCCATTTTTCCGGACCGAAAAATTAGACCTTGATTTTCGTTATCAGTTTCCAGGCTGTCGGAGGAAGAAAGAAACCCGGAACACGGCAGAACCAACAGAAAACGGATTATTCAGACCTCATTCAGATCTCATTTTATAAACAGCGAGCTGCTCTTGAAACAGGTAGATTTTGCCGGAAAAAGCTTGATGTGTCGAACTTTGAGAGATTTTGCCGATAAATCGACTTACATCATATTTAGCCTTAGTCAGATTGCCTGTTGTGTCAAACTTTTTTCCGGTCCCCCATACGATTCGACACAATGAAATTTTCCTGTAATCAGAAATATCCCAACTCATCCAAAAAAAAAAACATCATTTCACTGTCAATACTTTCTCGTACGGACTGGGCGAGGTCCTCTGACAACTCTTATCCACATGAATGGTGCAATTCTCTTTTGCAACATCCCTCTTTGCAGTGCAAACTACATTCCATTAAAAAGGGAGTGACGGTAATGTGCTGTAATACCTTCACTACCACTGGCGACAAAATCTTGATTGACGCCACCGAAACAACTATGGATGGTAAAATGTCCCTGAGTAACTCCTTGGAATTTACGAACGAGGCACTTGTCTTGAAGATCCCACAGGTGGACACCCTGAGTGGCAACATTGAGTAGGGCAAGGCGGTCGGCTTGATTAACAGTGAATGCCATGACAGGATGATCCTCTTGTAGTCTGAAAATGATGATAAGACTAGATAAATGCCTTTACATGGATTTGATGCAATTTAGAGCAATCTCAGAGAAGGTAAACCATTACAAATAAATCTAATTGGCTGAAATTATAACTTGGTCAGTTTCTGTGGTGTAGAATATAGTCCCTGTATACTGTATATTGAAGGGTCTCGCAAATGCGAGGTTGAATTTTAAGCTATCACAGAACTTAAAGAGGCATTTTCTGTCCTTCTTCTCCGTAGGATGACCGTTGGAACCAGTAGCACCAGAGACTGGAAAGAGACCAAAACGTTTATGCTTCCTCCTGATTGGCTACTGATCTCAACATCTTTGCTCAACAGTCCACATAGGAGCCGTTGGACGTTGCTTTGAGTTGCCACTGTGGACGAGGTAGGTAGTGCGTGGTCTCTGTTGTCTCTAGTTGGAACGCCTCCTTCGAGGAGGCATACTCCAACATTAAAATTTAGAAGCTTATAAAACTTCAATTGGGTTTAGAAACATCTTATTTCAACAACTGAAATTTTATGCAGCAAAATTTGATTTTGTCGGTGGAATAATAGACTCCTCCTTTCAAGAAGCGCCATGCGTAAGGGGCCGATTTTTCTGAATCACTTGTTCACATGACGAGACTATTTCATAAAGAGGGACTCTAGAATGGACGGTCTTTTTGATGGCATCACCAAAACCATCCACAGCATCAAACAAGCCAGAAAAAATGTTAGGGGAAGTAGCTGCTACAAAAACAGAGAAAAAATGCTAGCATTTTCATTTTTGAGAACTATCTTATTTCGCGAGCCTTGGGAAAGTTTAAAAAACAACGAAACATTTCTTCAGATAGGACGTCAAACTTGTTGAAGTAAATTTTTATTAGTGAATAGTTTCTATCTTACGCTTGAAGTTGAAAAAAAAAAGGGAAACAAAACACATGAAGCCCATGCATGCTCCATTTTTGGATAGGATTTAAAACTTGACTTTAAAACTAAATCCCTCAAGCTCGTAGGGTCACTCCTCCTCACACACAGAATAAACTTCAAAAACTTTATACTCTTACATATTTGTCTCAATGAGCTCGTCAAAAATGTATGACCGAACTCTTTGGTGAGTGTCTGCAGCTAGAACTGTTTTCCCATCAGATCGACACCAAACGCAATTGACACGGACACCTTCCCATGCATCTAAGACAGTTCCCTCTAGATCCTGTAGAATTGAGAGATACAAAGGTAAAGAATTTAATTAAAATATCTTTCATTTAATCACAGAATACTCTAATCAAAACAGAGACTCTAATTCATTTTGAAAAATTCTTTACTCTGGGAAAATTTGGGTCCGCCATGTTGGAAAATGAGCATTTCCGGTAATCTTCGGCAACTGGCCTGCGGGCCGATCATTTACTTCATCGTTAAACCGATCGATAAGACTGCGTATGAGTGATTCTATTGGTCGAATATTGAAAAACTTAGCCGTTGCTATGGTCACCATCAGTATAGCGTCCGTTTTTTAAAGGTAACTCATTAATAGCCTTTAAAAAACGAGACTCTTAACGATGGTTACCATACCAACAGCCAAGTTTTATAATTTTCTACCAGTAGCATCACTCGTAGACAGTTTTAATGATCGGTTTAACGATAAAGTAAATGATCGGCCCGCAGGTTGTGGTTCGTTGTGCGTCAAATCTGATAGTAAATATAACCTGAGAAAGCACGTCCGACATCTTGAAAATTGAGCAAACACAATTGCAAGTTTGTGTTGATAAATTCCAAATCTTGATTCCATTGGACCTCATGGGAGTTTCCGTTCTGATTGTAGTATTCTGTGATTTAATTATAAAAAAGAGTGAAAAGACAGAATACTCAAAAAGGAAAAGTGAAAGTAAGTTAAATAAAAAACATCAATGTTTAAAAAACTCAAAACGTCCACTTACATGAAAGTAAGAAATGATAACAAATTGGGATTTTTCAGCGAATTATTAAAAATGACAGAATGCTCAAAAAATAAGCATCAAAGTTAGTTAAATAAGAACTGTCAACGTTTAAGAAATACAAACCTTTCACATTTACAAGAAAATAAAAAGGAAATATTTTACACTCTTTTGACAAAAGTTTTTAAAAAATAAATCTGACTTGCCATTTAGAGTCTGGGAAAACTAAAAGATTAAATAAAGTTAAAAAATGATGAATTGATGATTCTATAACAGATTTCCATTTAAACAGTACTTACACATTGATAAAATTGACCTCGAATACCACCAGTGACGAATTTTTTACCGTCACGGTGCCACGAGCATGAAGTTAGAGAGTCTTCTGGGGAGTGAGAAACTTTTTTCCTTAGTTCCTCGGTTTCTACATTCCATATCCACAGTTCTGGACAATCTTCAGGTCCGCACACAATTAAATGCGTGCTGTCAGGCGACCATCCTAAATATGCTACACCATAAGAATGCCCTTCTAAAGTTGTACGGTGGTGGCAAGTTAACGTTTCCTGAAAAAATAAATGCATTCATTACCTCTGATAACGCACCAAAAACAAAGGTCAGTTATAATATTTCATAAGTAGTCTAATATATAGGTTTCAACCAACTTTTACTTCAGATTCCACAAAAACAGCTTAGTAGAATTTTTTGGTGCTGGGAGAACTTTGGCTCAAGGGCAGCCGTTCCAGGTAACCTTCAAGTGCCCTCCACATCTCGCATTCAACAAATTTAAAATTATTGAAAGTTAGCAAATGAGTAGGCTGAGGCGCACAGTGCGTAAAATAAAAAACTAAACTTCCATAACTTCATGTTAACTTTAATTTCTGGCGCTAACAGACAGTTTTTTAAATTTTCCTTGGGACCCCCATAAAATTTAATGGAATTTGGAATGTTTTCACTTAATAATCGTTGGAGACATCAATCAAAACTTCAAATTAATTTCTTTTTATCTTCCTTTAACGAGGGAATTAACAATCAAGCTAAGGAACTTACAGGATCGACATCCCAAATAATAACTGTTGTATCTTTTGAACCGGTCGCCAATTTTAAGCCGTCTGGTGAAAATCTGCAAAACCAAACTTCATCACAATGATCAGTGAGAACTTGAATTGATTTGCACGGAAATTGCTTTCTGTAAACAAAAAGAAATACAATATTAATGAAACAAAAACAAGCTTGAGAGGAAGGCAGATATATCAAAGAAAAATGAGACACACAATGAGATTTTTCGTTTCTTCAAGCTGGTTGTTTGTAATAAAGTTGAGTAAGTCAACTAAGAGGAAGGAAAGAAGAAAAGGAATGCAATCAACTGTTTCCTGGGAGTAGAAAAAAGCTCAAACAAAAAGAAATAAAAAAATCCACAGTGCTAGCTTGATAACAATGCATCTCATTCATAGTCGAGTAGAGGGTAAAGAGTAAAACAAATCTAAGAAATGCATATAAAAATAAACTGTTGGGAATACCCTACGAACACTTTCTCACATCAAATTTAATCTGGGGGAGACCCCCAGGCCCCCCTTTAATATCCTGGGGGAGCCCCCGCAGACCCCCCTTTAATATTCTGGAGGAGACCCCCAGGCCACCCTTCAATATTCTGGGGGAGACCCCCAGACCACCCTTTAATATCCTGGGGGAGACCCCCCCACCTTTGATATTTTTATCCAGATCTAAAGATTCATTTTTGAAATATTTAAATTTGTCCTTTTTTTGACCCATTTTCCCATTGATTTTAATGGAAACCATTTTTCATCCATAACTAACCTAAAAATTAAAATTTCAAAAAAAACAAAACAAAACAAAAAAACAAAAAAACTAAAAAGTCCCTCAAGAGAATTTTAAAAGCAACATCTCTGCAAAATTTGGATGCATACGGATCAATAGTTCAAAAGTTATGCTGGGTTTCACATTTTATGGCTACAGACTGACAGTTGCCACAGAAAGTTTGTGCATTTACACCTCCAAGCCACTTATGGTTAAATAAAATTAAAACTTCAGGGATGAATATTCTTTAGGATAGTATTAAGCATGATGAGAGCCAAAATTTTTCACGTTTTCTGAAATAACGTTCACCTCAATATAACGTTGACAGCTCTCTGTCCCCTGAAAAACGTTAAATCCACATTTTACTGTAGTTGCCACAACGTGCAAACATGGGCAAGATTGATAGTGCGTGGTTTCTATTATAAGTTGTCTCTGATTTTACCATACCAGCTATTTCCAGTGAAATTCTACCTCTTTAGATTCCTAAACTGGTCCTTAACAGGCTGAAATAATTCAGTATGGCAAGGTATTCAAAATTTCAGAAAGAAATGTTCGAATCACTGGAAAAATAAATTACCTTGAACACAAATGGTCCACAAGTAAAGAGATGTTATCCATGGTCTCTTGACTTTCTGTGTTATGATAAGGACACCTTTGCTTTTGCAACTCTACAGCTTGAGATAGGAGAGTGTGCAGCCTGGAACCAAGGAAAAGCACAAAGTAAGCTTAAAGTAAACAGGGTAGGCAGAAAAAGAGAAAAATCAATCTCAGCAAAGGAACTGGAAATATTTTGTCACGTCAATGAATAAAAAGCAGTGATAGAGGTGCTGGAGAAATCAGAGTGGCGAATTTTGACAAATAAAGATGACAATCGAAAACACATCAGAGTGCACTGCTGGGTAATTGATTGACAACAAATTAACAGCATACCTCAACCCTTGACGCTCGTGTGCCAAGTCCTATTTGACAAAATCGGTTTACGGGTTCCGCTCTTGTGTCGAGCTGTGCTTGACAAACTCTGATAGCGCTCCCGTATCTTCCTATTGAACACTATGTAACAATTGGCAAATTAATGTAGCGCTTTAGCACCTTAGTGGCAGTGTGTTGAGCTACTAGTGCATGCATAGTTCATATTTATGTTGGTACAACCTGAAATGCTAGCAACAAGGTTGGTTTTCAACCCGTTTGCCCCCATTTAAGTAAGAGCAGATTGAAGTGAGCATGCTAAACAATTCAGGCATTGAGGGTTAATGCATTTTCCACAGGTGAATGCTAAAAACTTGTTGCATCCAAAAAACTCCTCGTTTTTCCTCATAAAATTAAGCAGTCCAAATGATTTGGTATTTTGTTGCGTTTGTATTTCAAAGCAAAACCTGAATAGAAACAATAAATATGAGAGAATAAATACATTACAAAGATTGTAGATGGATAGATTAGTTTATTACCAAAACCAAAAACTCACCGACGAGGAGGTAACATAACAGTGGGAGGTAAAAATTCTTGAAGACGATCCATTAAGGTAGTTCTTGATTTCAGTCCTTTTCCTTCCCACCGTGCACGTGCCATGAGCTCTTCTCTTCCACTACACATCATGTAACTGGTAGGAGACAGAAAAAGAAAAATCAATTTAAGATGTCAGTTTGAAAAAAATTTTAGCGAATAAATACCTTGCCTCACTTTTTGCGCTTTGTTGGAGAGTGTGAAACTGATAAATCACTTTTTCCTCCATAAGTAGGGTTAAAATCAAACTCTCTGCATGTTTTTGGGTGGCAATAATCTTAACAGAATTTCACGCTAAGAACGAATCTGCCTGAAAAAAAATCACTTTCCTCAAATTGAAGAAAATTCAATTTTAAGTGGCATTTGAGAGAAACAGGTGGAAATCAAAGGAGGATCCCTTGCCTCCTTGACAAAAGAAGGTACGGACTGGGGACAATAGGAACCCAAGACAGTCAACTCTTATCTCCACCCAAACACTTCGGCGTTGCCATTTAGCGATTTTCGTCATTTAAGAAAAGCGCCTAATCAAATGGAATGGACTATAGCACGAATTTTCATTTCAAAATTTGGATCCTATCTCTTGTGAGAAAATCCATGAAAGCGAGCGAGAAGGAGTATTTGTTTGGATTCAATTTTTTTTGCGACATCAAACTAAATAGGTCTATAACACGCACTTGATAGCAACTCGATAAGATTATAATAGACTGTTTTAGTAGAGCGATATATCGTATCGATTGCCGTCTGAGGGCCTCTGGTTACAAACAAACTCTGGTTCAATGTAATTTCCCCATAAGCGAACTTTTGAACGGAAATTTAGGGTATTCAATCAAACAATTAATGCGACCTTTTTGCGATTATGAATTCTACGTCCTCGAAAATGCTTAATTATGCCTGGTTCCTTGACTAAAACTGCCGAAATCAATAAGATATTACAGATTAAACGATGCGTTTGGAGGTTGGAATCACCCAAATGTTATTGTTGTTGTTGTGGAATTGGCGGGATTTCGGGCGACTCTAACCTACAAATGAAACATTTAATCTGTAATATCTTATTGATTTCGGCAGTTTTAGTCAAGGAACCAGGCATAATTAAGCATTTTCGAGGACGTAGAATTCATAATCGCAAAAAGGTCGCATTAATTGTTTGATTGAATACCCTAAATTTCCGTTCAAAAGTTCGCTTATGGGGAAATTACATTGAACCAGAGTTTGTTTGAAACCAGACGCCCTCGGACGGCAATCGATACGATATATCGCTCTACTAAAACAGTCTATAAGATCCTTCATAATCAGCCTTCAGGTCATTAGATATTAATTGCGGACATATTGTCAAGAGCACCAACAACATACACACGACAACACATGCCAACTTCTGGGCACAATATCTTGCCATCCCAGAAGAAAAAGTCAAGTGCCTTCAAGAAGATGACGCCAAGCAGCTTCTCAAGAGGTATTACCTTCAATGTTGGCCCAACACTACAGATAGAATGCTTATCTTTCGACTTTTTTTCGGAGTTAAAAGAAAATAGTCAAGCTCTCTGTCCAGTAAGGGAAAGATTCCAGCGTTTGAATGCAAAACAACCCAGAATAGCATTATTTGTGCAGCTCTGCTTACCTGCTTAGTTCATGGACTTTTTCTGTATTATGCTGTAATGGCGTCAATTCATTCCTAAGAACATGGAGAGCATCTAAAACTCTGCCATCTTCAAGGTACTCTAGATATTTCTGCTCCAGGATTAGGAATTTCATTTCGGCCAAACTGTATGCCGAATTGTCCAACAATGATTTCAACTCGTTCAAGTCTAGATCAGCCTGAAACAAGAAAAATCAATAATTTGATACCTAGCTCATAGAGTATAATTTAACAAAAGTAAATACCTATAATATTTGTACCAGAAAAGATTGGATTTGACAGTTCTACAGCTTTCACGAAAACATCAGCCTCACACCTCAGATAGGGCAACCTGATTGGTTCGGAGCAGTAAGAAGCTGGTGTTTTCATTCAAATCTGCAGCTTTCAAGAGCATTATCATTCTTGAAACAGCCTAAAATTTGGCATATTTTTCCAGAGGCTTTTCACTTTTGTCAAATTACAAGTCCTAACATGTAGAAAGTTGGACTGGCAATCAGTTTAAATTTAAAGTAGCTTTCATTCAATTCATTGTCCTCCTTCCCTTGAAATTTGACTCTATTGATGCTGCAAACAATTGAAAATTCAACAACATGTCATAAAAGCACCACTATTACGAGCCACTACTAGTGAATGCTCAATTGCTTAATTTTTCATGAATGTGCCCAATTTCAATTTCATCCAGCGTTTCTGGAAAATGCTGTCTAAGACCTTTATCTTTATGGAGTAGTTAAGAAAACTTCAGCAGGCAAATTTGAGATTAGCGTCCAGTTTGATGTGAGCAGTAAAACTTGGAGGCCAAATTTTTTGGACAGTAATCTCCGATATTGACTTGTAATTGTTTCAGACTTTGACAATTAAAAGCTGAGTAAAGTAATATGAAGCTTGGAGAGAAAGATTCAAAAAGCTATGCTTCCAAAAATAATTTTGTAATTCTTCATTTCTGCTTCAGAACAAACAATGACAATTAGCTCAAAGTTATGAGGAGTCATGTAACACCTCTTTCACGAAAGAAGGCCGATGATAGATCCATACGACTCGCTGCACAAAGATGTATTTGCGTTCCTACACATGGGCAAAAATGCAAACTTAGCTCTGCGCAGTAAACAAATCCATCTATCATTGGCCATCTTTCGTGACATGACCTCTATCTCATTCTTGAATACTTACTAGGAACAGGATTGCACGGGTTTCTTTAAGATTACAGACTTTCAAAGATTTGTGATTAAACTCAAATTGACTCTTATCATTCTATTGATACCAGATTTTGCAAGAATCTGGTATATTAAATACAGTGAGAGGTTCATAAAAAGTATGCTTTATTCCATGCATGCTTCATGGAGGATTTCAGGCTGAGTCGTTCCTCATTTTCTATCAAAGTTAGGTAGAGCTCGTTTCACGAAAGATGGCAGATGACAGCTTGCCCAGCTTCCTGCATTGTAGGTTTGTCCTCATCTCTGCACATTGAAGTCAATGAGAAAAAACACATACTCGCCCACTGCTTAATAAACGAGCCACTCTGTCAACTCTCGTGAAATGACCTCTAACAAGGTAAGTACACTCAAGAAAGTTAAAAACTAACAGAAAAATTTATATACATCCAAAATTAATTGATGAGTTAAGACATACCTTACTCCAGTCACCATCCATAACATGCTGTTTGAATTTGGCTGCTGCAGGGTGATCCAAACGGCATCCTGATTCTTGCATTAACAGATCAGCCGTTCGACTAGAATTGATCAAATAAGAAGGACAAAGCTTTAGAGGTTCTAAAAAACATCAAAGGTTAGAAGAGAAAAAATGGTGAAGTAGGTAGGAAGGAAATAGTGCATGTTCCTGCCAGAGTTGGGCAAAAATTATTCGGAAATTATTTGGTGAGTTAGGCAACGCCGAGTCAATCGAATTAATCTAAGAATAATTCTACAATTGACCTATACCTTCCGTGTGTTTTCCTTTTCTCAGCTCAGGTAGCAAACCCAGTTTCCAGTGTTGTCCGATTCATTTCATTATTTCTCATTAGTTGGTTGCCCAACTCTGGTTCCTGCTATAGCTTGACCCAGAAAAGATTGGATTCAATAATTCTACGGCTTTCATGAAAACATCAGCCTCAAACCTCAGATAGGGCAACCTGATTGATTAGGAGCAATAAAGAAGCTGATGTTTTCATTCAAACCTACAGTTGTCAAGTTCGATTGTTCTTGGGACATCCTTTAGTATACTCATCTCCTTCATTACCTAAAATACTAACAAAAAATCAGACACTACATCAAAAAGACAGAGTGCATACTGCCTGAGGTGAACAAAATGATGAGTTAGCATGTAGCACCAAGAGCTAACCGCCACCAATAAGTATAAGTTTGGTGAGTCCCAAATCCTCAGTGAGGGCTCCAACTTCCATAAAGGCATTCCACAAAGAGTGCTTATTTTTGATTAGTCTCAGGACGTTGAGCACAACAAAATAATAAAATGAAAAATACCACTAATAGAGGGAGCGAAATCTTCTAAATATGGCTACTTTCCTGAAAATGCACCAAAAGGCATCCATAGCGCAGAAGTGAAATGGAGTTGTAAAGCCAAATTTGGCCCCGATGACAGGTCAGGTTAGTGGCTACTTATAGCTAGCAAAGTTTGCGCTCTGTCTTCATGATAACATATCTTTGAAAACAACAAGAATTGGCAGACAGTAAATTTACTTAGTGGAGAGTCCCAATTATAGATCAAATGAAAGTCAGTAAAGCAAAAATTATACGTTACGGTCAACTTTGAAAACAGAAAACCTGGAGGGCTTATTACATAGGGAGCTTTCTAGAATTCTCCGGTGAAGCTCCAAGTCGTTCTTTTAATCTCCGATTTCGTTTCTGATAACCCAAGGGAGTTCATCGGAGCCTTCTTGAACTCCGATGAATTTCATCAGAACTCTTCCACGGGGCACACCAGATTTATCGGAGTTAGAACTCCGGTAAAGCCGATGAAAACTAATCTCAAAGAAGTAAACATCCTCTTTCCGTGTGTTCATATGGGTGTTTTAGAGGTTATTGAAATGTAAACAGACAATTTTAGCAACGACACACTGCGCCTGTAGTTGTTCATAAATTCATCAGAGGACCGATGAGCTTCATCAAAACATTATCAGCTTTATCGTAAACACTCCCCTGAAATTCTGATGCATTTCCACAGGTTATCGGATCGGAGAATTCCAGAACGCTCCCATTGAGGGTTTTGTGAGGTGGTATCCCTAGCAGAGAAGAACAAAGGAAAGGAAAGGGATAAATGTGTAAACAGCCATTCATACAGTTGTCATACTAGGAAAAGATTATTTTTGGCCTAAGGAAGCAAACTGAAACTTAATTGTGGTTGGGCACAAAATTAATCAATATTTTTGAGGAGAAATTCAATTCCTGTGGCGGTCAGCTATTTGCTGCTTGTCGTGATTCTAATTTTAACAGGAAAATACCAGGGAATGGAGATCCAGCTAAAATGAATGGAAAAATTTAGAGCAAATTTATCAGTTTTCTCATCAAAATTTGGATGAGCAGTTCAGGCTCAGATTTTTTTAGGGCAACAGTGGAAAAATTGGGATGCCCTGTCTGCCATGAACCAAAGTACAAACAAGATACCTACTTGAGACCAATTGTCCTAAGATGCTGGCCAATTAGTCTGACAATTTCTTGGTCAGACTGGCCAATAACTTTGGCTGGAACGTCCCCGTTCATGCCATTGCTATCCGGTTGAGCATCCATCCCATTTTGCTGATAAGTAGAAGAGCTTTCTTGGTGATCTTCGGATGCTCCATTGTGTTCGCAACAGCCATTTGCTGCTTGCTGCATTGTAGCTCCCAAAGAAGGGCGAGATTTTTTACGCGGTGGCGGAGCGAGTCCACCGTCGTCCGACTCCCCACTCGAGGCCAGGCTTGCTAAAACGTCGCCGTGATTGAATTTCGTCGATTTACACCAACCTTTCCGGAAAGAAATTTACACAAAATCAATGCTCAAACACGATCACAGTACACAGAGATGAGACAAGTCAGTTGTCACTCAGCTGTGCAATGTTTTGATGACGTCACGCATGCGTTTGAGAAAAGATCACTACTACAAACCAAAACTTATGTTCAGACTGGGCAACAACATCATGATTCCACTATATAAAAAAAACAAAAACATTACAAAATAATCTTCAAGTAAAGCTACTCTTTGGACGATTCTTCATCTGATAGATTGACCTATTTTTCATGACAACAATAATTCTTCGAAATAATAGTTATTAAATTACAGTAAACGCACGATAACGTCACCCATTCATTCACAGGGAAGAGTATTTGATTCTGTTACGTTGTTAACTTGTTTTTGTTAGCATCCCCCACCACTTTTATCATCGAAGCACATCTGACTAGATAGGGCATCGAATGTAAACATCATGTCGGAACTCGGAAACGACGGAACTGCAACTTCCAGCAACTTCAGAAATGCATGGCATGGCAACAGGCCACTTCGTCGAAGGAGGGGGCAGATCGAGCCAATCGTAATACGATTGCAACTCTCCCCCTCCATCAGCATTCTATTTTTTTTTTTTTTTTTCTTGTAATGAGCTTCTAGGTCGGTGGAATACGCATTCTCTGAAGAAATTTGCACCATGGGTTCGCTGATCAGGAAACTATTGGGCCCAACACTTGATTCTCAATTTCCAACTTGATGCTACTAACAAATTTTCACCCGTTTCAGAAAAGGACATAAAATGAAAAGACGGAAAATATGCTTACTGATAAGAAGCGGAGAATGTTGACCACGCTTATCAGTATCTAGCATAGTAATCGTTTCGTTACTTCAGGCGGCCCAACGCATGAAGTCATCTCAATGTCAAAGCTGAACTATTCTTGTCTCCTACTCCTACACTTTGATGAATGTAAGATATTATTGTTGATTCCTAATTTTTGACCAAGTACCCATTGAACCGAATGTGAGAAATAAAGCAACAGAAATAAGTTCAGGGAATGTGCTAGAAAATGTCTCGTTCTTTACCTACTCAATTCCAGAGAGAATTTTTCGTAATTCTCTGTTTGGTTTCATGTTTGACGGTCCTTACATCGTGGTTTGTCTGGTGAACAGGGAGGAGCCCAGAGACGTCGCTCGTGGGGGGTGGGGGGCGGCAGCTTCGTAAGCCACCACTTTGGAGTGACACTTGATGACTTGACGGGATGAAGAAATGAAAAGTGGGAAACTATAATGAGAAAAAATGGAAAGATTCTTGCGAATGGAAGTGAACGAGCAAAATAATTATACTGGGAGGGGGGGGGGGGGTGCGACACCCTACATCCTAGCGTTTCCGCCTCCGGTGTCAGCGCTTCTGATTCAAGCGATGCCTCTGTTCCTGCCCCGTGCCATCTACCTCAGGATCATGCTCTGGATATGCTCAAGGTAAACTGACGTAACAAATCAGTCCATCATTAGCGCGGTAATCTTTGGGGTCTCCCCGATCTGTGGGGTGATTAAGTATAAATGATCGAGTCGAGAAAACAATAAGTTTACTTACTCTAAAACTCGATATCAATCAGCTCTCGACTGGATCGTTCATATGCAACCCTCTGCGAAGAAGAAAACGTAAGCCGCAATTAAATCGGGAAGCGAATGCGTCACATTTACAGTGTGCATATGCACAGACAGTAGTGCCACATATACATATGTGAGTATGTATGTAAATACCGAGTCGAACGCGCATTGTGTGGTTTACTGATACAATGGCGGACTGTCTCCAAGTTTTTCAGGTGGCTTAAAAAGTTAAAAACCGGACCAAATAAACTATCGCCTCCTGGGGGAGGGGGTCGTCAACCAGTGTTGCCAATTAATAGTATAGACAGATTCGACCACACGTGGACTATTTTGATGAGAATACAGCCACAACTGTGCATAACTGCCCACAACTGCCCACGATCCCACTTCCGATCCTCTACCCCTATCCACATAGTGTGGACAGTTTTCAACTCGAAAACTGTCCACGCGTGGACTATTCAGCTGTATTCTACCCCGTCCAAACCTGGCAACGCTGGTCGTCGACCCAAATCCTCCCTCCTCTTCAGTCCCCCCCATCAAAGCACACACATTAAATATTCTCCAGCTTAATCTTCCAAGATAATCGGGCTGATTTTATTTTCTGATTAGAAGACCAAACGTAGTCCAAATATTCTGTAAAAACTTCTCGGGCTGTCGACAGTTGAGCATTTCTAATGATTTAGTGGACGATATTCCGGGCAGGACATAGCACTTAAATCACAATTATTAATTACGTAAGAACGGACGAGTTAGGTAAACACCGTTCAACTATAGATTCACACATTACAACAATATTCATGGGCGCACCCAGGGGGGGGGGGGCTAGGGGGCCAAGCCCCCCCCCCCCCCCCATTGGAAGAAAAAAAGGAGGAAAGGAAAGGAAAAAAGGAGAAAAGGAAAGGAAACAATGACGAAAAGAGAAAGAGAAGAGGAAAAGAGGAGGAGAGAAAAAGAAAAGATGGGAAAGGAAATGAGTTCAAAAAAGTATCAATGTCATGAAACATATTTTTCCTTGGAGGAACACATTTTTCCCGACAGCAATGTCCTTAATTGTTAATTTCGCTCGATCTTCTTCTGAAATCCAGATTTCCTGAAGACTCCGTCTTTCTATCAGCATGCGATGAAGATATTTCCGTAACATCAGCATAGTCTCGGAAAATCTCATTTTTTTCGAGAGCTAATTCAATATAGTTTCTGAATAGACCCCCAGACCCTCCCATATGAAATGACAACTTGCCCCCCCCCCCATACAAAAATCCTGGGTGCGCCCATAACAATATTGCAGTTTTATAGCTTGTGAGGAGACCATCTCTTGCGTCTTAATATTGCAGACGATTCGCTGGCATGAATTTGAAAAATCATTTCTCGATCTCTTAAATTTTCAATACTTAGAGTCCAGAGAGATGGGTAAGTTTCTGTAACGCACAAAAAGAACCTGCGTAATATCTGTTAAGTTAGCACAAGACCTGATCACAAAAGCGCCGGGAATAAATCGAGATGTAGTGAGATAACTAATCCTGCATAGCGACACTGTTTTTGCATAAACTAAGAATTGAAGGCGTAAGTTGATTACCTCCGACCGCGACGAAGCCACTTATTGAGTCAGTCTCGGAGGTGTTATACGCATCGCCCTCTCCCCAGGATGGCGAGTGGGGAGACTCATCAGATGCACTGAGCCCTCAGTTCCTCTGTCATTACAGCTTCAAGACGTCTTTGAAGAAGACTGGGTATAGACGGTTTTAGTGATGACTTGGTGATGACGTCATCCGGCGATGAGCGTTCCAAACCAGAGTTGAGCAACCAAATAATCAGAAATTATGAAATCAGTCTGGAAACAGAGTTGATGCTTGAGATGTGACACCATTGCCTGAGAGGAGGTATGGTCACTTGACCAAATAATTAGTCGAATAATCTGATTTTATTGCGTTGTCAAACTAGACAAATAATTCGTCGAATAATATTTGCCCAACTCTGTTCCAAACAAATAAAACTGTTAACTGTTAAACTGTTTCTCTCGATCTCACGTAACCCCCATGTAACTGCTATCTCACTCTTATTTAAAAAATCGTATATTGAAGAGACATCTATTGTGAATTTTTTTTTGTTGCAGAAATGAACTCTTTGAGGCATTTTAACGCGATTTTGATAATAATATGTCGTTAAACAAGGCCCTAGGCCCTGTATACGAGTGAGATAGTTTGGAACGCTACTCGAGTTTTGCCACAACCGATTGCGACTCTATACCTCCTTACTTTTTAACGACGGATAAGTGCATTGTTGTGATTGTTGGCTAACCGCTAAAACCGTCTATATGTACTGCTATTTCAAATGTAGGAAGAAAAGTGAAGCCGGTTTTGGCACAGGCTGATACGCAGGACTTCCTCGCTCGGTTCCTCAAATCAACTGCACTTCACGTAAAGACCTCAAAAGTGATTCACGATATAGCACATCAAAATCAACTGTTTTCATCGGAGCATCGCTTTCTCCACTAGTCTAGTTTTCAACTTTGAACCAACTCCACTTTGCTTAAAGTCCTCAACACCGATACGGTCCATTGGCGGCTGTAGCAATCTGGCAACGTTGTATCTAGCCCATTCAAATCCATAGAGAAAATATTGATTAGAGGGAGTGCACTGTACTATCGACGAATTAAAGACTGTCGCAAGATTTACGCGAGCTAAGTTTCGCCAAAAAACTTGAAACATGTTTGAACCCCCAAAAAACTCCCCAAGGGACTGTCGGGGGCCTCTGATAATATCAAAACTGAAAAATTTAGGATCAATCACCAATCTGACTTTCTTATCATTTCAAATCATTTGGTTTAGTAGTTTCCGAGAAAAATTCCCTATCCGGGTGGGCGCTGGTATTCACTCAGTACAATATTTCCATCAAGAGACTCAAAGCGGTACCAGTGCCGCAGTTGTGCGTTTGAGTGAGGGACTGATCTGCAACGGCTCTCCTGGCCAAAGGAGCATGAAGAGTGGCCGAACCGGAGCCTTGAAGGCGAAACTAATCTCATGAAAATCTCGCGACAGTATTTAATTTGTCGATAGTACACCCCCATGACCATTTTCCGACCTTTCCCATCGCTTTAAATGGGCCAAATGCAGCCTTGCATGACCCCGACCAAGCCCCGACGGCCGACACTGATATACAAGTCGACAGCGAAATCACTCTCAATACTTAATTTGAAATGACATTTACTTACTCAAAGTTTATTTTTTAGAAATTTATTGCTCTTGACTCTCGACAAATTTTACAATTTTTGAGGTTATATATGGCGATGGGCACTATATGCAGTTATTTCGATGTATACTCACGTTGTTACATGGAGGACCGTCGCTGTCGGTCCGTGTGAAATGAAATGTGGATCTTCGCATTGTGCTACGAACTCGCACGATCTAGAAACACGTCCGTTGATTCACTTTATGGTGTTCACGTTCGAGCATGGGAAGGCTAGACACTCATTCGGTCAAAATTCAGATTATTTCCCAGCGTTTCAGTCAGAGGTTTCTCCAGCCCAATTTAGAGCCAAAATTAGAAAAATGCTTGAGTATTTATATATATATATATATATATATATATATATATATATATATATATATATATATATATATATATATATATATATATATATATATTATATATATATATATATATATATATATATATATATATATATATATATATATATATATATATATAATATCACTGTTTAAAGAGTGGGAACAAGGCTAAAAAACATTAATAAAAAAAATTTTTTTTCATTTTATGTATTATATATATATATATATATATATATATATATATATATATATATATATATATATATATATATATATATATATATATATATATATATATATATATATATACTAAATAAAAACTTAATCAGCCCACATAAATATAATAACACGATGATTCCGGGACTTATGGCTGTTTTACGAAATTACACGGGACGTTTCGACAGAATAACACTGTCTTTTTCAACCGTAGAAAATAATAAAATAAAAAAAAGGGAAACAAAAGTGAGTCGCCGCTAACACAGCAAGGCAAAGACTGACAAAGGAAAACAAAACAAAAAGGCACAAAGCCGCAAACACATCAATCATCAGAGGCAACGAAGAATTGGTGATAAGCAGTCGCAAGGCCATTCACATCTGCCCGCGAATTACAAACATGACCACGCTGTTGAAGTATATGAATCATTTCAAGCAAGCCGCGCGCATAATCATTTTTCTCCGTGGCCAAAACTTTGGTACCATCGAAATCAAACTGGTGAAGTTGTTTATTTTGGTGGTCATGCAACGCGGTTACCTCTTTCTTGTCATATTTGTGTCCGTTCAACCTCTTCTTAAGACATTGTTTAGTCTGTCCAATGTAACCTGTATCACAGTCTTTGCACATAATCTGGTATACAACACATGCCATTTGTTCATTTTCCCTTTTTGACTTTAACTGCGACCACAAAAAACTTAAATTATTAAATTGCTTATGCACTACGAAATAACCATAAAACTTTAAAATTGCAGCTAATTTTTCCGACAAAAGAGGTACATAGGGCAAACAAATCAATTGAATCAGTGAATGGCCTTGCGACTGCTTATCACCAATTCTTCGTTGCCTCTGATGATTGATGTGTTTGCGGCTTTGTGCCTTTTTGTTTTGTTTTCCTTTGTCAGTCTTTGCCTTGCTGTGTTAGCGGCGACTCACTTTTGTTTCCCTTTTTTTTATTTTATTATTTTCTACGGTTGAAAAAGACAGTGTTATTCTGTCGAAACGTCCCGTGTAATTTCGTAAAACAGCCATAAGTCCCGGAATCATCGTGTTATTATATATATATATATATATAAACAAAGAAAGAACTTAAATCGGCCCAACACATGAATAATAATAAAAACTTAATTGGGAAAAAGGCCGCGAAACAATAAAATTAAAAAATCAAGACGTTTCGGAGGGCTAACACCTCCTTTATCAATCGAAAATTAAAAAAACAAAAAAATATAAAATAAGAGTCATGCCATCACGATAACAACGGCCATGACTAAAGCTCAAACCACAAACAAGTTCTCATTTGAAGGAAAAGACTACACAGGCAAAGAATAGTATCAATCACCAGCTCTATCTGGACCGCCTATTCAGTCCTATTCTCACCGCCTCTCCGTTCGCAGCAGCTGACTTCGCTTCATCTCAAGGAATCATATCTCACGTAAAGTTACTTTTATCAATGTATTTCCCCAGTTCCCAGTAGTCATCCAGGTTTATTAGTTATTCATGAATATAGCTTTGTTTCCATAATTCGTTTTCTCTTTATTTAAAATGTCTTTCTTTCTCTGATCTCGGTCGGTCGTTGGCCGGCCGGTCCATGGGGGGTCCCGGGTTGGTTGGTGGTCTCATTCTCGAATTCTTATAGAACCAAAAGATCCACGGGGAAGGTTGAGTTCGCACTTCCGAAGGGATCCAGGATGCAAGTGGATAAGGGTTTGGAAGTGTGTAAAAAAAATGAACCGCCTCTCCGTTCGCAGCAGCTGACTTCGCTTCATCTCAAGGAATCATATCTCACGTAAAGTTACTTTTATCAATGTATTTCCCCAGTTCCCAGTAGTCATCCAGGTTTATTAGTTGTTCATGAATATAGCTTTGTTTCCATAATTCGTTTTCTCTTTATTTGAAATGTCTTTCTTTCTCTGATCTCGGTCGGTCGTTGGCCGGCCGGTCTGTGGGGGGTCCCGGGTTGGTTGGTGGTCTTATTCTCGAATTCTTATAGAACCAAAAGATCCACGGGGAAGGTTGAGTTCGCACTTCCGAAGGGATCCAGGATGCAAGTGGATAAGGGTTTGGAAGTGTGTAAAAAAAATAAGTAAACACGAGAGCAGTGTTTGTAATTGCCGCGCAGACGTGTCCAGATTAAGCTCTGCTTATCACCAGTTTTTTCGTCCAGATAGAGCTGGTGATTGATACTATTCTTTGCCTGTGTAGTCTTTTCCTTCAAATGAGAACTTGTTTGTGGTTTGAGCTTTAGTCATGGCCGTTGTTATTGTGATGGCATGACTCTTATTTTATATTTTTTTGTTTTTTTAATTTTCGATTGATAAAGGAGGTGTTAGCCCTCCGAAACGTCTTGATTTTTTAATTTTATTGTTTCGCGGCCTTTTTCCCAATTAAGTTTTATTATATATATATATATATATATATATATATATATATATATATATATAAAAGTAGCTTTTGGAGCCTCTGTGAGCGTATAGTAGTAGGTAATGAAAAGCTCTATGATAAATAATTCACAAAATAATGAACGTAAACTGAAGCCAAAACTAGTGAATTTTGGAAATTTCCGATCGATTTGCGATCAGCGTAATTTGGTGGTTTTTACTTCATTTTACATTTATTTTGATAATAGTTTCACTCACAATCAGATTTTCCCGAAGTTCACTCTGAGGCTCCATGAAGGCAATTTTTTGGAAAATAACTGAGCATTTTTCTTAAATTTTGGCGAATCTTGTAACTATATGAAACGCTGAGGAAAGCGCATTAAATGGGGCAGTTAAAAGGGTCTGATATTTTGTGTTTTTTCTAGAAAAATGAAATTACTTGATGAGTTGAGAACAAGGGTGCCTTTGTTTTCTTCTTGAGTGTCCCGGTTTTGGAGATACACTCGTGTGAAGTTGCGAGGAATCGTGTTCGTCAAAACGAGAAATTTCCATTCGAAACCATGTATTTTGGGCCAAAATCGCATCTCCTGAACTAAGAAATCTAAATATAAACCAAAGTAATCCTTGTTTTCTGCTCACAGAGTACCTACTTTCATTCGCTTATAATAAAACACCAAAACTCAGACCCTTGCAGCTGCCCCATTGAGAACACTTTGGAGCTCTTTGGAACGAAAATTTTCAATGAAAACATTCGTAGATGGTAAACACCAGACAGTAAATAAATATGTAGATTTCCAACCTTATACTGTAGCTCGTTTCAGAAGTGTAGGCCCACTTACACAATAATCTTTGGCGAATTTCCAATTTTTATTCCTTCAAATAAAAACAAAAAAGCTTGCCTCCTACTTTAAACTTTTGATTTTAAAGAGTTCCTCAATGAAATAACCAATTCTTAGATTCAATTTCATTAACCCTTTAAAGGCCAAGCCCGAGAATACTCGTTTTTCTTCTCTAGTCTACTTCACATTCTTTCAATCTTCATTCCGGATAAACGCAATTATCAATGTAGACACTTACAAGATAAGATGTCTTCGGGCGCCTTCAATGTATCGTATAGGCAATTTCAACTCCCTCGAGTACGAACAGTTAACTACCTTCCCTTTATAAACGGAAGATAGTGGCCTTTTGAAATAACTTGGCCCTCAGAGCGTTAATTTCCACTTCGGAACAAGAGAAATAATGTTGAAAAACTCTAAAGATTGTCGATCTAGGAGTGCCTACACTTCTCAAAGGACCTCTAACCTCAGCCGCGGCCTACACTGTGCAAGGGCTCAGGACCAGATCGAAAAGAGGGGTCAGGGGGGTGTATGCTGAAGCAGATCCAGACAATTCTTCTGGGGGGGGGCACACGTGAGATATTTGGAAATTTGAAGCGTCGGTGGAAGCGATTTCGGGCTCTTTTCTACTGAAAAAAGGCAACATTTGAGGCTTACAAGGGGGGGGGGGGTCATGCCCCCCCCCCCCCCCGTGGATCCGCCACTGGGTGTATGTAACGAATGGTTCATGAATAGGAGACGTTAAAGAAAAACTGAGGGTTGAAGTCGAGATTGGGGGGCAAGAAATCACTTTTGACATTTTCTTTCTACAGGTGCGGCAACAAAAAAAGTAGAAAAGGAGGGAAAAGAAGCCCAATTTTTGAAATTTGCTTTCCAAGGAGGTGATGAATTGTATTCTAGCAATCCTTCACGGAAACTGAGGCCTGGTCCTGCAACTATGAGAGGATGAAGTCAGAGCAGAGGCAATTACTGCAAAAGGAAAATATACCAAATTTAAAAATTTATTTTATACATTACTTACAATAGTACAAAGTTGACAATTATTAATCAGTTTTACATTTTTGAGCGCTCGAAAGTAGAACAGTCTTTTTGAATCAGGGGCACACACTAAAATCAACCCCCTGCTTTATTTTTCAGGGTAGCCGAGCACTCCGCAGGCAACCCTTCTCTGTTTAAAAGCCATAGACAAAACAAACCAACTCGTATCTCACGCTTGCTTTGAAATACAGGCCCATTTGTTGAGGTTTGAGCCTTCTTTATATTGAGAAGAGCTACCTAGCAGGACATGAGAAATTATTGCGAACAAACAAGTTCGCAGTGAGGACAGCTTCCGCATCTCTGAGCTTTTCTGCGGATTATTTTTAAAAATAGATTTTGAATTTATGTTAAGATCTAAACAGAGCTACTAGCTGTCACTCTCACTTATACAATTTCTTCTACCCCTTATGCCACAAGAGTACAATTGTTAAACTTGGAAAACTAGACTAGACTTGCGAACAACACTCTAAAGTTTTCTAAAATGGTTACGCACGCTCAGGGTTTCGATGTCTCGTAACGCTTGTAGTATCCTTATAATTTGAAGGAGCTCTCGGTTCCTGCGTGATATGCGATAGCTCTCGCAAATGCGGGGGTATCGTCAATATTTTCATCTTATCACCAAGCTCCTTGCCTAACCAATAAAAAGCCTCTGTAGGAATCTGCGATAAACGGCATTCAGAGGAATAAGAGAGTGTCTTCGTTTTGTTTTTGTTTTTGTTTTTTTTTAGTCGATTTGAAATGAATCTCGCCCGAGAGAGTTAATCTTTGTGAAGACGCAAGAAGATTTATTTCTCCTTCTTCAGCGTTTGATCAGCCTACTCTTCGAGGCACCAGAAATCCTGCATCGAGGACCAGCAGCCCGTGTTTTGTCGTCCTCGTATCGCATATCTGCAATCTGCATCCAGCCTTTACTTTCAGCTCTTTGGTCCACTGGGGGGAGGGGGGCATAAAAGCAGCCCATGGATACAGTCATACACCTCTATCTCCTCTCGAACTTGAGCCCTAACCCTGTGACATTCGACATCCAATCGATCGATTTTACCGTCTCTTCGCAATGTAATATCCGGCGTCCCTTGAGGATCTTCACGTGAGTTTTATGACATCCTCGTAGTATACCTTTCGCTTCACTCGCGATTTGGCGTTATATCTCAATCCCAACTCGTCAGCTGCACCTTCGATTATTCCGATGATCTGTTGATGTAAAAATAATCGGTTGTGAGGACTCATAAAATAATAATTCAGGACTTGGCCGGGAAGAGGGGCACATAAATACATCGACGGGCCGATCATTTACTCCATCGTTAAACCGATCGTTAAGACTGTGTATGACTGATTCTATTGGTCGAATATTGTAAAACTTAGCCGTTGCTATGGTAACCATCGTTATAGTGTCCGTTTTTTAAAGGTTCCTCATGAATAGCCTTTATAAAACGAGATTCTGAACGATGGTTACCATAGCAACAGCCAAGTTTTACAATGTTCGACCAATAGCATCACTCGTAGACAGTTTTAACGATCGGTTTAACGATAAAGTAAATGATCGGCTCGCTGGTGTGTTCTTTCCTTACACTGAAAAAAGGGATAGTAATAATACCAGAAGCACAACGATATGTGAATCAAGGTAAGGGATGGTACAGTTACTAGAATTCCAGGGCTTATACCAAAATTCTTGGAAATTTTAAGGAAATTTTGGTACTGTTAGTGGCGTAGCATGCAATTTGGCCACGTTGCATTGTGTCCATTTAAACCTATGAAAAAGATCGAACTATCAAATATATGTTCAGTGAACACCTTCGCATTCGACATTAGAATATCAACATGTTAAGACTGCTTACGAGTGACTCTATTGAACGAGCACTTTAATACTTGGCCGTTACTGAGCGGTAACGAATTTTGCTATTTAGTCCTCCGTTAGCTAAAAGCCTCTCATGCCGTCATGCGTATAGCTTTTAAAAACGGGCGATTTTGACAGAGGTTACCCCTGGTAAAAATGGTCTTTGAAAATCCTTGCGCAAATCTCCGTGCAAAAAGGATTTCCATGAAGTCATAAGGATTTTAGTGAAAGTGTAAGGAAATCCTCAAGAATTTATAAGGATTCCCGTGCAATTACATGAGAATCCTCATGATTTCACGGAGATTTGGGCGAGGATTTTCAAGGACCATTTTTACCAGGGACCATAGCAACGACCGAGTCTTGTAATATTCAACCATTGGAGTCGTATAGACAGTTTTATAGGCCGGTTTAACGATAAAGTTATAAGCAACTTGTGAGTTCGAAAGTAGGGGGGGGGAGGGGGGATGGCTTGAAATATGTAGTATGACCACGCTATTTTTCAGCCCTTTCCGGGCCTTCTAGAAGTGGAGATGCTTCATGAGTGACAACCTTCGTTTTGTCCTTTTTTGCACTCTTTTCGGGGGGGGAGGGGGAGGAGGCGAATTGAGCCCCAAAAGCTCCCCCACGCACGGCCGCGCCATCGCCAGAGAGAAAAGTAAATCGATTTTTCAAACTGCATATGAGCGAAATTTTCAGTCGTAAAATGAAGGGAAGCGCTGTTGCCATGGTAACAATCGTTTAGTCAAATGTGACTCATTGGCAGCATTTAAAAACGTGAAACCTGACAATAATATTACATTCATGGCAACAGTGCGCTGCAGCTCATCATTTCATCAATGACATATATCGCTTATGGAAATCAGGATACATCGTGGTATTTAACTTTTTGATTCCTATTGATGGGTATCATTCCAGAGAAAATATGTAGATTGCTATGATTTATACTTCGTGAAATCAGCTGAGTTAAAGGAGCAATAAATGATTGATTATTGATTTTTACCTTGTCCAGTTGTTCTTTGGTATGATGAGCAGAGAGACAGAATCGGAGCCTCGGCGAAAGACTAGAGGTGATCGGAAATGTGACCATGACCACAGCAATTTTGTTCTCGAAGAGTCTTTGATTAAGCAAGTATAGTTTACTCACGGAGTAAACAACAAGAGGTACCACTGGCGAGTCATCGTCTCCGAAAACGACGAAGCCTAAATCCTTCAATCTTCGTCGAAAGTAGTTGACGTTGATTTTCAGCTGTTGAACACGTCTCAAACCTGAAACCAGAGATGAATTACGTTCAGTAATTTCGGATGTATCTGAGGGAGGCTTGGAAAAATACGTTGAAGCAAGACTTGTAAAACTTGAGACTGGAACAGTAGTTTCATGGGCGCAATCCCTGGAAAAAATTATCCATAAAGATCCATAACCAATGCCCTATACTGAGTATGGATATCCATATGGATATCGTAATGTTGATGGTTCCGATGATATTTACATTAACACGGTGGTTCCGGCTATATGTATACAAGAGTCGTAGTTAGTGTAGCGCGGGTTGTTAAAAAAAAAAAAAAAAAAAAAAAAAAAAAAAAAAAAAAAAAAAAAAAAAAAAAAAAAAAAAAAAAAAAAGTGATTTACTGAGTTTTTAGTGAGTTTTGTTAGTTTTTAATGCGCTCATCGTTATTTTTGCGGAATTTCACGTTGGAAACAACCATATCGCTGTACTCTATAGTAAAACTCAAAAGTACGCAACTGGTCCTTTGTCTTAAATGTTCTGTCATAGGTATCATGCTGTCTCAAACAATCTAGTTGGAATGAGGACAAGGACATCAATCAAGTGATTCCTTGGACCGGTTGACATATTAATAACCCAGTACGTTTTGTTTTTTTAATATGTATGTAACTTTTTCGACGCACCAACATTGGTGTTGCATACTCTGTTGTTTGAAGGAACTTGTTAATATTTCTCATTACGTCTGTCGTTTGTTCGACTCGGACGGCGCACGTCACTCACAAAGGTGATGATCATAATTCATCACGCCTGATTGTCCTGATCATTTTTTTTTTTTTACTACGCAGCTCTAATATTTTATTTTCGTGTTTTGATTTCTTGATTTGATTTTACATTATTTGTGCTCGCGCAAATTCCTCTCTTAATGATGCTTGTGTGAATTGCGTGATACAGGGTGTTTCGAAATCTACAGCGAAAAATTTCAGCTTTATTATTCGTTAAACCAGACGAGAAAAATTATGAGTTTTCTGTTGAAACCGTTGAATTGATTTTTACCCAAAATCTGGCCAAGGTGCAATAACGACATTTTCTTTCAAATGTCTTCCTAAAAAATGTATATTTTTAAACTTTCGGCACACTTTCCTCCGGAGCAACGAGCATGAACTATTGCCTACTGTTGACTGATGAGCGTGTTTTTTGCATTCGCTAAGCAAAACCTGTTTCCGTTTCCGGGATCGGGGACCAATCACAGCCTTTTGTTCAGCTTCACTATTCAACAGTAGGCAATGTTTGTGATTGCAGCCGGTGACTCCCGAACAAAATTGAGCGCACTAAACTTGCCTCACTTTTCTAACACGGGAAGCATATGGTGTGCTGTGTCTCTATTTGTCTCTATGCTGATTATCGTCGAGTTTACAGGTAATAACATTCAAATGTACCCCGAATACTGGGATTCTTTTGACTCGAAAGCTGCCCCCATTTGCCAAATTCTATGGGTACAACCAATCCCTTGACCAAAGCCTAATGGGTCTGTTACAAACTTTTGCTACAACGATTAAGAGTGTTTCATATAATGTAAAATCACCCGAAAAGTCCATTGGTGGCATCAGAAAGTCATAAAATGCAATAATAAACTCACAAGTTGCGTTTAATGAAATCCAAGATGGCGGAGAAATATCGAGCAATTTGTATACATGCACCACAAACATCCAAGGATAGCCAACTTTGAAAACCTCACTGGAGGTAGAGGTTATGTGTTTATTTACGTTGTGATTGGTTGTGATCGATATTGTGAGGTTGGCTATCCTTGGATGTTCATGGTGCATGCATACAAATTGACCAATATTTCTCCGCCATCTTGGATTTTATTAAACGCCTCTTGTGAGTTTATTATTGCATTTAATGACTTTCTGATGCCACTAATGGACTTTTCATGCGATTTTACATTAGATTAATCTCTCTTAATCGTTGTAGCAAAAGTTTGCAACAGACCCATTAACCCTACCTAGGCCCTAGACTAAATGTTTACTTGTGCTCCTGGGCGGTTAGTGGGTTCAAAAATGGGATACAAAAAAAATGCGATGATTTCTTTTTTTTTGCTTCTTCACTATTTTTGAGGCCTTTTCTATGTGATAAGGGTTTTTTCGCCTCAATAATAAAGGTCCCTCAAAATTTTGAGCCCTGCGGGCTATGACTTATACCCAAGTCAGCCTAATTATTAATACGGCCCTATCCTTGACTGTGATACACAAACGTTTCTGAATTACCTCCAGCAGGATTCGTGGGGTCCATCAGAATCTTCATGACGGATATAATATATTCAACGGTAGGTATCGGCATTGTGAAGGAGTAGTGGAGATCGTGGCTGTTACGACGAATGTGGTCAATCATTTCCTGAGAACAAAATATATAAAACCACGATTATGATTGAGAAAAAAATAAAAATAAGGAGAGAGAAAACGAAGTAAAGGCGAAGGAAAACAGATGAGAAAAATTGTAGAAGCATTCCGAAGGCGCATATACTTAATCGATTAATTGGAATGATCAGAAATCGATTTGATGATAATGCTGTGGCCGAGAAATCGATTGCAATAACTCCTCGGCTCCTCATGTCTCGTCATTCCATTTTCTCTCTTAATGATTCGTGATACCATTTAATACAGGATGTTTCATTCCTATCGAATTCGAAATTTTGTTTGCAGAGTATTCTCATAGCGTTCCGTCATTTTCATGCATTTCTGATTTAAATTTTTCATAGTGGCTTCTTTCAGCGCTGCCGTTTGTATGTAAATACATCTAAATGACATTTTTTAATTCACCGATGATTCCATCGGTTGAGGAAAGATTACGCAGTTTAGTTCAAAACTATAAAGCACAGAAATACTCGCATCTGTAATTTTTTCTTGCAAACGGTACATCGTCATTAAATTATGTAATAAAGTATCCGCAAGTTTTTTGAAGCCAGTGAAGACCTCATCGGTTGAGAAAAGATTACAGATCAGAGTATTTTCGTACATTACAGTCATAGACTTAACTGAAAAGGTGATATTTTCTCAACCGGTGCAGAAATCATCGGTGAACTGAGAAATTCTATTAAATATACATGAACGGCAGCACTTGACCTCTCATACAGCGACGGTTTTAGTGCGAAGTCAACCAGTGGCGTAGCGTGCAATTTTGCAACGTTGTATTGTGTCCATTTAAACCCACCTAAAAGGTCGAAAGCAAAAGGTGTTCACCGAACACCCGGTAGTTCGATCTTTTTCATGGATTTTAATGGACGAACTGCAACGTTGCCAAATTGCACGCTACGTCACTGAAGTCAACGATCACAATGTACTCATCGGTCGCAATCAGCTGTGACAAAACTCAAGTAGCATTCCAAACTATCTCTCTCACTCTCACTCTCACGTGACCGTCGTGACCCTCTGTATAACCATCTCTTTCTAGTGTTAAAATTCATGTACAGAGCCCTTGTTTCACTACATTTTACCTCAAAATCTTTTTAAAATGACTCAAGATATATTTCTGCCGAAAAATTGCACACAAAAAATGTCTCTGTTTACGATTTTAGCGATGAGAGGGCAGAGATAGCAGTACATAGGGGTTACATGAGAGTGAGAAAGCAATACATGGGGGTTACCCGGTTACATGAGAGTGAGATAGCAGTACATGGGGGTTACATGAGAGCGAGAGAGGTAGTTTGGAACGCTCAACGAACTTTTCACCGGATGTCACTGAAACCGTCTATTATTTCAATGTACACGTTTCTTCTACAGGTACAAATTACTGTCATTGTCTGAGAGTTTTGCTGTTCTTTGTTCAGACTCGAATATCGGCTCCATTGCTCCATACTTTTTGACACGAATCAGTCCACTAGAAATAAATTGTTGACATTTTTTCGGAAAAAAGTCATAGATATAGGTCGTTTCAGAAGAGTTTGCTGCTCACGGCTTTTTGTACTCAATCACGGAGAGGTGTATTTCCGTCTTCCACGCAAGATTGCCATAAACGCAACCAGTATAGAAACATTGAGTGTACCTCAACTGTGAGTATTTTGGTCACGAAAACCTGCGCAGAAGACGAAAAGACGCCCCTCGGAGCGTTTGTGAAGAAAGGCTCGTAAACGGCAAACTCTTCTCAAACGCGACATCCAAAATGTTGTGGAGGGTGAAACGGGTCTTTTGTAAAACTTTAGTTTTAAATGCAGTGGCGTAGTAAGGGTTCGTGGCAACCCCCCCCCCCCCCTTCATCGAAAATTTAGACAAATTTATCTTTGTGGGGAGCCCACTCTTCGTCATCTCCGAGAATAACATAAAATATAATGGGAAAAAAATGTAAAATAAATAAAAATATTTGTCAAACTATTCACCCAAATCTAAAAAATTTAACAAAACTATCCTACTTCTTAGTCATACTTTTGGTGCAGAGCGGTACCCTCTTGATTCAGAGTGACATTCTTCGTACTAGTGTCAACTGTCATGCTCCAGGGTGACACCCGTTAGCCGCAGGTTGATATTTCAATCATACCCCCTTCCACACGCAGTTTTCTCATATCTCCAATTATTTTTTCGACACCTTTCTATTTTTCTAATATTAGTCTAATTTTTTGTCTCTATTTCTCCTCTTTCTTCTCTATATTTATCTTCTCATTTTTTTTCTCCCCGTTCTTCTCGATTTTTTTGCGTATTTACTGCGAGTGTCACCCCTGTGATATAGTGTCACCCGGGGCGGGCACATCCCCCCCCCCCCCCGATAAGAAAAACCTCAGGATCTCAGAAATGTCTGAGGCTAATTGGAACAAGAAGTCCTGAGGGCACCCTCGGGATTTCTGAGGGTGCCCTCAGGACCTCTTGTTTCAATGGGTCTGTTGCACACTTCGGCTACAGTGTTTTAAAGTATCAATTCCCATGTGAAAAGCCGAGAAAATAACAATGGCAGCATCAGAAAACACTAAAATTCTGTATTAAACTCAAAAATTGCGAAAAACACTAGACACTATTCACCCCTGTATCTTTCCACCACGTGCACGATATTTCGCAAAATTAGCGCGGCACATTCAAATAATCACGGCCGACTGTCATCACAGCTGACTTCATAAACAAATAAACAGTAAACACTGACGGCGTCTGTTTGAATTCTTACGTCTCAATATCCTCAATTTCTCACAAAAGATTAAGAAAGGTACGGAAACCGACATTTGTGTCGAAAACTTTCCAAAATTAAACAATAACACACAGGAGTTCCAAAGATGATAATTAAAGTTGGAATCATACTTGGAACTCCTGTGTGTTGTTTCATTTTGATAAGTTTTCGACACAAATGTCGGTTTCCGTACCTTTCTTAATCTTTTGTGAGGAATTGAGGATATTGAGACGTAAGAATTCAAACAGACGCCGTCCGTGTTTACTGTTTATTTGTTTAGGAAGTCAGCTGTGATGACAGTCGGCCGTGTTTATTTGAATGTGCCGCGTTAATTTCGCGAAATATCGTGCACTTGGTGGAAAGATACAGGGGTGAATAGTGTCTAGTGTTTTTCGCAATTTGTGAGTTTATTACTGAATTTTAGTGTTTTCTGATGCTGCCATTGTTATTTTCTCGTCTTTTTACATAGGAATTGATACTTTAAAACGCTGTAGCCGAAGTGTGCAACAGACCTATTACCCTTAGACTTCGCGCCCGCAAAGGTTCTGAGGAGTGAGGGTACCCTCAGAAACCCTCAGAAATTCCGAAGCCATCGAGATTTCTTTTTACCAGGGGCCCTCCGGCCCCGCCTAACGCCTTACTATGCCACTGTTTAGATGGTTCGCGATGCTGTCCCAAATTATAAAAAAAAATCAGTTTACATAAAGGTTTGGAGAAAGGGGGCTGTCTTGATTGTGACAGATTGTTACCTTGGATCCAGCGATGTAGCCTCCACCGGCGGCGAATGACTTGCTGAAGGTTCCCATGAGGAGATCCACCTTCCTCGGATCAATGTTGTAGTGATCTGCCACTCCTCCTCCCCTTTGTCCAATCGCTCCAATGCAATGTGCCTCGTCAATATAAATGTAAAACTGTCAACAGGATTTTTTTTTCATAGTATCAATTTGTCTCTAAACTCCAAAAAAACTCTAAAAACTAAAAAATCAAAATCGACGTATCTTTATTTCCAACGAAAATTCTCCGAAAAACGGGGAAAACTTCACCCCCCCCCCCATCCGAACGTCATTCTTGCAGCTCGCGAGCTTAGTTGGTTACGGTACCCTCAATTAACTTTCTCGCCGTATGTTGCCATTGTTGCCTATATAGTTTACGGCATAACTTGATTTATTGTGGACCATGCCGAAAGAACGACACCGGACACAGAAGTTAAAACATGACAAAACTGGTTTAGTATATTCATCGTGTCTATCGGTTAAAATATGCCTTACATATAGAAATATACTTACAGTATAGCGGATCCAGGGGGTATGAGGGCATGTGCCCGTCCAGAAGCCTAAAATCATTCCTTTTTTCAACAGAAAATAGCTCAAAATTACTTCCTGTAAAGCTTCAAATTTCAAATTTTACAGGCGTTCCCCCTCCCCGCCCGAATTTTTGTCTGGATCCGCCACTGCGTACACGTTACAATACGATCGCGGAATGACGGAAAAATTGGCCGTTCCGTGAAACGAGACCGTACTTTCTTAATGGGTAAGAATTTTCTTCGAGCCATTTTTCAGAAATATCGATGTTTGCTCTATTTTAGGGGTAAAGACTCACCAGAGTGACGAACGGTGCGGATCCAGAAAATTTTTCTGGGGGGGGGGAGGGGCACGTTTGTGAAATTTGAAGCGTCGCCGTCGTCGGTGGAAGCAATTTCGGGATATTATCTGTTGAAAAAAGGCGAAATTTGAGGCATCTGGGGGCCCCGTGCCCCCCCCCCCGGTGGATACGCCACTGTCCTTAACCACCCTCGAAATTTTGTAGCACCAATTCATGGGTGAAGCAATTGAAAACAGTACTAACTATTTACTGCTTTTATTTACGCGGATACGTTTGCGTAACAGATAGTACAATTTTGCAACTGAAGAACAGAGTCAACTGGGAGTAATTGTTTATTACAAAATCAGATCGGAATTTTTCAGAGGCGCTACTTTTTTCCCTTTTTTTCACAGAATCGAAGAAATCTTATTTGTTAGATTATTTTCAACCCGTTAATATCAACCTGAGAAAAAGACTGTGTTTACCTTGTATTTTTCTTTCAGAGCTACCAACCCCGGTAAATTCACAATGGTCCCATCCATGCTGTAAATACCTTCCACGATAACGTATACCCTTTTCCAAGGTTTCCCAGTTTTTGGTTGCCCTCGAATCATCGCAGCCCTGAGTTTCGCCTCCAAATCTTGCATATCTATAGTCAAAAATAAAATATCAAGTTTAATTGAAACATTTTGTGAGTGCACCTTTTAATCAGGTTTTTACATGAAGAAACTCATATAGTGATGGCTCCTCAAGTATACAAATTTTTATGTATCTCTTGGTTCAAAACAAAAAAAAATTTAGTTAAAGTAGCGAATGTTATTACATGAGCGATATAATTTTGCTGGTACATAAAAGCCACTGGTGGCTCGTGAAATATGGCAACAGCGAATGACCTGTATTTAAATGAATACATATTTAGTGATCGATTTTAGGAGATGCGACGTGCCTCATCCAGAATCGAGATTCTACATAGGCTTTAATGGCAAATAGCACGGTTGCCAGATTGCACGAGCTGCAACTGATGAAAGCTTTAAAAAAGTTATAGATGTATTAAAAAAAGAACATATAAAGTAATGAAGAGGCCAGAAGGACAAAAGTTTGTCGGAAAAGTATTCCATAAAAAGGAATCGATTTTAAAAAAATATTGCTCTTATTTTTCCTTTAACCAATAAGTAGTTATGTTATAGGTTTCCGGAAAAGTCACTATTTTCAAGATGCCAACTTAACTTTCAGCCATGGATATAGCGTAATTGCGTGACTTAAGGAAAAATCAGAGTAAAAGTTGGTGTTTCAAATTGATGACATCACAGATGTCAGACATTCCGCTGTCAGATTATCAAGGTCATTAAGGGACTCGCCACTCGATATCTTTACCGATAGTGGGTCTGTTGCAAACTTTTGCTACAGCGTTCGACTTCTGTGTAAAATCGCATTAAAATCACATCAAAAGCATTGCAAAATCTCAAAGTCTGTTCGGAAACACAATAGATGCGTTTAAAAATTCAAATATGGCGGTCCAATGAGCGGATCACAATAAAGGAGAGTTCCATCTAATCGCAACTTTCTATGCTGAGAAAAGTGATTCATCATAGTCGAGAAAGCTGCACAGGGGCGCCATTTCAGATTTTCCTTGGGGGGGGGGGGGGCAAGGCCCTCCAAAAATTTGGATGACCTTTTTTTTTTTTTTTTTTTTTTTTTTGGCCGTGCATCTTGAAAAAAAATCTCTCTATCTCTCTGACTTCAATAAGGGGGGGGGGCTCCATAAATTTGGTTGACCTCTTCTTTTTTTTTTTTGCCGCGCATCTTCAAAAAACCTCTCTGACTTGATTTTTTGGGCACATTGAAAATCCTTGGGGGGGGCAATTGCCCCCCCTGCCCTCCTCCAAATGGCGCCCCTGAAGCTGCAATTATAGATGTGGGACTCCCCCGCATTGTGACCCGCTCATTGGACCTCCATCTTGTAATTTAATATTAATATTACTTTTAATAACAAAGTGCATATACTTTTCGTCATTTAAACATATGCTAAAATATCGATCTCTTGGGGGTTCAGGGAACCTGCTGAAGATCGATTACTTTACATAGGTTCAAATGGAGAGAAGCCGTTGCTGCCATATATTGTACAAGCCGCCACTGACTTTTCTTGAGTGTGAAAGTGAATTCGTTCAGGCGCATTATTACAGCTGGCGTCCTGGAATGATGATGCAGAAAAGATACTGAAGCTGTCCCTTCTGCCCGATTATTACAGTAAATCCTATGGAGGTCCTGACCGGGTTTAAGCAGGGGTGGATTTACATCTCTTGAGGCCCTACGCAACTTGAATTTGAGGCCCCTTAAGAAGGAGAGTGGGATGCCTGGGGTCCTGGGGGACACCCCCAGAAAAAGAGGGAGTTCAGACTACTTTCCTTAGGCTGCTAAAACTCAGTTTGAAACAGTTTTTTCAGCGAAGTTGTTATTATTCTATCCTTCAGCATTTTCTTCTCTTCTTTTCTCTCACTATTTCTCCTCTTCTTAATTCCTCGATTCGTAGAGTGAGATCCCCTTGGGTCTGAGGTCCTACGCAGTTGCGTATTCTGCGTAATGGTTAATCCACCCCTGGGTTTAAGTCGAAAAACACGTACTTTGTTTCAATAAAAGACAGATCTGCTTGTTAGCTAAAGGTCGGCAGAAACGTCTATTGATTTATATGAGACATTCTGCGAATCACAAGCTAACTAGCAGACCCGTTGTTCATTGAAACGAGATACATGTTTTTCAACTGAAGCCTGGTAAAGACTTCTAGGACAAATTGAATTGAAAAGGCTGAGGTGTGAGGTTGTACCATCGTCTTTCTCGTACTAGGCTTACTGATACACTAATCGCACACTTTTCAGTAATATCTTTGAAGTAAAACCTTAAGAAACTAATGCGACAGTTTACCTAGCATGCAGTAGCGTACGCGGGGGGGGGCTAAGGGGGCTAAATCCCCCCAGACCTCAGATTTTCAGAGATGGGGGAAGGAGGGAATAATTTTCAGTCAAACACTCACCAGTGTAAGCCCCTCCCAAAAAAAATCCTGCGTACGCCACTGCTGACATGCATCAATTTCACTCAAAAAAGTCCCCCAAAACTGCTCCTTATCCTCATTTCTGACTCCTCGAGTTTTAATTTTTGGGTCTCTCCGCTTAGAGTTCCTCGATGGAATTTTCGCTCGGGACTACCAACATGACACGACGCTCATGGAGCTCTGAAGGAAAGGCGAAAAATTAACATCGGCAAGATACCAAAACGACTCCTTTGATCTCCAGGAGTCGCCGTTAGATAAAGTCGTCGTCTTCAGCCAATCCAATCAGAACTCGTTGAGCTGGTGTCGGTACTCCTTAACAAAACTTCCATTAAGGAACTCCAACTTCATCCCATGTAATACAAATGTTTACGGTTGCCCTCCAGGTTGTGTTTTCTGACTTGGCCTGGGTTACCGCCATTTGTAAAATGACGAGGAAATTGTAGATTTTTACTCACTATTGTGTTTGAAAACAACGCATTTAGCTCGAGAGACTCTGATCCCGAGAACGAGTGATGCGTGGTTCTTCTGGTCGCTGAAGACTAGCGACTCGTCCGATAGAATGCAGGGCAAATTGAAAGCATTCGTTCCAAACCCCATCCCGAACACTGCCGCGTCCTCGACCTGAAGAAACTTGGCTGTCATCCTTTCCAACTCGAGATGGATGGCAGTCAGACCTTGAGAGAAAAGAAAGATAAAAAGTTCTGTTCATTCATTTCTATGATTCCATACACATCACTGATGTATCTACATTTTTTTTGCGCTAAGTTAATAGGTCAGTTGAACGCATCATAAAAATAAATGGAGTTTTTAATTACTACTTCCGGTGGAAAATTTCACATGAAAAACGGTGGTGTTGGTGAAAAGAGTTTACGTTGCGTAATAAACGGTGACGTAGCCGCTTGTAGTTTCCTCAAAACGTCATCGTTTGATCGTCGATTTTATTCGTGAACCGTGGACCACCCAGCAGCGCCTGAGACTTTGCGGAGTATTGGTTAGTCAGTACGCGATGCAACTTAAGATTTTTAGCGCTGCAATCCACGATTATTGGTAGTTTCATTAATTCTTTGTTAGTACAATGACGCCGTATTGAGTAAACTTCAAATGGTTGTATTCCTGCTATTACGCAACGTAGAAACTTTTCATTGATATCATCGTTTTAGCGGAAACTTCTTTATGAAATTAAATCATTAAGATGATTCCTCTCCTCGGCATTCCCCCCCCCCTCTCCCCGTTCGCTCAGGAAAAACGTGGAAAGAGAGAGAAGTAAGGGTGGAGGAAGAGAGGAAAGAGGAAAGGGGGATCACCGGGGGGGGGGAGAAAATCCCAAGCCCCCCGTTTCACGTGGGCTGGATCCTTCAATGGCTCAAAATTGGATTTGCGGGACCCAGCCCGATCCTCTGAAAATTCTTTTACAGGTATTCTCAGGTGTAAAACTCCCCTCCGTCAAAATTGATAATCCTTATTCAAGCCTAGAAAATCTTGACAAATTAGCCCCTTAAGTTGATGTCAGCTTGAAATTGTAGGCAAGAAGGCGCACTTTCTGAGGTTAAGGATCTTTCATTGACACTTAATTGGTAAAAAAAACTAGTTGTTAATTATTGCTGGGTACAATGGTACAAATTCAACGATACTTGTGTGCGCAAGAATCTAAGAAATGTAGACCTCTTCGCGTATCGTATCCAGGCTTACCATAAGAGGCTGCGTAGCTGCACGTTGACACTCCGTATTTTTTAATCGCATTTTCGCTGTTCTTAACGTTCGGACCGTCGGTTTCAGCAAAACTGAGGTAATTAAAAGAGCCTAAATTGATACACCTTGACGTTGTTCCTGTAAACCTGGAACATTAAAATGCAAGGTAAGTTTTCTAGAGTTTTTGCGTAACTTTTAAAAGCAATGATAAAGATAAATAACTTTTGTTGAGACTCGAGGAATACCTCAACACTCTCATAGTTGCGTATGATTTTCAAATTCAGACGCATTTACTATACAGTGTACTGTACTGTATGCTATACATATATTGTATACTGTATACATTGATGTACACATATGTAAATTATTGGTTAAGACATTTCCCCAAGAGTCGGTGTAATAACCCTCGATGTTATGACATATAAAATACCTACATCAACCGGACAAGTATTAACCCCCTCTTCCGTACAGAAAGGATGCCCAGAGCCCAGAGTGGATATATACTGTTTTAGTACGGTGATCAGTGGCGTAGCATGCAATATGGCAACGTTGCAGTTTTCCTATTCAAACCCATGAAAGAGATCGAACTATTGGTTGTTCGGTGGACACCTTCGTATTCGACCTTTAACATACATTTAAATGGACACAATTCAACGTTGCCAAATTGCACGATACGCCACTGACGGTGATCGTATCGATTGCCGTTTGGGGACCTCTAGTTCCAAATAACCTATGATTCAATCAGTGGCGTAGCGTGCAATTTGGCAGCGTTGTACTGTGCCCATTTAAACCCACGTAAAAGGTCGAATGCAAAGGTGTTCACCGAACACCCAATGGTTCGATCTTTTTCATGCGTTTAAATGGATACAATACAATGTTGTCATATCGCACGCTACGCCACTGGATTCAATTTAATATCCCTACAAGCAGCCAAAGACGCCAAAGTGAAGAATGGCCCTCGCCTCTTTTTGAATGCCGACTCCATTCGTTGATGCATCATTGCAGTTGTATATCATCAAAATTATCTGCATACAATTGAATGAAACAAGTCTCATAATAGTGAGTTTTGAAAGGAACAAAGTTTATACATCAGCAATGCGAATATGAGCCCTGATGGGACAATCTTTATATGAGCACATTCATTATTATTTCCCCCCCCCCCCCCCATTTTTTATAATAATGGTCGATCAATGGAAATGCCAAAGCATGATGGTTGCATTTAAGATACTTCAACCAGTCCGCGTACAACAAAAAAAACAAAACAAAAAAAACAAAACAAAAAAAAACAAAAACAATTCTCACAACTAGCTGTTTGAAATTAATAAAATCATCATTTTTATACAGTTGCTACGCTGAAACTTACGTTCCTTTAGGACACCAGAAATTGTACACTGTGTCCATCACAGTTATTTCTGAGCCCGGTGAGCTGCATATTGTTCTATTATAGACATCTCTAAAACGCCTGAGGTAAAAATTCCACATTAAAAAAACTTTACGGTCAATAAGTGGTTCACCGGGATAATCCTGCACGAAACAGAAGATAAAGTACACTTAGTTTTCACTATTGGCAGGAGCTATAGAAGGTACACTAATACTTATAGTGACTATAGGTCACAATATTATGTGTAGTTCAGGTTTAGATAAAAATAAAAGGACGCAAGTAAACAAATAAACAAAATATGTAAATAAAGTGCCGAGTGGACCTGAGACAAGTAAGCCAGTTATAAGAAATCCCTCCTTCTAGAAATAATTTCAGAAGAAATTATGAAAGTCGAAATAGACTTCGTGACTTCTGTTGCTGAGCGATTCACTTTAATTAAGGACCTCTAATTTTTCTTCAGCTTTGATTCCTTAGTTGAATAATGAAAAAAAAGGATACCACTTGGAATCATTGATTGTGAAAAAATATAATCAAATGAAGATGGCACCTCCCCATCACATTTTCTTTCATCCTTCCGCAATTAGTAATGCCTTGTCTCATGGTGGATAAATGTATGGTGAGAGTAGTTCTGAACGCATAATTCCGATGTCACGGTTTTCGGTAATTGTATTCAAACCGCAAATACTTTGATAGGATTATTTTTAATTATCATAACTGTGACGTCAAACCAGTACTTGAGCCTCCAATAGACCGTTTTAGTGTGACGTCACGAAAATAATTGGAGCCAAACACTACTGTCTCACTCGTTGTCTCACAGTTTCCCGTAAAAAATTAGTGAAAACTATACTTTTTTCGAATTTCACTGCACCATTGGATTCCACGTCCATTAAAATAAGTACCTATCTTTCAACCGAAAACTTAATCCTTGAAATGTCACAAGTTAATTTACAAGCACAGTCACATCGAAGGAGGTTCTGCGTTGTGTCCTTGTCTCACTCTCAGTTTCTTACGGTCTCAGAGTTCAAGGATAGGGGCTCATCCCCGCTATGACTTTACGTGTGATGTTTTGAGACGATAAGAGGTTTGGATGATTGGGTGTTATTGAGTGCTACGGTCGTTCATAAATATCGATGCGTTAGGCAAGGACAAAACGTGGAACTTGGTTCGACATAATTGTGATTGGAAACTAACTTGTGATCCTTCAAGAAGTAAGTTGGAGTGAAAAAATATTTGTGCAGGTACGTGGAATATAACAGTGAAGTAAAATTTGAGAGAACATGTTTACTTGTTAGAATTTGCATCCGAGACTTTGAATCTAATTTACCGCGGGTAACTTCACGAGAGTGAGCGAGATATAATATTTGTTGGGGTCGAATTTTGATCGTGATGTCATCACTGAAACTGTCAAGTCCAACAGAAGCCGATCAACGATTTTTGTGAAACCACACGTAAACAAAAAAGCTTCCGCTTTTTATTTATCCCATATTTGCATAATCTAGTGTTATACACGCATGGGGGGCGTAAAATACTGGTCGTAACGGTAACCAGGAATCTGTCTTTCTCTATCTTTGCCCATTTGAATGCATGTGCTAGAAAAGGATGGGGATAGAGTCTCTATCACGTGACTTCAGCCCTCATGTCTGTCCTTTTCAGACGCACTTGTTCAAATAGGCAAAGAGAGAGATAGACAAATTCCTGGCAACGGCTCTGCTCCCGAGCGTCTCATATACACACAAATGACTTTGACAGTGACCTTATGGTTGCACATCAAGCGTCCGTATAACTGAGTTTTAGAATTCAGCGAAGCATCACACCGGCTCAGAAAAGATTATGGATAGTAATCTTTAAACGTAAGTAGATACGCTACAACACAGAGCTCTCTGATCTTTGTTGCACAGGTGCCGCAGTGCGGTGCAATGCAATCCTCTGGTGAATTCTAATACTGCGCCTAACTGCATCTGAGAGAGATTTGATTAGGAGATAATGCACTTTTAATTAACATAAAAACGCAACTTACTCTTCTGTTATCTCTATCTTGTAAACTCTCCGGGAGTATGGAGAGGAGCTTGTTGATGAATCCTAGGAAAACCATGACATAGAATCCTATGAGGCAAATGGCAGCATGAAAAGTATGCACAGATGTAGTGGCTTTCTCCTTAATTTCTGTAAGAGAAATGAGAGGTCTCTTGTTGTCATTGTAATCGACCTGCAATAAATTATAGATAGAGTTCATTTAGAGAAGATAGCTTGGACACAAAGGAATAGCTAAGGCAAAGAGTGAGTCTCAATTTTTTGGAACTCTAGACTGAAATAGAATTTAAGAAATAAAAATCGCTGCACTCCTCGAATTAGAGAAAATTTGAGAATGGCATGAAAGTCGTACTGTCATTTTGTTTGCACGTATTATATGAAGTCATTTTGAATCTGTTCATGAACTAGTATGAACTTTATGATCAGTTAAACGACAATTTTCGAATTTCTCCGATGGCATGTTTCGACGGTGGTGGTCATCGCGGTAGGGAACCCCAAGAGATGGTTCACAGATATTTTTCAATATCTCATGAGGTACTGAAAAAGATGTGATGAGAAAACTTTTGTTGCAAGATTTTTTTTTTTTTTTTTTTTTGGCTGACGTGAGTTACTTTAACTCGACTTTATGATTACGATGTTATGATTGTGTGTGTATCCCTGCGTTACTTAGCTTCTTAAGGAATAGATGGACCCTCTCCCCTCTCTCTTCTTTTCCTTCCTCTACTCAATGCGTGTGAATTGACTTCAAAATCAGTTAGTTTTCTCGAGATAAACATTTATCAGATTGCGTAATAAATGACACTTGAGATTAATAAGCTTGCATAACATCAGCTCACTCGTTCGGGTACTGATATTTTAGAATGGTTTATAGTTTCTTTCGAAGAGGAAAAAATTCACATGCTTTCAATCATTTCAAGCAGATCTCGAACCCAAAGCTAAGGGAAGCTTGAGATGCAGTAGGAATCAAAAATAAAATAAAAATCGGGAAAGTCAAAGAATCATGGGCGCAAAGATGGACTCTAAAAATGTGGATTATTCATCAAAATTCTCTATTGAACATTCGATGTCGATCCAAACTGTAGAAAAATCACAAGTGAATTGTCAGTCACAATGGAGCCCTTGCTAAATTTTGCTCTGTGCAATACTATGTGTCTTTTTATTTGCGTAAAAAACTACCGAAAATGACGATGAGTGTAATAAAGAAGCACACAATTTACTCACAGAGTAAAATCCTAGAAATACTGACATGAGAAATTTTCAGCTTTGAGAATAACTATAGCTAAAAATTGTTATCAAATTAAATTTTAATACTTTGTTCATACCAGTAAAAATTTGACGGTAATTAATATTACTCAATAATCAATATGAATCTTGCGAAAATCACAAAAGATCACTTTTAAAAATAACCCTTTAATCCTTGTATTTTCATCAAATTTTCTCAGATCCGATGAATTTCTACTTGAAGAACAATTTTGAAATTTTTGGTGCATCGAGTCAAGAACAAATCATTTGATTCGTATCGTCTAAACCACATCAAATCTCACGACTAGAACAAAAGGATGTTGAGGATCAGGAAAATTCAGGGAGCCACGCTGAACTATCTCGACAGCATAACAGTTCACACTCTTTCTTGAGTAACTTTAACGCGGGTACAGGAAAACATGCGCCACAAGAATCTGAGAGAATATACATACAACCTGTCTCTTTAATGCATAATATTTATTGCTCTTGACCAATGGAACATTCGGTTTTTAGATGTTTCAAGAAAACTCTGCATGGTAAGAAAAACTTTAAAAGGTATTCGATTGCCGGAAAACTTTTGAAAATATGTTTGAACTGAAGTGAAGCGCCGAACGAAATTTAAAAGGCATTGGATATAACTGTGCGCAACAGAGGTGTGGAGTGCAATTTGGCAACGTTATATTTTGTCAATATAAATCCATGTAAAAGGTCAGATTTGAGTGCAAACATGTTGTTTTTGGAATTCATTTACAAAATTTCTAAAAAACACGTTCTTAAATCGAGGAAATTAAGAGCATTCAATGTTTTCTCTCGAAACAGATGACATTTTAAAACTTTGCTTTCGACGTGGTCGCCGTGTAAGTCTATTAATATTCTGCAGTACAAACGCAGGATGGATGGTTCCCGTAGTATAATATTTTAAAGAAAAATAATAGTATAATAATATTAGGTAAAAATATAAAAATAAAATGAATAAAAATACTAACATATAAATTTAAATTTACTCACGGGCATGATTATTTCCTACATAGATGAGTCGCTGAGAGGAAATGACTCTCTTAGAATAAATTGTACTGTTCTACGCATTCCTATAGTTTTTACTTCAACCTCATCTTGGTGAATGTTGTTATAATTTCTTATTTCCTACATCGAATCGATAATGGATCTTCAAAGAATTTTTCTCGACAAGAAGTGTCTCCTTGAGATTGGCGCACGTAGTTTTATCCTGGATCGATGGTACATAAGTGGGTCCATGAATCCGTCATTCTTATTAAATTCTCGCTCATTTAAATGAACATTTATTAAATTAATTTAATTTGCATTGAAAAGCTCGCGGAATGTCTGAAAGATTTGCGGGCTGGAGCACTTTCATTCGGCCAGATATGTTAGAAAAGGAACGAGGATAGAGGGATGGGCCAAGACGTGTATTTGGTCTTCGTCTGTCCTTTTCTGACGCAAGCGTCCAACATGAGCGTAGAAAGAGAAAGAGAAATTCTTGGATCCACCTCTGATTAAGGATGATCGAGGATGTCTCTTAGATGCCTATGCATCTAAGGGCCCAGTGGCGCACCGAAGGGGGTGGTTTTAGGGTCAACCCCCACCCCCCCCAAGCATCAAGATTTTGCCCTAAAAAAGGTCATCTTCGGCCCAAATTGCTTTCAACCCCCCCCCCCCCCCCCCCCCCCAAGACCTCAGAAGGAGGAAAATTTGCGGTGAAACCCCCACCAAACTAAAGTTCTCGGTGCGCCACTGGATTGGGCAAATCTTTCGATCAGCCAAGGAATGCTGACTTACGGGAACCGCAAAGTCATGCCAACGCAAGCGCCACTTTTATCGGAATGGGTCTGTTTCAAAAATTTTCTACAGCGTTATGGAGGGCTGAATCCTATACAAAATCACTTGAAAATACAGTTAACATCAACTGAAAGTTCCAAAATCCATTCAGAAACTCAATAAATGCGTTTAACAAAATTACAAGATGGCGGTCGAATGAGTAAGTGACAATGGGGAGTTGGAGTCCCATTTAATCAGGCGCGGACCCAAGGGTGGACTGAGGGGGCTGTAGCCCCGCCCCCACCTCCCACCCCTTGAGCCTAATTCTTCACGCTCTACGAACAATTTTCGAGGAAATTGTGGGTGTTTTGTTGAAAAAGTAGGTTTTAGCCCCCCCCCGGACTTTAGCCGCTCTCTAGAAAGATTTCTAGATCCACCACTGCATTTAATTGCAGCTATCTCTACGACGAATCACTTTTCTCAGCATCCAAGCGCACTGCCCGTCACCACATTTTGAAACTGCCAGCTTATCTCAACGTTATTTTCAAGTGGTTTTACGTAGGGACTAACCCTCCATAACGCTGTAGCAAAAGTTTGCAGCAGACCCATCGGAGCTCACAATCAGTATGATGCAAAGGCAGCAGAAATGATGGTCTTACTTGTTTTTCCTCCTTGCGACCCACAGGAAAGAAGTATTGTGACTTATTGAGGTATCTATTCAAGTATTTCCGCACCAAGGCGATTAGTTTACTAAAGAAACTCCGCGGTACCTGTGATTTGCGAGGTGGAGAGTGGAACATCGTCCTTCCAGTTTTCCTCTTTCTGTTTTGAATATAGAGACGATTCGGTGAAATCTGAAAAAAAGAAGAAAACAATGAAAACCAATTGATGCGATTTGTCGCAGTAATCGGAGGTATTAATGCGCCCCGTAGAGAAATTTCGGAGCAATCTAATGTTAGAAAGAAATAGTTATAGCAGATCTTTATATTTCTGTATCTGTTGTGAGTCCAAAATGGTGGAGAGGAAAGTTGAACGGCTTGAAATACAAGACAAATGTTACAGATTAGAACGCATGTGCGAGTATAACTTCAGCAGTCGCGTAGCGTGCCATTCGGCAACGTTGAAGTTCATCCATTCAAACCCATGAAATAAATCGAACTTTTGGGTGATCGGTGAACACCTTCGCATTCGACTTTTTACACGGGTTTAAATGGACACAGTACAACGTTGCCAAATGGCACGCTACGCCACTGAACTTCAGCCACAGACTCAATTTTACTATCTACTCTACTGGGTGAAACGGGGTAGGTCGCCTGAATAAGTGCAATACTATTCGAAAGGTGCTAAGTAATACAAAATTACAGGAGGGAAAACCTCGTTTTCTGAGAAAGCGGAACATGCTTATTATGAATTATGATTAGAAGGAAGGCAAGTACAGCTAGGTACAGTATATAACCCTCAGATTATCCGAACTAATGTGGTGGTCGGCCAGTTCGGATAACGGAAAGTTCGCATAATCCATAGTCCATTACTGTCAGTTACTGCTTTGCGTGAAATGACTGAAAATACTACAAACTACTTTAATTTTATACTCAGAACTTTTTGCTTGATGTTTTTATTTTACGACCGAGTTCTAGAAAGTTTGATTGACATTTACCGATTTAAAATAACCCGTAACTTCGTAAGTTCCTTTGTGACCGGCGCGGCGAGTGAAAGTGATGAATATGTGTCGACAAAAGAGTTCAGATAACACGGAGTTCGCATAACCAATGAGCCATAACTTTAGAGTGGCAGCGGGCTGGTCCACCTTGTGCCACACAGGGTAGAAGGAATCGCGGGAAAAAGCGGAATTTGGACGGCAGATTCCAAAGTTTGAGGTTAAATTTTTTGTAGGTCGTTCGGAATTTGGCGGGAATTTGGACGATAGATTCCAAGGTTTGAGGTTAAATTTTGTAGGTCGTTTCCGGCGATGCCCGAGTTTGTTTACGAAACGACCGGAAACAACCTACAAAACTTAACCTCAAAATCGATTTTTACGGCAAGATGGCGGCGCCCTAGGTCACAACAATGAACCAAAAGGAACGTTCCTTGATGTGCCACTCTAAAGTTATAGCTCATTGCGCATAACCCGAGGTTTACTGTATTTTCAAAAAACGAATCCATATAGGTACTATCGACGAATTAAAGATTGTCGCGAGATTTTCTCGAGATAAGTTTCGCCTTCAAGGTTCTGGTTCGGCCACTCTTCATATACTCTTCACACCTTGCAGGTGAGAGGCCAGTGCGGGTGGGGCGGGAAAGCCGTTGCAGATCAGTCCCACACTCACAATCATAGCTGAAAATGTGTGAAAATATTGCGACAATCTTTAATTCGTCGATAGTACATGAAAACCTTGCACTTCCTGGCAACTTGTCTACAATTACCCTTTCATCAATGTCTCAATCCTTTCGGTAGGTACTGCGCCTGAGTAGATTCGTTTTCATGACTTGAGCAATAGTGCACGAAAATAAAATAAAAATTGTAGAATTTACCATCTGCATAGCTGATTTTGAAGTCTGCTATCAAGTATGGTTTTCGCCAGATAAAGGTAAAACGTACCAACAAGTTACCTTAATTTACCGCAAGGTACGTTGCATTTACTATATTATGGTGGAATTTACCATACTTGCTAGCTGACGCCAAAATCAGCTATGCAGATGGTAAATTCGACCTGTCTTTTTTTCGGTGTGAAAGTTACCCTCAAATTGATAGCATTTGCATGACAATGTTTCGCAAAGCTCCTTCAATTAGAAGGATAAGCAATTTGAACACCACGGAGTAGGAATAATTAACTACCCACTAAATTTGTGCGGCGCTTTAAATTTATTTAATTGCTTTTAATTGCCCTTATGGATATGGATGAATGTCATTCAGCTGGTCGTTTCCACAATTTTCTCAATATTAAAAACAATTACAAAATAAATGGCCAAAAATACAGAACACATAAAAGAGTCTGGTGTGTGGAGATTGGGTTGGATTGGGTTCCATTTTAATCTTTTACTTGAATTTTCTCAATTAAAGAAAGCGTGCGTCCTACGTGCCATAACTGAAGTTGTATAAGGAGAAGTCTTCAGTATTGCTCTCGCCTGAAGTAAACGAGGGATCATTGAAATGGGGACCCCGGACCCGTGATGTAACTGTAATAATTGATCCTTGATGCGCATAGAGTCTTTGATGTAATATAATCAGAGCGCTCAATACAAACATAGCTTTTCATTCGCGTGATTTAAAGATTCAAATGATATTTTATTTTATTTTTATTTTTTACGGCTAGAGTATAAACATATCAACACCTATATAAACTTATGAGAGCGCGCAGTATCTTTCATGTGGACGCGTGTTGGACATGTTATTCGTAGGTAAATAAAATTACGTCTAGAGTAATGAGACGTAAACTGGTTTACCTGCTCGGCGTGACGTGGGTTTGTGATTGCGACCATTTTGTCCGGAAATTGCGTTGAAAATGAGAGTTGGTTGTCAGCCGCGCCAATACCAGCTCCACATCATCAGCTCCTAGGAGAAAAAAAAAGACGGGTGGTTTTAAATTGGGCCCGAAGTTTAGGTATAGTCAGCATTTGTTGTAAAGGGCGAAACAACGGCTGCATATGTGAGAGAGTTTTGATTTTGTTGGTTTTTAAAAATTTTGCAATTGTTTCTGAAAAAATCTTTTCAAAGCTAATAGTGATAAATTATAAAAACAGAACGCGGAAAATTCACATTGATTCATTAAATTGTTACTCGAAAATATCACCAATTTGAGAATGGGTCAGTTGTAAAATTTGGTGTAGCGTTATGGAGGGCCAATTTCAATCGAAAGTCGAAAATCACACTGGAAGCGTTTAAAAGTCTTAAAATCCACTCGTAAACCCTCAAAAGGCGTTTTATAAGAAATCCAAGATGGCGGTCAAATGAGCGTGTCCCAATGGAATGTGCCTTCTAAACGCAGCTTTATTTAGGATGAATCTTTTTCGTCAGCAGAGAAAAAGGCGATTAAATAGGACTCCCCCATTGTGACCCCACTCATTTGACCGCCATCTTTGAATTTTGTTTAAGCGCATTTGTTGGGTTTTTGTGTCAATTTCGGAACTTTCTTACACTCCCAGCGTTATTTTCAAATGATTTTGCTCTAGAATGGCCCCTCTTAATAGATCCCCTTAATCTTATAGTAAAAATATACAACAGAGATCCATTTATATTTGTAATTGGATTCGTCGTACAACTCAATTGAAATTGGGAATTGTTTTCTTATCTACCGCTAGAACTTACAAGAACCAGAAGCGAAGCGTGCAATTTTGAAACGCTACATCGTGTCCATTTACACTCATGCGAGCTAGGTTGAATTCGAGGTCGTTCACTCCACGCACGAGAACTCGATCCTTTTCGAGGGTTTAAATTGGCAAAATGCAGCGTTGCAGAATTGCACGGAGCTAATTCAATTAGGAAATACCGTCTCGGGCAGTTAGATGTCCCTATTATAATCGCTTTTAAACGTCATTTGGCAAATCTTTGAACGTGTCATGGACGTCTAAAAACAGAGTGAATGCAATCTCCATACCCATCCAAGTCATGCGACGTTATGGAGACTTGAAATTAAAGCCTCAAAGAATGTTAAGGGGTTATTGGAATTGGCGAATGTCCGAAAAATGTCCCCAAATAATTGTAGAGAATTCTAGAATTATTTGGGGACATTTTTCGAACATCCACCAATTCCAACAACCCCTTAAAATTCTTTGAGGCTTTAATTTTTTAGTCACTACAGCCCCAATGTGTATGAATATTGCATTCACTCTCTTTTAAACTCCATGGGACGTTCAATATTTTGGCATGTGACGTTTAGCAACGATTATAATAGGGCCATTATGAGGACTTTCATGGGACTTTTTTCGGACATTGAATTTTTTTGCCGGGTATGGTAAAAAAATGATCTTTCGTTCTTCAGTTATATGCGTCTACGTCCATTTCCCAGGTTAACAACTTAAAAAACTTACTGTACAGGTATAATATCATCTCAATCAAATCAAAACTATTATGCAATCGGTGACTTCCTAGCTCTCAATCCGTTTTCCCCATTTCCGAGCTGTCGCGTCGCGTCAAAACTATGCAAGTGAGATAATAATCAGATTCTACAAATTGTTTTTCCATGAGTGCGTGCACATATAAGAAGTGTGGAACAGTGACGTCTCAAGACTCTCATCAGAGATAAACTTCCACGAGTAAATACTCGATCAGATCGATCTCGGACAAAAATCATAACACCTTATATGACGCACTTGAATGACGTGTTTCTCCTGGAATCAACCATTCCACAAGACATCGAATCACCTATCCGATGTTATCGAATAATGGGGCTCTTGCGAATTTTTGCTACGCGGGATTTAAGAGTTGATTCTTGCATAAAAAACTGTACAAATGACGATGAGTACACTAAATAATCACGAAATTCACTCTCAGAATCGAGCTCAATGGCGGTTCGACGCAGGTGTAAACATGGGAGCATTGGAGATTCCTATCTAAATTGAGACATACCTCTGTGTTTCCAAAGAGAAAGAGGAATATTAGATAGGAATCTCCCATGATACCTGCGTCAAACCGCCATTGCGATCTTGCCATTTACGTAGTTATGTAGGTTTATTACTAAATTTCAAACTTTCTCAGTGTGATTTTCGTGACTTTTGCTGGTTTTTACATCAGTATAGACTATTCATTTGCTCACAGCAAAAGTTTGCAAGAGCCTCATTGTAAAAATAAAATACGAGGGGCGTTCAACTTATAAGTATCCCTATTTTTTATCTCTGACCCTGTTAGTGCTAGAAAAATTTCATTTACACAATTAAATCCGCCAAATCCTCAGCTTTTCAACGGTATTTTTGTTTTTGAAATTCAAGCAATTTTTGTAGGAGAAAAAGCTATATTTCTACACCCGTGTCGAAAAAGTCCCCCGCCAACTTTTTCAGCAAAAAGTATTCGCCTGTTTTGAACAACAGCATTCGTCTGATTAGCGACGAAAATGTGCCGTTATCGCTCCATACCTGTTGCTGCGCTCATTTTTTGTCGTGAACTCTTATCTAAGATGATCATAAGATGCATTATAATCACATATTGTCGGCAAAAGTATCGCAAGTAAAGTTCCAGTCAGATGACCACCTGAAGGATACCGTCATGAAATTTTTTGAAGTCCTTAGTCCGAGAGTTTTTCGCTCAAGGTATTGAAAAGCTGGTTCATCGCTGCGAAAAATATATCAATCTGGAAGGAAATTATTTTGAAAAGTCGTAAAAATGGAATACTTCAAAAATAAAATGTATCTTTTATTTTAAAGTTTTGCGTTCTTCATTCCAAGTGTCAAAGTTAGTTTTTACTTCCCAACTCAGAAGTTGGCGGGGACTTTTTCGACAAGGGTGTAGAAATATAGCTTTTTCTCCTACAAAAATTGCTTAGATTTCAAAAACAAAAATACCGTTGGAAAGCTGAGAATTTGGCGGATTTAACCGTGTAAATAAAATTTTTCTAGCACCTACAGGGCCAGAGATAACAAATAGGGAAACTTATAAGTTGAACGCCCCTCGTACCTTGGAACTTATGTAAGCTTTTCCACCAATTTACTCCATGGTTAGAACAGAGGTGCCTCTGGATTGTCCTATGTGTTCCGGATTCGGAGGTACACGCGTGAGAAGTTGTAAGAAAAACCATGTATATTGTGACGTCACAACACGGAACTCCCATTTGAGACAATGTTTTTTGAGCCAAAATCGCATCTCCAGGAACATGAAACTTGGTTAGAAACCAAAGGCAACCTTGTTCTCAGCTCATTGGTCACAATAAGCTGAGAAAGTCGATTCATCATACATAAAGCTGCAATTAGATGGGACTCACCCATTGTCACCCACTCACTCGACGGCCATCTTGTATTATTGTTAAACTCATTTCTTGAGTTAGTAAGTGGATTTTGGAAAGTTATTTTCAAAAAATTGTACACAGAAATCGATCCTCCGTGAGGCTGTAGCATAGACGCGGGCGCCCACAGAAAAATTTCCAAGGAGGGCGAAGTTTTTGAACCCCAATGGAAGGTCTTGGGGGACCCCCCTCCCCCTCCTCCCCCCACCCTAAAAGAAAGGAAACAAATTATTTTTCTTTCAAATGGTATCATTTTTAGCCATTATTGTAGGGTGTATCAAATAATAATACTAATTTTGACTTGTTTGCGATATTATGAATAAGTGATTATAGATGATAGGTAAGTAATGATGGTAAGAAAATTGTGTACCCTCTATTATTTGCAAAAAGTGAGTTAAAATTTCAAAGTAAACTCATAACGAACTTTAGTTCGTTATTATTACGCCTTTGATCAACATTTCATTTTCTTTGGTTCCTTTCATTTTTAATCTTATGGAAATTTTGACTTTTCCAAATTCCAAGGGCATGGGCTGTAGCAAAAGTTTATGCAACAGACTCATTCCGCAGATATAATGCGTGCGGGGCAAGAAGCTCATGGACTATAAATTGGTTACCGTCAAGTTTAACTATATGAAACTAGGTACCTATCGCTGCACACTTTTGATTTGCAGTTTGCAGTTTGCAGTTTGCACTAATTGTCTTGCGCGTGATTAAATCAATTTCGTAACTCGGCGCGAAGCAGTTGTAACTTGTGAGGTGAGTAAATGAAATCGGGCAATGCAGTCAAAGTGATGAGTGTGCGTTCGCCGACGGAGCAATTATGGGTAATCACGGAAGGGAATGGATTAAGTTGTAAAAAAATTAGAAACTGCAAGGCAAGTCATAAAGTATGTTTACACGGCTAGTGTGCATATGAGCCAAATAAAGATGCGATCAAGTAACAACGTCCAACACAACGTCACACGCGATCATGACTATCACGAGGAACCATAGTATACTCTAGGGGAATCCATTTTTCCCAGCGCAGCGTAAAATCTGGTAACGTTAGTTTGCTCATTTTTAAATTATACGCATGGAAAACTCGAACCTGCGCTGCGAACACCCTGGAGTTCCATCTTTTTCATAGGTTTAGATATACCTAAGCAAAATTCTAATGCAGCGGTTCCCAACCGGTGGTCCGCGGACCGAGTTTCGGTGGTCCGCGAAGACCTTTCCAAATTTTTCCCGTTTTTTTTTTTTGCCCGAAAGTGGCAACGTTGAATTTTTGACTAATATTTTTTTGATGTAGCAGGAAACATAAAAGTTTGTCGTTGCTTGGGAAGTAAGTGATCATTTGAACGAGTCATAACCTAAATTTTTATAAGTTTACAAAATTCCTCCTTCGAAGTTTTCGTTTTTCGTTTTTTTAAATTCAAAATTAATTTCAAAATTGAAAGTTTTCAATTATTGTTTTTGTTTTTGTTCAATTATCTCAGCGATTCCCAACCGGTGACTGTATTTAAAAAAGAAATTTTACTTTCAAATTTCAAAATGCTTCAGTGGCTAAAGCTGCCCCCTGCCTTTATTTCCTCCTCCATTGTCAAAAAAAAAAAAAAAAAAAAAAGTCATCGATTTTTCATTTTTTCTAGTGGTAGTCCGCGACCTCCACCGATTGTCCGATTGGTGGTCCGCGACCAAAAAAGGTTGGGAACCGCTGTTCTAATGTATATTTTGTGCCCATTTTGCTCCCATTATTAAGGTCATACGCCGCCATCACGCTCGCGCATTTAAATGCATCAAATGAGTTTCGGAGTGAATTTTGCAAGTTTTTGGTGCTACCATCTGAATTGACCCTTAAATCGCTTACAGCAAAAGTGTTTAACAGCCCCATTCAATGGAATTATCAAATGAAACGGTGCGTGATTCCACCGGTTGACCAAAAGATTACATTTTCAATTAAGTTCATGATTGTAATATGCACGTCACAACACTCGCATATAGGTATAATCTTTTCTCAATCAGTGGAATATGACCGTTAAATTATTCAAATATCAGCACATTTTTCAATCTCAGCAAAGGAGAATTCACCGGCTGAGAAAAGATTACAGATCAGAGAATTTTCGTTCAATACAGTCGCACGCTGGACCGATCTATGTAAAGCCGGGTCCACACCTGAGCATTTCGCCGCACCGCAAGGCGTACCGTACAGCATTCGCCCGAATGCGCGCTAATGTGGACGTCGCGCCGCACCGAATGAGCCATACGTTGTGCGGTGCGGACTGTTCGGCCGTGCTCGCTCAGGGAGGCAGTTTTTGTGACCCGAGTCAAAAGAAATTCCGTGTGGCGCGAACGCATGTGTGGACGCATTCAGTAGCGCGTGGACTGTTTACACATATAAACGGACGAATATTTCTTGAGCACGGGCGAACAGACCGAAGCGGTGCTCGTGCACCATTCGGTGCGACCTGTTCTCGAAATAAAGAAAAATCTCCGCAAAGCCCACACCGTATGAGCATGCAGGCGATTGCTCATGCGCCGTGCGGTGCGCCGAAATGCTCAGGTGTGGACCCGGCTTAATATTTTGGTCAATGGTGCAATGGTCGCCGAATTGAAAAAAAAAAAAAAAAAAAAAAAAAAAAAAAAAAAAAAAAAAAAAAAAATCAATTAATATACAAACTACGGTAGCTTTGAACAGTAGGAGCAAGTTTTATTATTGCGTTGCGGTCTTGATTGAACCTCCAAACAGGATGTATCAGTATTAGATACGTGACTTACGAACTTAACATGCAGTTTTATGTATGCGGATTGCACTTTGGCAGTTCAGTTTGGGCGATGATGTGATTTACACTCTGGCGATAGGACTTTAGCACCGCGGTGCTAAAGCCTGCGCCTGAAATTTAAGTAGGTTTATGGGGTTTTCAAAAGAACAGAGGGGTAAATTTTATGACTTTGTAAGCTTTTTAAGAAATTGTTTAAATTAGTGGCACTTTAAAATAGTCGGTTCTTAAGTAGTAAGTGCCGAAAAATGTATATAACAGTCGAAACTCCACCGTGGTCTGTTCTGTATTAACTGCCAAAATTCCCATTTACACATCTTACATGATCTACACAGTCTAGATTATGTAAGATGTGCGAATGGGAATTTTCGCTACAGCACCTCTTGAAATAAAATTAACCATAAAGTACTACATAGTTTCCAAGAATTTTTGAGAGTCACTACTTAGTCTCTTGTTTTATAGTTTTTTTAGCTGGAGCCTTCAATTTGATCAATCCAATAATGTTTCCAGTCGAGAAATTGTTTTTTTGAATATAAAAAGAAGATTTGACTAGCTTTGAAATTGCAAGACGGCACTCGTTTCATTTTACCAAGGTGCAGACGGCTGGGCACGATTCACATGGTTGTCCGCAGCCAGCGGCCGTCTGGGTGATAAATGCACGCAATGCACATTTAGTCTTTTTTTCTTCTTTCTTCTTTCTTCTTTCTTCTTTCTTCTCTCTCTCTCTCTCTCTCTCTCTCTCTCTCTCTCTCTCTCTCTCTCTTTTCTCTCTCTCTCTCTCTCTTCTCTCTCTCTCTCTCTCTCTCTCTCTCTCTCTCTCTCTCTCTCTCTCTCTCTCTCTCTCTCTCTCTCTCTCTCTCTCTCTCTCTCTCTCTCTCTCTCTCTCTCTCTCTCTCTCTCTCTCTCTATTTCGTTCTTTCTTCACTTGAACAAAAATGTAATTCCTGTTATAAATTTTGTCACAACCTATGTATAAATTACGCAGGTATGAATGGCATGAGTATCTAAAAATTTGTACATTAAAGGGTCACTGCGAATCACTTGATCGAAGTTTTGAACGCGCAAAGGGTAGAGGTGGCTTTAGCGCTTCAGCATTTGATGAATCGATCCATCTTTCATTTTTACGCCATTCGCTGGAGAAAAAAAAAAAAAAAAACAGGAGGAGTAAGTTCTTCTCTTATAGATGGTTTTTACCTTGTGAAACGATTTGAATGGCTAAAAACCAACCATCTAACTGTTGATATTAATCGCATTATAGTAAATAAAAAATACAGAAAAGCCCTGTATTACTTAATAACTTAACCCTTTACGGACCGGGTTAGCTCAAGAGAACACCTCTCCTCCGTTCATACAGGGGAGGTAGTTAACTGTTCGTACTTGGGAGAGTTGGAATTACCTATACGACGAATTGAAGGCGCCCGACGAGGCCTTATCTTGTAGTGTTTTCATCTATATTTGTGTTTATCCGGAATGAAGACCAAATCAATGTGAAATATACTAGAGAAAAAAAATGTGTAGACTCGGGCTTGGCCCATAAGGGGTTAACTGCCTCGCTGTAAGTATTAACCATCTAAATCGCTACACAATTAAGAGACCTACAAGCTGATTATGAACGGTCGTATTCTAATGCCATGGAGTCGATGATCGAGTACGTGTTATTCTTATGGGTGGTGTCATTTCGATAGCTTCTATTTCGATGGAAACCCCTCTATGTCTGCGGAAGTTCACCGATGACTCCTGAGGTATCAGCAAATTTCCACAGAGTCGAAGGGCGAGTCTATCGGAATGGAACCTATCGAAATGACACCACCCACATTGATGGATCCAGCCCTCGCAAAGGGGGGGCGAACTTGGGATTTTTGCCCCCCGGAGACCCCCTTTTCCTTTTTTCTCTCTTCCTTTTCCCTTTCCTCCCCCTCTTTTCCCCATTTTTCGGCCGAACGGGGGGGGGGGGGGTTATCGCCCCTTTCAGTCCCTCCTGTATCCGCCAATGACCACCCATAAAAATAACGCTTACTTAATCATCGACTCCATGGCATTACGATTCGATCGTTCATAATCAGCCTGCTGTATCAAAGGGCATTTGCTCTATCTCTTTTTTTCAGTGTTGAAAAACAAGCGAAAACTTGGGAGTTGAATTGCCCCCCTCCCCCACGATATCAATTTGTATCATGATGTTAACTGCAATTAAATAAATTAATAAATGTTGAAAAAGAAATACATAATTAATAACAGCTATAACGATGAAATTTAAAATTAAAAAAAAAAAAACAAAAACAAAACAAAAACAAAAAAAAACTATAATAATTGGTTCAAAAAAGTATAAATTAACTTTTTTAAAAATTAATATAAGTAAATTTAAAAAAAAAAAAATCATAGGTAAATTTCAAGAAAATTAATTACTAATTTAATTTTTAACTTAATTGTTATTAATTTATTTAATGGATATTATGTAATTAATTAATAAATATGACTTAATTGATTAATGCGATGCATCAAATGCATGAGCCGCCGCTGCGTTGCGCGTCGTGAGCACCCTAGCATTCAACCTGTTCGAGCTCGTTTCAGAAGTGTAGACGCACCTAGACCGTAATCTTGGGCAAATTTTCAATTTTTATTCCTTCAAATCAAAACAAAACTTGCCTTCAACTTTAAACTTTTGATTTCAAAGCGTTCCTCAATGCAATTCCAATGCTCATGTTCATTTTTATTGATTTTCTTTTCGTAGTATGAGAAATGGTTTTTTAAAAATTCCTAAGGTTATCGATTTAGGAGCGCTCAAACTTCTGAAACTTCCTCTAAATAATGCCAGATTTCAAGATTAGTTGCCACCAGTGGCGTATAGCGTGCAATTTGGCAACGTTGTAATGTGTCAATTTAATCCCACGAAAAAGGTCGAATGCGAAGATGTTCACCGAACACCCTATATTTCGATCCTTTTAATGAGTTTAATGGGTCTGTTTCAAACTTTTGTTACAACGATTAAGAGTGTATAATCTAACGTAAAATCACCTGAAAAGGCCATTGGTGGCATCAAAAAGTCATAAAATGCAATATTAAACGCACAAGAGGAGTTTAATGAAATCCAAGATGGCGGAGAAATATCGAGCAATCTGTATACATGCACCGTGAACATCCAAGTAAGGCCAACTTTGACAACCTCACTGGAGGTAGAGGTTATGTGCTTGTTTTCGTTGTGATTGGTTGTGATCGATATTGTGAGGTTGGCTATCCTTGGAGGTTTGTGGTGCATGCATACAAATTGCTCGATATTTCTCCGCCATCTTGAATTTCATTAAACGCCTCTTGTGAGTTTAACATTGCATTTTATGACTTTCTGATGCCACCAATGGCCTTTTCAGGCGATTTTACTTCAAATTTTCCACTCTTAATTGTTGTAGCAAAAGTTTGCAACAGACCCATTGGACACATTACAACGTTGACAAATTGCACGATACGCCACTTGCCTCTGCGATATGATGGGATTGTGCTCGAGATCGATGGGGATCGAACCTGACCTAGGTTTGACGTTCTTCACATTGAGGTACTGTAAGCTGACATTGAGACTTGCGAGCGAGACGAGATCATCATAAAATACTGTAAAATAGATTGTGAGTAAAACTCGGAACTTCGCTGCTCATGCGCTCATTCCAAATGCTGTGCTATGCGCATGCGTGCGTGCGACGCGAGTGAAGAGTGCAACGAGAATGGAGTACCTATTACATGAACGGGAGAGTTTATTTGCCACGCTACTATACTACTACTACTGGTCATGCCATCTCACTTCTCACAACTCACAATTCACATTTACAATCAAATGAATGTGTGAATGTGATTTGTGGCCTAGAGATTTCTCTTTGTCTCTCCTCTCCTCTCGCGCAAACACGCTGGAATAATATATCATAAATTGATTGATCGGTCAACACATACCAATAATCTCTTCTTCTCTTTCGTGTTGTTATTTATTTTATTTTTATTTTAATTATTTTGCGTACTCCTACGTATGTATATGCAGTCCATTCCGCATGCTTACAAGTGACGATTCCGTACATCCGATTGGATGATGGAGACTATAACCGTAAGCGCTGATTGATGCCTGATGCCGACTCGATCAAAATAAATTTTCATCGATGACGCTCAAATCGGAGTGAGGAAAAGAGGTGTTTTCAAATAAGAGCGGCCCGCTATCCATCAATCAACGAATTACGTCACATATAAGTCCCGCGCTCTCAAATTTCAATCAAATATAAAACAGTGAAAAAATCCCTCATCTCTCATAAGAATAATTAATCGCACACGAAATGAGATTATTTGTTCTTTTTTTTTCAAGTGCTCACACGTACCACTGTGTATATTCCTTAGGCTGTGCCTTCTCACTTTTTGTGATCATTACAATGGAGCTGTTGCAAAACTTTTGCTACAGGCTTATTAATAGTTGATTATGGGTTAATACCCTGTAAAAATAACGATTAGCGCACTAAAAAATCACGAAATCCACTCCTAAACTCACAAAATGCTTTTAAACGCGAGACCGTAATGGCGGCCGACGCCGCGGTTTTCATTGGGGCTCCCTATCTTCAATCCGCGTTATCTACACGAGGTGTTCTCGCAACACCACACCAGAGGAAGAAGAAGCATACAATTGCCATAAGAAAACCGCGGCCTCGGCCGCTATTACGGTCTCGCATTTAATAGGCCAGTCGTCAGGTACTTTAGAAAGGAAGTAATTGCTGGAAAGCTGGAAATTTTTTTAAAACGTTTCTTATGACCTCAGGAATCACCACCTAAGTTTGCACCATTTTTCCGACACGGCTAACGCCGCCATATTGGTTTTTCCAGCCAAAAATCGCTCTTTTTTCGGTTTTTCACTTGTATCTCGGCTAATAATGGTTTTCTGACCAAAATACCTCAGTATGGAAAGAAAGTTAACGGTATCTTCTACAAAAAAGGTTCTTACCAACTTTCTTCAAAGATGATTTTTCTCGAAGTTATGAGCGGTTCAAAAATCGGGTTTTCCGCAAAGTTTCCCGAATACCCGTTTTATCAGCGGTAGAGAGCTCAAAATTACCTCGTAATAACTGAGCTAAGAGAAAAATCAATTTTTTGTCACTCTATCATAGTAATATAACTTCTCGGAGAAGAGAGAGGGGGATGCCAAGTTCGGGGGGCCCTCCCCCCCTCTCAAATGTTAAGGGAAAATAGCCCAAATAAGGGGCTAACCCAGAATGAATTTCAAACAGAAGCTTTTATGGCCGGAAATTGTTCATTGACCGGTACTATCTAAGTAACATGTAAAAAGTTCGAGAAAATCCGAGGACAGGAAGGGGGGTTTTGCCCCCCCCCCCCCAGGAATTAGAGGATTTAAATGTATACGTCTTTTCACACGGTTTTCCTCAATTTGCGTCCAAAAAACCACTCCAACGCTAAAATTTGACTCAACCGATTTTAAAAAAGGATTAAATTTCCTACCATATGAGTTAATCAGATCAAAATTTCATTCACTGAGCGGTCGGAAAAAAGCTGACTTTCATTTCGCGGAAAATCGCAAATTCGTGGAAAAAAACTCGTTTGTCTGCAATTTCTCGAGTAATTGAAAGTTCGCAGCAACTACTGTGGAATAATCGTATACTGGGCTTCAAATGAGTATTATGGAGGTCTATATTTGAGTATAGTGGAGGTGCGACGGGGCTAGGACTCCCCCTCCCCCACTCTTAATACACACTAATTAGAGAGAAAATGCTCGATAAATCGGTGAAATAGTTTACTTGTTTCTCGGCAAAATTTCCAACGCATCAAACATCGTGAACGTATTGTGCCGTCCTGCTTTTGACAGCGGACGACTATGAGTGAAGAGATTGAGGATTAAGAGGCCTATCCATGAGTCTAGGTAGGTATTCTTTTCCCTTGGTGAACCATCTTCATGAGGTGGCACGGTGGCATCCGGGTCGTTTGTGTTCATCCACTCTCTGAATTTGAAAATAAGCTCGACAAGAGTAATATAAGACGAATGATGTAGTTTCTTTAATATAGACGTCCAGTGAAATAAGTAATACCTTTTTTCAGTTTGACGAAAGTCTATGTTGAGGTGACTTTTTCTTTAAGTAAAGAGATGAAAACAAAGAACCTCTACCTCTAGTGTGTCGTATAATTATTGCCTGCAGCAAATTGAAGAATCATCAGTTTACTTGCATTTCCAATATCCGAATGGGGTTTTTTTTGGGCACAAATACATCTGCTTGTTTTTGCAGCTCTTTGTTAGTCACAAGTTATAGAAAAAACGGAAAATTTTTTTATTCCAAAAATGTGTGATGTAGAGTCACAACCTGTGAAAGCATGGAGGAAAATGAGATGCTTGCAAAGATTGGCTCCAATTTTTCGTATACTCGTATGTCATGTACCACGAATGGTGTTTTTTGACGTTGAATGTCATTTTTTAAATGCAATCGAAAACTACTATCTGAGGATCTATGGAGCAATAACAAAAGTAGATCTGAATCTTCGCAAATTATACGAAGGTATCATCCATGGAACATGATTTGAAGCCTTCATTGATAATGTCTACGTCCACGCCACCTGTAGCGTAAAACGACACGGAAACCTACCATTGTTATAATGTTCCACCCGATCAGCCGAATAATTTGATTCTTATTTGTAGGATTTGCCAAAAAATTGTCCTCCTTTCCAGTAAATGTCGTATTTGGCGAGAACTTGATCAAAAGTGTGGATTTAGCTGTCATGCTTCATTTTCGATGAGTGCAATCTTTCATAGACGGTTGAAGTATCTGTATCGTATCCGTCAAACATAACTGTCGCTTTTCCATACTTAGACTTCGTACAATATATATGTATGATTCAGATATAACCATCCATAATTGATTACCAAGAATTCATGGACTATATGTTCCCCTTGGGGGGGGGAGGGGGGTTCGGTAGTTGATCCAAAAACGTAAAGTCCAGAAAGGAACAAGACGTTTTTTGCCGAGAAACAAGTGAACTATTTCACCGATTTATCGAGCATTTTCTCTCTAATTAGTCTGTATTAAGCGTGGGGAGGGGGGGGGGGGTCCTGGCCTCTTCGCACCTCCACTATACTCAAATATAGACCTCCATAATACTCATTTGAAGCCCAGTATACGATTATTCCACAGTAGTTGCTGCGAACTTTCAATTACTCGAGAAATCGCAGACAAACAAGTTTTTTTCAACGAATTTGCGATTTTCCGCGAAATGAAAGTCAGCTTTTTTCCGACCGCTCAGTGAATGAAATTTTGATCTGATTAACTCATATGGTAGGAAACGTAATCCTTTTTAAAATCGGTTGAGTCAAATTTTAGCGTTGGAGTGGTTTTTTGGACGCAAATTGAGGAAAACCGTGTGAAAAGACGTACACATTTAAATCCTCTAATTCCTGGGGGGGGGAAACCCCCCTTCCTGTCCTCGGATTTTCTCGAACTTTTTACATGTTACTTAGATAGTACCGGTCAATGAACAATTTCCGGCCATAAAAGCTTCTGTTTGAAATTCATTCTGGGTTAGCCCCTTATTTGGGCTATTTTCCCTTAACATTTGAGAGGGGGGGGAGGGCCCCCCGAACTTGGCATCCCCCTCTCTCTTCTCCGAGAAGTTATATTACTATGATAGAGTGACAAAAAATTGATTTTTCTCTTAGCTCAGTTATTACGAGGTAATTTTGAGCTCTCTACCGCTGATAAAACGGGTATTCGGGAAACTTTGCGGAAAACCCGATTTTTGAACCGCTCATAACTCCGAGAAAAATCATCTTTGAAGAAAGTTGGTAAGAACCTTTTTTGTAGAAGATACCGTTAACTTTCTTTCCATACTGAGGTATTTTGGTCAGAAAACCATTGTTAGCCGAGATACAAGTGAAAAACCGAAAAAAGAGCGATTTTTGGCTGGAAAAACCAATATGGCGGCGTTAGCCGTGTCGGAAAAATGGTGCAAACTTAGGTGGTGATTCCTGAGGTCATAAGAAACGTTTTAAAAAAATTTCCAGCTTTCCAGCAATTACTTCCTTTCTTTGCCTTTTTTGACGACGCGACGACTGGCCTATAAAAGCATTTTGTGAGTTTAGGAGTGGATTTCGTGATTTTTTAGTGCGCTAATCGTCATTTTTACAGGGTATTACCCCTTAATCAACAATTCATAAGCCTGAAGCAAAAGTTTGCAACAGCTCCATTGGAGTCAATTTTATCACTCATTTTCCCCTTTCGTTGACCATTAATCACCAACTTTCGATCAAAGCATGCATGACTGTAAATCTTTGAATCCGTCCGAGAGGACCTTTTATTTTAGATTTTGTTTGAAGGCTGTAATTTAAAATCCCTGCACACCTCTGCAAATTGAAGTACTTAGATGTGATGTCAAACCAAAAAGTAAAAATAAACAAACAAATAAAATACAGCCTGCCCATATAAACAACACGCAAAAGCGAATTTTGGGAGAAAATGGCTGGGCAAATTTATGTGTAGCTATACAGTCTACACGACAAAACGCGTTTTTGAGAAAACTACTAAGCAAAAGTATTTGTAAAATATATATGTCTATTCTGAAAGGTCATATCCTTGCTTATGCTTTTGAATTTCTGAACAGATTAGAAAAGTTTGAACTATAGCGCACACACGAGTGAAAATAGTGAGACAAAGCTAAAGTACCGATTTATACCCTTGATTTTACATTCAGTGCTCGAAATTTTTTAGGCAGGAAATACATGGAAAATGGATCAAAAATGACGGACTATGGGGCAAAAACTCTAAAGTCTGGGTAGAATTGGTATGATCTGGTGAAATTTTATCATTTATGTCACAATTTACGTACCTATGTACCTACTAAAACACCTCACTCTCGCACGCTGTCAAATCAGAGGTATGACAAATGAAAAAGAAAAGACAAATAGCTATTTTGAAAGAGAAATGTATCGACTAGATATAGTACTGTTTTCATACTTATAGGTATGTCCACTGTCCAGGCACTGTCCACATTTTACAAGCTCTAAATTGTCTCGACAAAAAGCATTCCGATCATTTCACTGTCATACAAAAAATCGGAATTGGTGCATTTTTATCCGACTAACGGTCGGATCATTTCATTTAGCTCGTCCAAATGCGTTAATAAGCTGACGCATCTAGTGATTTTTACAGATAAGGTGTCCCTTGACTAGTTTTTTTGGTATGTTATTTCAATTGATGGGTGTTCCATGGCCTACCCCCTCATCGCTTCAAAACATTACAGTAAAAGAGCGAGCCAGTTAAGGAAAGCCTTATTTGAAAAAAATCAGTAGATTTGTCAGCTTATTGGCATTTGAATGAGCTTAGCTAAGTAAATTTCGTTGCAACATTTTTGGTGAAACCAAAGTGCACAGAGTCTGATTTTTTTGGCCTGCTATTTGCCTAGGAATTTTAAAATTCCTAAGTATGTTAATTGCCTGCGACATATACTTACACCATTATAAAGAAAGTGGATGAGATTCCATGTCTTTAAAAAGACGCATTTTCCCAAGTGCCATGACCTGGAAAGTGTCCATGCTGTAAAAAATGGCGAGTGATGTAAACATTTCCTCGATTTTAAGACGTGGAGGCGGTTATACATATAATGTCAAAGACAGAAAAGATGTTTCAGATGTATTTATAGAAAAAATGTCCATGTAGAGGTCCAGAGAGATCCAGAAAGAAATTAGAGTCGTCTTAATGGCAGAAGGAAATCACGAAACATAGTAACATGATGGCACTATATCGAGATAGTACTTTTTTTAACGTATAAGGTGTCCTACAGTGCTCGTTCAAAGTAACTATCGTTAAGATGGGATTAAGATATTAACCCTTTCATGCACGCATTTTGGGGTTTGAGTTTTTTTAAGATTTGATCACATCGTTCAAAAGAGGACGCATTTTTCTAAGAACTTTGATGGGTCACACAACTTTTTGCAAAATGTCAATTTAAATTCCATTGAATCCCATGTTATAAAAAATGGTTACATATGTGTACCTACTACTTCCCGTGAAAGGGTTAAAGAGCAAGCACACCGCTCAATTTGAGCGCTCTTTTTTTCGACAAAGTCCTCAATTCTTATCTCGAATCTGTCAGTATCGATATTTGTTTCAAAATCATCAGTCCCCAAAAAACGTCAACTTAAGAGGGGAAAAGGTGGTTCACTACCTGAAAGTGTTCAACAAGTGGCAGAAATTTGACTTTAAACCCCCCCCTTCCCCCCTTCCCCGGGCATTTTCTCTGGATACGCCCTTTGCCGTGTGATTACTCATATGTATGTAAATGACTGACAGAAGTCATAAGAATATATAATCCATTTTGCGTGTGGAAAGTGAATTGCGAAGTCAGTAAATATGATTTTTGTCTCTCAGTTTTCACTCGTCTTCCTGCGTTTTACTCGTCACTTGGTGTCACTATTTTGTTTTTCCTGTGTTCAAGCAAGATGGCCACATATTTGAATCTGATGAAAGGTACTCAAACCAAATGACCCGAAACGTTAACTTTAGTGCAATACAATGTACATTCATCGCGTGTAAGAAACCAATTAACAGAAAGCAGGCTCTCGTCTCTTATCCTTCTCCGAGCTTCGATTAACTTCTCCAAACTTGACCTGCCTCACGCCGCGTCTCAAGTTCATTCCATTAGTGCGCGCGGAGTGAATCTTTAATCAAGAACACACGCGTGCGCAGGTGCGGCTGCAATAATGCACACAGATATAAAAACAATAGGTTGCAAGACCTGCGGTTTTTTAATATTTCTAACATTTTGAACCCCCTGTCTTATGCTCTTAACTGTCCGGAAACATGCCTTCCAATCACTTCTAAATATAGATACATGTAACTCAATTGCAGTGGCGTAATCTTAGGGGGGGGCATGGCTTTTTTGCCCCTCCAATATTTGAGGAGGGAAGGCAAAGTATCATTCCCCCCCCCAATAATTTGATGAAAAAGAGGAGGGGAAAAAGAGGGAGGGAGAAAAAAAAACGGAAAAATACAAAAAAAAGAAAGAAATGAATAATTACAGGAACCGAGAAGCAAAAAATGGCAAGAATAAGTGGCTCAATTTTACCCTGAAACTGCGCCTAGAGTAAATCTAAAGTGAAAAATTCCTCTGTTGTCAATGAAATAAAGAAAATATACATTGAGTCTACTAACTTCTGTTCTGTCAGTCGGTTATTCTTGAAAGATTCAATTAATATAGTCTGAGAGAACCCAAATTTTCAAAAAAATTCCGGGGGAATACCCCGGACCCCTTATTACTTGAAAGTGTCTCCCCCCAGATTCTCAAAAGTATCGGACTATTTGCTACCCCCTACCCTCAAAAAGAATCTCAAATTTTGCGCCACTGAGCGGACCATTACATGTACTGCAGAAATTTAGAGTTTAAGACCTTTACAAATTTCCAGAGGACCTCTAACCTCGAGAAACAGTTTCCCAAAACCTAGACATATCAGCTTCATCAAGCTGAAAGTCTGAACTGAAAAATTCCCTTTTTGCCTGAGAAATGAAGAAAATAAACGTAAACTCTATTTTTAATTTGTTTAAATTTGGTGACATTTTCATGCGATAAAATTGCTCAACATATCGTCTGAGAGCCTGAATTTGCAACTTTTTCCGGGGGAGGACCCCCGAACCCCCCTTTTACTGGAGGGTGTCCCCCAGACCTCCCATAGTGCACCTCTCAAAATTTGGTTCGCCCCCCCCCCAATAAAAATCCCAAGTTTACGCCACTGCAATTGCTTGAATTTGCGAACGGTTTTCTTCGACCTCTCTGCGTGAGAGTTAGGCACAGACTCTCATAAAATGTTAATATAATATGCCATTGCCTGCCCTTCACGTCTTGGGAATTTTTTTTTTTTGCGGGCATCATCAGTTGAATCGTGTCTCTGCGTTGGATACATGGGATTTGCTGAGAATCATACTGCAAATACACCCATAGCACGCATGTTGCCATAAAAACGTCTGCGTTAAATACAGAAGAGGAGGGGGTAATAGAGGCTCAGATAAATTAAGTGCCTACCTCATTTATCTACAGGTAATTACTTCAAATTAGTGGAAACTTAGCGATACTTCTCTCAAAATTTTCTCCGAAACCAACAAAGGCAAATGGTCTTTTTGTTGCTACACCAACAAAATGTGCCGTACGGTGGCGTATGTAATAAGTTGTGTTTGGGAACAAATATAGCTTTTTAAAGGAAAGTATTAGATGTTACTCAGCCATTAAATTAGATAGGCTAAACTTTTCGGGGGACACCGAACGCCAAAGTCAACGAGACCATTTCTAGCCAATCAGGAGCGTTTTTTGATTGTTGTCTCTCACTGTTGAGTAACTCTTTTTGCCCCGCCCCCTCGCAAAATGGGTACAAAATCTAAGGTTCAAGTGCAGTATCGGTGTCATCCATCGTTGCCGAACAAACAGTTTGGATGAGATAATGAAATGCGCAACCGTTAATTCGAGTGAAAATCTTCACCCAAGCCTCAAAATAAAATTCGCTTCCTACGTACTACGAAAGCGGCCCGGCGCTGGAAGGCGTGTGTTCACTGTTCATCTTGCGTAGCGCAGCGCACCATGCGTTTTATTACTTGCACGCCGCGTTGCGTCGCGCGTCGGCGAGCAGGGTTCGATTCACCGTCGCGTTTGTATACATTTTCACTTGCATGCGCTCGTGCCTTTTGACTTTTCTGTCATTTATTTCTTACCATACATTTGGTTGAGTATGCCGCATGGCTTGCTTGTTTATGTCATTTCATATTTTCGGACACATGTTTATCAATGTTTTCTCATGTTATGAAAAATGTTTTATATTTGATGTGTACTTCCACGTTAATTTTTTTTTTTTTTTTTTTTTTTTTTTTTTTTTTTTTTTTTTTTTTTTTTTTTTTTATCTCAAAGAGGCAATTCATGACACTCATCATGACAAAATTTAGGAAAAGAAGTAAGTGAGTTAAAAGTCAAAAGTATGTCATAAATTAGCAAAAAGCACGAGCGCAAAAGGAAATTTACGTAAATGTGACCCGGGTAACAAGGCTAATAACGCTTAACTTTTTACGGACCAGGTTAGAGTGCACACCACTCCTTCATTTATGCAGAGAACATAGTTAACTGTTCGTACTCGGTGGAGTTGGAATTGCCTATCCGACGAATTGAAGGCGCCCGACGAGATCTTATCTTGTAGGTGTTTTCATCTATATTTGCGTTTATCCGGAATGAAGACTAAATCAATGTGAAACAGACTAAAGGAGAAAAACGAGTATACTCGGGCTTGGCCCATAAGGGGGTAAGGTAAGCGCTGCGCTATGAGTCTATCGGATCCAATTTTAAAAATTCATAACTCGAAACCCGTCGAGGAGAAATATATTTTAAAAGAGTCATTACTGAGGAGGGGATCTTACTCTAACATCCTTCGAAATTTGTTCGACATCCTAGAGGAGCATTCCGTAGCCTCCCCTTGTTAGGTAATTATAGTTACGATCGAAGTTTTTTGATAATATGATATAACAAGAGAAATTAAAAAAATAGACGATATGCGTAAAATCGTGGCAAGTTAAGTAGAGATTAAAATTATTTTCGAAATCAGAGTCCCAAATTCCATTTATTTGCACTATTTCAATGGAATTCGTGTGACAACTCATGGTAGCACATTAAAATTAAGTTAACAATTACTCTAGTGTTTGATGCTGTTCGCGGACAGTTTTGGCGTAACGGAGGCCTACTTGCCTAGAAGGAGATCCTATACTTCAATTCTCCCTCTTAAGAACCAAAACGTGATTATGAATTTTTCATCAATTCGTCACTACGCGGAATCCCCATTTAAAACAATGTATTTGGGGCCAAAATCTCATGTTAGGAACAGCTGAACTTATAATTAGAAACCAAAAGCATCTTTGTTCTCAGCGCATCTAGTACTTTCATTTTCTTTATAAAAAACACAAGTTTTCTGACCCTTGCAAAAGCCCCATTGTCCTACCGTATCATCGATATAAAGTTTTATTTAATAGTACTGCCCGAGGAGAGGAAAGGGGGTCACAAAACCCCCAATCTACATCCTCAATTTTTTTTTATTTATTTTTTTTATTCATACACTGAGAAAAATTTCCTATTGCCGTAGCAAGACGTCTGTTTAGTACTTACCCAACCGGAAATTCCGGGAGCTGTAACCGGAAATACGGTTACTTTAACAAGAATTCTGTTTAATATTTTCCTGGATGGAAGTCCGGTCGAATTACCGAGAAAAATTTTCTCAATGCTCAAAATAAGCCAATTTTGTGACAACGCTCCCTGCTTTATCCCTCAAAGCTTCTATGGTTACGGCATACTGATTCAAGGAACTCAGTTTGCGATGGGAAAATATAAGGTCCGTCAAGTTATCACTATGACAGATGGATGAGTCCGTTGCCCGCATGTAGGTACAAGGAGATGACGTACGAAAGCCCAACTTACCCTTCAAACCCCAAAATGTGACCCCGATTTGGTGTTGTAGTTTATCCGTCGCGTGGAAACTCGTTTCTCAGCGGACACTTTCTATTCGATTCTGGACCCAATCGGATCGAGAAAAATCAGCGCTTGCATTCGTGTAGAGTTAAAAGAAAATTTAAATCGGCGTACTTATCGTCCCTAGTCCAATCACCCGCGCCCCTGTCCGGATACGCGATCAACGAATATATAGGACGGTCATGAGCTCGAACCGAAGCCATTTTCGCTTAATGTCACAATCGTCAACTTAACGGGCACCATAATGCGACTGATCGATTTCGAATCGGAAGTCAGACGTATAAATTAACGAACGACTGTTAGGTAGTAAATTTCGCCAGTTAACGATTATAGACTTATTTGATTGGTCTGCAGAATCATTCGCTTTTCACACTCTATTTCACCCGGCAGGTCGAACAATTGATACCTACACAAGATTATGTTTGGAATAAGTCTACGAGTCGGGATACATACATTGCAGTGGTCGATGTATCAATCGCGTATGTTCTACTAATCGATAGTGGACTGTTAATAAAATTATTTCGCCACATCAGCTTAACTTAAAGATGGATTTAAGACAAGCTTCTTAACTACAAAGACGTCTTTTAGATAGGTTGAAGACACTTTTTGCTGACTAGTTATACAATATAAGCGGTAGGTAGCTCTGATGCATAAGGGGTTAAAAATATCATATTAAGGAATTAGCTGAATTTTAGCCTTTCTTTTCGAGAATCTTGTGCGGAGAAGGTTGAGCCACACAGCTAAAAATCGAGATAAATTGCGCATGTTGGGAGTCCTTTTATCTCCAGCCGCATCAAAATCCTAACCACTATTTAAATAACCGGCTAAGTTAATCGCGTGATCCTAGAAGAGTTAGCTGTATAATTCAAAATGTTTACATGTCACATATGAAAAGTCACACCCTGCGTACGGTATACGTATGCAACTATCACTCTTTGTATGCACTTCATGCAACTATTGCCGCAAAGTAAAGATGAAAATAATTATTCAAACGACGATGGAATGTAAAAAAAAAAAAAACACCATCACTGGTCGTCTGGTCAAACGTGGGCTTATTATACACGAAGGGGTGTCCGGTTCCCTGATAAAAGAATCCCATGAATTTCCATGACCGAAATTCTATGTGAGAATTATTTCCGTCGGTAATTATCATTTTTTTTTTCATGAAATTACATGGAAAATATTATGGAATCCCATAAACGGCCCAAGAAATTCCATGAAATTTTATGGAAAATAATAATTACCCACAGAAATAATTCCCGCGGAATTTTGGTCATGGAAATTCATGGAATACTTTTACCAGGGTGATTATGAAGGATCGTATCGTATCGCAGTCGTATCTATAGTCAATGATACGCAAATGGATGGTGTTTATCTTTCAAGTAGACATTTCAATGGAAACTTTTTAATACAATATACGCTCGGTAGTTGAGAAGTCATCGGTGGATTTTCGTGTAGAGATTCTTGGGTTTCCATCAGAATGACAACTCGAAAGAAAAACCACCTGTAAGAATAATACATCAATACACCTTCGATACGATTACAATACGATCCTTTCTAATCGGCCTTGGGGGTGATCACGGAGGATCGAATCGTAGCCGTCATCGTAGACGGATCGAAAACTTAATGGGTAGCTTCATTGATCGAATTGATCGAAGATGTGCCCACAAATAATCGATTTTAACAAACAAAAATTGAGTTCAATGAGCTATGTGCACATACCCATCTTACCACACATTTGTATTGTGTTGCTTTAAACAAGTTGCAAGTTGCAGTTTCACATTTGATCAAGTTATGTGGATCCGTTATGTATTGCTTTGAAAAAAGTACATATATACTTACATGATTGGTCTGCAGAAAAACGATAGGCACCACACAGAAAGCGTTGATCCTGCACGAACTGCTATCCTCGGATTGAACGGTTAAAATGTTTTGTACGACACCTCTTTTGCTCTAAAAGAGACTTTTTACTTTTATTTCAATAATTTAACGAAAATAAGCCAGTGAAAAGTTAAAAATTCAATGTTTCTACAACCTCGACTAGAGAATTCAACTGAACTTTCAAATTTAGGCGGGAAACTTGAGGAAAGCGTACGATTTAAAATTTTCACGAAATATTTTCAGAACTGGGTACTACGGGATGTCTTTTAGTTATACCATTTGGTCGAATATAAAAGTCCTACTTAAGGGCATTTCAGTACCTAAACGACGCGATAAACGTGTAAAAGTACCAATTTTGATCTAAAGTCGGAAGCTCCTGACTGCATACAACTTCGAACACTGATGGTAAACGAATGCAATTTTTCTCGCATCAAATCTACGATTGTGCGTGTGCAGGAACTACTTATTTTTCTTCTTCCCCTCTCAGTTATATCGTTATATTATTCCCGGAGTAAATACCTTCGAAGAGGACAAGTGGTATGAAGGCGCGTGAATATGCTTGTGTAATTACCAATTGAGAGAAACATTACTTCCCTGCTTGCAATTTTCATTGATCCAACATCTTGTGAAACTATCTCAATGGCTAGGCACAAAGTGAGACGTCGTTCACACTGACCAATCACAATAGAGTATGGTTCGCTCACGAGCACGAGGGCTGACATTTTACTATGAAGAGTGGCGGTCATCGAAGATTTATATGCATATGGCCTGTATGTCTGGCTGTGGGCTCCGTTCCGGTTTCGATTCATGAGTTGAGGTAGGTCTAAAATTTATAGAAGACGAAGGGAGGGGGGGGGGGTCTGATCCTTCCATGGATATACTGCGTTTTTCTCAACGCAGCTTCCCCCAGTCTCTCTATCATTCTCTCTCTCTCTCTCTCTCTCTCTCTCTCTCTCTCTCTCTCTCTCTCTCTCTCTCTCTCTCTCTCCCTCTCCCTCTCTTTGAGACCCTTCCTTCATCCCCCTATATCATCCTTTCCTTGCTGTCAGATCTTTTTCGCAACCACTTGACTCTTTTTACTGCCCCCCCCCCCACCTTCTTCTTCTTCAAGAAGAAGAAGGTGGAGTAGAACAAGAGTGTTATGAAAGCATTTAACACCTTCTGATTTCTATGGGGTGGGGGGTGGGGGGGATCGAATTTTCATTTCAACTTAAAACTATTGCTGATGGCTTATTTTTTAATATTTTTCAAATCCGTCAAACCCATCTTGAAGCCCGTCACTGCCCAGTAGGTATTCTCTAAGAAATAAAAGTGAGTCTATTTTTTTCAATTTTATTTTAGATGTTTTGCGAGATTTCCGTTCAAATAACCCAAAAAACTGTAACAAACGTTTCTTTGATTTCTTTGAATTTTGGACTTTATATGTAAGATAATCCTTATGCAAAATTACATAGGTATTCTGAAACTATGTGTAGAAAGTTATAAGATCACTCGAAAAAAAATAAAATAAAATAAAAATAAGAATCCCTTCCAAACTGAAGGAAAATGTGTTGATGCCGAAGGTAAGGGCGAAGAGGGGGGGGGGCGAATTCTCACCCGATCTACTTTCTTGCCTTTTAATAAGGGAAAAGTTGATGACAATTTCCGATTTTTCATGAAAAGCTTTTTAATGTCCTCGTACTTAGATGAAAGTTTGAAGCAATTTGTCGAAATTTCTATTTTTTATCTTTGAAAAACTGGCCTGGGGTGAAAACTCGCCCCCCCCCCCTTCATTACACAATGATTAAACGACTAGACTAATTTTCGACCGCGATCAAAGAGAGACTTTACTAACTATCTACGACCTTCTCAGTAGCGCTTATTTCAGGCCGAATCAGGTTAGAAACAGTGTCACTATTTTTCAGATACTAGTTATCCGATTTTTCCCATTTTGATTTAACTCAATGTAAAATTTCGCAATTTTTAGGAAAATCTGGCAACAATGGTTAGGAACGTTATTTGAATCAATGGCAAGCACTACAGTAGCAACCACTAGAGTAGTGACGCACAGTTTGTGACGCGCGAAATGAGGGGGGGGGGGGCATAATGGGGCTATCGCACACTTTTGCTACAAGCGATTTAATAGTCGATTCTAGCGTAAAAACCTCAAAAAATTACGATGGCGGCACTAAGAACTTCCAAAATCCACTCCTAAACTCAATAAACGCAGTTATTTGCGCGAGCGTAATGGTGGCCGAAGGCACTGACAATGGGAGATTCCCATCTAACAATTATGAAACTATCCATCAAGAAGTGACCAATAAGAGACTACTTTCATTTGACACCGGTGTCACTAGGTGTTGCGGCACCATTCATCGGATGTGGATCATCACTCTGATGACTAATTACTCTGTGAATCATCCTTGTCAACATAGAAAGAGTGACGAAATTAAGATAGGAATCTCCTATTGTTAGTGCCTTCGGCCACCATTACGCTCGCGCAAATAACTGTGTTTATTGAGTTTAGGAGTGGATTTTGGAAGTTTTTAGTGCCGCCATCGTTATTTTTTGAGGTTTTTACGCCATAATCGACTATTAAATCGCTTATAGCAAAAGTGTGCGATTGCCCCATTGGGAAGTGCTCATACATAGATTACTCCCGTCGGATGGGGGTCTGAGGGATGTTGAAACCCCCCACCCTATGTCATAGGGTTATTGAACGTCCTTACCCCCTCCCCCCGCCTCTCAGTAAATGTTTAAAAGTCAGTTTTTCCGGTGAGTTATTGTCGGCATATTTTGACTCTGATTTAGTAGTTTTCCACGAAATTTGTTACCGATTAAACTGCTGTTAAAATTCTGAGTGCGCCTTGGTCTGAACAACGTGACGCAACGAAACAATGGGTCTGTTGCGTACTCTTTTGTTTTTGTTTTTTTTTTTTTTTTGCTTTTTTGTTTTTTTATTTTTTCATTTTCTTGAAGTGCCAGATGAAAGGAACTTACAGTGTATTTTATAATTTTTTTGACCACGAGGGATGGTGAATTAAACGATTTCAAAATAGCGAAAATTTCGAGCTATTTGAAAAGGTTCGCGTTTGGCGGGAAACTGGCGACTAGTAGGTATGGGACTAGTATAGGACTAGTATAGGACATCCGGTGACCGGTATCCGGAGGTAGTCTATTTGCGTGCCATTGCAACCATTGAAAAGTCTTGGGTTTTGAGGAAATCATTCCATTTACATTCCGTGTCCCAGATAACAATATCAGGCTTGCCGATCTGCCTTAAAATGGGCTTCTGTAAGACGTCTTTTCATTCCGTCTTATAGACGTCTTAAATCCGTCTTATGGTCGCGGATCCAAAGACGTCTTTTAAGCTTGTCTTAAATCCGTCTTAAATGCGTCTTTAAGTCGATTTTAGAAGACACCTTGTATTCCGTCTTAAATCCGTCTTCCAAAGTGGGTTTTAAGACGTCTTTCGATCCAGTCTTACAAGGCGTCTTTAATCCGTCTTAAATCTGTCTTCAAAGACGTTTTCCAAGACGACTTGAATACCGTCTTCCAAAGTGGTTTTTAAGACGTCTTTCAATCCAGACTTATAAAGCGTCTTTAATCCGTCTTAAAGCCGTCTTCAGCCAAGATAGCTAGAAGATTGACTCCAACGTTTTAAAGTCCTCAAATATTGATAATTTGCAAAAATCTCGAAAATTTTTACAAATTTCGAAAATTACGAAAATGTCCACAGTTCGAAAATTTGAAAATTACCAATATTTTCATAAATTTTGAAAATTACGAAAATTTTCATAAATTTTGAAAATTACGAAAATTTTCATTAAGTTTGAAAATTACCAAGATTTGCTCAAATTTTGAAAATTACGAAATTTTCACAAATTTTGAAAATTTTGACTAATTTCAAGCAAGCTTGGAAAGCTAGGCTTCCTCGAGACGTAACCTATAGAGCATTGTGACTGACGCCTTTCATATGTCTTTAAGACGGATTCGTAAGACGGATTTCAAAGTTGTCTTATAAGACGTCTTTAAGACGGATTCGTAAGACGTTTTCAAAGTTGTCTTAAAAACGTCTTTAAGACGGATTCGTAAGACGGTTTTTGAAGTTGTCTTAAAAACGTCTTAAAGACGGATTCGTAAGACGTCTTCAAAGACGTGTTTGGGCGGAACTAGAGACGTCTTTAAGACGGATTAAAGACGGATTTAAGACAACTTTACTTGTCTTATAAGACGTCTTTAAGACGGATTGAAGACGGTTTTTGCTAACTGGGTGTAATTAGTCTACATTCTGGCAATGTGGACTGATTAATCTGCGATTTGAAACGCACCGGCGCGGCGCACAGTGCTTTGAGTCAATGGGCGAGATGTACAAAACCTCGTAACTTTTAACCACGAGTAGGGACAAAGATGAAACTTGGTGGACTTTAAGGTATTAGTAAGTACTATTCTTGGATGTAATTAGAATTTTAAAATGTTGATCAGGAGAGCGGGGAAGGGGGGACTCCAATCGGGCGATTTGTGTTTATTCAGCGCTCGTTTTCACCCTGTTGAATAGGTGGTTGTTTTAATGCTAATATTTTTGGATGGATCAATAATACTTTGTAAGATTGTAAATCCACTAATAACAACCTGAAGGCAAGCTTAGGATAACGAAAACACCAGAGGAATGGAGGGGAGGGGAGCAGTTTGAGTTAATGAGTTCACACACACTAAAACACTCTTTTATCAAATGCAAAACACTCTTTTAAGGAAAAAAATCGATTCTCGAATGGCCACACTCCATTATTTCTCTCATAAATAATCGATCCTCTTTAAATGATATGTTTAGATCAATGCCGTTGTTGCCAAATCACAAAAACTGCCTCCCAACGGCTTTAGAAATTAATGCTCAAATGCGGCTTGAAAAATGATACATACCTCTTGCAAAAATACGCAAAAATGGATGATAGTAGGCATAAACTCGACCCTTTGAAGAGTTAATTTCCGTCGAGATCCCAACAAGTCTCTTCGAGATTTTTTTTTTAAATGTCCATTTGAAGTTTACACTTTAAGAAGGCTCGTTTATTCTAAATATGGCTCGGCGGCCCGTTAGATTTGGCAACAGCGCGAATCCACCATTTAAAACTAAGCAAAACAATCGATTCTCGCATGGCCAAACTGTCTTCATCACTCCTCTCATAAATAATTGATCCTCATTGAATGATATGCTTGGAACAATGCCGTTGTTGCCAAATCACAGAAACTGCGTCCTAACAATTTTAGAAATTAATACTCAAGTGCGGCTTGAAAAATGGTAAATATCTCTCTTAGCGCAAAAATGCGCAAAAATTGATGATAGTAGGCAGAAACTAGACCCTTTGAGGAGTTAATTTCCGTTGAGATCCCAACAAGCCTTTTCGAGCTTTTTTTTAAAAGTCCATTTGAAGTTTACACTTCAAGAAGGCTCATTAAGTCTAAATATGGCTTGGCGGCCCGTTACATTTGGCAACAGCGCGAACCCACCATCTAAAACTAAGCAAAACAATCGATTCTCGCATGGCCAAACAGTCTCCATCACTTCTCTCATAAATAATCGATCCTCATTGAATGATATGCTTGGAACAATGCCGTTGTTGCCAAATCACAGAAACTGCGTCCTAACAATTTTAGAAATTAATACTCAAGTGCGGCTTGAATAATGGTATATATCTCTCTTGGCGCAAAAATTGATGATAGTAGGCATAAACTAGACCCTCTGAGAAGTTAATTTCCGTCGAGATCCCAACAAGCCTTTTCGAGTTTTTTTTTAAAAGTCCATTTGAAGTTAACTATCATGATAAATCATGATTCTATAATATACGTACGCACAATGAAGAAAATGGCAACCCTGGAAAAGAGGTAAAATAATTTAGGGATGAAAATGTATTCAACATAACTTTAATAAAGTCCTCCATGATTCATTTGTCACAAAAACCTTAAATTTTCCACGTTTCACCCACTTTTTGACAAGGCTTTTTTTTTCGCGGTGGAGCACATATGTCACGACACGTCATGTGGCGCGATCTTTGGATCGTGTTTGCGACAAGTCCGAACATGCTATCTGCTCAGCTGTCATGAATTAGTGACCACTGTACTACACCCCTAAACACCCTAACATCGTCAAAGACACTAAAACTGATATTCGATTTTGAGGGCTTTTACCATTGATCAAAGCACTGTGCGGCTTACACCACCAAAAACATAACATATTTATGAGAGAAGTGATGGAGACTGTTTGGCCATGCGAGAATCGATTGTTTTGCTTAGTTTTAGATGGTGGGTTCGCGCTGTTGCCAAATGTAACGGGCCGCCAAGCCATATTTAGACTTAATGAGCCTTCTTGAAGTGTAAACTTCAAATGGACTTTTAAAAAAAAGCTCGAAAAGGCTAGTTGGGATCTCAACGGAAATTAACTCCTCAAAGGGTCTAGTTTCTGCCTACTATCATCAATTTTTGCGCATTTTTGCGCTAAGAGAGATATTTACCATTTTTCAAGCCGCACTTGAGTATTAATTTCTAAAATTGTTAGGACGCAGTTTCTGTGATTTGGCAACAACGGCATTGTTCCAAGCATATCATTCAATGAGGATCAATTATTTATGAGAGGAGTGATGAAGACAGTTTGGCCATGCGAGAATCGATTGTTTTGCTTAGTTTTAAATGGTGGATTCGCGCTGTTGCCAAATCTAACGGGCCTCCGAGCCATATCAAAACCATAAAGGAAGCAAAACTTTTGATAGTTTTGTTCAAAAGGTGGCGAGATGCTTTACCCAATTTTTTAGACCCAACTGCCCATTTTGTCCAATACGTTTCCTCCAATTCAACTTTGTCCAATATTTTTTATCCAAATACAAAAATGGCCAACACTTTTTACGGCCAACATTTTTCTATGCAAAATTCAAAATGATTCGAGAATACCATTCAAAACTGAGTGTAAATAAACTCCTCATGAGAAACAGCTGAGGAGCTGTTTCGGTGGTATATTGCTCTGACTCTGACGAGGAAGAATAAGTTACAAGGTAGCACCGCATACCCTTTATTACTAACGCTGATTTACGTCATAATTGGGCCAATATTCGTCCAAAAAAAATTAACTCAATTGTAAGTACACCTGGCCTAAGTATTCTATTGGACAAAACAAAAATGGGTAAATTTGTTACTTGGCCCTTCTCTAACATTGGACCAATCTAACTTTGGACCAAGTCTCAATTGGGTAAACTGTCTGGCCACCGTTCAAAACAATATCCCTACCCCAAATTGCAGTCTGTGCTATTTGGAAGAACGCAACTTCAACTTCCAGTTGGTCTGGTTTTCTTTTTCTTGCGTGTGTTGTACGCATTTTTTTGCTTCAAAAATCAAAATAATTGTCAATATACAAAATATAATACATATACATCATTTGAAAGCTCTTTTAAATGTCTAACTTTTTCACAAAGTTCATTTCACTATCTTTTTGCTTTCAGAATGATCAGGAGGATGATATATCTGTAGGTGTAAGTTAGCACCACTTACTCCTATAGGTTTTGACTTTGAATCCCTCTCCCCCTTTTCCTGGGGCTAAATTAAGAAATGTGGCCATTTTCAATAGTCCGAGACACAGGTCCCCTAAGAAAATCATCCCTAAGAAAATGACATTTATCTAACCAGAGAAGCCCACTAATTATGATAGCTGGATCAACCTCTTTCGTTGAGGTGGAATGTTGAACTGTTGACACTCCCACTGTCAAGGGGTTTCATAGTCTCTAGATAAAATGGAGATTCAGGGTCCAGCCCCAGCATACTTTTGATTTTCTGCTGTTTTCAGATCTAACATGCTGCTTCGAAGTGATCAATTGAACCAGTTTCACAACTTTGAACAGTTCAAATCACAATGAATAATTATGTCACTATCTTCTTCTTCAGCCAAAAAGAAAAAGCAAACATTTATTTTGCACCTCAGCTTACATAGATCGTATTTCACACCTCTGCACAGTGGGTCAAAACTTTAAAAAGTTGGCCAGCACTTGTTGCCACACAGTGGTTCAAAACTTTCCAAAGGTTGGCAAACACTTTTTGACACACCTAATGGACCCCCGTAAGGGAATCCTACCTTGCCTCTCAGAGGTTCACTGATTGAGCCAAAAATGCGGTTTTCCTGACACTTGATTATATGCAACTGCTTTAAATTGGTAAAATGCAATGTTGCCAGATTGCATACCTCAGAACTGAATAAATGGATACTTCAGAGCTTATTAAAAAAATAAAAGGCGTTATTATGTTAAGTAATAAACTTTATTCAAATGAAAATAACAACTTTTCAACTTAGTAATTTAATTTTCTTTTTTTTCTTTTGAAAATCAAACAAAGAAAAGAACAAGTTCCGATTTGCACACATCACTCTTTTTACATAAAGAAGGACACATCTTTGAGACAAACTATAACACAATGTTTGACAGTTACAATTAATAAATGAGGCAAGAATGTTTTTTAAGTGCTGACCTTCACACGGAAAGCTCTGTGTCTATGAACGTAAATCTCATGAGCCTACTACTTTAAATTCAGTCGAGCGCAATATCTCAACCTTTCTGCAAAAGAATCAATTAGGGGAAAATTTATTAAATTCTAAAGCATTGAGAGATATTTTTTAAGAGCCGGAAGTAGGTATACTCAATTTGTATTTCAGAGATGATGTGGGCAGAAAAAAATGGCAAATCTTGGTCAAATTTAGGTAATTGCCCCATTTGAGGATAGAATTTGCTAACTAGCACAGGTTGCCTATTTAAAAAGAACTTCATTACCATCTGCAAATTGAAAGATGGCACTAACTTCGACGTAATTCTCTTAAACTCTTAATTGCTGCAATTGCTAAAAAATAATGCCAGGAAATGCGAAAAGAGTGAGAGCTGCGAGTGATGATCAATGTTACAAATTAAATTTGATGATATTGAGTAAGAATCAAGACAGCAAAATTTTGTGCAAACTTGCAAGAAAGGAAAAAAAAGGTTATTTACCTTTGCTTGAGTAGGAAGTATTTAAGGAGGATTGATTTTTCAGACATGAGCATTAGAACTACCAAGTAAACAAAAAAAAGTAACTATACAATTTGAAACATAAATAAATAATGAATGAATTAAAAATAAATAAAAAGATGTCCTTTTAAGCTAACAAAACCAATATAAAATTTACACATCATTTAGAACAGGTTACTAAACTCTATTTGTTACATATATTTTCGATTAATCGATTCTATAATCAGTATAGCTGTTTTGAATCACATCAGAAATCGATTTCATAGTTTAAAAACAAGTAAGTTCCTACATCTAAAGAAAATATTGAGCTAAACTCTTAATTTATCGTTTTCTTTCTGTTTTGACATGATGTAATCTGCACAAAACTCTGTTGAGATGAAAAACAAAGGCTCTGGGCAAAAATGCAAAAAATCATCATAACTATGAGTAAAATAAAATGAAGGAGCGATTCTACTATTCGAAGGAATGTTTAAAATTCCTACATTGACAAAATGAGCATTTCTTTTTAGAGAAAAACTAAAAAATTTCTTCCTGATTCTTCTTCTGACCAGATAGGATTTTTTCCCCCCTTCCATTTTAGAATCTTTTATTTAAAGGTAGAAAATTTATATTTAAAGAAAAGCATAAAACATCCTACTTTAAACTGATTGCAAAAGATTCGAAAAGCCGATTGAGTCAAGACAGTGACATCACATCTCGTGGGGGCGCATACAAGGCCCTAAAATTGGTGAGCCACTACCTTGATTTACGAGGGCTGCGACACATTTAGGGACGTAAACGATCTGGGGTAATACTTGTCTGGCTCCATCAACTTATGATCTGATCCTTTTAAGGAAGAGGCACACCAATTGAATCCACTCCTCCACCCAGTGTTGCCACTTTTTGGATAATTATCCGATTTGTCCTGTTTGACTTAATGTAAAATTTGGATAATTTCTGCCATAAATGGCAACACTGCTGCCATCTTAGGGACCGACTCAAATGAAGGAAGAGGGCATGTTTTACTTTTGCTGAACAAAGGAAAATAGTTCATTCTCCTCAGAGTTTTGTGAATGAGAGAAAAAAATAAATTAAATTACGAAATGAGGTCAGAAACTTAAAACAAACCAGTTAATTACTAAGAGATAGGTACAGTGATTTTTTAATTCAAATTAGTATTAAAACAGAAAAAAAGAGAACCTTTTTTTTTTTTTTTTTTTTTTCAATCTTCTTCTTTGTAATTGATGTACATTGAGACTTAATATACAAAAGGAACAAATGATTTTTATCACTTACACAACCTACGGATAGTTTATTTCGGAGAATACTTAAATACAATGGAAATTGTATTTAATTGTGCAACATGATATAAAAATTGAATTTAAAAAAAAAAAAAAAAAAAAAAAAAAAAAAAAAATTGAACGAGTAAAAATAATTTTAAAGCGTTTTAGATCATTCACATCTTAAAATGATAAAATAATAGAGCGTGAAGTATTTTGTTGCTATCAAGAGTAATTTTTCGATATTTATTTGATCAGGATTACTTTTCAGGGCTGGAAAGATTCTCTCATTTTTCATGAATTTTTCATCACTCCGTCGGCTCTAATTATCCATTAACATGGGTTCCATGACTAACTGCATAGTACCCTAGATTCAGGATCACTGGATCAGGAATAATGTTAACAGAGCATATTTGCAGATATTGAATACTTGCAAGGTTTTTCCTTTTCTCCTTTGTCAGTAGATAAAAGTGCAGTTTGATTAAAATTTAGAAGCTTATCTGAAAGTTTGATCTAAAAAAAGTAAGAAGTGATCCTTCGTGCAATGTGGCGACAATGGGTTCTCTCCCTTCAAACCTACGTAAAATTATCAATCTTCAGAGGATTCACTGAACCCCTTGAAAAAAGGTTTAAAAGGCAAAAAGACATGGTTGCCAAATCGCAAGAGCCACCACTGGAATTGATGATATCAACAGAACAAAAGATTATTGCACAATCGAGTCCTGCGTATCTGCTCAACATTTCTCAATTTTATTCCATTTCAGGTTATTTCATTGATACAGTCGTAGAACAAAAAAAGGGGCACTACAAAACTCATTTTAAAAGATGCTTTGCGACGGGGGAAATTAAACGTTTATTTAAACATGAATTAGATAAAATCATAATTCACAAGGAAACAAAGAACGAAAATGACTATTGAGTGATAAGAAAAAATCAGTCAGTCCAAAAAAAAAAAAAAAAAAAAAAAAATTAATAATGATAATAAAACACTTTTGCTGAGGAGAATGGAAAAAAAAAAGGTAATGATAATGATAAAAAATAAATGGGTTATAAATAAATACGAGATCATACATAACTTGCCAAGACTTGACCAAACAATTACCTATATGGTTGATTACATTTTACATAACTTCACCATAGGGTTTCATCGCTTGTACAAAGAATAAAAAAGAAAAAAAACCAATAAAACTACTGTTGAGTTCGTCTGCACGTATTTAAATTTAAATCATGACGGGAACCGCCTGCCTCTCTTGGATCAAATAACTGAATTGCTCACAAAATTACATAACAAAAAATAAAACAGTTCCAATCTTGTTTGAAGTCAAACTTCAATAATAGTTTGGGTACAGTAAAAACATTGTGTATATCACATATGTACACGAATATATTTATAAATATTTATATTCTTATAATACAAACTTTATCTGCATCCATTTTTTTTTTTTTTTTTTTTTTTTTTTGTGGCTAGTGCGATACCTACTCTTCGTAGAATTCAGTTATTAATTACGTAGAAAATATTTTACTACAAGTATGCTGTACAAGACATATGCAACAGGATGAATTAATTCAATTTCGGACCTAATTCTCATGATGATAAATCTTAAAAATTATGTTTTCTTTTCGCGATCACAAAAAAGTGTATTTGCGACACTTATCATGGGATACGTTTGATAGGGAAGAGGGTACATGAGACTACGTTGAAGATAAGGGGTCTACAGGAGTTATCCTTCCAAAAAAACTTTTCAGATTTAGAGATTTGGGAAAAAATTCACTTTGGAACATTTTTCTGATTTCAGTTAATTTCAAGTTTTTGACACATGTTTGCCAGAGAATAGACAAACCAAAGAGAGAGTGTTTGCCAGGACAGTAGATTGAAATCTTTCAAAAAACGAGAAGGAAAAAAAAATTAAAAAATGCAAAGAATAAAGAAAGAAATATTTGATACTTTCAGAATCTTAACGAATCAAAATGGCAGGAACCAAAAATAAAAACAGGACATGCATTTTTAAGTGATCCTATACCATTTGTTATGACTGCAAATTCAAGTCTCCGGTCAAATGCCCTAAATTTAATATTAGGTAGAGGTAAATGGCACAAAAAACAGGAGCAAAAATAAATAACATTCAACTATTCATGAAGGGTTCCTCTTAGAACTTTTTATAAGTTTATTGCACCTAAAGATGGAAGAAATAGAGAATTTTACACAATTGAGTTCTTCGGAAAAACCGTGTCTAAAACAAAAGGTGTGCTCGTTCTGTAAAATTCATATTTTTAAATGCTATTGTGTGCACCTTCTGATGAGTCATACAGATTGTTCTTTCTTACAATTGGAGCTTGGACCATTTTTCAGATAAAAAGAATAACCCGTTTAACTCATCGGAAACACAGACAATAACGAATTTAATGGCACACTCATACTGGGGAAAGTGATTAAATTGATTTTTCTTCAGAACCCTTCATAAATCTTCTCATTTTTGCTCTTCTTGCATTAACCCTTACTGCTCGAATTGTTTTCCTTGCTCACTTCCATCCCATCATACTTAAATTGGGAAAACCCGGTTTGAAACCGGCTTTGTAGCATGAATTTTGCTCTCTACTAGCAAGAATGCAAACCAGGCATACACTAGTAGCTCAACATACTGCCGCTATAGAACAAAAGCATTGTATACATTTACCAAATATTGAATGGTGCCCAAAACAAAGATACGCGGGAGTGTGAACAGACTACAGAGTTTGTCCAGCAAAGCTCGACACATGAGCACGACCTGTAAAACGATTTTATCGAGCTGTAAGGGTTAAGAACTATAAAATGATTACATACACTGTATACTTTGAATTTCATCAAACAATAAATCTCATTTTTGCTTTCAAACTAAGCAAATGAACAATGAATAAATAAATACATAAATAAATAAATAAATAGATAGATAAATAAATAAATTAAAAAGTGAACAAATAAGTCAAATAAATAGATTGAAATCATTCATCTGTAAAAGAATAAATCCATTAAAATCAATAGATGCCTACTTACAGAACTAAATATAAAGTAATGAACACAAAAGAAAGTAAAGTAAAAAATAAAATTTGATTTTCGAGAATTAAAAACAAAGCATTTGAAAGATCATCATCGGACATCCCCCACCTATTGTACTTCCTGTAGTGCACCAACTAAAATCAGTCAGCATTAGATAAAAATTCATGAGCGAGAAAAACTAAAAAGATTGAATGAGAAATGATTGATCACTGATCAGGTTTGGTGCCATTCCATGAACTGAAAACACTCTCTCTCCAATATATTTGATCAATAGTAAATCCGAGGCCGAATCTATCTCCAGTAAGTAAAAAAAGCAGATTTCAAAATGAAATGTGCTGATATCCAATGGGAATATACAGACATTAAAAAAACAAGATAAAAAACCAACCAGCAACGACTTGACATAAAAGAAACAGGTGAACGGGAAAATGCTGGAAAACACGCACAAAAATTCCTGTTTTTAATCATGTAGGATGAACTCTCAATATTTTGAAATGATTTATAATTATTTTTTCACACAATTGAATTGAAAATGACTGAGATTTAAGCCAGAATGTCCTCATCAAATTTTTTTTGCGTGTTTTCCAGCGTGTTCCCCTTCTCTGTTTCTTTTATACAGACATTGGTATGTTATGAAAACAGATGTTCATCATTTTTACTAAAGCACCTTTGAGGAACGCGATGAGTTGTTCACATGGCCTTCAAAAATTGAATTTGATACATTAATCTGCATTAATTTTTCAAAATTTCTCATGATTTTTATTGGACAATGAATCAATAAAACATGAGATAGGTAAGATGTCAAATGAATTGAGATCAAACTGAACTTCACATTGTACATAATGCATCAAGATAACTTTAAAACTACAGTTTTCCACTTTTGATTGAAACAAAAAAAAAAAACAAAACAAAAATAGGAGAACAGATAAACACAAAAGCATACTTAATGAATAAAATCTGTGTGACGGAACTCCGGTCGTTTCAGTGTTGGCTGCAATACAAGCACGGTTGGGACAAAAATTCTGAGTGCAAGCTGTTTTCTGAAAGAGCGACATACGTCATATTTTTATTAAATAGAATTACATCTCAAAATCTAGAATCTTTCTAACAGAAGAAGAGGGCCTAAAAACTGCCATTAATTGCTTGAAATGGCTATTCTGCTTGAGCATTTGAAGGTAAAATTGCAGGTTTTTTGAATCTTAGACCGTATATACCTAGTTGGGAGGAAGCTTCTGCAATCCGTCCTCTAGTTCTGCCCAAATTGGTCCTTGAGGACATCTTACAAATCCATATTTAAGACAACTTTGAAAACCGTCTTATAAATCTGACTTGAAAGACATACTTAAAGACAGATTTAAGATGGATTAAAGACGCATTATAGGTAGGTACGGATAGAAAGACGTCTTATGAAACCACTTCGGAAGACAGAATAAAGACAGAAAGCAAGATGCCTTCATAAGATGAATTTAAGGCGGATTAAAGATGCATTTAAGACAAGATGATGACCTCAACCACAAGACTGATTTTTGACGTTTTCAAGACACAATGAAAGGACATCTTAATAACGCCACTTTAAGTCAAATCGGGATGACAAATATTGTTATCTGGAATTATTAAAAAAAAATAGCCGTTTTCATCTCTCTTTCTTGTGAATAAAAACACATAAAAACCAATTTATGGAATCAGTTACAATCTTTAGACTCTCCACTTGAGATTCAATTCCAAAATTTTAAATTTTTATGTAGGATTGTATTTTAAACTTTCTGAAAATTGCAATTTTTACTCAATGTGTCTAAGAGACAGTTTGAAATTAGACTTATTCTGCACTCTGCAGTGCTATCTGTTGTCGGACAATATCCAACAGCCCTTTGTGAAAGGCCAGCAGGAAAAAATTCTGTCACCATCAGATTTTTTTTTTTTTTATGATAAACGTTAACTTCTCAATCACAAGTATGTGAACATTGTGGCAAACCTGCCTCATATGACAAAACATTGATGTTCTACATGAATTTTTCCATATGTACAAAAACAAAATAATATTTACAAAAATTTAAATAAACTTCCTAACATTAATGAACAGTAGAACGAGCAATTTGGACAGCGTATCTTAGCAATATTACATTGGAGTCCACAAAAAGTTGAACAGACAGTCCCAATGTGCTTGTTCAAAATGATTAGAACCGAAATCAGAAAAACTGTAGATTGATATTGATAAAGATTCGAGTTCAGATCAATGAAATTTAAACAAAAATCTGTGGAGCTTTGCATTTTTTTTTTTTTTTTTTTTTTAAAACACAATTATTTTAACATAAGTAAGCAAAGAGCTTTTATCAAAACGACTATTCTGGCAACAGTAATCCTCCAATATCCATGTAATTTTGAGCTGATATCGAGTCCAAATTAGAAGTCCTACTGATCATTTGCAAATAGAATAAAATAAAATGGACTGCATTTACAAAACAATAAAATTCAATTAGTCTTGATTAACTTACACATCAGTTCAGTTCCTTGTATTAATAATTGGAAGGAGGGGAAGGGAAAACACCACAATGGACATTTGCATTTGTTTAAAGAAATTAATGCAGTTAATTATTTTCTGAATCTTCAGGCTAACTTACGCAACGATGTTTATGAAATCGTGAAAGTTATTTCTCCTAATCGACATGAGATAAACCTTGAGTTAGAGGGTAGAAAAATTTGAATTTAAAAAAGTTGTACAAAATGTTGATTCTATCAGAGTCACTAATTCTAGGAAATAGATAAAAAAGTAAAATCATGTGAAATAAATAAATAAATTACTAAAACAATAAAAGTAAAAGTAGTGAGGCTAGCAGCCATGCAAAAACGAGAAAAAAAAAGAAAAAAAAAAAAAAAACAATATGGAAAGTAAAAACTGATTTGGTGACTGAATCCTTATTTCCACTTAAAATTATCCCTCAGTGAAAATAACAATTTCAAAGAATCTTGATTGTTCGACTGAATGTAATCAGTTAAGCCGATCCATTGATTTCAGTTTTCATGAAAGTTATAAATGTATGATGCTACGTTATTATTTGTGTCTGGAAACCAATTTATCTCCACTTTGGTCTCTGAAAAATCCAAATTAATATTAACAATTGAAAAAAAGGCACCAAGATCTATTTAAGCAGTACCTATTTTGTTCTTTATCTATTTGCCTGAATTGCTAAGCTGAGCAAATTGATTTAATGAATAAAAATCATTAGAAAGGAGGAAATTGAATTATTTTCGATCGCCGAAAATGAAAGAGACAAAAGAAGAGAATTTCTTTGAATAATAATATGATAATAATAAAGATAATTATAATTTATAAAAGCTGAAAAGAACAGAGTTGTTGTGGGACTTGATTTGAATTAATTGTATTTGGTACATCATCTGATTAAAACACTTTTTGGAGCCAACTGGCTGAATCAGTTTTGCACTGATCCATAATTCATCATGCATACATCTTCATTATTACCAGTTTATCTAGAGTCTCCTTTGCTCCTCACAGTCACCTTCTTGCTCATGGACTGGTGGACTGGTAGAGGTAGGGATTGCAAGGGGAGCCAAGACTAACAAAAGACTGTGTTCGCTTCAACTATTCTGGGTAACAAATCAGAGATCTCTGAGTTTAAAGTGACTGCATAAGCCCACTACAACACAAAGGCCGACTCAATTTCTCTGTATGTCGATGATCTGTTTGAGGAATAATTCAACCAAAAATCAGAGTTTTGCCTTCTGTAAATTTTAATTCGTAAGGAGAAGAAAACACAGGGAGAGTTTATATTATCAATGAGGTTGGTTTTTGGACCAATGAAACTTATGATAAAAATGAGACCACAACGACGCGACTATGAACACCACAGTCTTGATTCGATGATACAGCGAAATAATTCAAATATACAAATTTCATACGAAATGGTAACAATAACTGATTTACTCTGATTCAAAAGTAACCAAAAAATGTGCGTGGCAATGATTTAAAATTTAAAAAAAAAAATGAAAAAAAAAAAAAAAAAAAAAAAAACACGGTTTCATTATTTATACACTGTATCAACTTTCTTACACCTCAGTGCTAACTCCTTATTGCACAAAATGAAGGAGACAAAAAGTTATTTGAGTGACTGATAAAAGTGTACACTGAATTGACTATGATAGAACTTGCTAATTTGAACTTGGCATCAATAAAATCAATGATAGCAGAATTTTTATTGCAGTTCCCTCGATTGCTTACATCAATAAATTGGAACATAGATTAGAGACCACTAAAGAAATGTCAATTATGGACTGCAATGAAGAGAAATACAGGAATAGATTATTTACTCCAAACAGATTGAGATGCAAATTTTTTGTAATCCATCATTTCGTTTAAGGAGATGCGCCTTTAAATATCAGTTCTTCATTCAGTTAATGAAGGAACTTAAGGTCACTTTTTGTCATGGAAAAAGTCTTAAGAATACTTTCATTGTAATTTTATTTTTTAAAAAGTCCAGGATCCCTCGAGAGAACTTCCTTGCTAAACTGAAATCATGTTCAAATTTAGGATATAGTCTTCACAAAATAATCACAAGACTAGGTGTTAAGTTACAAATGAAAGGCTAGTCAATAGTAATTGTGCTGAGTTACTGCTTTATTTTAATTTTTTTATGGTAATAGATGATGGTCCAGATTTAAACTGTAAAATACAGACGCACGTCAGGTAATTTTATACCGATACCAGATTACTATTCTACAAAGCTTAGTGTTTCGTGCTTGAAAGTAGAGCAATGACCTCTGTATACGAAATGACAGTTTAGTGGGGTTACATTGAAAAGAGACAAGTTAAGTTGGTGGCTTGGAATAATTGAAGATAAGTCCTAATGAAAGACTCAACCATCAATTCTTTGATTTATTTCAAATTAGCAAGTGTGCATGTTAACACGCACTTTCCAACTCTTCAACCTGCAACCGTTTTGCTTGTCTTCTCTTGAATGCATAAAATTCTTCTTTCATCGCTTGGACCCTTGCTTCTATATTTTCATACCTCGATCGTGTGAGGGGAGTCCTCGGGCGCATGGTCATTGTTAGATCAGTCGGTGTTGGAGATGCAGGGAAAATTGGATCAAATTCATAATGATCATCAACACTGGGTGAGGGTTGAACAACACTTGGCGTAATATTATAATCCACCCATAGCGTAGGGGGGGGTGCAGGAGGAGGTCTGTAAGGAGGTAGTTTCCACTCAGCTATATTTGTGCTGCCAGTCTGTTGAGATGTGTTCTTTGAGCCGAATCCACTAGAGCTCGATCTACTCTCTGGAGATGTCTCTGTCGTTAGATCTGCCAGTTCTGGAGCAGATCGAGAATGTCTCACATGTCGAGGGAGTAACTTGGATCGTTGTTTGTAGCCGCTGATTTGTCGCGGGCTGTATGAAGTTGTACTCAATGTTCGTTGATTCTCTTCATGAATTGTACGCAGCGAAGGTAACTCTTGGCTGTACTGTTCGTGAACGCTGCGTAAAGTCCGCTCAGCTGAGCTTGGCTGCCGCACTGAGCTAAGGTCACTAAAATACAATGGAGACCAGAAGGGAGTCATGACTGTCGAGGCAGGTGAACTGGCACGGAACGGAGTCCCAGTCGCTTTTGACATGGATCTTGCAGGAGGGACATACATTATGGGAATGGTAGGATTTGGAATGGGAGTTTGAAAAATAGCGAGACTTTCTCCAGAGCCATCTGATCGAAGACTCAAATCGGACGGATAGGCAACTAAGGGCCTCCGTCTCCAGATTGCTCGCTCTCTAAAATCTCTGAAACTAGGCCGAGACAAGAATCCACCATCATCACTATCGCTGCTAATGCTACTAGTTCTTGAGCCACTAAGAACAAAACGTCCGTCAGCTGTTCTTGATATTCTTCCAACTCTTTTCTTCACACCGTCAAAGGCCCAATCTTCTGATTCATCCGGATGAATGCTTGATTTGAACAGTCTTCTAATTATTTCTACACCTGGTACTCTGCTTTTCCTGTATCTAAAAACAAAATAAAAACACATTATTCATTAAATGTGACAATGTGACAAAACAACAAGCTCAACTACAAAATTAAAAGGCCAAAAAAAAAAAAAAAAAAACCAGACAAAAGTATTGAAATTCAAATGATATTACGTAAAATGCGACTTAAAATTTCAAAATCTCACAACTTAACTACTTCCTTTTTCTTTCAAGAGGTGTCTTAGCTTACAAATTGAAACTTGAATCTTTTTTTAAACAGTCAGAAATTAATTTGACGATAGATTCTAGAAATTAGACTTTAAATGACTGGCACAAAAGAGAAGAGGATTTTAATTACGTAGAAAATTTATGAAGATATTAAGAAAGATTAACTCAATCTTTCATTGATTATAACGTACGTGAATAGAAGAGAGCAAGCTTATACAAATATATATAATTTTTTTTCACAATTACAAACTATTCTCTTGGGCTCATTCTTGAATTTGGCCTCTTAAATATAAAGGAGAGGCAAAACGCCAATTTTCATAAATTCTCTAAAAAAAAATTGAAAAGCAAAGAAATTTATCTGACTCAATTTTGACTAATCTGCACCGAGAGTTTTTAATTCGATAGAATTTCAATCATAGAATTAACCAATAATGAGCATGTGACATAAATTTCATGAAGAACTGAGAAGGAAGGGTATTACGTAAAAAGAAATACACATATATTATACGAAATTTGTAACACCATCAACCATTACTTAACAAACAATAAAGAAGAAAGAAATTGAGCTAAAAAGGGTTTCCGTCCGAAAGAAAGATGAATACATTCTCAGAGCATAAGACAGATCAAAGAAAAATCAACTAAGACCCTCCTGAAAACTACTAAAAAGGGACTGATGTACGGTTTTAGTGGAACGTCACAGAGCACATCGTAGCCAAATTTTATCGACTAAATTATTCGTCAACCAACTTTTCTGATTGGCTAAGAGACTTCTTTGACATCAGCAAAAAAACTATCTAACACTATGCAAACAAAAAAGATTCATAAAGTTATAAAAGGATAAGAGCAAAATACTTCTTTAAAATATAACTATGGGGATTTGAAATTCTTTCCGACATGCCCAAAAAATTACTCGCAGCAAAATTTGAAAATTGTTCGACTGAATTAATCAACGCTAATTAAAAGATAAAATGGTTGATGAACCAAACTTCTAGGGAAAAAAATTTACTACGCAAATAAGATAAATAAGAGAAAATATCGGTGGTAGCACCAAAAACTCTCAAAATCCGCTCCTGAACTCATAACATGCATTTTAATACACAATCATAATGTAACGTTCCACTGTAATCATGGGAGGTTCCTATCAGAAAATATTGTCACTCCATTAAGAAGGGGCCGTGGCCAATGAAATATGACTTTCCTACGGCACCAGTAACACGACACATTTAGTCACCTGTGAATCACGACTTCGGTGACAGGTTACTTTGTGATACTTTATAATCAGTTTTAAGAGAGAGACAAAATTAAGATAGCCCAGCAAAATAAAATCGTGATTTGAACGTAAAATCCAGAATTTTTTTTTTTGGCCGATTATCTTTTTAAGGTCAAGAGACAGCATTCCACATCAATTCAAGAATTTTTTTAAATTTCCTTCAAATGACCTCTGGACGTCCTGAGGACGTTCAACACCCATTTTACTTTGCTGGGAGGGGTCTCCCATTATTAGTGTATCATTACGACCACGTATTCGACAGTATGTTACAAGTTTAGGACTTAATCTCGTGAGTTTCAAGCATCAACATTCTCATTTTTGCAGGTATTGACATCTTAATCGACCCTAGAATAGTAGACACAAAAGTTCGCAATTGCCTTAGTCTGAACCTCGAGTCTGTATAACAACAGCAATTTTATTCAGGGCTCTTTTTAGTACCTTTCACAATCACCTAAGGCTTGTTTGCCATCTAGATTCATGAATTTTATTTGTTTGTCTTAGACTAAAAAGGTCAAAATGAAAGATCTCAAAAATTTCACTTGAGTAAAATTTTGGATAATTCTGGACTGATTACTTGGATTTCTTCCAAAATTTGACGCCCACCTTCAAGAGGTAAACTAGCAAACTAAGGGCCGATTTTGACACATTCCTTGACTTTTCCTTGAAACTTCCTCCACCCAAAAAGTACCATTTGAAATATATGAGGGATGAAATGATGGGGACAATTTTGTTTTTTGTTTGTTTTGTTAATAGCTGTTATTGTGACCTGTACAAATGCCCACAGGCTATTATCACTTTGTGAGGCAGTATGTATCAAAAAACAAATAATTAAATAAATAAATAAAAATATAAAGCTGGGGGTGGATTTAGAAAGAATATGGTAAATGGAGAATTGTGAAAAATTGGATCATAGAACAGATGGAATACATTGAGGAAAGATTAAATTGATAGGAAAAAAATGGAAATTTTTTGAGGAAATTAAAAATTGGGACGGAAAATGTTGATAATTAGAGGAAATATCTTGACATTTTCCAACTTCAATTTTAATTTTCTCAATAAGTATCCATTCCAATGCTATGAATTGAACCTGTTCTCAATGTGTGCCATCCATTCTATGATAAAATCTTTCACAGTTCCCTATTTACCGCATTCTTCCTATATCTTTCTCCAGTATGTCCTTATCCTCTTGTTATCCTCCATGTTTTTCAAATGACAATTTTCAAGTCAAGGAAATTTCAAGAAAAACTCAAGGAACGTATTAAAATTTGCCCTTTAGTCATCTAAAAACATTTTTACAGTATTTTAAGAAAAGTTTTAGATCTAAACAACATGGGTGGTTAATTTGACTTTAGTGGGTAAGAATCACAGAAAAACGAAGCAAAAAGATGAAGTTCTAAAGCATGCAATAAAAACCATGCAGTCAGGAGTCAATCATAATAAGACACATCATGCAAGGGAACAATTAAAAAGGCAGGTTAGAGGGAGTACCAATGCGATTTAGAGAGAAGTGCGCCAATCAACAGCTTCCAAACTCTTCACCTGAGATCCTTGGGAGGAGAGAGATCAGCAAGAAAGAGAGAGAAAATGTCGGAATTAATAATTAAGAGAAGAGAATGGTTTATTAAAAAAACTGAAGTCTCACGAAAAGACTTTAATGCCGTATACTTCCACTACTTCCTTGTTTCATGCTTTGCAGTTTTCTTATAAAGAAAAATGGAAAAAAATTAAAATAGGTAATTTAAACAATCCTGTTCAAGAGGTCTGCTCGTACAATTGATAAAAAAAAATATCGTGAGAATCTTGTTGAAGAATGATATTTTTTACATTATAAAAAAAAACAAATCACCATGTACAAGCAGTCTTGTATGTCCTACGTTGACAATCCGTCGCAACCAACATTACACGTTACCTGTACCTTTTTCGATTTTGATGGAACGAAAGAAAAGGAAGGAAAGGTGGGGTTACTTTTACTTGTAATGCTGGTTGCATCAAATCGTCGACGCAGGACTTATGTGACTGCTTGTACCATGATAATATCATCTGAAAATTAACCTGAGCCCGATTTGGTGGTTCCAGATTAATTATTTATTAAATCCAGTGTCATTCCAAATTTCTGTATTTAATGAAATGTTGCTGTTACTTTTTCAGAGATTTTTTTAGCATAAAAAAAGTGTGTTGCAATCCTTCCTCTAACAAGAAACATTAGAGACAAAAATCTAATTTACAATGCAGAGGTTGGTGACTATGCTGATTCTCATGGGCAACTGAACTCAATCCTGTCGTGACAAAATATGGTTAAAACATCGAAGACTTCCTGATAGGGGCAAAGAGCTTACTAAGACTCCAGATATGGCACCAGTAAAATAAGTTCTGAGTGCCTGTCACATTAGTACATACAAAATTCGTACTGGCTTTCAGTTCCACGCGGAAAACTAGATGTTTTACAATTAAAATTATGCTACACCCTTTAGATAGAGCTAAAATCACGGCTTTCAATCTTTGAGAGCACCAAGCTTATCTCATTACTTTCAATTCAAGCATTCAAAAATATTGGTTGAGAGAGCAGAAATCAAAGACAGTTGGCTAACGCTTGGGTATCAGCCATGAGCGGCCGTTAAAAAAATTTGAATTTCAGTCCTGTAATCGATCAAAAAAGAATCAAGGACCAGTGCTACAGTGAAGCAAATCTAAACACAAGAGGAATGACTATTGCCAGAGCGGGAGTCTTAGTGTGAAATCTTCGATATTTATTATTTACTGACAAATTCAGTAGGTATCACTGATGAATGTCTCTCCTTAAAATCACACCACAAGAAGTTAATAGACATGAGAATAAACGCAAAATTAGACAGGTTGATAATAATTAGTTAAAACACAGAGAGGGGGAGAGGGGTAAGGGGGGAGGGAGAGGGAGAGGGAGGAGTTAAAATAAATTGTTTGAGTGACTGAGAGAAACATGAATGTGACACAAAATTTTATCAAAGATTATAATATCATCAAGGCTTTGTTGTTGGTTACTTGATGATTCCAAAGATTAAATAATTTTACACTAGTACATTGTTTGCAGATGCTAAAAAGCAGTGATTGTGATTGTGATTGCCTAAAGCTGCGCTTAAAAGTCATGATTTTAAGCTTCAGTGCACTTGATTTTAAATCCATATTTGGTTGTTAAAAGCTTTTTAAGAATTTGCTTGAAAAAAGCAGTAAAAGACATTGGATGAAGGGAGACTAGAATTTGACACATTAGCCCTGTTGATGTGAAGAATTTAAAAGATTCACTAAGTGAAATTGTATTGATGGAAAAATGTTGTTTAATTTAATCAGCAAGATAACCATATTAAATGGAAGAATAGGTATTGGGATTTTTGGAGAGGGTCTTTGAAGGTACAAAACCGAGGATCATTAGAAAAGAAAAAGACAATACCCAAGTAGAATATTTCAGGTTCGAGTTGGTTGATAGAAATCAAAACAGGAATGATCCCTTCATTGTTTGTTTGTTATTGTTTAATTAAATTAACATTATTTCATACCAGTCTCTCATTGACATAAAATGGGGCTCTTACTAACTTTTGCTATATGTGATTGAATAGTTCATTCTTGCGTAAAACCGGCAAAAATTACAAAATTCACTCACAGACTCACAAAATGACTTTAAAGTTTAATATGTAATGGCAGAGCTATTCAGGTACCATGGCAAATTCCTATTAAATTTGAGACTTTCATCTGGGTGTTTCTACAGAGAGAGAGAGACACAATAGATAGGAATCTCCTATGATACCTGCGTAGCTCTGCAATCTTTGCTCTTAAAAGGCAGAGCTAAGCAATTGTCATGGGGGATTCCTGCCTACTTTGTCACTTTCTCTATAGAAACACACAGGAGAAAGCTTCAAATTAGATAGGAATCTCCCATGGTACCTACGTAGCTCCGCCATTACGCCTTAAACTTTAAAGTCATTTGATGAGTCAGTGAGTGACTTTAGTAATTTTTTTTTGTGCTCATCATATGTTTCACTGGATTTTACTCAAGAACTAACTATTCAATCTTTGACAGCAAAAATCAGCAAGAGCCCCATCGTTTGCTTACATTTGGAATCTGTATTATAGTAGGTAATTTTTTTTTAAAAACATCAGATAATCAGACCCTCAAAATCTGCATATAGGCGCAAAAGAACACTCAATAGATTGCTTTAGGTAGAGGTTTTGAAAGTGAGTATTCTTGATGTTTTCACAAAAGTAAAAATGCTTGAGCTCTCTTTAATTCATACTTGCACATCCTTTGTCTTTATCATCATAAAGTGACCCTTGTTGGAGCTATCTCTCTCAAATTTTCAAACTCAAAAAAGGGGAAATTTCAGCTAGATTCGACATCAGAAATGAACTTTGGTTCAACTTAAAGTAGTTAGAGAGATAAAAATGGAGAACACGTGAAATCAAGAGTCTCACGACAAAAATTGTAGGTAATTTCAGAGAATGCAAAAGGGGGTCATAAGAGATTGAGAGAGATATGATGGCAGTAATAGACCAAACAAACCAAAAATGCACAAACCAAATTTTGTAAAAGCATTGGTTTGTGATATCATCACTAAAATAATATATACATATTCAGACTAAAACCAAGCATCTGCCAATCATTATTTATTGACAAGGAGCAAAGAATTTAACAATTCAATTTCATGATCGACAATACAGGTGAAAATGGTGCTTCTATCTTTGATACGTACTGAGTTGGTCTGCGAACTAATCTACAGATGTATCTCTATAACCAATTGCAAAAACCGATCTGTTCCATTTTTTTCCTAATTTAAATTAATATACACAGACACACACAAATATTAAAACCACCAGTAAATCAATATAATGAGTGATTAGGAGCTATCTAGAATTCATCGGATTGGTGAGCTCGTGAAACAGAGATTATAAACAGAGTGGGAGGCAGAGTTGAAAATTAACCAAAAGATTAAGCGTTTCTTCAACATTTCAAACCAAACTAAAAAAGTTAAGTGAAATACATGCTTTCTGGACAAAAATGAAAATATGTCTTCCCTAAACCAGTGCACACAGGCTGCATGGAAGTCGAGCTCTGATAGAATCAATGTACATTTGGCTGCCGGAAATATTCAAGCAGTGACACAAGTTCTGCAACCCGTATTACACGTTACCCAAACCTTCCTCCATTTTGAAAGAACAAAAAAAAAGAAAGGATTGAGTGCGCTGTTTTTCAATGTAATATGGGTTGTGTCGAAACGTCAATGCAGGACTAATGTCACTGCTCGTACTTTCATAAATACCTAGAAAGCACATATTTTACAAACTCTTTGGTATTTTGGTAAGAAAGATTGTAAAAACACGCTTGCTCTATTAATTAATTTTAAAACTTGTCTGTCATTCTGAGCACAATCTCAGTTGCTCTAGCTCACCGGTCTGATGAATTCTAGAATGCTCCCAAATGCTAAGGGGTGATGGGGTTTGCATCCTATTGAGATTGATTGTGAGCCTACAAAAGGGAATAGAAGGAATAGGTGTATAAAACTATGTAGGTAGACATAATTTACACTGTTTCTAAGGAGATGACATTTCTTGATACACGTGGAAACTTGGAAGTGAATGAAAGTGACAAGGAAGTAAAATATCGAGAAGTAACACGCAGTGATAATATTAAAAGATTGAGAGGCGCCTTCAAGGAGTCAAGATGAGAAGGTTACGGAGAATGCAATGATAAACAAGCAGATAATTATCATTTATTCTGTGAGAAAAAAAAGCAGCATTTACACATGGCTTGAGAGTGGTTCATGTCATCAAACTGAAAGTTAGATATTGTCAATACATCAAGGTTAGTCAAGACAGCCAACTTACACTCACCCAGAAAGATATTGATTATTGCACTCATCATTTGGTCCTGCATTAATACAATTGGACAGCTTTCTGTAGAAGGGAACCAACTATTCTGTGTCTGCGGAATGAAAACCAACTACATAGGAAACCCATGACAGTTGAATCCCTTTTGTAGACAAAAAAAGTTGGTTCTCTTCTACAAAAAATAATGCAATTCATGGATTGCATTTTCTAGCTTACTACACACAGACCAATGGAGTTAGAAAATAAATTCCCCCACTTTTCTAAATAGTCCCTTGTCAAATTCTGACCAACATGCTTCGATTTTTGAGGAAATAATACAAGAACTAGAAGTCAAATTCCTATGAAAAAAGTAGTGCTGGGTAAGTACCTACTTGGAACATGAGTCTGTGAGAAACACAAAAAGAATTACTTGAAACAGCGAAATGTTGAGTTTTTAGAAAAAAAAAACCTGATACACCTAGCACCTACATGCCTTCTTTTTTCAGGTAAATGTATTAATTTATTGAATAAATAGTAGAAAATATTTAAGAAATTACAGAAAAAGAATTATTAATGAAAAAAAAAAATTATTTCAGAAAGATGTAAAATTTTCAACTTCTCCTTTAAATGAATGAAAAATTCAACAAACTAAAGAATTACAACTACTCAATTCAGAATCACGAGGAGACAGAACAGCGCTAAGGAATAAAAGTGGAGAATACCAGAAGCACAAGACTGCAAACGCCAAGTTGCAGTGAAAATAAGCAACTCATGAGAGAAAATTGTAATTTCCAGGTTTTTGGAAACAATTCCCTGATTTTCCCTGACAGATTTAAATTCCCTGACATTCCCTGGTTTTCCAGGTTTTTTCTGACAGTAGACACCCTGATTCCAAGAAAAATAAGCCACTTCAAACTAAAAAGAATGACAGAAATTTCTGGCAGGATTCTTGATTCAAAATGGAATTAGGGGACTTGACAACCAGTAAAATTCACCGACTAACTCACTCAATTAAAAGAGCGTAATCCGAACTTTCAATCCGATGACACAGACCTCAATTATCAAAGTGTTTATAAAACATAGTATTGATTCATAAAAAAAGATAAGAGGTAATAATTGTCAAGCAATGAAAATATAAATTTGCCTGCTTACAGTTTGTTGAAAAATGAGTTATTTAGGCGTAGAGCTATGAAAAATCAAGACTATAATCTCGATAGGTGTGAGATTCAATGAGCCTACAAAGAAAATCAACAAGAATTGCTCAATAAATGAACTTCCATTGAAACACATAGTGGGGGGGGGGAGAGGTCCAAAACTAAGAAACAAAGATTAAAATCTTCATTCCCTTTGCAAACTAAAGATATTAAGGTCTTGGAGTATAATGAATTATAGAATTGACCAATTATCATGAAATAAATGTGTTGTATTTCAATTGCTTAAAAACTGAGTCTACTTCAAAATTTTGATCAAATTGTAATGCGACAATTGCACACGTCACAAAAACAAAGTTCTGACCCTTGATCCTTGACAATATTTCAAGAGAAAAATAATGATATCGCCAACACAATATTTTTGCACTATCCAAATGTCCAGCCACAAGTCTAGAGGCTTTTTTTTTTTTTTTTTTTTTTTTTTTTTTTTTTTTTAGCAAAGATCACAAAATCGGGCGGTAATAAGTAGACAAGCCCATGTCTTAAAACTAGACATAAAAAGACCAACACATAGCATAGCAAAACCTTGGTGTCTCCTTGGGTGTTCACAAATATGAATTGCTTCATACAGAAATTAAGTTAATTTCTTTGCTTTCGGCTAAAGTAACTAAGATAAGAAAAATAACAGTGAGTAAGAGGACTAAAAAAATATTGTTCATCAGAAACATGGTTTCATACCTAATTTAAAATTTCTTCTATTCAAAATTATCTCTTTTGGCTTTGACTCAAAATCTTGGGTACTTTGGAAATTCATCAATTATATCCTGAATGGTTTGCAGCAGCTCAGAGGATGCTATATAAGATATTCCAACTTAGGTATGAAACCTGACTGTTAATGAATGCCTGTTTTCCAATTTACTTACACTGTTCAGTGTTCACTTCTTATTTTAGCTGAGAAAAAACCTTAATTTCTATTAGAAATGATCCATATTTGTGACCAACAACACATCAAAATTGTGCTATGTATATCTCTTTACAAGAAGTAACCACATCCCATAGATGCTAAATGGGCATGACTTTGTATCATTTGTTGAATAGTTTTAGAGCATAAAATGATTTGAAGACTACACAGAAAGAACGTGGTCAGTCACTTCAGGCATTGTCAAAATTTGGCAACTAACTTCATTTTTTGAAATACGTAACTCACTCAAAAAAAGAGATCAAAAGTAAAAAGAAATTAAGAGATTTTTGTAGACATAAAAGACAAAAATCCCAAATTTTTGTTTACTTTACATATCCTTTTTTCAGTCAGCCACACGAAGAATAAAGTAAAGAATTGGTTGCCAAATTTTGACAACGCCTAAAAGGACAAATCACATTCTTTCTGTGTAGTCTTCACTTATGTGGTTACCGCCAGCTGTGTCCTTGTTATTTGAAAAAAAAAAATAAAACCAAGAGCCTAGACTAATGGATAAACTGTGTGCATTGCATGTTAAAGAAGACATAAATGTTCAAAATTTTTTCAATGTGACTTCATGAAGCAACCCCAATATGACCTTGTATTAGTACACCAGACACTACAGCAACTGTAGATAATGCAAGGTCAAACAACCCAAATCACCCTGCAGTGATGCAAGTCTCGCGGTGCATGAATACAAGGTTGAGCAGTGGTAGCAATTGATGTCATATCAAGGAAAACTTAAAACAGCTATATCTCAGTTATTACACAAAAAAGACACTTTTCACTGCCATCATTTACTTCTCTTGAAATTGTCTTTAAGATGATTCCAGGATCAATTAGTTCAAACTGTGGACACCACGTCACGCTGCTCAATAAATCAACAGTTTTTGGCTGAAATTGATGAATTAAAGTCAAAAGTACAAATTTGAAGAACCTCAGCACCCGTGAGCATACTTCAGGAAGATACCCTGAAAGTTTCAAGCTGAAACACTCAAAAGTGAAGCCGGAAATTATGATTTACAAAAATTCCCATAAGCCTCAATGAGTGTAAGTGAGCAAGATAAGACATATTTTCACTCATACTCACTAGCACTTACTAACCTTATGGCGAATTGAATAACATAATTTATGGCTTTAATTCTGAACCAATTTTGCTCCTTATGGGTTCAAAAAATCCATGAAAAAATTTTGTTGATATTCATGAATTTCCCTGTTTTTTCTTTTTAAAATTTAAAATGCCAAAAACACTGCCAAAAGCGACTAGTGGCACCATCCATCAAATTGAAATCTGGAAAAGTTTCGCCTGGAATCACCTTTAGATCAAGGCATTATAAATTCCATTTTTGTGATGTATGCCAATGACTCATTCATCCAACGACTGATAATACAAACTATTCCTCTTCTTTGCATTAAAGTTGAGAGAATGTTGAGAGAATGAGAACTCTACAAACGGGGGCAAAATTGGCTTCTAAAATTTTAATAGAAAGAAAACGTTGAAAGAAAACAAGAAAGAAATCGGGGTGAAAGAGATGGAAGGAAAATTGCTGAAAGATAAAATTTAAATTGAGTAGAACAGAGATCGTACAAAAGGAAATGGTTAGTAATATTAAAAACTTCCTTGACTTGCTGAATTTATTAACTAAACGTGACTGCAAGTTCAGAATTATTAAAAGAGAAACAAGAGTGAAGAATGTATAAGGTAGAGACAGAGGAGACATTTTCTATACCAGGTATTTATTGACGCGTATAGAATAGGCACTGGAGATCTAAGGTATATTAACTGAATTGTCATCAATAATCCGATGCTCAATAATCGACAATCGTCCGACAATTACTGAAAGCGCAGTGATCTGCATGTGCTGAATAACTGGTTAGCTCAGGAGGTATTTAGAGAGTACTATTTTTTTAGATTTCTTCTTTAAATCTTTAAATTTTCAAAAAATGGGGCTAACTTTTGATAACAGTAATTGAATGTGTCTCTCTCTCTCTATAGAGACGCATAGAGGAAATTCTCAAATTAGATAGGAATATGTCATAGTACTTGTGTAGCTCTACCATTACGCCGTAAACTTTAAAGTCATTTAGTGAGTCTGTGGGTAAATTTTGTAATTTTTTAATGTGCTCATCGTAATTTTCGCTGGTTTTTACGAAAGAATAAACTATTGAAACAAAAACAGCAAAAGTTAGCAATAATCCCATTTGATGTTTGACTATTAATTCCTTTCAGCAACGATTTGATAACTACGTAACACTTAGAGAGTATATAGTATAAGCACTAAGAATAATTTAAATCAATAAGTCCCAATTACGAATCATATTTTTTTGCAAGGGCTTAAAACACTGGGGAGGGAACCATTCAAAAAGCGAACAAATACCCCAAACGGATGGTCGTTAGAGTTTCCTCTATCTCTAGCTCAGTAGACTTTTTTTTTTTTTTATTCCTTCAAAAAGTACAGTTGAAAGAAAGGAGACCATTGAAATCACAGATGAGAGGGGAAATTTCGACAATTTCAAAAGCAATACAGATTTCAGGGTGACCTGAGATAAAGTTAAAAATGAGTCATAGAATGGAAAAGTTTCATTAAATTTAAATTCAATGCTTGTACTTACTTTTTCAAAGGCACTTGACTCGCTGTAGGGATTTGACCACCATTCCTGGCATCAGTTATTCGACAGGCTACCATGTTATATGCTGAAAAAGTATTTGAACACAACCATGAAAAAAAGAAGGAGAAAAAATAAATTGAGAGGGAAATTGACACAAAATTTGCAACTTAGAGCATCTAAACCAAATCTCCCTATTCTTGTCACCTTTATTCAAGACAATCAAGGGGGGGAGGAGGAGTGAAAGATGTACGAAGGTATTCTCTCATAAGAAAAGGATGGAGAGGGATACAATGACCTAGAGGCCTTTCCAGAAGTGTAGGTGCACCTAGACCAATAATCTTTGAAATTTCCCAATCTTATTTCTCATATTACACAGTAAAAATTAGTAAAAATGAACTAGAGCATTGGCTTTTCACTGAGAAACGCTGTAGAATCGAAAGTTTTTAGTCGCACGCAAGTTTTGTTTTGATATAAAGGACCGCAAATTGAAAATTTGCCAAAGATTATTGTTTAGCTGCACCTACACGTCTGAGACAAACTCTACCAGACACCCTCAGGTGCAGGAAGTATCTAGAAGCACACAAGGAGGAAGAATGCTATACATTTTTTTTTTCTTTAACGAATAAAATATAACTCTGTGCTTCCACGTGAATCCCCCTCCCCCTTTCTGGGGTCTCAAATCTCTTTGAGTTGTACCATGATTGACTTTACATTACTTTCTACATTACTCAATACATTACTCACAATAACCATAGTCACTCTAAAAAATTATAACACAGCAGAAAGTGACAACACTGTCAGAACTGAACTTCACAGACTTTACAAAACTGCGTTCTAATTTTTATGCTGAATCAATGCAATCTTCCACATTTATGAGAGGAAAAATTAAAAAAAGAAAGTTAACGAACCAAATGAGAAGTACAAACCTTTTTCTTGTTTCCGTCTCTTCCTTTTATTACAAATTTTTACAGCACATACAGAGAGAATAATCGCTACGATGAAGAATAGAATACCTCCTACAACACCAGCGGTAATTGCTTTATGTTTCACTCGTGCAGGCACAGAAAATTTATGAATTTCACTACTTTGCCAAGTGGTCACTCCAAATGCGACGACTCGAAAATGATAAGTTCTACCCCCTACAAGACTTTTTACTGCACAAAAGAAACAAAAAAAAAATCAGATTAATAAAAGGCAAAAAAGAAGTTTGAGGAAATAAGTTTACAGTGGTTTAAAAGCAAACCCCAAAAATTGTTTTTATTGCTCTGAAGTTAACAGTGAGTCTAAAGACAATTTATTTTTTTTCAAAATGTTGACACCTAATATATTTAGAAACAAATTGAAAATCAATACAGCCTTGAATCGTTAAAGAGCTAAATTCAGGGTTGAATCTGGATTCCAGAGCTATTTAGCTTGGATCTTTCAAATCTTACTCATTCATGATAAGTGAATAATGGGTCTGTTGCACACTTTGGCTAGAGCGTTTTAAAATATCAACTCATACGTATAAAGCCGTAAAATTACAATGGCAGCATCAGAAAACACCAAAATTCATTGATAAACTCACAAATTACAAAAAACACTAGACACTATTCAATCCTACATCTTTCCACCACATGCATGATATTTCGCGGGGTTAGCGCGGCACATTCAAATAATCATGGCCAACTGTCATCACAGCTGACTTCATAAACAAATAAACTGTAAACACTGGCAGCGTCTGTTCGAATTCTTACTTCTCAATATCCTCGATTCCTCACAATAGGTTGTGAAAGGTACGGAAACCAATATTTATGTCGAAAAATTATCAAAATGAAACAATAACAGACAGGAGTTCTAAGGATGACAATTGAAGTTGGAATCATACTTGGAACTCCTGTGTGTCATTGTTTCATTTTGATATTTTTTTCACACAAAGATCCGTTTCCCTACCTTTCACAACCTATCGTGAGGAATTGAGGATATTGAGACTTTAGAATTCGAACAGACGCCATCAGTGTTTACTGTTTACTTGTTCATGAAGTCAGCTGTGACGACAGTCGGCCATGATTAATTGAATGTGCCGCGCTAACCCCGCAAAATATCATGCATGTGGTGAAAAAATACAGGGGTGAATAGTGTCTAGTGTTTTGCAATTTGTGAGTTTAGTGATAAATTTTTGTGTTTTCTGATGCTGACATTGTCATTTTTACGGCTATCTACCTATGAATAGTTACTTTGAAATGCTCGAGCTGAAGTGTGCAGACCCACTGTCAAAACTATAGTAAAATATGTTCCTTCTAGATTTTTGTCATAAATTGTGGCAGAGCGTGCAATTTGGCAATGCTGCATACTGTCCATATAATCCATGAAAAAGATCAAACTATTGAGTGTAGGGTGAACACTTTTGTATTCAATTTTTTAAATTGGATTAAACAAACATTTATGCTATGTTGCCAGATTAAATGCTACAACACTGCTGAGTATGATAGATGATCAGTGAAAAACCGTATTAAAGTTAATACTTTGATTCCTAAGAATACTTGTTGGAACTGAGATGTACTAGAATGGGTGAGAGAATAAAATTATTTTGGTAGTGGTAGCAGTAAAGTTGAACTACTCAGACCGTTCAGCTCATCACGCTTGTATTTTAAAGCAAACAACACTAGTGAAATGATTGATAGAGTACCAAAATAAGACGTGTCTTCAGGCTTAATTTTGGCGCCTTTGTTTAAGGTCCTCCAATTTCCATCGGTCCGAAATTTGATATCATAATACTGAACTAAATTGAGGCGTTCCACAGGAGGCTCCCATGAGATCACGAATCCATTACTAACTTCAGTTACTGTTACGTTTCGTGGTTGACTAGGACGCGGCCCTAAAACATGGTGAAAGAAGGCAATTACTACCTGTCCTTGCAATTCAAGCCAAATACAAAAATTGGTTAAAAAGTTTTAAACTTGTCCAATTTAAAAAACAAAAAAAAAACGAAACTGAAAAGAAGTTAAAACATTATTCCTTAGATTTTTGAAATCCAGTGTAGATATCTCAGAAAAATTACGGCTATCGTAATTATTGCTCTTGGAAAGGGAGAGGTTATTAATGAAGTTAAGATATACTATAGGGCAGAAAACATATTTGATACATATTTCTTGAATTATGTTGAAAAGAAACTTGATAAAACAGCAGACCTGATAAAATTTTAATACTATTTATTTCTTTCTTCTACTTTTAAAATTAAAAAATGAGGCTTTGTTGACAAAGCCATTTAGAATTACCTAATAAGTAATATCTTTAGAATTGAAAAAGAAAAATACATTTAAAAAAAAAAAAAAGATGAAAGTAGAGCCATCTTTAGATAGAAAGTTAAGTTTTCATCTCTTTTTTGAATTCAAGAGCAGAATAGAAGTGGAGCTAACAATATGATGATCGCTATAATGAAAAACTAGAGGCAAAAATAACTGTATTTAAGAGAACACAGAATTTTAGTCAAGTAAATCGATTTTATGAACAATCAGAAAACTGCTTATGTGCAATGATACATAGAGAGAGTTAAAATTCTGGACTCATTATTATTTCAGAATTTATTCTTTTGCTTCCAATTCGCAGCATTGACGGATCAAGCCCCCGCGAACAGAGAGTGGCAAACCTGGGATTTTAGCCCCCCCCTCCTCCCAAGAGCCTCTTTTTCTTTTTTTTCTCTTCCTTTTCTCCTTCCTTCCCCCCCTTTCTCCTCTTTTAAGGTTGAACGGGGGATGGGTCGCCCTCTTTGCATTCCCCTCCATGGTATCCGCAAAAGAAAGCAGAAGGTTTACTATTAATGTGCATGGTAATTATCGAGCAAACAAGATATTTGATCAAATATTTTTGAAGTGAATTTTTTACAAAAAGTGCTGAGTCTGCATGGGAAACTCCCCACAAAAATCAAAATTAGAGATTTGTATAATGCAGCATGCCTGAGTTGACTTCCAAGTTTTGCAGTTTTCCAAAAATCCAACCTACGGCAAAAACCTGCAACTGGCCCCATTCAACTTAAAAAGGATTTCTACCTAAAAAACAAGCTCAGTTAAATTAGATAAATAAAACTGAAGGAAGGCATCAATATCTGTCATATGGACTTTACATCCGTTGCAGTAGAAGAGCCCGTGATGAACTGTTCATTGGAGTTTCAGCTCATTAATATTTAATTGATGAAAAGGTGACAAAACTTTTGGGCCACAGAGTATGGAGCTTGGCTCAAGCTGAATTTGCTTTCAGGGTAGAAATACCTTTTAAAGAGCTTCAATAAAGTAATAATGACAACAGGAATTTTGCAATCTTACAACACGAATGGGTAGGTACCATGCGCATGCAAACAAATGGAATATAAAGTCTTCATGACAAAAATAAAAAGCAAATTTTACAATCAGGTTCGGGCAAAGATTTGAGATTTGGAACTTTTAAGGGGATACCGAACGCCAAAGTTAACAACACCATTTCTAGCCAATCAGGAGCATTGTTAAATCTTGTTTCTCTCACTGTTGAATTACTTTCTTTGCCCCCACCTGGCGGAATGGGTAGAAATTCCAAGTTTTTGGTGCAGCATCAGAGTCATCCATTGTTACCAAACAAAAAATTCGGTGAGATAGTAAAATGCACAACCGTTGTTTCGGGTGAACATTTTCACCTGAACTTGATAATAAAATTCGCTTAATGAATAAATGGATGAATTAATTAATGATTTAAATGAATTAATAATTAGGTAATAACAAGGATAATGGTTACTCTTTCACTTATCTAGCTTTTCTCTCAATGAAGGTGTGTATCGCAGATAGAAAACAAAAATTACTTGGAATTTTTTCCTTCTTTAGAGTGACGTCGAACAATTGGTGATTTTAAACCGTAAAGAACAACTTTCCATTTGATAATGGTGCAAAATAAATTATAATAAAAAAAATTAAACAAAATGCAAAGAATTTTACTAAGAAACGGGCTATGTATAAAATTCCTGGGAGCAAAGGAATTGTCTCGTATGGACAAAATTCCAAAAAACCCGTGTCCATTAAAGTTGGATGAGGCCAACTTTTTTACATTCTTATCTTTCCAAAATCCGTTCTTCTGAGTCAAAATCTTTTATTATATTCTAAGCATATTTGCACAGACTAGGTGATGAAGTAGTGTAAACAAGTTTTCAAGGGAACAAATAAAATTTCCATCAATTTGCGCATAGTGGTTAGTTTGAACTGACTCGAGTGTTTAGCTCAAGTGCAACTTGCGCCTTCTGATTCTTAAAAAACTACCTCTCTACTTGGATTTTCCGAACTCATCTGGTTCAAAGTTCAGGAAAAAGTAATCTTGAATTTGTTTTCTAGCCAAGCTGTGTTAATTCTAATAGAGGTCGATTCAGAAGTGTAGGCGCACCTAGACTTATAATCTTTGGAATCTTTCAATGTTATAATGTGAATTTAAGCGGAACGCTTTAAAATTGAAACGTCAAAGTTGTTGGCAAGTTATTTCTATTATTGAACAAGTGAAAATTGAAAATTCGCCAAAGGCTTTCAGTAAGCTGCACTGAAACTTCTGAAACAAACTCTAGCACTGCATTCATGAGTTCTGACTTATTAGTTATTAGTATCTCTGACAATAACACATGAGCGCACCTTCGTTGAGAACAAAGCATCAGATATAATACCAGATAATTTCGTCCGTTCGATAGGATCCGACCGATGAAGCAAAATATTGACAGAAACTTACCTTTCGGCCTAAAAATAGGTGGAATAAGAGTGGCTCCTGTGGAATCAGTTGGAAATGAAATAAGAGAGTAATCATTAACATCTGCAATTAAAAAAGGAAAAAACCCAAAATGACCAACTAACATAAAAATGCAAACATGGACGATGACATTCGCTGTTAAAAAATAAAAAAGGGAGAAAAATAATAATCGAATGAGGGACATTAAAATGAGGATGGGAAGACTGGGAATGAGAGAACAAACTGAAACAAAGAAGAGAGTTAGTAGACTATCTACAAATATTTACAAAATGCACTCGTGAAGCAAGAATCACAAACATTTACTACAGAAAAAAAAAACAAGGAAATAGCCAGCAAAGGTGCAAACAAGCAATGAAGAAAGAAGAAATAGGTACAAGACAACTGGATAACTCATTGAGCATGAAATATAGGCGAGCAACTTTAATGACAGAGTCAAAATTGAGGCTGGAAAAATGGCTCATAAAATGGTAGGTGTGCTCATCTGAGTATGTTCTAATGAGACAAGAAAGGCTTATTTTTTCAGAGGAGCACACTCCATGTTTTATGGGCCCTTACTCCCGAGACGGTCTCAATTAGAGCCTTGATAACCAAATAATGGGATTGTAGGGAGGCTCTAGATTTTGATGTAGAAATTCAAAAAGAGACATCTAAAGTGATCAATTAAATGGATTTAAATGGATGATGTGTGTCAAGATATCATAACACGCACTTTTTAGGGCTTTCACATTAATTTTTCTTGATCTTTTTTTTTTCACTGGAAAAAAAAAAAAAAAAAAAAAACGAGATTCAGTTAGTTCAATACTTTCACTTATTACATCTAAAGAATAATTATACGTTATCTGATCCAATACATAAATTACTCTCTTGATATGTGAGCATTTGAAGATATTTTTACTGCCTTTAGATTTTTCCTCCAGTGGAATTGAATATGCGTCTATTTTCATGCTCATAGTTGTTAACGTGGAATCTTACGGAGTAATGCAAATGGTGTGAGTTACTGTGAGCGTTTATCAATTATCACTCGCATGCAAAATAGCTTATGCCCTTGAGTCTCCGATTCTTTCGAAAAAATATGGATGAAAAATTGTGCCTGAAAACATTTTTTTCTATAGGTTGGGCCCAAAACAACCCAAAAAGGAAATTTTTATCTCTTCTTCGTTTGCAGCCATCCATTCAATTCCATGCAAAAGTTTTACGAGCCGTAAATGGATAAAGACAGCTTTTAGAATGTGTAATATTGTAATATTTTTCTGTGTTGCAAGTGATTCAGCAAATATTTATTTTTTCATGAAGAAACACTAGTGACTGCAGGATGAAAATGTGCCATTTTTGAGACAACGACTGATATCAGCTTTCAACTGTTGTCTTGAAAAATTAAAAACAAGCAGAAAAAAGTTTGTCATAGTATACTTATCCTTACAGAAGCAAAACTCAAAGCTAAAAAAATGGCAAATGTCCCCCCTGGTGGTTGAAAGGTTGAATTTGAAAAGGTTTGATTTGAATTTTGAATTGGACAAGATGGTGGCGCTCCCAAGTAGTCAGAAGGTTACAACTCAATTTTCCCATTTGATTATATTTAAAAACGACATTCACCAAATCGCTCCTATAGAGATTCGCTACTGTATAGATAATGTATAGATAAGTATACTGTGAATTTTGTCACTGCAAACAAAATGTTACAGTTACTACACCTACAAAGTAATAAAACAGAAAAGTGGATACGTGAAGGAAGGGATAATATAAGTCATGAGACAAAGTAAAATGAAAAACACAGAGACAGCAAGGAAGGAAGGAAGGAAGAATGAGAGAGACCAAAACCAAAACGAAAATAATGAGATGCATGCTGGGATGATATTGAATAAGCAGCTTTTGACACCGGTGCTGCCAAATTTGGTGGTAAATTCAAAAATTTTAAATTGAGTTAAATAGGGAAATTTGTTTAATTACGCGCAAAACAGCAGCCCTGCTTGACACTGGCAACGGTTTCAGGATTAATTTACATTACACCCTTCCCACTCAAATGCTCATCTGAATGTAGATAACTAACTAACTATGATTTCAGATTTAGACACGTTTTTTAATCCACTGCAACACAAAAATATTTAGAGCGTTATTACTGCTTCGGTGCATTTTTGTTTTTCCATGAAGAAACTAAAAACGCCACACTCTGGATATTTTCAACAATGGTGGATGCAAACGTAAGAAGTCATTTTTGAAATTACCACTAAAATCAGTTTTTGACTTGAATAGTGAAAAAAAAGAAGAATAAATTGGGACACTACAAGCATTAACAGTATTGCACCAGAAAAAACAAGATGCAGGATCTGATCAAATCTAACAGATCTAATGGATCTAATGAAATTAAACTTGTAATGAAGGATTTTTTTTTAGAAAAATCACGCATAAAACAGAGGGTATGCTAGTTCTCAAAAATTCTCATTTCAAAGCCTTACTGAGTGTGTTTCTGATGAGTTAAGAGGGGTATTTCTTTTTCATTTCTCTTTTTTTTTAACTGACAAATGGTTTACACGCCGGCTTAAAAAAGAACAACCCGTTTAACTTATCAAAAACACACAAAATTGTATTAAAATAAGAATTTTAGAGAACGAGCAAATCCTCTGTTTCATACATGGTTTTTCAAAGAACTCCTCAATTACACCTACTGCAAACTGGAAAAATTTAACGTTTGAACCTTACACAAATTGTTATAAAAGAGTTGTATGAGTTGAGAGGGTCGTAAACAGTTTTAAAGAAGTAAAGGTATTATTTTGTTTTCCCTGAAAATATTTTTGTTGTTTTTTTCTGCTGCCACGAGGAAAATCATGGAAAGAGGCACGAGCCATTGAACCTGAACAATGCTGTTTAGGATGACCTGAAAACTTAACTTATTCATTCAATGCAAATTAAGTGAACAGCTGTAGATGTTACACTTTAATTTGAAACTCAATTATAGGTAGGAGAGAATTATTCATGTCATTTACAGTTTCCTTGCAATTTGAATTTGATTCAACTAAAAATTTTAAAAGCTCTCTTTAGAAATTACACGTACACCAGGTAAAAAGTAAGGAAGAAAATTAGGTATAGAAAGGTATAAATAGAACAAGTAAATCAGAATGATCAAATAATAATAACTAGAATAACTGGAGAAAGCTACTAAAAGCCTGAGACAACAACTAACTTTACTTGAGACTAGACTTTACAGAATGAACTAACACAGATACAATAAGTAGACGGTTTTAGTAACGACACCACAGCGGTCCGACCGCTAATTAGAGGCAGATTCAGTTGAAATTCAACTGATCAGATTTGGTTACATCCGTTTGGTGATGTCACACTCAAACGGTCCATAACAAACGAGGAGGATACAGGAAGTAAACTGGCATTCATGATAAGCTAAGCGACTACTGAATAAAGACGTTGTCGGAATGACACCCTTACCACTTTTTTCCGGGGAGGCAAATTCATGATCAGGTGTTTGCGTAGTAGCAGCTGTATTTGGCTTTGCAGTAGGTTTATAGGCTTCTACAATTTTTACAAAGAAATTCCAAGGGTGAGCAAAGAATAAAAAAAATAGAGGCAAGAGATTAGAATTCAGAAAAATAACGTGTGACAATACAAAGCTGGAAAATATCAACCGATCAAAAACTGTTATCATGAAAAATATAGTACAACAGGATTTCTTTGACTAAGAAAAAATCACAAGTAAGAGCTGGACTCATAGTTGTCAATCCATTTTTTCCTCAATTTGAAAAGGGAATATAATGAAATTATAATAAAGGATTAAACAGAAAGAACATGATATGGATCATTCTATGGTAAAATGAAAAAGTTTGCGGAATATAGTGACCCAAAAGCAAAATTTTAAAATGTTCACTTTAAACTGGCTAAGGAGAGATTTTTAACTGCGAGCCAGAGCTGTCGCTTTGCGTATAATTAATGGCATTTTTCAATTCACCGATGATTCCACCAGTTGAGAAAAGATTACTCAGTTCAGTTCAGTGCATGACTGTACTGCAAGAAAATACTTTGATCTGAATTCTTTTCTTAATAGGTGCGATTGCCATTAAATTATTAAGATATCCACAAGTTTTTTAAAGTCATTGACGACTCTACCGGTTGAGGAAATATTACAAATGCGAGTATTTTCGTGCATTGCAGTCATACACTGAACTGCACTGTGTAATCTTCTCTCAACCGGTGCAATCATTGGTGGATTGAAAAATTCTATTATTCATACACAAAAGGTTATAAAGTTTAGGTTATTTCAAAGATACCGTAGCATGAAAAACAAATTTCACTCAATTCATGTCAAACTCAATTCTCAGACCAGTCCCTCATCTTATACGAAAAATGAGATTTATCATATTCTTTGCTAGCCGTCTTCACTGGACAATGAGTCTTTGCAGGAAAATGCCCAATTGTAAGAAACAAATGGTGCAATTTGAGAAGATTTGACGAGGTAGCTTAGACTGTACCTAGCAAAATCTCATAAAATTGTACTATTTGTTTCATTCCACAAATTGCAGAAACTAAGGATGGAAAACTGTGAATCTACAATACAGTCATTTTACTGAATAAAAAGGACTGCTAATAGAGAAGAGATTAATGCAAGTTAAACATGTCAGCGATAAATAAGATTTTTTGAAAGACTACCCAGACTGCTCCTCTTTGTAAGTGCAAGCATTATTTAGAGATGGGACAAATATCTGAGAGAACAAGCGGTTGCTTAACCTTAGTTTAATATTATAAGGTCTCAACTTGATGCAAAGATTATAAAAAAAAAATCACGTAATTTGCAGCCTTGATTTTATCAGGCCTCTCATTATACCAAAACTGAATAATAAAAGTCACTCGAAAAGGAATCTTGTAAAAATCTCAACAATTTTTGATCTATAGCATACTTGAGACACCGCATAGTCAGAAGAATTTTATTTCCATGTGGAGTAGCAGAAGAAAACAATGCTAGGGAGGGAGTAATGTTAAGTGTAATAACTTAGCAGATAAATGTAATGGAAGGAGCCGACGGAAACATATCATAGCTTTTTTTAACAAAATGTGCCCTACAAAATATCTTCTATGCGTCTGACAAAATTTCACTGGACAAAAACTGAGTACATCATTACTAAAATTGAATTTTCAAAACGAAATCAAAAGGTTAAAAATGAGTGCTCAAATTAAATGGAAATAGCGAAGCGTGCACTACTTATAGAGCAAACATTACACGTCAGAATAAGAAAGAAAATAAATTGAAAATTATGAAAGAAATAAACAAATCAACCAAACCAAGAAGACAAAAACAAAAAACAAAAAAAACAAACATTTAAAAAAAAAAAAAAAAAAAACAGAAGTGAGAGAAAGAGAGAAAAAAAAAATATATACACACTGTAAATGAGAATGACGACATTAAATAAAACAAAATAAAATCTGCAAAGCTACAAAAGGAAAAACAAATGTGTAAACACAACAGGAAAGAAGCAATTTAAAATCCTTTCTGGCACAGAGGTGCGATTCTTTTGAAACTAATTTTCTTCTTTCTTATAATCATGTTTGAAAAAGTTTCCAAGTCCAGCACAGATGGTGTAGATTAACAACTACTTCCAATTCATGAATTTGTAATTTTTTTTTTTTATTAACCAACAGATTATCAGGCCCTCAAAATTCAGCATGGGAACACACTTTCACAGTAGCTCTAAGAAAAACTCAAAATCTGAGTTGAAATCTGAGTTGAGATCCCACCTAATGGTTGATTTATTCAATCCATCTATCAGCATTACATTGATGGTACACACATTTTTCTGGCTTCAATTTTGAGAATTTTTTCCAACTTTACTCAAGCACTTATTTTGAGGTACAGAGACATTAAGCTCGTGTGCCAGAAAGGATGGTTGATTAATAAAACTTTCAGATAGTTCCAGAATGAGAAACAGAGGCATTTTGAATAGGACAGAGGACGGATTAGATTTTGGACAAATTTATTGTAATCGTAGGCTTCAGGAGTGCAACTTTCAAAAAGTACCGAAACAAGGGAATTAATAGCTAGTTTTAAATGCTATTCCATTGTTTTTTTTTAAACAATAGTAATGTTATTAGCTAAGGGTGTAGGCAAAATCGCTATCAATCAACGATTCAAGGAACACTTAATAACGCATTTTAAATCTTTTGCTGTACATGAATGAACGAATTGCCTACTACCTCCTATTGAAAAATTTTATTCGAGACTGAAGTTTTTATCAGTTTGGCACAAAACTGCACAACATCGTAATGAGGAAAGAAAAATGATCCAATAATAAAGAACAGTCATTGGTCAAACCATTTAAGCTAATAGAATGTGACAATTAGTTATTCAAAACTAAATTAGTAATTAATTAAAATTAAGTAATAAATTATATTATAATTAATAAATTACTTAATTTAAATTAGGTACTAATTAATTATTATTTAATTTAGTTTTGAACATTACAAAAATCGGCCTCAAGCATGGTAGCTGAAGGATACTTCACCTTGGACTTCTAAACAAAAGCTTTTGGACAGTAAAAAGTTAAATAATTTGCACTGAGTCTCAAATGAATGACAGTTTTAAATTACTTCCTAGAACTATGCTTCCAAAATTTACAAATGAAAACTCAATCTGTGAGATGTCTTCAAAGAAAGATTTGCTTTCTTTCATGAGTCATGTCGCCCAGACGGTAAAATTATTGAAACTGCAAGTATGTTAAACATCTTAAGAAATCTTACCGAGAGTTCGAACTGTAATAATTTTACTGAGCATTCCATCACCAAGAGCATTTTTTCCAATGACTTGAAACTCATAAGTTGTGCCCGGCGCTAACCTATTAATGGTGACTTGAGTAGCACCTGCTGGTGTGACAGGTATTGTTGACCATTCCCCAGCACCCGCTTCGCGATACCTGAAAAAAGAAGGAATTGCCAACTCAATAACACTTTAAACTGAATTCTCATTACCTATTTTTCAAGCAATATTGAACTAACCATCCTGTGTTTGCTTAATCGACCTGCAAAAAGTGCATTAAATCTTAACTTTTGTTTGTTTACATCAATTCAACAGAGTAACATGGAAGCTTTTGATCAGCACATAGCAAATTTCTAGGAACAGATTAATAGGACTAAATAAACTTGTATTGACTGGATTTTTTGAGATGAGTCAAACAGACAAGTATACGTGCATCTCAAAGGAAATCCTCACCAATCTGCCACCGTTCAATTAATGATGCTTTATAAGACTATTTACTAAAAATCAATTTGTTCAGTCTTTAACATTGGTGACAAGGATGCGTACTCCAAAAAGGTCATCAAAATATTGATTCAAAATTAAAGCTTAAATTAACAAATCCCCAATAATCATGAATCAAGTGCATCATATTGATGAGCGATTTTTGAGGATTGGTAGGTTAAGCTTTAATTTTAAATTTGTTTGCAACCTTTGCGGCATATCCATTCTTGTAACCAATCTAGAGGGCTTCACGATCCGATTTTTTGGAAAGAGTATAATAGTATTTTAATTTGCAGATTTTCATCATTAATCGAACAGTGGCGAACACTCGACACCATCAATTGGCGAGTCTTGAACTATTTATTCATTATTTATTTTGACAATTAGTACAGAAAGCCACTTTCAAAGAGGGCTGTATACACGTTTTCATACAAAAGCAGAAGTGACTGAGCTTGCACAATAAAATAAATTAAATTAAATAAAGTTAAATTTTACAGTACAGCGTGGTAGTCCACCATAGTAAGATGCGACTCAGTCTTATAATTCAGGATATCACTTAAATGACAGATAACATTGGTGAGGATTCACATTAAGAACAGCAAGGAACTCTACATCTCACAAGCCACTTCATTGACAGCTGCTGAGCTAGAACTGGATGCTAAAATTAATTTGTACCCATTAAAGAGAACGTCAAAATTTAAAAAAAAGACAAATTAATCTTTTAATCTACTCGCACTGAAACAGGAATCAATATTTTAACCCTTTCAATACCACACCGGAGTTATTTGATTTTGTATCTCTATCCCTCACTAATAGTGAAAGCTATTACAAATTGTTGACACTTGGATAATAATGTTTCATCAAGAACCTTCAATTGCTGGGATAGGCAAAATAAACACCGCGGAGTACGAATAATTGACTACCCACGGAATTTGAGGTAGTTATACCTTTCATTTCTTCTGGTTATTACCTAAACCTGGAAGTTAAAAGGTTATTAGAATTTAAGTAGTGATAAAAGTACCATATTGTGTAATTTTGTTTGTAGTCAGGTCCCCCGCTGTATCCTGGTAACCATGAGAGAGAGATGGCAAATTCTGAGGCAGTTGCGGTTAGATTATCTGGTGCATGAGGCTGAGTTCCTTCAACAACTAATTGGGTTGCTGTTACAATGGTGGCAACCTAAGGTAAATAGAACAAGAATAAAATTGAAAAACAGAATCTAATTTGTCTAATTTGTTTGTAATCATGAGATTTCTGTAATTTGAAAAATGTTCACAGTGATACTCAGGATATAAACTCTCTTAATTTGCATTAAACAAAAATCTTGAATTTTAAAAGTTTCTGCAGTAAAACTGAGTTTTGATTTTCTTTCTCTCTCGCTGTAAGCATGCTAGCCGAAAGATAGCATAAATGAGTTACCTACTGCAGTAATAATCAGTTTTGATTTTTTGTCTCTCTCGCTGTAAGTATGAAAACTGATTGGGAGAATGACATTCAAGATAATCTTTTGACTTTCAGGGCTACAGTATATTTTGTGGTAAAAGAAATAAAATACTTCTGTATGTGAAATCACAGAACACTGAGACCGATATTTGTAAAAATTAAAGAAATTATTAAAGATATACGGCCAAAAAAAAAAAATGAATCTAGTTCATGAATGAAAAAATCCAACTTATTAGAAGTGGAAAAATCCACGATTATAAAACAAATAGATAAAAATGAAAGACACTATAAGAGAAATCATCTGATTGTTTACCTCATTGCTAGCGACACACTGATAAAAACCGAAATCAGTTCGCCGCAGACTGTCAATGGTAATATTTCCACCAATCCCTCGGACCCGGCTTTTTGGTAAAGGCTGCCCGTCTCGCTGAAAAATTTAAAAAAAAAAATTAAGTTTGGAAGGAGAAGTAAAAAAGAAAATTGAGAATTGATTCACTGCAGCAAATGGATACCCATCTTGCATACTGCTCCGGTAAAAAAAGAGGGGTAATTTTGTAAGTAGTTGGCAATTTTCTGGGTATCAAAGACTGGTCGCAATGGCGAAGCTGGGAACTATGCAACATTAAATGTTGTTCGTGTTGTGACATTTCATCAGGGCAAAAGACTATAATCTTGGAAAAAACTTCTCACTGTTCCAGATCGGGAGGTAAAGTTGTTTCTCAGAATGTTACATTTTGTCTACATAACCTCATGAAAGAGATCAAATTGTTAGATGTGCAGCATTCACCTTTGTATTTGATCTTTCACATGAATGTAAATGGACTGAATGGAATGTTACCAAATTGCACCTTTAGCTGTTTATATTATAAGCTAGAAAAATTGGGCACTTCATTTATGATGGAGAATCAAAATCATAACATAAAATCATAATTTGGACAATTTTTGTAAAACGAGAAACTGTGATGCGTTGCAGCATAAACAGCGGAACTTCAATTGACTGGATGAGTCGGGACCGGACACCATCCAGACACCAGAATACCCGGATAATCAAATTCCGGGGATCGGATGACTTTCGTTCCGATATTCAATACTGTTCTCTTTCTTTTGACCGACATTTTCAATGTACACAACTTACGCACTTCAGCACTCCACAACTGCTGAGCAAGAACTGAAATCTAGATGTAGATAAAGTAAGTACAACTGATTGAGACGTATTTCCCGATCATGTTTCTGTTAGGTTTTCCTCGGTTTCTCTCGTTCAAATTTTCAAAACCATTTACGGACAATGTCCGCACAATAAAGAGTCCGGATAATCAAGGTTCCACTGTAATGTAGATTTCAAAACCAGAACAGACCTCGGAAATTCAAAGAGAGGAATTTAAGGAAAAATAGGAAAGGAATTTGCTGCGATAGAACCTTGAGGAAAAGCTTGGGCATAAGATTTTGTGAAATTATAGACTTACCCTCTGCCACTGGATCAATGGTTTCTGCGTTCCCTCGGCTTCTTGCGCATCACAGTGCATGTCGACAGATTCACCAACTTTTCGTTGGTACATGGACTCGGGCTCCAGCGTGAAGACCGGAGGTTTCCTAACAAGAACTTCCATTTGACCTGAAGAGCCCTGAGTACCTTGAGCATTATAAGGAGTGCAAGTATATCTACCTTGATGATTTTGATTAACCTGAAATAAGTTTTTGAAAAATTAAATGTTAATCATTTGATGCGGAAAAAAATTAGAAAAAAAATTAATGGGTATCTACTTGGTAAATTCAAGCGCAGTGAAACAATAGAAAAAAAAGCTCAAATAAATGTTGATAGTAGGAAAATTAAGAAGTATTAGTGATGAAGTCAGTCATCTCAAGGTTTGAAAATAAAATCAAACTTTATCAGGAGGAATCAGTTTCAGTGCTTTGATGTAAAATTTCTAAAGATCGCAAAATCCTTAGTGTCCCCATCAATTTGCACTAAATTTGTGGAGGCTGACTTTAGGTTGTAAACAGCAAATTTGTTCTTGGAAAATCAACTTTGAGGCTGACCGCTTCAGCTCAATAATTAAAATGGATCAAGGAAATGATTCAGATCAAATGTGGTCTCGTCTTGAGAGTTGACAAAAAAGAAGTCTATCTTGCAAAAAAAAGAAGGGAAAAAACTGACAACAGGCGTGGAGCAACTTTATAAATATATTCTCCAAAAGTGTAATAAGTTTATTCTTTATACATAAAAATAGAGTTGAGGAGACACAGGGAGCCATGGGCACTATCATTAGATAGGATTTAGCGCTCACAAGATCCTTTGTTCCACAGCAAAGATTACTCAGCCATAGACCTCATAACTTTGTTATCTTTATTCACTCTAGCTGATTAATGCCTATATGTGCAGTTAGGGATTTTTCAGACCTCATAGTTGCATAGATTATAATTGAATGGGAAGAAAGTAAAATTTTGAAAAGAAACAACGATTGAGGCTCGAGGGCCCATAAAACAACGGGTGTGCTCTTCCAGAGAAATCAGCAGTGTGATTGAAAAGAGATTTATGTCCAAAGAGCTCACCTATTGTTTTACCGGCTCTTTTTCGGATACAGCCTCAATTGGGGCATTTACCCAACAAAATACAGGTTAGCACATAGTTGTATCCAATAGCCGCTCCTGTAAACCCTAAAATACGTCAGCCAACAAAAGGTTGACGATTCTCTTAGCTTACTCTGTATGTATGCGGAAAATACACAGTGAAATTGACTAGATTGCACACTAACCCTAGTGAATAATAGAGAGCCATTGTTCATAATGACTATATCTTTGGTTTGGTAAGGCTCCAACAGTCTCTTATCTTTCGTCCACGTTACATACTGCAGCGGAGGATTCGCTTTAATATAACATTGGACTACTCCAGCTAATCGGAATGGAAGGTACTGGATAGTTGGGGTGAAAGTCACTTTGGCAGGATCTGTAAACATAAATAATCAAATAAATAAGATATTGCTTATAGTGCTATGGCATTACAAATATAAACTTGAGTTGAGTCCGTGAATTTGGATTGAGATTTGTCCTATAAACATGCAAAAAGCACCAAACCTAGGTTGAGAAGGCACCAATGATTCTACAAAAATTTATGTTCAACGTACGTCAAATAGAGCTGTGATGCATCAAACATTGCCACCAGTTGAAAAATACACATTTAACCCCAGTTGGGAAGGGTTGCTTGAACATAATTATTCTCTGCGAAATATTGAGCATGTAAAGGTGTTATGTAATCGACTTTCAAATTAGGAATAGTTCTTTAAAATTTGTATCAAAATTTCCTTTAGAATGCCGCTTTGCTCTATACAATTTGAAGAAGATAGACTTTTACATAATGGACTTTTAAGAGTTCTGATTAAATGTTTTAGTTAAAACATTGAATATTTAGATTCAGGAATAGGTATTTTCAGTTACCTAATTAATCTCTGATACTCAAGCTCTCAGGGTTCCAGGACTATCTGTTCACAGACATCATGCCCACTTTTGTTTAAGGCCACTTACTTTTAACATCCACTGATTTGAATGTCCAATATTTTCAGGTCCAGTGTGTGATACAACCACTTACAAATGTGTGCACATCTCTTAAGTCAACTTTTGGTAAAGTCCATTCCTTCACTTAATTGACATACAGAAACTGAGCAATTTGCTCTTCTTTCTAAGCCAAATTTTTGGAACTTCTTCGTAACCACATTCATTTTCTTGTCCAATCAATTGTAACTAACCATAAAGAGTGGACTTAAAAGTTGTGGACAATTAAGTTATGGACTTCGATTTAAAGAGGACAAATAGACTGTGAACTTTAAAAAAATGGATGTCATTGAAGTGGACATAAAGTTAGCGAACCCCTCTTGGAGACAAGAGAGTGAAATAAGAAAGAGAGGAAAGGCTTACATTCCACACTGAGGTAGGCTGAGGCAATTTGAGGTTCGCCAATTCCATTGGACACTTGACATTGATACTGTCCTGAGTCATCCGCGCTCACAGGGTTGATCACAAGAGAGCCATCTTTTTTCTGAGTGACTCTCGTTTCCAGAGCGGCTACTTCCCAAACAGGCGTCCCTTCCCTTGTCCAGTGAACAGTTACGTTACCAGGAAGAGCTTTTGCCTCGCAAAGGAATTGAACCTTCTCACCTTCTAGTTTGGTTTGATTCGTTGGTGGCACCATAATGACTGCACCTCCTGTAAAATTTAAAAAAAACATTCAATAGTTGCAAATCTGAAAATGACACCTTTTATAAAAAAAAAAGTCAGAATAAGAGTAAAAACCAAAATATACGCAAGGTGATATGCTCCAAAGAGCTTCTAATGAAAGTCAGAACAAATGCATCTTTTACTAGTATGATGTGATTTCAACCTAGGTACTCTTTTAGTTTAAGGGCCAGAGCATAAGTAGGTAGATTTTCAGTCTAAAAATAGGTTTATATCCAATACAGAGTTTGATAGTCATTTTGAAACACCCTTTAATTTTTTAAAAAAAAAGTTTCATAGGTAAACATACATTCAGAACATACCAAATTTATACGAAAGGTTGCTGCACAACAAAGGTTATCTCCGAACAAAGGGTCTATAAAGTATGAGGTTAGCTCCTTTAAAGAAACATGCATTACATTTCAACTAAGATTTCTTTGGATTGGTACAACTGATGTTTATGGGGCACCTGCCGGCCGCCACCTCTTTCACTTTACATTTTGGTTTCCATTATTATGCTAATCTGGGCTAGTTTGAAAGTATGTACTGACGTTTCCAGTAAAATAAGCTCTGAAACACCCATGTAGAAACATGGACTTACAACGTTGCAGACTGCAAGCTGTAGAACACTAGAATTTTGTAAGACACATAATGTCAGAATTTTTACCAAAAGGCATTACTCAATTTAACGTTTGGAAATCTCCCATCACAATTTCTTTCATTAGTGGTGAACCGATTTTCCAATCGTCATGAAAAAGTTTCTAAACAAGATTGTCTAGGTTGCACGCAAATCTAGGGGAAAAATCAAAAAAATCTACTCCCTTACTTTCCCTTCAAAAATGAAATAGTAATACAAGATTTTTGACAGTTGAATTGTTACGCCTCTTTGTAAAAACACTGATAAAAAGTCATACACAACAAAATAACCCCAATAGATACTATGGAGCTTGTGACAGCTCCATTTCCCCCTTTTATCAACAGTCTAAAATTAGCTCGTTTGCACATACCTGCAATAATAACTCTGGCTGTATGACTAGTTTGCCCTTCACCATTTCGAGCGATGCAAGTGTAGTCTCCAATATCTTCATGCCTAATATTTGAGATCCTGAGTTCAGTTCCGTCATTGAAGACGCCAGTAGTAGGGGAGGGTTCGATGGGATTGTCATCTTTATACCATAGGATTTCTGGGGTTGGGGTACCTTCAGCGACACAGTTCAGAATAATTGCATCGCCTAAATTGACATATATTATGTCAGCTGGAGTGACACTGAAGCGTGGTGGAGCTGAAATCAGACAAAAATATTGACTAAATAAAATTGGAAAAATAAACCAACCAACAGAATACATGACATGGAATCCGACTGATTTGAACTAAGAGGGGAAACCTCTTTTCTTGTCCCATTAAAAATAACACTTCTGATAACTGTGGGGTATTAGAGTGCGGGAAGTACGTAGGTATCCATCCCTTGACTTGGCCATTACCTTGACTTTGATTCAGTAGCGCACCGAGAGTTTCTTCATCTCTCTCTTTTCTCCATTAAGAAACGTATGTTAGACAAGGATGGACAAGGGGATAAAACCCCCTCCTTCTGTCCTTTTCCTACTCATACATTCAAATGGGAAATGAGAGAGATGGAAGATATCCTGGTTGCGCCAGTGCTTTGATTGATTTATCTATTTATCTATTTATTTATTTATTTATTCATTCTTCCTAATACATGAAAGCCACAGGCTATGGTATGGGTCACTTTTCTAACCTCATCTCAGTTTGTAGTTTCAGAAGTCACAAATAGTTTGATTGGGCACAAGAAGGTTGTTTCAGGTTTGAGAATCTTGCCTACTGAAGTGATTCAAGACATCATACTAGAAGTATTTGATGAAATGAAAAACGGAACTTCCCAATTGGAAATGACTATGCTACAAGACGTTAAAATAATAAAAGGAGAACGACACAAGTAGGTACTAAGATCAAATTTATAGTTTAACTAATTATGCTACAAGATGCTGCAAAAACAATCATTACAAAAAAAAAGAGTTGAACTTATGCAATTGAAACCATTATTGCCCTTAACTATTTGGTTCTGAATATTACGCATTAGTTGTTACTCAAGAATTGAATAAAATATAAGAGTTCGCCTAGGAAAATCAAAATCGAAAACAAAGCCCTTGAAAGATTTTATAGTCATTACACGTTGTAAGCTAAATTGTGCTCGAATTTACGTATAGAATAGTGACTAATGAAGTTCAAGCCTAAAAAGTTTGAAAGCCTGAGCGGGCCGATCCTTGAAATTCACGACTTTTGGGTAGACTGGATAAGAATGGAAAACGGTGATTGGTGGAGACGAGTCACGTGGTTGCCCAGTCTAATCAAAATACGGAATGGATTAGATAATTTATCGGGCAGTCTTGGAGTACCCGATAACTTATCTAATCAATTCCGTACTTTGATTAGACTGGGCAACCACGTGACTCGTCTCCACCAATCACCGTTTTCCATTCTTATCCAGTCTACCCAAAAGTCGTGAATTTCAAGGCTGAAGTAAATATTTTTCTAACGCAATCGCAGGGTCCGCAGGATGAGGAACTTATTACATTGGCGAATGACTATCAACCAGAAAACTTGAATAATGTCTCACAAGCAACTTATGTGACGTTCCAGATGTGAGGTTGCATTCGCAGATTTTGAAGGAGCTTTTTTCATGCTTCGCCGCTGCTCCATGCGTTAAAAGTGACGAGACGAATACATTACGGGAAAATGAATGCTGAGGAGGAGACAGACCCGATCGGCGATCACTCTTCGCCAGAACGGCTTCGTCACGCGAGGATCCCGAAGAAAATCCTGCCGCCCGCCCACAAAAAAGTACCCACAAGAAGCCTCGAGGACTATAAATGGAGAGGGAAGGGGGAAGAGAACTTGATTGAAAATTAATCAATTTTCAGTTCGGGCATCGCAAAAAGGGTTTCGGAGATGATGTATTACCAACTTTACGGCTTTGAAAACGCTGTTTAATAAAAGGGAGAGGGGGTTGTAGATGAGGTGTGGGTGGGGGAAGGGAGGCGGGTCATAAATAATACAGTTTATTACACTTTCCTCGGTTTTTATTTTTTTACTGCATTAGAACTTGCGGAGCGCTTTTGGACGCGGTGAGAGAGTAGGGAGAGGTGAGAGGGGTTAGGGGGTACGGAGGTCGGAATAGGGGTGCAAAGAGGGAGGGGCGGGGCGGGGGAGATGGGCTTTTGGTACGGCAAACACTTTTCCGGATACATTTTTATGCCACGTACATACACACACTCGTCCATCCACAGATACATACAATATACACTAACACACTCGCAAATGCTGCTCGTTGTTAGAACGGCTCGATATACTTTATAATCATTCTCTATAACGCCGACTTTTATAACGAACCGCTCTTGCCCTTGCTTCCTCAAAAACCAGTGTCGACAGATTTGAGGTTGAAAACCGTATATTTTACATTGATTCTTCTAGGAAATTTACGGCCCAAATCCGTACGTGTGGCAACACTGTCGAAAACTCTCGGGCTTCAAATTCCCATAGTAATTCTCGCCCTCTCCAGTCTTGCCGGTTCGATCTTTATGGCATCTTCCGCGATGCTGCGATGCGGATGACTCGGAAGAGAAACGATCACATAATTACACGAGATCCTGACCCTCCACTCCCTGCAGTTCCATCGTTTTCATGTATGTAAGTATGTGTACATAATATGAAAGCTTTATCATTTGATGGTTCTCTACAGCAAGCTTTTGCTCCGTAACTGATGTGAAGCAGTGATTTGGTACGTAAAATTAAGTTGAAGAAAGGATAGGAACATTGAAAATGTTCAAAATTAACTCCTTAATTTAAGGAAAGCTCTTCAGAAGTAAGACCGTTTTTGGCGGCTAAAGACATTGTTGCCATTTTTAATCATACAAATTAGTCTACGTTTCCGGTATATTAAAGCCGGGAACTTTATATATGGCCCCTAAACCGGTAACGCAGATTGTAGGTAACTTTTTTATTTGTAAGATTGACAACGATACCTAAATGGTAAAGGACAAAATGGGGCAATTGCAAAGGTCCGAAATGTGTTTTCCATAAAGAAAATTAAATTACTTGATGAGTTGAGAACAAAGAGTCTTTGGTTTCTAATTAGGTCCCAATGTTCCAGAGATGAGATTTTGGTCCAAATTACATTGTTTTCAATGGGAATTCCACGTAGGGACGTCACTATACGCACACAATTTTTCACAATTTTACACGTGTGTATCTTCAGCACCGGAGCACTTGTGAGAAAAAACCAGACACCACTATTCTCAGCTCATCAAGTGTACTATAATTTTCTTAATAAAAAACTTGACATTTTAAACCCTTGCAACTGCTGTATGTAGACAATTTTACGAGAAAACCAATAACATTACATTCAAACCAAAGAGTAAACAAGAGTCGCAATTGCATTGAGAGCCAGCGTGGTCAATGCTGATAATGGCTGGAAATTTAGGGGAATCGTAGTGCCAAACTGTTTTAGGCCTTATGGAAATTAACACAGGGTTTTCGTTCCGGGACGTTTATCTCGAAACATGCACGTGCAAAATTATCTCTAAGCAATTAACACGGGTCGATTTAGCAGAATTTTCCGAACAAATTGATAGGTCACAAGTACCAGTATATATTGCAAATTCGAGAATACTGTCTCAGTTAAAAAGTACACGTAATAGTGAGTTACTCAAACACACGCCAAGCATGTAAACACACTATTGTGCGTACTTTTCAACCGAGACAGTCTTTTCGAATTAGCAATACAGTGGCACTTATGACCTATCAATTTGTTGAGAAAATTCTGCTAAATCGACTCGTATTAATTGTTTGGAGGCAATTTTGCATAGGTTTCGAGATAAACGTCCCGGAACGAAAAACCCGAGTTAATTTCCATAAGGCCTAAAAAACAGTTTAGCACCACAATTATTACAGCCAATGAGAGGCCAGCCCGCGTTTTCGATCTCTTATCTGCGTTGACCACGCAGGCCTTCCATTCAATTGCGACCCTTGTTTACTCTTTGATTCAAACTCTTTCACGTTGCGTATTAACGAAGATACAAACATCTAAAGTTTACACACTATGTCCAGCCTCTCACGTTGATTCGCTCCACTGCGCGACGCGACGCAGGAAGAAAACTTTGATTTGTCAACGTTGGAAGACTTGCCTATTGGTATTTACAACTTCTATACATAAAATATCAGCTTGTATTTACCTTATTTTCAGCAGGCTACACATTTAATAACGCTATCAGGCTGTCAGTTATGTTATATACCTTTGCTCAGCAGGCTACAGGCGTAAGAGGCGTAAGAGGCGCGAGGGGCAACATCGACATGGGCGTACAAAATTGCATCCATGACTCGCATTTGATTTTCGCGCGCCCTTAGAGCCAACCATCGTTCGGTGCGCTTGCCGGAGCAGGGAGCGAGCGGGTGCCCGGACTCAAGGCGGTATATTGGCTGCGTGGTGGCGTACGTTCATAGAAAGCGCCCGTTGTAAGTTTAAAAGGGGAATGAGAATGAAATGCGTTTCTCGTGTAAACGGCGCGGCGCGCTTCTGGAAACCGAGACACATTTTTCCGCGCCAATTTAATGGATTCACGCCGTTCTCGGAAACGCGGCTCGTGACGTGCTTATGCAACACTGTGTGCGTCAGAATACACGTGTGACAAGCCTTTGACCCTTTCAACACAATTTGCAATACTTTGTGAGTCAAGTCACCGTGAATTCTTTGTAACAATGTGTAATTCCCCCGCTGTTCTTAAAGCCATGGAAGTTATTCCACTCTTTAAAAATGACTGTAAACATAGTTTGAATTCTCAATCACAGATTATTTGTGTCAGTCTTGCTCCTAAAGGAACAGCTCACTAAAAAAACAGGGTGTAAAAGCGACTAATATAAGATGATCCCTAAAAATTTGGGCTCCCTTCGACTATCCTACACCCTTTCAGTTCAAAACAGCATGACTTACTTAAAAATCATAACTCATCCCATAAATGCCTAATGAGTCTTTATGACGACTCGCATGCTTGGTATTTTATTTTATTTTTTTTTTTTTTTTTTTTCTTTTAAAAATTAAAATTCAGTTAATTTGGGCTGATTTCATTCAAAAACCAGCCTCAGAATTTTTTAGAAGTTATCGTCTTGCTGAGCCCAAACATTTCTGGTTAAGTCATTACTTGTTTTGGCTCAGGTAGCCCACCTACAGTGCTGGAATTCATTGTGTGACAAGTATTGCAGGTTGTCTACCTTAACCAAAATCTAAAAGAGTCAAGTGTCAACTGACATAATTAAATTCGCCGCCTGTACAGGGTACAGTGTACCTACCAATTTCAAATAAGAGAGATTTTATCTTTTGGGTTCCTACTAACTAGAGGATATAACCTGAAACGGGCAAAAATGTTGGCCATTTTCGACGTATCTACACGGCCATTCATCCTCAAAACAGCAATGTATATAATGTTTACCAATTTCGCGCAAACTTATGGCAAAAATTGTAAATTTTTTTTTTTAAAAACGGCTGTACGCGAAGAGAGTTAACAACTGCAGTTGTGCCAAAAATGACCAATTTCTCAGTCCACATCGGGCAGTAAATTGTGATTTTTGAGTAAATGGAGCTACTTTAGACTTTTTGCAAACGCGTTTTCAATTCCGCATTACTCGCACCACAGAATACTCTAATCAGAACGGAAACTCTAATTCATTTTGAAACATTCTTTACTTCGGGCCGCCATGTTCGAAAGTGAGTACCTTCGGCAATCTTCGGCAGATCTTCGGCAACTGGCCGAGTTGTGATTGGTTGTATAGCCTGAAAAAGCATGTCCGCCATCTTGAGAGGTGAGTAGGCACAGTTGCCAGTTTGTGCCAGTAAATTCCAAATCTTGTTTCCATTGGCTCTTATGGGAGTTTCCCTTCTGATTGTATTATTCTGTGCTCGCACGATAAGAGTGAAGCTACACGAAAAAAAAAACTACGGTTAAAATAACCATACGGATACCTGATTTTGGCACCTGCTAGATGTGATGGTCATGTTAACCAGAAGTATACTATGTTTTGACTAGGTATTAGGTGATGTTACCTGATTGCATGTCGAATTTACTCAAAGTATCGGTAAATGTGCCATACTTCTGGTCAAGATTACCATAACATCTAGCAGGTGCCAAAATCAGGTATCCGTATGGTTATTTTCACTAATCTTTTTTTTCCGTGTACTGTGCCCGGCGGGAGGGTATAGGTTGGTCGGAGGGAGCACCCAGATTTTTCAGGGATCATCATCAGTAGGTAACAATGTAACATTTTGTACAGTGAGCCAACTCCTCTAGAAATGTCGATTTTTCCAGCCCCACCCTACTGTGCGTAACTACAAGGCAGTATTAATTCAACTCGATTCCGCTTAGTTGCCGCCGAGGCCGCCACGGATCGCGATTCGCCCCGATGCTGCAGAAGGGGATCCATTTTGTTACGTTCAAACGTGTTCCGCGCGCACGTATCTGTGAGATTGCTGTGTAAATGAAGATGTATGTGTGTGTTTTTGTGCGAAAGTATGTGTGAGTACGTTCCCGAAATTGATATTCATTTCGCTTTCGTTCATAATTAATCCCATTCTGCTCGTGATGAGCGCACCTCGTAACCCTCCACCAGCCCCCCTCGCAGCTCACAGCCTCCGCTCCCCACCCCTTCGGTCGTAGTTGTAGGATCGATTTTGAAACCGATACCGGATATGAAAGAGTCCGGGACCCAGGAGAGTTGGTTTTTCCGGAAGGTTCAGCCGCGCCAAGCCGCGCGTTGCTACCAATGAAAGAGGTGTACAGGTGCGGCAAAATGCTCATTCAGATCCGCCGTTTCGCAAATTCCACCAACGACCCCCCCCCCCCCCCCCCCCGACGCCGCCTGGAGCGACGCACAGTCGACTAAAATATGGGGATCCTAAACAACGAGCTATATACCACCATCTCAGGTGGAAATTATTCGAATAACCAGCGTATGATCGACCATGAGCCCCGGCAGAAAATTTGTCAGAGGGTGGGGGGGGGGGGGGAGGGGTGACCTCAAAAACCTAATTATGGGGAGAAAGGCGACAAACCCTCTTCGGAGGGGAGGGGGGCGATTGCGAAAAAATTTCGATTTTTAAAATTGGAGTTTCGTTGAAAATCGATTTTGTTGAACGGTGCTTTTGCAAGTAATCGCATCCTGGAGATGCAAAGCATGACTCGAGCCTCTTGATCTGAGAACCAGAGTAAAATATGTCTTTTAGGACCTCAGACTCGACAACACTGGAAACGACTCAATTATCTCGCGTCAAGACACAACGAAAGTCATTAAGAACACAAGAAAGTGGAATGGCACAGATGAGAAGAATAGAGGGACGAAAAGAAGAAGAAGAATAAGAATAAGGGAGGAAAAGCTGGCTGGGGATGGCATTATTGCAGTTTAGGGCGAGCGTCGGGCCTGGAATGGAATGGAATGCGATGAGTGTGAGACCGTACCAAGGGCTCAGCCAACGTTGCCAATACACGACTCGGAAACCACTGGCTCCCCAATTCACGTTTCAGTGCGTTCAAGTCAACGAACGGTTTTACACTCGACGGTCAATGAGGCTCAAAATTTCAGCCACAGATCAATTCGCACGCGATGCAAAATGACAAGTTTCCTAAAGATTCCGCGGCATTAAGTCTCCGTCGCTCAAAAACACTGACAGCAAAAGGGTTAATCCTCTCGCGGTGGAGGAAATGTGGTCAAACGAAAATACGACGGGCAAAACGTAGAGAAGATAGCAAAGGCGAAGCAGGAATTTCTCTCTCTCTCTCTCTCTCTCTCTCTCTCTCTCTCTCTCTCTCTCTTCCCATATGAACGGGTTCATTAGAAAAGGACGGAGATAGGGACTAAAGTCACGTGATTGGCCCCCTCCGCTATCCTTTTCTAGCACACGTGTTCAAACGGCCGGAAAGAGAGAAAGACAAATTCCTGTGTCCGCCGATGGAAGAGAGGATTGCACAGGCAAATCTATTTCATCTCTCAGAAAATCACACTCTGTCTCCGTCTATAAGCCTCAAGCGTCTCTGATCGAATTATCACAATTTTCGACAAAGTTTTAGGAAACTTATTCAAAGAAAGGATTACTTCTAATGAGGGGGCGCACGGTTGGTCTATTCGTCGAATAGACTTGGCAACGACGCACAAGTCTGAATAGAAGGCGTCCGCCGGCTGGTCATTTAAGATCAGAGAAAAATGAGGGCAAGAAACTTTGCGCTGGACGACTTAAGTGTCAAAAAGCTCCTTAATTGCTTCCAAGAATTTCAATGTTCCTGGACCCTCGGACGCTTTATTCGCTCCTTATTTCTCTGGACAATCTAGATACTCGCTTTGTTCAGGAAAAGTTGAGTTCTGACAAGCTTGAGCGTGCCTTTTCCCTATCTTTTCGATCTGGTGGCCTTCAGTTCAGATTTTCTGATAAATTCCGCCTCCGTTCATTTCAGGTCCGATCAGCTGAGACGGGGGAGAAAAATGGTCCCCATCAGATGACAGCAGACAGGTCCACTTCTTTACGTCCAAGAAGGAAAGTACAAAACATTAATGTCCAAACTAAATATCCAAAAACTAAATATAAAAATAACAAATGTCCATTCATCAAATGGTACATTTCCATTGTTCCGCCTCATGACTCATGATTTTAATGTTAGTAAAGTATTTATGTGCGATTAGATCTGAAAACATGGACCACGGCACCAGGAGCAGATCCAGAAAGTTTTTCTGGGGGGGGGGGACCTCGGAAATTTGAAATTCGAGGCGTCGCAGGAAGCAATTTTGGACTATTTTCTGTTGAGACATGTGAGGCTGCTATAGAAGGGGACAAGGGGCGTGCCGTGCCCTCGTGTCCCCCGGATCTACTACTGCATAGGATCAGCCGAGGTGTCACAGAAAGCGAAAATACAGGGGAAGGAGCTGAGCAAGAGAATATTGAATATTCTATATTCCTCGAACACGGTTCCGGTTGGAGCGCGCGCACCAAACAAAGCTCCTTCAATTTCGGATGATACAATTCCAGTTCCAGAGAGCAGGAATAGTTGCATCTCAGTCACGGATTCAATGAGGAGGAGGAGAAGCAAAAAGAACGCGAGTCTTGACCGCAACCCGTGACAGGTAGGCAACGTAACGTTCCAAATTCTTTGAGAGGAGTTTAATACGTCGATACTTTTGCATGGGATTCAAATGAAAGAACATCGATAGTAAAACGGGACTCGCGACTGTGTTAATTGGGTGAGTGAAAAACGCAACTACTATGAGATAAACCGTAGACTTTAAGGACGCGTAGCTTGCGAATCATTCAACATTCCCTAAAGACGGGATGGGTCTGTTACAAACTTTTGCTGCAGCTGTTGAGAGAGTTTGATCTGGCGCGCAATAATTTAAAAACAACGTTTAGAGCATCAGAGAGTTGCAAAATTAACTCACAAACTCAGTAAATGCGTTCCAACGAAACGCCACGATGGCAGTTAAATGAGTTGGTCACAATGGGAAAGTCCCATCTAATCGCAACTTTCTATGCTAATAAAAGTGAACTATCATAGAAAAAGCTGCAATTAGATGGGAGTAACCCATTGCGACCAGCTCATTTTATCGCCACATTGGATTTCTCTCAGCCCTTTATTGCCTAAGGGATTTATAAGAAACATCGGATTTTTTTACTGCTACGGATGATCTAGTCGTGGATTTTTAACGTAAATTAATGCGTACATTAATTGTTTGCATTTTCCATTCAATTCTTTGTAAACTTGGTGGTACTTATAAATACCGTCAGGCAACAAAGGGTTAAAACGCTTTTTGAGGGTTTATGAGTGAATTTAGAGATTTTGAGGCTTTCAATGAGATGAACACACGGGGTTTTGCAAAGGAATCGACCCTCCGTGACCCCCACTGCTGAATTAGTCTCCCTTAAATATAAATATAAAATGAAATCTTTCCACCCAATCATCTAAAACTTGCTCTGAAATTTTTTCTGAGAATGAGGAGAGTGAGTTTAGAAAGAAAGAAAGACAAAACATCGTACCACAGAATAATACAATATCAGAACGGAAACTCTGTCGGATTTTGAAGCAAACTCATTTCGCGTCCGCCATGTTGGGATATAGGATGTTTACATCTGGATTCGCTCGCGAAAAAAAAAGATAGGACATGATCCACGAAATTTTCATTCGGAAATGCCATTAGAATAAAAGTGAGGCTGGAAACTTATGATTTCTTTCCAGAATTTACAGAAATAAATGAGTTTCAACACAAATCACACACGTCCGCCATGTTGGGATATAGGACCACGGCGTTCCCTATATTGGTGCCGTTAAATTCCAAACTTGCTTCCATTGGCTCTTATGGGAGTTTCCGTTTTGATTGTATTATTCTGTGATCGTACTTTTAGTTAAAATTTCGATCCGATTCCCAGAGAAGCTGTTAGAGAAACATTTACGAAAAGCTCATCATGCATGCTCCACACAGGCGTTACAGGATACTCCCGGTACCTATCATTATCTCATCACTCTTTTTTAACAGACGTTTGTTTTTTTAGTAATCCCTAAAGAAAAGACAATCAAAAGAGCAGATTAAACTCACCGTGGACATCCAAGTGGAACCAAGTGCCGTTTTTATGGGAGTTTGGGGAGCGATTGAGGAAGACAACTTTGCACTCGTACCAGCCTTGATCGCTCTCTCGGATGTTGGTCAAATTGAGACTCGCCAGGCCGTACGGCGAATCCGGACTGACACGGCTGACCCGCCCCTCGTAGCCCTCGCCGCTGTGAGTTGGATAGCTGTCATACCAGATGTAGATCGGAATGTCCTGACCCTAAAAATGAGAGAGAAAAAAAAAAGAACGAAAAGCATACGTTAGTCCAGCTTTTTGAGCCAATTACTCGGTATGTAATGAGAAAGACAAAGAAATTAATTAACACATACCATACATTTCCAAACATGCGAAACGCGCACGAAAACAAGTATTTTCAACCATGCAAAAGTAGTTTCCAGACAAAACAAAACCAAACAAAAGCATAACAAAAACAAAAAAACATGGGAGAATATCAAAACGGAATGGTGATATTATACCGTTTGGAAAATATGACCGGCAAGTAAAACAAGGCAAACGTCATACATTCAACTCATTCAAGTTAATCAAGTTATTCTTAATCGGCTGAATTGACGAGTACAGTGAACGACAAAAGCGATGCCCTGGGTCAAAATATTTATAACTAAACGGTCAGTTATCTCTAAAATATTACATGCAACTTTTACAAATTGAAGCGCTTGACCAAATCCCGCCTGCAACTGAACTCGTCGAAACAATAAAAAATTCTTCCTAGGATTCCTGCTTGATTTCCTACTGGTGATTGCAAATAAATAGCTCTGACGTAATATTGATGTATTTATAAATAGGCATACATTCATAACAGTGGTGTAGCATGCAATTTGGCAACATTGCAGTTGGACATTTAAATTCATGAAAAAGATCGAACTATCGAGTGTTCACCGAACACCTTCGCAATCGACCTTTTACATGGGTTTAAATGGACACAATGCCATGTTACCAAATTGCTCGCTACGTCACTGATTCATAAGAAAGAACGCGGTATAAGTAAGTACTTCTCCTAGTCACTAGAAAGTACTATTACACTAAATCTACAGTGAAAATTAGTTTCCATAGTTTAAATACATTCATAAAATTAAAGGGAGAAAAATGCCACAGTAAATATTTTGAGAGAAAAAGGGTGGACAGAGAGGGGGGTTGAGGGGGGACGATTCATAAGTGGAAAATTATCTAATTAAGTACGAGAATAAAGAACTACGCTTGAACTATCCATCAATGATTTGTAAAGTTAGTAAGTAGATTTCAATTAGGACGTCTTTTCACACTTCGAAAAATGAGTCCAGAGCTTATGGTTAGGGCATAATTCCACCATATCAAGACACCGACACCGATTCTGCATTTCAAACGAGCCTTCACTCTATCTCGGACGAATGATTCTTTGAAAACCTGCGTTGGGTTAGTGTGTTCACTTTCTGGACGCGGTATGGACGACGGACGTGATTGGTTATTGAAAGCCTCTATTTCAATTTCCAATTCAGTTTGAATTTTTATAAACACTTGTGAATACATTTCGCCAGTCGGTTTTGAGACTGTGAGTGGAATTCAGAGAGTTCCCTTGACTTGACTTTACAATCCTTGACTAAACATGTATACCTATAGAGCGAGGTCGCAGGGAAAGGGGTGCATACTACTTTCGAGGTTATTGAAAAGGACATGCAGACGTGCAGTGAGCAGAAGAGAGCTTAACAGGAAAAAGAGAGACAGATAAAGAAAAATAGAGGGTGAGAAAGAGAGATAGAGAGGATAGAGAGAGAGAGAGAGAGAGAGAGAGAGAGAGAGAGAGAGAGATAGAGAGAGATAGAGAGAGAGAGAGAGAGAGAAAGAGAGATCGAATGAGAGAGGAGAGAGGAAGAGAGAGAGAGAGAGAGAGAGAGAGAGAGAGAGAGAGAGAGGGGGGATAGACAGAGAGACAGGGAGATAGACGGAGAGAGGGAGAGAGAAAGAGAAAGAGAGATCGAATGAGAGAGGAGAGAGGAAGAGAGAGAGAGAGAGAGAGAGAGAGAGAGAGAGAGAGAGAGAGAAAGTGAGGGAAAAACGAGTGATAAATGGGCCGTATTGAGTATCTCATGATCGACACGCTGAAAATTGAGTCCCATGCAAGACACAAACGTATAGTATTCAACTTGGCAGATTCGATTCAATAGTAGGAGGAAACTAGTTCACCGGCAATATAAATCATACGGCGATATTAACACTAATACGATGTAGGTGAGCATGTGTTTCTGTGTGAGTGTGTATGACTGTATGTGTGTGTATGTGTGCAATATTTGAGAGGACTTTGTCTTCGGCCCCGACACTTGAGCCCAGATGTTGGATACACGAACTCACGAGAGGCTGGCGATGATGGTATCAAGGCGGAGGCTGAGTCTTGAACGGATTTTGTTCACTCAGTCTCTCTCGAGTGCACGAGAGTGGACTCCAACTCTCAATAGCACGCCGAGAGATGAATATTTAGCAAGCCGTGCCAAGTTCGACCGCCAGACAGCGCTCGATGTTGAGAAAATTTGTAGTGGGATCATTTGCAGGATCACTTTAACATAAACTATAATATAATACAACCAGGGGATGTACGGTTTCTCGGCTTGGTGGAATGCATTTACCGCGTTGGGCTATTTTTCAAATCTACCTTTGATGGCTTCCATTTCATTTTCGCTTATTTACTGTTTTCTCCCTCTAGGTTAGAATTTCTGATCATTTAAATGGACTACGGTGATGGGTCTATAGAAACGTAAAATACAGTAGTCAGTATAGACTATAGAGGGTTGAGTCTACTTTAAAAACAAAACAAAAATCACGCGAAGAAACAAAAATTCTTCACGCAAATTCACAAACATGAACCTCCATTGTAGATCTCCTAAAGACTTCTAAAAATTGGAAGTTTCGATGAAATCCTCTCGAATGATTACACATTACCCAATCATTGGTATAGGAAGGTTCCTAAATATAACCTCCGTTTTTGCAGATTGCAATAGTTTTCTAAAAATTTCGACGATGAGGGAAGGAGAAGTTACCTTCAATTTTATGAAAAATAAAATTGTTTAAGAAAAAGAAGAAACAAATTACCTAGCAAATTAATGACAATGTTGGAACCAGTGACCAAAATTGGTTTTTCAGCAAACTATTCTAATTTAATTTTGCTTCTCAGACTTCTGAAATCAAGATGTAAATATTCCATCTTGATACACTTGATTTTGACGTACTCTCTCATTTCTCACTGTTTAGGAAATAGCAAGCGTTTATACCTTCTCACTTTAAAATTTCACAGCTATCAGACACTTTGACAAACATCATAGGATAAGGACCGATCAAGAGTAATATCACAGAGACACTTTAGCTGAATCTAATTGGTTGAATGGGTTACAAAGCAAAGCTCTGCAATAGGCGAAAAAACCTATATTCTAAAGAACTGTAACAAAAAGAAGCAGAAACAGAGAAAACCCAATTAAGCGGAAACGTTCGACTTTTACCTGCATTCAAAATCTAATAAGAGATCCCGATTTTTTCCCCGCGGTTTATAAAGCAGAAAAAGCATAAATTAACATATATTTGAATTTCCCCAGTTACTTTCCTTGAGAAAAAAAGGACGCCCCGTTCCCAACAGGCAGAGGAGAGGGATGGCGGAAAGTGAAGGACGATAATTTACTGCAAGTAAAAACGGCATCGTGTCGTGCACGAAGTATTTTTACGAATCGGCGCGGAGCAAAACTCAACGAATTGATATTCATGATTTAAATCGAAAACCCGGATGAGGAGGGCTGGGGGATGAAGGGAAGAGTAGAGAGGAGGAAAAGGGGGGGCGTCCTTCCCAGGGAACTGCAAAAGTACACCGAGTGTAATTTACTCTAATCAATAGCCGAAGCGAGGCACCGCTGCTGCTAGTCGGAAACTGGGGGACTCAACTATAAGCTCAGAGGAAATCTAGAGAAGGGAGAGACATTTTTGTTGGGGGGACTCAATGCTGTTACTCACAGTATTTTTGCAAGTAAACAAAAAGCTAAAAGATTAATGGAAAATTTTAATAATAAACAAGGACCATACGTCTGCCAAGATTTTATTGCTCTACTAGATTCTGGCTATTCAGCTGACGGAGGTTTTTTTTTTGACTTCGCTCACTAACAGGACGCGAAGTGGGAGACTAAGAGACTACTGTATAGGTACGCACGATTAGAATACCTACTTAAAAAGGCAGAAGGTGAGCCAATAGGGTGGTATACTTTTGTAATCATAGAAGCAAACATGCATTGCAGAAGCATGGGGGGGGGGGGAATACAAGGGTTTCAGAATACAGGTCATAATTTTCATATCTGAAAATATCACTCGGGAAAAATGCGAGAAAAGTTATGAGCGCAAAAAAAAACAGAAAACAAAAAATCATCAGTTTTTGGCCACCACTGCCCCCCCCCCCAAGAAAAACCTGAACTTACGCCCCTGATGCATAGAGACTTGGAACTACACCTTCCTTTATTTAAGCAACGTTTTTCGGTAGAAACCCCTCTTTCAGTTAGTTGGCGAGCTGCGTTTACCGTAAGAGCACCTTACGTTGAAATGTGTTGAGTTTTGAGAGTAATCACAAAGAATTTAGATTTTAGATAAACAATTTTTATCCTCAACTCATCGCTCTGTAGCCAGCACAGCCAGTCCTGGGTCTCTCTCTCTCTCTCTCTCTCTCTCTCTCTCTCTCTCTCTCTATCTCTCTATCCCTCTCTCCATTAGCCTTTCCTTCGGATTCACTGACGTATTCTAGGTTCTATGAGAGCCACCAATTACGAAAAGTTCATCCCATATCAATAAAGAATAAAAATGTAAATTGAAGAAATCGACTTGTTTCATTGACTGCTTCCTCTTCACAGAAACACGTAGCGAGGCCAGATATTTCCAAAACTTCTATTAAAAAATGAACTTTTTACAGAGAATAGATTGACGACAGTCTAGAAGGCTCTAAAGAAGGCTTAAAAAAGGATATAGGGCAGGCAGGGGGCATCACGTGATTTTGGCCAATTTATGAATCCTTTTCTAACACATGCGCTCAAATGAGCGGAGAAAGAGGAAGACCAATTTCCAGATCCGACACTGGAAGATTTGAACTCACTCGACAACAGCGCGGCCTTTCTGATAGTGAGTGAAACATCCCAATCTTGAAGCAATGCTACTAGTTGGGTATGCACGCAGGTTTGGACAAGGAAACCGCACGACAACACCAGAGTATCTCTCCATCAAACCGCAATGTTGCAAAAACTTTTACGTAACCGACCGAAGTCAGAATCAGCGTCAACTTGGTGCAACTTTGGTCGAGGCTTCACGCAACCAAAGCAGAGTCTCATTTGCATCCGAAATACTTTCCCATCTCGACGCAGGAGTCAGTCAAAGCGCGGCTCAACGTCGTCGTCAGCGACGCGACGCAGCGCGGCACGGGCGCGGCGGGTCTGTCAGAAATGATCCTACAGCTCACAATATACAAGGTGACACAGAACTTACGAACACTCCCGTCTCCATGGCGTTCTTCTAACTTACAAAAATTGGCCTGGTTTCCAGCAAAAGTAAACAATAATGATGCATTTGACATTTTCTGTCGACCCATTTCTCCAATCTCGAAGGCGAGAACTTGGCGGTCAAGAAGTTAACGAGAGAAAGAGTTAGATGGGAGATAAGTGGAACTTTTGCAATACCCTGTATTGCTTGGGGAGATGGGCAGGCTAGGAGGCACAGGAGATAAACTTATTTGACTGATAATAATGCGATTATATACACTCACTGGGAGTAAGAGAGAGAGAGAGAGAGAGAGAGAGAGAGAGAGAGAGAGAGAGAGAGAGAGAGAGAGAGAGAGAGAGAGAGAGAGAGAGAGAGAGAGAGAGAGAGAGAGAAAGAGAGAGGGTTGAAACACGAGCGCATAAACAGTTGAGTACCCATTACGGCGCTGGCTGCATTCCCCTCATCCTCCATGATCTGCGACCCCCCCCCCCCCCAGTAATTCCCCTGCGTGCCTTGGAGTCACTCCGCTCTCCGCGCTGTCCTACGTCGCCGCGTTTATTCGCACACTTAAGTGGCCTGCGTCGCGACGCGCGTAAACCGATATATATTCATCCCGTAGACGCGCTTACGTCATATCGGGAGATCGGATCAGGGTTGCCAGACTTGACTGTGACCACCGAAAGAAATGAGTTCCCAGGGTTTCTTCGGCAGTGATTTCATTGTCAGAGTGAGAGAAAAGAACGTTTATAATTTCAGCAAGACATTTAAATCGGAAATGGATCGGCCCAAACATACGCTCCATCGGTCAGAAAATAGCCGTGGCAGTAATTTGACAACAGTGTTTTTACCTCCATTTAAACGAATATTAAAAAATCGATTTTCAAGGAGGCTGCCAGCCTTCTCAAAAATCGACGGTTTCACCTAAAATTAAATGGAGCAATTGTATGGTTGCTGAATCGCACGAGCCGCCACTGAAATAAAAATGGTTGATTTCGGCGTGAACAGTACACTAAAAAAAGGAAATAAGGACAAGGAAAAGGACACGTCAAATACCTAATAGAGCTGGGGAAAGAAAAAAATAGACAAACGTCAAAAGGGTCTGAGATTGCGTCGGTAACCGTGAGCTATCAACAAATGCACCTAGTTCCAAACATACTTACTTTTCCAAAAACATTCTACTCCATTTCCCGGCAAACGGACGAGTCGCGCTCAGAGACAATATATAAAAGAGACCACGCACTAGCCTTGCGCGCGGTGGCTGACTTTTTTTTCGGGGCTCAACAGAAATTAACATAGGGAGAATGAAGGAGCACCATCCAACACGGTCCATACGTTGACTGATGCAATTTCGGTGCTTCGGATTCACTAGGCCAAAATCTCAACGACGTTTCTCATCAGTCAACGTATGGACCATGTTTGCGGTGTTCTGTTGAGACCCCGAAAAAAAAAGTTGCCACCGCGCGCAAACATGGGCAAGATAGATAGTGCGTGATCTCTATTATATATTGTCTCTGGTCGCGCTAAGCGTGTCATAAGTTCAACGAGGCTAGTACAACTTTGTTGAATGTTGACGGTTATCGGTGCGACTCAGCCAGTTTTGACATTTTCCCATTCTTTTCTTTCCCCAGCTCTGTCAAAAAATTAAAATTAAAACCAATACGTTTCGGAACCGCTCGGATAAAAAAGAGGGCATTCACACATTCATTTCTATTTCCTTGTCCAAGAAATAAAAAGAAGATTGATTAGTTCCGTGAAGTGTTACATTCCATTTTTATGTTTTGAAAGTATTCTCGATGCACAATCATGGTAATTTCAATCATGATGCACCTCGAGAATGTCTAGGTATAATGGAGAGAATTTTTAAAAGCGAAAATAGACGTCGATCAGCAAAGCCAGTGAAAAATTACACCGCTAGAAATTCTACGGCCTTGTAATCTTTGCATTGAACCAAAACATAACAAACTGTCCTCGTCAGAATGTAAATAAATGTGCAAAAAAGCATCCAATTGCGCCGTCCATGATTTCACTTGTCCCAACTCTCTAAATAAGTAGTTCTAGGCAGCTTGGCGGTCAGGACACCTGACTGACGATCGATGAGTCCCAGGTTCGAATCCCAATAAAGACAGCAGATTTTTCACTGATGGTCTTGAAGCTCATTGGTCTCCTCAAAAGCGGGTAAAAGATTACAGTGGAAATCTGAATGCTTATAGCATGGATGTTTCAAGTCTCTGGTGTCTTCTGAGAATAGACGGTTTTAGTGCGAAGTCAACGGTTAGCCAACAATCACAACAAAGCACTCATTGCTCACAATCGGTTGTGACAAAAACACGCGTAGCGTTCCAAACTATGTATCTCCACTCATCCCGTGACATCCATGTATACCTCTCTCTCTTTCTAGTTTCGAAATTCGTATACAGGGCCTGGTTTACGACATATTATCAAAATCGCATTGAAATGCCTCGAGGAAAATATTTCAGCCAAAAAATTTCACAAAAGATGTCTTCATATACGATTTTTGAAATGACAGTGAGATAGTAGTACATGGGGGTTACGTGAGAGCAAGAGAGACAGTTTGTCTTTGTTTGGAACGCTCGTCACTAAAACCGTCTGTAGACATATAAAAACTATCTTTGATTAATCCAATTCGTCTTTGTGTGTCTAGATGGCTGTAGATTTTCGAATAAATGAAAGGAAGGTAAGACCAAAAATGTCTCCTAAAAAAAAAAAAAAAAAAAAAAAAAAAAAAACTCTCTAAATACAGAAACTATAGGTAAAATTGGCAACTTCTCTAGTGGCGAGGACCTGGACAGTGGGGCAGTTGCAAGGGTCTGAAATGTTCAGTTTTTTATAAAGAAAATGAAAGTACTTGATGAGCTGAGAAAAAAGATGCCTTTGGTTTCTAATTAAGTCCCACTGTCCCGGAGATGATATTTTGGCCCAAAATACATTGTTTTAAATGGGAATTCCGCGTAGTGACGTCACTACACCCACGATTTTTTGCAACTTTATACGATTGTATCTCCAAAACCAAGACACTTAGAAAAAAACCAAAGGCACCATTGTTCTCAGCTTATCAAACATTTCAGACCCTTGCAACTGCCCCATTCAGTTCTAGACTGGATTGGAGGCTGATTAAAATGTCAAAAACTGTTCAGTTTACTACTCCAACAATGATTTTCAATTTCATTGAATTTCAGTTTTTGGGGTTTTGGGGCTTCATCGTCTAAATATCCTACAGTGCGGCGCGGCGCGTCCGGCAACGGAGCGTTGCGTTGACGTCGCTGTAGGCGCAAGCGGCATGCCTCGCCAAGGGAATCAAAGTTGAGCGGCGATGACGAGAACAGCGACGTGTTCAAAATCAGATAATGAAGTAACGTAACGGAAAAGTTTTCGCAGATGCACATTTATTTTCACCGACACACAGGGATACCGAACCATGACATCCTTTGGAGATAAACTCTAGGAGACGGGAACAGTCCAGTCATAAATTATGAAACAGGTCGAAAATAAAGTTAGAGAAAGAGCGAGAGCTTAAAATGTAGATTATTATTTTTACTAAACAGTGAATACACCAGAACTATGTACTGTGACGTATGTACTATGACAAAAGCGAGTATTCTGGTAGAAATTTTCATTACTTCAAATCTCCGCCAAATTTAAAGAATTTTGTAGTTTTCGGGTATTTCAGGTTTCACACAATTACCACTTGTAATCATGCCTTAAAACATCTAAATGAACGATTTGGATGAAAGGACAATCTTTTGAAGGTCATAGTGCAAACAGAAAACAAAGATATTTCATTGGGATTGTTACAAACTTTTACTACAGCTTTAAGTAGGGTTGATTTCCTTGTAAAATCCCTTGAGAGCAACGTTCAGAGCATCAGAAAGTTCCACAAAATCCACTCACGAACACTGTAAAAACAATATTTAAGTAGAGCCAAAGAAAGGAGCCTTTTAAAATAGCACTTCAGAGCAAAATTACTAGCTCTACCGCAGAAAGGTGCAGTTGTATCAAAGCACTACTTCGGTAGAGTATCAACCTTTCTTCTTGCTTTTGCTTCACTGAAGTAATACTCCGGAGCAACCGCAACTTACTCCAATAGATCTGGAGCTTTTCCTCCTCGAGGTTATTTTAAAAGGCTGCTTCGGCTGTGCTTAAACTTTGTTATTTCAATGAACTCAATAAACGCGTTTAACAAAATTACAAGATGGCGGTCGAACGAGCGGGTGACGAGGAGAGAGTCCCATCTAATTTCAGCTTTCTATGCTGAGAAAAGTGATTCATCACAGAGGAAGCTGAAATTGGATGGGAGTCCACCATTTTGTAATTGTGTTAAATGCATTTTTTGAGTTTGCGAATGGATTTTGGAACTATCTGATGCTCTCAATGTTATTTTCAAGTGATTCAACAAGGGAATCAACCCTCCATAACCGTTGTAACAAAAGTTTGCAACAAACCACTTTGTGTAAAAGAGATGGACATTGGTTTGAGTTGCCGAAAAGAGTACGTTGCATGGGTATACATATACACTATACAGATCGTACATCAGTGCTCAGAAATATTGTAGGTTGATGTAATTACAACTGTAACTTACATTAAATGAACATTTTTTCTTGTGTATTACTTTCCCTGAGCGTAATTCTGGTGGCTGAAATTTGTCATGTCCACAGATTTAAAATACAAAAAAACAAAAGTTACTGTGTGTCGAGCCACGCGGCAAAGCACCCTCGCCTTTTTCGGTTTCCCGAAGAGGAAGAAGAGGAGGGGGGAGTTTGTTACAATCGGGTTTAAAGAGCGGGCGCAGCCAACTCGACTGCGTTTCCGCTGCGGCAACTCACGACCGGCGACCGACCTGAGGTGTCGCGACAGGGAAAGGGCTCCGGCTTAAACAGTCCCGAACTTTCTGAATCTTTCTGCTACACCTCTACAAAAAATGCCTCAACCGCGTTCGAAAATCCGCCGGGAAAATCTAAGCGGAAAAGGAGCGAAACTTGACGAAGAAATCCTAAGTTTTACCGTCGAGAACCTCTGTAAGTATAGTCTGACACCACTAACCTCCCCCCCTCCCCCCACCTCATTGAAAACCCCTTGAGGAAAATGAAAATCAAGAAAAATGAAATTACTGTACGGAAACAGTGGCAAAATTAATCAACTATGCAGGCAAAATCGATGCTAGACATAATGAGTAGTTAGATGCGATAATATATTATAGCGTAAGTAATTTCTGCTTGGATGTGCCAGTCAGTGCGCCTTCAATTTCAGATGATGCAATTCCAAGACCGGCAAGTACGAATAGTTACTTTCTCGAGTTCTCGACTAATAGAGAGCAGTCAGTCAAGGGGGAAAAATTACGAGGAGAAAACCGATATTTTCAGCTTTGATCATTGATCAACCTTTGACTTTAATTTTAAATAAATGTTTGCAATTTTAAAACCGATGTTTTGGGCTTGGATCGACCCCCACCCTTCACTGTCAATTTCAATTTGTTTACATTTTCAATGTTTTAAAATCGACAATTCAGCTAGGATTAACCTTCACCTTCAAATTGTAATTTTATTTTTTATAAAATGTTCAATGTTTTAAAACCGAAAATTTATCTAGGATTAACCCTCACCTTTAAGTTTTGTAAATTTTTCAACACAGAAAATTTCATTTTTTGTTTGTTTTGTTTTTAAATTTAAAATTTTAATTCATCGTTTCGTTTTTGTTCGTGCAATGAAGTTATTGTTATGTTCTTTAAAACTTCGATCTGACAGCATCGTCTCCGTGAAGCAGCTGAGCCAGACAGAACGCCGAATAGAGTAACGCAGCGAAGCACGGCTTAAAGCTCCGACGACACACTAATTTGACTCAATTAACAAGTACCTCGAGATATAATCGACGGAATACTTTGTGCAACACACACCGAAAACACTTACTCAGCTCTCTCTTACACACACATACACAAAAAGACACGAATATACTGAGACCCTCATTCGCAAGGAGTTCCAATTCACAATATTTACAAGCTTTACGACCGACGAAAATTGGAATTGCACAGTAAGGACTTTCGCAGATTGCGGAGTACTTCCGCGTATACGAGAAGGTTCTCTCCTCTCTTTTATCTCCCTCCCTCTCTCTCCCTCCCCCCTCGCCCTCTCTCTCCCTCTCCAGCTTCCATTTTTATTTGATAAATTAAATACCGCAATTTTAAAGCTTCTTCCGGTCCGGGGTTCCATACCGATTGAGAAGGGAGGGCGAGCGCGCATTCGTTCGCAAAACTACTTTAATCGCAAGTTTGCGAAATTGAAAAGTTTCATTTTTTTTTTTACTTTATTTTTTAAACGGACATAAAAATTAATTGGCACTTGCGCTTAAACACGACATTCCGATCCTTACAGAATCGCTCAACATAAAAATATGAATGCATAAGGATCAACAGAAACAGAAGAAAATAGGTGTAAGACAAAATGGCTCCTGTAATACATAATTATGACACTTGGTAAGAAGAAAGATTGGTGTAAAAAAATCGTTATTTACCGGCTCGTCAGTAAGTCTACGGAATTATTGAACGCCGTGAGTTCATTAAGTTCATCAAGTTGAGCGGATTCGAATAATACGGAAGTCTACGCATAGTAAACTGCTTAGTCGCGGATTTTATAGATTACGGGCGCCGGTAGACGATTTTCAACCGGGGGGGGGGGCTCCGATTCTCAAAGACGTTTACTTGTTTTCAGCTCATTTTAGAGAAAATTGGCATAAAAATTGATACTATCCAACTTCCGGGAGAAAAGGGGTTGGACCTAATTCGAACGCGCACCCCCTCCGGGCCTCCGTCTGCCAGCGACCATGCCCTTGATTTTGCGGATTCCTCCAGACGGTTGCCTCTCTGACCGTAAGAACCTAGAATACTACAATCAGAATGGAAACTTCGGTTCATTTTGAAGCCTTTATTATTTGATCTGCCATCTTGAGAAGTTCAGAGCCATCCCCATTCAAAGTAATGCAAAAGAGAGAGACAGAGTTATGTCCACCATCTTAAAAAGTCAGCAAAATGGACCGACATAATGTTCCCTTGGGCTCATATGAGCGTTTTCATTATGATTGTATTATTCTATGATAGTAATTATAAAACTCCAGATTGCATGTCCGATCGAAAAACCTCTCGTCAAGAAGGGGAGAAAAAATATAATACACGCGGTTTATTTGGGGAAGGGGAGGATGAAGTTCTAAATTAAAGGGGGGAAAGGGAGAACCGGACAGCGAATTCGTACACAAAAGAAGAAACTAATAAAAAGGATTCACGAGTGTCATTTTTCTCTCAAATATCCTTTCTCCTCCTCTTGCTTTCTGCTCAGTGCCCCCATAGTCTGACGCCGTGAGTGGCGAGTGCAGATATTCGAATTTCATCCCTTCCACTCAGGAAGGGAAGGAAGGAGAGAGAGAGAGAGAGAGAGAGAGGGAGAGAGAGAGAGAGGGAGAGAGAGAGAGAGAAATGAGACAGCAAGCGGCGGACCAACCCGTTTTCAAGTCTTATTACCGCCATTTGTATGCGTCACGACTCGCCGCGCGGGGTCGCCAAATTGCAAAAGAGGTTTCCCCGCATTCCATCGAGTTGCTTTTAAATAGAGCAGGAGCGCAGCGCAGCGGCTCGTGAACGATCGATAATTTTTTTCCCTCCCATTTAAACCTGAGCAAAAGAATCGATTACTTGGGACCTCCCATCTGGAATCGATCCTTTACCAGTGGTTCTTACGAAGAAGACATAAACAGTAGATATTCACAAAGCCATTCTCGAGCCGTCACAATGGAATAAATGCAGTTTCCTTAAAAAACCGGCAAAGGATCTCGCGCGCCTGCGTGTCTGCGTTCGGATCTGAGTTATTGCGAGTGTGTGAACCGCATATGTCAGTGCTGCCAAATTTGGCGGTAAATTCAAAAACTTTACATTGATTTAAACGGAACTTAGGAAAATACGCAAAATGGCAGCCCTGGTTTATGCCTTATACGAAACCCAAGGGATAGAAGGGAAAGAAAGATTGGAGAAATATAAGAGAGGGCTGAAAGAAACTAGAGTTGGGGGACGGTGGGGGAGGGGGAGGGGGAGGTCACTCACTTTGTTCGTGTGGCGTAGCCTTTGAGCCTGGTTTATCCTGGCCCCCGCGATTGTCAGGTTTGGGGATTATCGAGGTGAAACGTGCGTGGGTCACGGACATTTAAACTCAAAAAAACTTCAAAGGGGCTCTTTTTCTCAGGATTTCTATTTCCAGCCGCAAACTAATCCCGAAGGAGGGCGGGATCACCCGACGCTCTACATCCGAACGAAGAGGCATCTGGATCCAGCAACGGATGACCGAGAGTCAAAATTTATCTCAGCGTCAAATTCAACGTAAGATTATCGAATCGTTAGAAGAAGAAAAAAGTGTAAAAATGAACTTGTCATTGGTAGTGTATTTTTGTAGATTTTAAAAATATTTTTACCGATCAAAAAACCAAAAAATAAAAAATTGTGATGAGGTGGGTTGCATTACAAAGAAAAACATAATATTAAGATAACTGGACCCAAAAATTACTCATAAATACTTAGTATTTGTTGAAATTTACAAAGGAAATAACGTTTGCATAGGAAATATTACAGCTTTGGTGTAAGAGTATATGATAACAGCAATATTGGAATATTTGTCGAAAGAAATGCCTGGAGTGAATCTTGCATACCGTTTCCAGTAATCACTATCCTTAAACTTATTTTTTAAACAATATTTCAGTATAAAGTACTTAGGGAGTTCCAAGGAAGATAGGACTTAGCATATATACCCAGAATTCATGAATACTTCAACTTCGTATGCCTACACTGATCAATGGCATCACGTGCAATTTGACAACGCTGCGTTGAGTCCATTTGAAACCATGCAAAATATCGTTTCACGGGAGTGCACAATGCACCCCCTATAGTTCGACCTTTTTTAAGGGGTTAAATGGAGTAAATGAAGCGTTGCCAGATCACAAATGACGCCACTGCTACTGATACTGCAGCGGCGCGGCGCGGCGCAACCGCGATGCTATTGACCAACGAGGACGACTTTAAGCTGTATGAAGTATAATTATTAATTAGGCTGATGTTTTAATGAAAATCGTTCAACTGTCAAGCCTAATATTTTCTTTAGTAACGTTCAAATTTGAGAGTTGTGGACAGAAACAGCGAAGCAAACGAATCGCCCAATACTGACGTAAGATAGGTATCCCAAGCATGAGCGCCGGGAAACGGAGGCAAGGAGTTGGCGTCTGCCCCTCTTCGGATGAGAAGACAATAACATTTAATGGAAAATTTCTTGAAAATGAGCCAAAAAATATGCGAAATTAGGGGAAAATGAAGAATCTGCCCTGCCGGGGTGAAACAAAAGCCATAGCTACTATTTGGTCCACCCCTAAAAACAGTGGGGGTTCGTGGTTGGGGGGGGGCACGAAAATTGAGAACGGCTGGAGAAAAATGAGAAGCAAAAAAAAAAAAAAAAAAAAAAATCATCACATTTTTTTAAAGTTTCCAACCACCACTTTTGAACCCACGGACCGCCACTGCCTGGAGAAAATGTCTATTTATATGCTCGAAACCACGAAAAGTGGCTCTTAGGATTGTGGCTGGAATCACACGGCTAACAAGTTACCACTTTTTCAGAGAATTTTAGGAAACTTTAACTCTATTCGAGATATTCAGTTTTTCTGGCCGACAAAATAAAAGAGAATATCTTTTATGGAAAAGCACGCGAAAGAAAACGACCAGCGCTTTGTCTACTAATGATAAGTAAATACCTTATTATTTTGAAATAATCTTCAAAACACACAAGTAATGACGTCATCCTAACCACTTCTCAAGAATCAACCCGACCAGCATTTTTCCCCATCGATGCTGAGCTCTATCAATAAATTGCTCTTGGGTCCTTCTTCTTTCACCCTCGATAATCCTCACTGATTGATGGTGAAAAAATTTGAGCGATTCCTCGACCAGATAAATATGCATGACTCTGCAATATGTGGTGATTATGAAAAATGCCCCTACTCAGAAGTTGGAATGATTGCAGCTCAAGAAAATGAAGGGGCTTTTTTTACCATTTAAGGTGAGTTTTTACTTTCTCGCTCCCCCCCCCTAATTTTTCTTTATAGTCACCCTGTAGACGTGCTTGAGATTTGGCAACTGGGCTTTCCAAATGAATCAACCCCCCCCCCCCCTTGAATACGGGGAATGGGGAATACAAACTCGTCTCCCCCCTCTCCATCTCTATTGGTTCATGTTTCCCGAATTTCTGTCCCGCACGTGTAAATAAATAATTAATTAACGACGAAACAAGTAAATACAGCGGGACAGAAATGGCGGGAATTCGGCATTACAAAATTGCATCTTTAACTAGCTGTTACAAAGTATTGATTTTGCAACCCAGAATGGGAGGGAGGTAGGAAGCAACCAATGACACGGGAGGACAGGTGGGAGGGGGGAAGGGAGGTCGTTACTTGCTCACACACGGAAATGAAGGGTCGAGGTGAGGTGACCTGTCTTGCCCCCTGTCTGCCCCTGCCCTGCCCTGCAACCGGCGCTGCACTGCACAAATCGTGCCAGTCAGTGCTCAATGCTGAATGTTGAAGGTTTGAAAAGTTGAATGGTGGAAGAGCGGTAAAAATAACATCGTTGAGTGAGCAAGATAGAGTAAGCTAATAAACACTCAAGTGCCACAGTCACGAATCAAAAACGATTCGAAACTTGAAAACATGCTGAAGTAAGCTTTTTTTCCCCGTTTTTTTTTCCAAGCTCGTCTGCTTCACTTGATTAGACTTAACAAATTTTTCAACGATGCATTCGCAAATTTAAAAATAGCGAAAAGCCCCACTTTTGCGAATATGCGCTGCTACTCTAATAAATAATAATAATAATAAAAAAATTCTGAATGCAAGCTTTCATGTGAAATTTAATTTTCAACGTAAAATCGTATTGAAGCAGAAAAGGTTCATTGCGACCTGGGTCTTTCTGCACGTAGAGATACGTCTCATTAGAGCGTCAGATTGCAAGGAAACATGATGGAGAGACTGAGTAGGTCATTTACTCTTGGTCATACAAAATTGAGGATGTACGATCATTTTTCTTCCAACTCCAAGCTTTATTTCAGATGAAAAACACTTGCTTTATGACGCTATTACTCTCTGCTTTCAAAGTGACTTTAAATCAATATTATTGCACAGTTGAGTCACCCCGAAAATTGATAAATTGATATGAAGAGGCATACTATAAAAAAAAAGTTTTAAAACATCAAATTAGCTGCTTTTCACGAGTTATTGTGGCATTAGCGATTCAAAATAGTTTCGCCCGCCTTTACTTATTTACGACCGTCAACAGGGTAAGTGACAAGATTAAAGTTTCTGGACCTCCTAAAACCTCCTAAAAGTCTGATTATTACCGAGGAAAGGGGAAAAAATCGCAGTAATCCGCTACGGACCATACGTGATTTTTATAAAACCACAATTCTAGGACATAAAAGAAAGCTTTGAAGATACGGTAGGGTATTGATAAAGACAAACAGATAAAAGAGGGTAAAATGAGCATTGAGCAGCTCCTCAGTTACTCCTCTCTAATGGTGAATGTATGAGCAGTCGATAGAAATCGTTCTGACGCCAGCGACTTTGCGGAAAGGAGGAGAGGGAGACAGAGACAGAGAGAGAGAGAGAGAGAGAGAGAGAGAGAGAGAGAGAGAGAGAGAGAGAGAGAGACCGAGGACTGCCGCTGAGAGCAGTCAATGAGAATTGACGAGGAATGGAAGCTGAGAGCAAAGGATTCGGTTATCGTGTTCAATTTCAAGCGCGTCAATTTCTCTCGGCGGCCGGCGGCGGCGCGGGCGTCTCAATAGCTGCTTGGCGGGCGGCCGCGGCATCACCGCACGGCGCGGGGCACGCCACCTCCAAGCCAAATCAATATATTCGTTTTACTTTCTCGCTTTCCATACGGTAGACAAATCTTCGCTGTTTTGGAAGAGGTGAATCCAATTGCATCCGAATTTGGGGGGGGGGGATTAAGAAAACAAAACAGCTCCGTGTATGTGTTTACACCGGTTTTAAAAGCGAATATGAATCCTGGATAGTAACCCAAAGAAATCACACTATATAGTTGAAGGTAACCGCGAGAGCAAGACGTCTTTAGAGACGTCTCCTAAGATTTTGGCTTTGGGAGGCCGCACCTGCAATTCTTAAATGCATTGAGATAAGTATTACGGGTTGCCTACTTCCACGAATCCACGAGATTTTCTTTGTTCTTGACTGTCAGTGGCGGCGCGTGCAATCCGACAATGGTGCATATCGTCGATTTAAACTCATGTAAAACCAGAGCTGCCGTTTTGCGTATAATCACTGGTATTTTTCAATTCACCGATGACTCTATCGGTTGAGAAAAGATTAGACAATTCAGTTTAGTGTATGATTGTACTTCACGAAAATACTCGAATCTGCAATATTTTCTCAATCGGTGGAGTCGTCGATGACTTAAAAAAACTTGCGGATATTTTTATAATTTAACGGCGATTCCATCGATTAAGAAAAGATTGCAGATCAGAGTATTTTCGTGCAGTACAGTCATACACTGAGCTGAACTGTGTAATCTTTTCTCAACCGGTGGAATAATCGGGGAATTGAAAAATACCAGTGATTATACGCAAAATGGCAGCTCTGTGTAAAACATCGATTCGAAGGAGTGCATTGTGCATCCCCAATATGTCGATGTTTTTTCTTTGCTTTAAAGTGACTGAATGCAACGTTGCCACATTGCACGCGCCACCACTGCAAACTGTACACATACGTATGCTAAGATTAACGAAAAATGAAGGGAGAACAAAATCATGGAATTAATTCGACACAGATTTTGAGGAAATCGCCGAGCGATTTGAGCGCATGTGTTAGTAAATGACTGGAGAAAGGGCAAAAGTCACGTGACTGCCTATAATAAGCCTTATTCCGACACAGTTTATCAAATAAGAGAAGTGAAAGAGAGATATAAATTTCTAGATCCACCAGAGCCCCCAGACAATGTTGCCAGATTTGCCTCAAAATGCCCAACTTTTACATTTTAACAAATGGGAAAAATAGGAGAATGGGTCTGTTGCATACTTTTGCTACAACATTATAGAACCTTGATTCTTATGTAAAATTTGGCGAAAATAACGATGCTCACATTAAAAACGTTCAAAATCCACTCATTAACTCAGGAAATCACTTCAATTTCAAACAGCCCGTGCTACACTAGACACTATTTGCACCGGTATACTACCACATAGACGGAACCACCGTGCAGAAGTAAACAACATCGTAACTACAAAATGATGAAATTTCTTTTTTAATACGTGAAATATAAGCTGCATTTGCAGTTTGGTATTTTCGGTTTATCAAAGATTACAAAATAATATAAGAAATGTACGCATCTAAACGAAACATTCCAATGTTTCTAAGTTCTGTTCATATGTATTTACATAAACGAGATGGTTCCATCTATGTATAGTTATAAGTCGGTGACATAGTGTCTAGTGTAGCGCGGGTTGTTTGAAATGGAAGGTATTTTCTGAGTTAATAAGTGGATTTTGAAAGTTTTTAATGTGCACTTTGTTATTTTCGCCGAATTTTACGTTAGAAACAATGAGTTATATTGATGTAGCGAAAGTACGCAACAGTCCCATTATCCGAAAATGGCAACACTAACCCCAGTCACTGAAACAGCTTCTAAAAGGATTATTTAAATCAACCAATCCGATAGTCGATAAGTCGATTTGAATCGTCGAAAATTTAAAAGAGCCATTGATACAATTTGTAGTACTATATAGGACAGTTAAGATAAATTTCGGCAACCTCAAGGCGACACGTTTTTATTATGATAACCGATGTAGCGCGCAGCGAAGGAAGGAGCCCGTATAAATTCAATTTCGTTTTGACTTCACATTTGCATTGCAGGTGGTATCGTGGCACTCGCGCGGCAAATAAAGACACAACTCATCGTTGGTGGTTGTCGTCATCATCATCTCCGCCACTGAAGTCGTCATCAGATAACGAAATCAGCGGCAAAATTGAGTTTGGGAATCAAGAGAAATGAAAGAAAGGAGAGAGAGAAGAACAAGGAAATGTATTGGCGAGCTGCTTCCGCAAATCGAATACAAGAGCTAGTTTCCATACGATTTTCGAGCCGCCCAAATCTGTCGCATACCGAAACTCGTTCGCAGGTGACACTACATAAGTACTATGGCAACCGCAAAAGTGTTGGCAGTCAAGAATGCACTTGGAGCGTAGAAGGTTGCTTCGATTACACCACTCATCTCGAAATCTTTATTGTTAAAACTTTGGCGTTCGATAGTACACACAGTCATACACGTTGCATTAGCATCACCCAGAGTTGTATCGCGAGCAAGAATCAAGGATAGGAAGAGATACTGTTAATTCGAAATAGGGCAGTTGCGATGAATTTTTGTGTTTTCCATAGTGAGCAAATGAAAATATTCGGTGAACTGATACCAAGGATTCTACTGGTTTCTAACTAGATACTAACTAGGGTGTATAGTTCGGGAAATGCGATTTTGGCCCAAAATACAATGCTTTGAATGGGAATTCCGCGTTAAGAGTTGTGACGTCACAACGCACACGATTTTTTGCAACTTTACACGAATGAATCTCCAAAACCGGACCACTTGGGGAAAAAACCAGACACCTTTGTTCTTAGCTCATCCAGGAATTTTCATTTTCTTTACATGAAACACCAAATTTCAGATTCTTCCCACTGCCCATTAAATTATTCAACCAATGATTTTTCATCGGTTGGAGCCGCGCCTCAAGCAGAGAGAAGAGGGGTCACCTTCGGCTTCCTGATCGACAGGGGTGATGTTAAGGAATCAGGCCACATAAGAGTTATTTTGATAATTTATCATGGTAGTTAAGTTAGTACTGTGACGATGGAGACATGAAATATAAATATTGTCACTGCGAATCTCTACATATTTGGAAGTTATTTATACTTATGATTTATGGGTGAAAGTTATTTGGCAAAAATTAGAGCATCAATAAAGAAGAGACCCTCTGCTGACGACGCGAGTGGACTATTATTATTCCGAATAAGCCTCGGAATGAAGCAAAAACCACCGGAAAACGGAATTTGTACCATGCCAGTACTTTTCCGTAGAATAAAGATAACTTCGTAAGAGAAGCATCGTAGTCGCCGATTTTACTGTCCTAACCTAACCTCACTTTATGGCGGGGAATCTAGCTCATGATCCCAAAAGCAACTGTCTAAAATTCGTCTTGCGGCTAACTCTGATCGAAGATTATGATTTTTACGAAAAAGTTAAGGAGTAATGAAAAAGGCGAAGAAAGGAAGAGGCGAGGGGAAAGGATAAAAGGAAAGGATAAAAGTTTCAAGTTTTTAATTGACTTTTCAATATCCTCACGTCCGTCGGTGTCGGGCAGTTCAAAGAAACGTCTTCTGCGATCTGCTCACGACGTGCGTGAAGGGATTGCTTACGAACGAATTTGTGCTAACCCTGCGCGCTTTGCATCCTCGTATACGGGTCGGTAGAGTGTGGTCACGGGGGGGGGGGAGAGAAAGGGAGGAAGTGGGATAAAGTAACTTTGTAAAAAGAAAGATTTAATATCGACGGCGGCGCTCGGCAAGCGCAAAGGCGTGTGTAGGAGGGGAAGTGGCAGGGGCAGGGGTGGGGCGGGGGGGTGGTCTTAGGGAGGGAAAAGGGAAGAGGGGAGTAGAAAAGTTGGGTTCTTGACGAATACGCAAGCGAAGACACACGCGCGGCATACTAGATGCGGCAGAGATGCAAGGCTAACGTGAGCGGTTTTTCACGTGGCCGATTAACAGGGTACCTCGAAAAGATAATTCACTTCGCGTAACAAATTCACTATGAACAAAAATACTGATTCTTGAGGTTTCCGTTGTTCTCGATGTGACTATCCAAAAGAGGAGTTTCTCTTCGTCAGATAAATCAACCCCTTGCGTGGGACGTCACAATCGAAAAAAAATTGCTAAGTCAGTGACACAGCCGAGCCGCATTAGAAACTGCGAAATTCGATGCACATGGGATATGGGTGGTTGGTAGTTGATACCTCGATTTGCATACCAGAAATCACTTCAATTATGCGAAGGAGCCGGTATCATTGTTTTTGAAGAGCTGCTTCCTCCACGTGAGCAAACAATTTTGACAAAATTGAGAGCGCGCATTTTACGTGAGGCACAGCGCTCAAAACTGCTACAAAAGCTAGCTCAAGATCCATTGAGCCACAGAGAAAAAGAAACAAAAGTTTCATCCTCGTCAAAATCGTTAGGTACTTGATCACATTGATATAATACGCGTAGTTAAATGAGTTAAAACGGTCGATGACAATTAATCCACATATTCCAAGGAAAAAGATGCGGAATTTTCATTCTCGTCAATATCATTAAGAACTTGATCACATTGAAATGATCAGCGTATTTCATATGAGTGCATCCGATCGTTAAAAATCAATCCACTGATTCCAAGGTTCAAAGAGTTCCAAGGGGTAGAATCGTTTCCACAGAAATATACTTCACTCAGGACAGTGTTCTCGATTGAAATACTAATGTGACAATGAGTTTCTACCGAGATAATTAGCAAAAATTTGGCAGATTATCGAATTTATTTGGGACACCCTATAGCAGCAGAGAGGTAGAGCAATTGGGGGGAGGGGGGACTCAGAGCCGCGCAGTTTACAGAGATTTCAATCTGCAGAATCATCGAAGAAAGATACGGACGGTCGCGGAAAGAACAAAAAAAGTAGGAGCAGGGAGGAAGAGTTAAGAGTAGAGAGGAGTGAGGGGAAAGAAAAAAAAGTTTTATTACATTTGCGGGATTAATTTGAAAGTTAATCGGGAAGTATCTTCGGGCGGGGGAGAAGGAACTCCCGCCGCAAACTCCCCACGCTTAAAAACTGGAGATTTCAGCTTTGAAGCGAGAGGGGTGAGCTACGGAGCTTAGCCGCGCTAACGAAAGTCCGTGCTTGGAGGGATGAAAGGGGCGGGGGGAGGAAAAGGCTAGGAAGTAGGATATACCACACGACTAACTTGAAAGTTGCTGCTGCTTGTTCGCCGAAAGACGTGTTTTGTTTCGCTAACATCATCTGCATTGTTTCCGTTGACGCTATTGACTTTTGTTATTCGCGGATTTTTTCGGTACAGCTCCCCCCCCCCCCCTCTGGGCCAAAATACCGCAAGAAGGGGTGATCGAAAATCAGGATGAATATAGTGTATATATGAGCAGAGGTTCGAGTTGATACTCGGAGATTCGTCGAAAACAAAGCCTGTAGACCTGTTTACATTCAAATGGCGTTCCAATCGTGCATGACAAAAAGTAGACCAATGCAGATGTGAAGATCTTGGCACATTATCAGCGAAATTTAGTACAAGCGTGCAAGGAAGATCTTGAAATTATGATTTTCAATGACCTTGACTGTAGTAAAGGAGAATAAGCCTTCTCCAATATGGAGCCTTTGGGCGGGGGGCAGTCCCTTGCTATAAAGGGGAAGTCAATCCAAGGGCCTTTTAAGAAGCATTTTCCCCCTTGCTGATTTACAAAAAATCGTAGCACTGTCTGCATAGTGACAGATTCTTTCACTGACCTGTATAGATATGTATGAGCAGTTAGGGACCCAGAACCAGATTCTACCAAGTTCTCATGTTTGCCTCAACTGAATTCTCAATTGCATTCAAAGCTGTTTTTCGGCATTTTCTCAGGCAAGATAAGGTCCCTTTAAGCGAAAAGGTCGGTATTAAAAACAACAGTTTTATACAAAGACAATAGTGTGTCTCATACTTTGAGATTCAACACTGAGGTTTCTGAATGCATCGTTCCGAACCACCGCAGAAAATGCTGACTCAAACGGGTTGTGGTAAGTTCGGTCAAACGCAAGGTTATAGATTAAAAGGTATGCTCATCTGACTTCGCGCCACAAAGTCAGTAGCGCGCAGTTCAAAATCCAGATTCAAGATGGCCGGAAAAAGCAGAAAACATTGTATACTCTTTCCAGAAAACATTGGGCTCCGTCTCCACAAAAGCAGAAAATAGTCTGATGTTTTTGGGAAAGAGTATACGATGTTTTCTGCTTTTTTCGGCCATCTTGGATCTGGATTTTGAACTGCGCGCTACTGACTTTGTGGCGCGAAGTCAGATGAGCATACCTCTTTAATCTATAACCTTGGGTCAAACGGAGGCAGCTTAGGATAAAATATTGTAGTTTTAGGTTATGCCAGGCGGCATTACTACTATAGCAGAGATGTAAACAGTTTTGCCCAGAAAAAAGATCCGGACACAACAGTTCAAACATCTGCTATAACAGTGCTGCCATCAGCACGCATAACTTGAAACCACACTATATTTTGTCCCAAGTTAGGCCATTGTCTCAAGCTACTCTATTTGACGGTTCCTAAAATGTTAAGTTGCTTGAACTCACTCTGAAAATAAGCTCCGCAAGTAGTCTATAATCAATTTTTATCCCAAAGATTTCTCAATTTTGTTGTTGTTTAGTTTGTTAGGTATTGAGGCTTTATATCCCTCCTTTAGCTCCTCGAAACCATTTCCACGATTGCGGACGATTCTTCCAGAAAAGGCAAGCTCCTGAAACCGTACACGATTTGTTTCCAGATTTGTATGCTTGCTCGTACAAAAATAGGGAGCGGACTCGCTCACACGTGCAGATTCAAACCGAGGGTAATATTAAGCGCGCGCCGTATTTGTTCGAGATACTACACACGATGATGATTCTCTGGGAGCAGGTTACGGAAGAAAGAGAGGAGCGGGGAGGGGAGGAGGAGGAGATGGATGGAGAGGGTGAGGGGGAGGGGGGGCTGAGAGAGAAAGTTGAAGACGAGCTGCGAGTGTTGAAAGGCTTCAGCGAATAAGTGTTGTTTATGAACACTTTTTTTTCTCCCCTTTATATATATGTGTATATATATATTATGCTGATTCTGTTGGCAACTCTTAGCTGTTGGTAGAAACATCATCGGGATGCAACACAAAAGGAGAGATCTCGCTCGATTAAAATGAAAAATGTGTTTTTCTCTTCTTTTTCTCCCCTTCTCTTGCGTCCCCCCCCCTTCGCCTCGCCCCTTTTTGCACTCCTTTCTTTGATGCTTACCTGAGTGAATATAAAAAGAAAACGAAGAAGAAAAAAAAGAAGAAAAAAAAAGGAGGAAAAATATGGCATATATTTATAATCGCGCCGTCGCATCGCGTCGACTCTTTCGTACAGCTTAAGCTCCGAGGATTAGGGACTGAAAAGCGTTTCGGGGGGAAAAAATGGAAGAATAGAAAAAACGAAAATGAAATAAGCAATACGAAGTAGATTAAATTCTTAATTGCGGAAGAAAATAAGTGGAACAGCATTTCTTTTCCGACTCCGCCTCCCCCCTCCTTCTCCTCATATTCCCATTCTTTTCAAAGCTCTTTTCCTGTGTCTGTTTACACAATATAATTACGATGAATACCGAATTCTGTTTGTATTACATTGTTGAATTTAATTAAAAATCGTGTACTCTTACTTCTGCTTCATCTTCTTCCTCTTTTCTTTGGCGTCTGTGTGGATTCCAATTATCCACTTTGGTGTCGTCGAAAAAAAAACTGTCATAGAAATGATGGTCAGCTGTGTTACGGCCTGCGCAGGCTGATTATGAGTGATCGTATCGTAATGCCATCGAGTCGATGATCGAGTACTTGTTATTCTCAAGGGTGGTGTCATTCCGAAAGAAATCCATTCATCTCAGCGGAAATTCACCGATGACTGTTAAGCTATCGTGAACTTATCGTAGAGGTGGAAGAGTTTCAATCGGAATGGAACCCATCGTAAAGACACCACCCATAAGAGTAACACGCATCCGATAGCGACTCGATACGATTACGATACGATTACGATGCGATCCTTCATAATCAGACTACAAGTCAGATGCAGAGACAATGACGTAAAATAATCACAACTTGGTCAATTTTCGAGTAACGAATCGTAGATTGTATTGAATGAGACAACGACGGAAAACGAACTTTGAATGACAGCGCATATAGATCTTGCAAAATTTTGCTACTTACGCTTTAACGATCAACTCAGATGTAAAAACCTGCAAAAATAACGATGATAGCGCGAAAAACTTACAAAATTCACTCCTATACTCGTAATATCCTTTTAAACGCGCAATGGTACTAAGGGTGTTGGGCACTAATAATGGGAAATTCTCATCTAATAATACTGTCACTCCATCAAGAAGTGGCCCATAAGAGATAATTTTATTTTGGCATTGGTGACACGGTGCCACTAATAGGATATTAATCACTACCCTGGTGCCTAGTTAACTTCCCGAAGCTTCCTTCCCAGCATAGAAATAGTGACAAAATCAAGATAGGAATCCCATATTATTAGTGCCCAACACCGCCATTACGATCCTGCGTTTAGTAGCATTTAATGAGCTCAGGAGTTCATTTTGTAAGTTTTTAGACCAACCATCGTTATTTTTGCGAGTTCTTACATCAAAATCGACCCTTAGATCGACAGTAGCGAAAATTTGCGGAATTTTCAGTTCTTCAAAGATACATTGTCCTGTACACGTATACGCGAAAAGGTGGACACCTCAGAAAATAAGATAGAACGCCACAGGAACTTGAAAGTTTGACCTGCAAAGTGCGAACCCAAAAATACACGTTTTCTTTAACATGTCACCTAAACGTCCCTTTGTGGGGGAGGGATCATATTTCAGGCATACAGAAAATGTTCGTTCCACCCACTGCCACAAAATTTGCGGCTTTTTTTTAGTTCATTCAGCGTTACGTCAGAATGCGCTAACTTTGACTTGGTCTCGCTTTAAAAAAAATAAAAATGAAAGGTCACGTGGCTCGAAACACGCTGTAAGTACATCGAAATAACTTTGAATAGAAGTTCAATAAATCCTAACGCTGGGAATACGTTGAATTATGTTCTGTATTTTTCCATTCCAGACTTTCAGAAACCCCTATTTTCAATCAAAATTGCCACGATTTACTGAATATCTTGAGCCTTCATTGAGTCAAAAAATAAAAGATTCAAAGGAGGTCCATATTCAAGACACAAAAGAAAATGAACTCGAGAATCATTGTTCCGAGCAAAGAGGATTCGAGAATATTTCCACGAAGCAGGCAATGCAATTTACTTGATTTGTCTGCTGTGCAAGACTTAGATTCGAACTCAGCTACCCCCATCCCCCTCCGCAACACGATAAAGAAACTCTCAACGGGAGTGAGGCAGGAGATATAAGGGGGCACCATACCGATGTAAGGAAGAGAAGGGTGGCTTTGAAGGGGGAAATGAAAGAGGAGGTAACTGCAAATTGCGTGACCGACCATGAAAACGTTGCCAACTTATGAAAAGAACCGAATCTTTAACGGCAATCCGAATTTATCGAATTTATTTATTTGTTACGAGACGGAAGACAACAATTAGATGTAATTGGAAAGAAAAATCATCTCGAAGGACCGATTTAAGGAAGATGAAAACTCAAAGTTAACCCGTAAACCTAATAATTAATTAATAATTGTGCCTTAATTATTAAGTGAGTGGTTCTGCAGACATTTGAGCTACCAAAACCAACATAAACTTTGAAAATTTTCTCTCAAATTTTTTTGAAAATTTTGTTAGTTTGCCTCAATTTTGAACGCTGACATCGAATTTGATAGCTTTTGGAGCGAATTTTCATTCATTCCTCTTGAATCTAGCTTTCCAAAAACATAACCTCAAATTCATCAAAACACTAGGTTTTTTGGAAAAATTCACTTCTGAAGAGGAAAAGTGAATGGAAACAGCTACTAGAGGGCTTACATGTCATTTTTCAGAGCGTACGGTTGCAATTCCGCACTTTTAATGAAGCTTTTGAAACCTATTGTCTTGTTCAACTAATAGTAGCGCTCAAAGTCTTAGGTAGCGCAAATGTCTGCAGAACGTAAAATCCTTAATTATTATAAAAAGAGGAATAATCCTTAAAGTTATCGTGGATGCGGTCACTTGATTTGATTTCGACGGAGTAACTGTGACTTTTCGTCAATTTCATTTTGCACACGATTGATTGTTGTTGTTATTCTAGAGTTTGGCAATGATAATCGATTACTTTTTCGATTACTTTTCAACAGTGATCGAAGTGGATTTTGGTGGTAATTAGGCGTATAGATTTTAATAAAACCAATGAGTTAAGATGAAAAAAACTGTTGTTTATTGAGAAACATTTATAGGTTCCTTAAAATCGGCAAACCTGATTACTGCTAAAATTCAATTCGACCACTTTTGAAAAGTAATCGACTATTTGAGTCGAAAGCAACGATTTTCTCAATTCTGATTGAAACATAAACATACCATTGAAAATGACCTACAACATGTTATGATTATTGACCTCACACCACCATATTGCGAGAAGAAGTTGGCCTTATTATTTTAAACGATGAGAATAAATTACGTGCGCTTTTTTTCAGATGATGAGTGTTCATTCAGAAATTAACAGGTGATTCTTTTTTCTCACTGTTATCGCTATTCCTTACATCGGAAGCACTACCACATTTTGACAGTCAAGTCGACTGTTCCAAAAACGCAGGATGAAACCAGCAATTTTATTAAAACGCTTGAGTAGATGAAAAGAGGACAAACTAGATCCCGAAAAAAATTCATCAATCGAGTGATTCAAAGTATTGAGACGGTCGGCCGGTCAATGTCAACAAATTTTCTTGTGACTGTGATTGATAGGGAAATTCGATTAAAATGATTATTCTCGGTGATTCCCATATCACAGTTTTCAAAAGATGAAATAAGGGTGCGGAATGGCATTGGGAGTTGTCCAGAATAAAACAAACCGTACGGTAGAGTTCTAGAATTTACCGGGTGAATTCATATCTCTCTAACCTTTCTCTCTCTTCGGTCGTTTGAGCACATGTGCTAGAAAAAGATAGCAGAGGGGGCCATGTTACGTAAATAATTAGTAACAATAGTTAGATTATTGATTCATAGTTTCTTTAATTAATACTTGATAATAATAACTTACACAAGTAAGATTTTATTCTTATTATCGTTGGAGAGGATTCATAGTTGCTCTCTTTCAGTGATTATTTTCACAAAGAGGTTCCTACAGAGAGGTTATTCTAAAAACAAAAGCAGGTAAAGTACTTGACAGGCCAAAACGCGAATTTAGCTCCTATCTCCGTCCTTTTCTAAGGCACGCATTCGTATTATATTCAAATGGGAGGAGTGAGTGAGGCGCGGAAAAATGCCTGTATCCGTCAATGATTCATCTGAGGAGAAAATATTACGCAGTGTTATGCAGTAGATTAATATCACTGAAAATAATGCAATCCATAATCTAAAACCCACAGATGGGTTTCTTCGGTGTATTTCAGAACTTTATCTATTCGAGATTCCTCAAAAACACGGCAACACTGAAAAAACAGCGGCGCTGGACTCTCTTGGCTGCAGCTGAAGAAAGCTACAACGAACAACGAGGGCGGCGCAGAATTCAGAATATTCCCAAGTCATTACCGTATTGTGCGCGCAAAGCAACCGACTTCGTAACGAAGGAAAATGGGAGGGGGGGGGATGTGTGCTCTGCATTTTCTGAACGGCGACTACCCCTTCTTCCAGTTTTCAGCACCAAAAAAATCCTGACGGACGGCGGATGTTTCGAAATCTATTAAATGCCCATTAAATATAGATTATTTAATTACATTTAATTACATACTGACCACTCAATCCTCATCCCCCCTCCCTTTCGCCGCGAGTCCGACTCTGCTCCTCCCTATCGTGTTCCTTTTGTTTGGATCCTCTGACCCATCCCACCTCTCTCTCTACGCTATAAATAAATAAATAAATAAATAAAAACAGGAATAAAATCGTCAGGCAACATTTTCACTTGACCAGTTTTTTAACTTTAAAGTCATTTTGTGAGTCTATGAGTGAATTTCGTGAATTTTGTTAGTTTACTTGTCATGTATGCTGGATTTCACTCAGGAATCAACTATTCAATCGCTTACAACAAAACTTACAAGGGGAGGCTCAAAAGTCGCCGCCTCCGACTTTGAAAACAATTGCACGAAAATGTAGCTAAAGTAAAACTATTAGACCCATGTTTCTCACTTTTTGTCAATGGGCCTTCCTAAAGCGTCAGGAATTTTTTGAAAGTTGCCGAAATTTACGTAAATATTCGGAACGCTCTCCGCTCGGGTTTTTACGTGAATTTCGGCAACTTTCAAAAAACTCCTGACGCTTTAGGAAGGCCCATTGGCAAAAAGTGAGAAACACGGGTTTAATAGTTTTACTTTAGCTACAATTTCGCGCAATTGTTTTCAAAATCGGAGGCGGCGACTTCTGAGCCTCCTCTTGTTAGCAAAAGCCTTATCGATAGATTAAACCCGCATTCGCACAGTTGACGACGCATGACTGCTCCAGGGCGACCCAACTTTTCAAGTCACAAAAGTTTTAGAACGGCTTGACTTTTCACAGATCCAGTGATTGACACCGGTTGCAATTGTCTGCATATGCTTAGTTTGACTTTGGGTCGCTTTTGAAATTATAATCAAGCATTGAACAATTTGATTGAATGAGCCACTCTTCTCTTGAACGGAGTCAATGGGGCTCTTACTAACTTTTGCTTTAAGCGATTGAGCTTGAACTTGATTCTTCAGTAAAATCCAGCGAAAATTTCGACGAGCCCATTTAAAAATCACGAAATTCACTCACATACCCATAAAATGACTTTCACGTTCCAGGCTGAATGGCGCAGCTACGCAGGTACAAAGGAAGATTCCTACCTCATCCTAGTCGTTCCTTCGTGTTTTTCTGTTGTTTGAAGTACAAATTAAACAGTGGGCCGATCATTTACTTCATCGTTAAACCTATCGTTAAGACTGTGTATGCGTGATAATTCTATTGGTCGATATTTGTAAAATTTGGTCGTTGCTATGGTAAGCATCGTTAAAGTGTACGCTACTTAAAGGCTATTCATGAGTACCCTTTATATAACGAGATTCTTAACGATGGTTACCATAGCAACGACCAAGTTTTACAATTTTCGACCAATAGAATGACTCATACACAGTCTTAACGATAGGTTTAACGATGAAGTAAATGATCAGCCCGCAGGAATCCATGACACCTCCGCAACACTGCCATTTAAGAGCTGAAATGGCGGAGCTACGCAGGTCCTATAGGAGATTCCTATCTAATTTGTAACTCTCTCAGTAAAAACTCTCGGAAAAAATCCTCAAGTTAGGTAGGAATCACCTCAGGTGCCTGCGTAGCTCCCCCATTACGCCTGCGACTTTAAAGTCATTTTTGGGAGTCTATGAGTGAATTAAGTAATTTTTAATGTGCTCATCGCAAATTTTGCTGATTTTTAAGTAATTTTTAATGTGCTCATCGTAATTTTTGCTGATTTTTAAGTAATTTTTAATGTGCTCATCGTAATTTTTGCTGATTTTTAAGTAATTTTTAATGTGCTCATCGTAATTTTTGCTGATTTTTAAGTAATTTTTAATGTGCTCATCGTAATTTTTGCTGATTTTGAAGTAATTTTTAATGTGCTCATCGTAATTTTTGCTGATTTTGAAGTAATTTTTAATGTGCTCATCGTAATTTTTGCTGATTTTTAAGTAATTTTTAATGTGCTTATCGTCATTTTTGCTGATTTTTATGTAATTTTTTATGTGCTCATCGTAATTTTTGCTGATTTTTGCGCAAGAACGAATTATTTTAATCGGTTATAACGCAAAAGTTAGCAAAAGCTCCATAATTGCGAGCGATGCGGCAACCAGGATGCGGAATCCGAAGCCGGCATGCGGCAGTTGGGGTCCATAATTCACTAACAAAATAAGTTAGCCTCGGATCAGAAACCGCAATATCGCTCCGTTAATTAGGCCGGAGTCATCCAACCGTGTTTTTGCGAGTGGCGTGAGGCGCGGCGCGGCCTCCGAAATTCCCTACGCAATGTTTTGGCTCCGAATTTCGGATACCCCGAGTATACACATAGCATACACAGTACACCGCTGCGCTTTGCTTTTCTCCTGAGGGACCAACGAGATGTGCTTTTTTTCCCATCCACTTTCCCTCCCCTTCCCACCTACCGCCCCTTTCTTCCCTGCCGCATCCCTGAAATTGTTCAGTCGCCCTTGTTTTTGCTATACAGTTTTGAGTCCGCTCATTTTTCAACTGGGGCTATTTCCGCCTGGGGCACGAAGTTGAATAAGCTTCATTCACCGGATTCAATTCGAGAAAAAAATAATTGCTCCAGTTTCTGCCGGAGTTTACTCTGCACTAAGCCAAGTCTAGAATGAGCCCTTGGCGTCAAGTTGAATCTGGCAACGCTGCATTCTGTCTATTGAAACTCACGGAAAAGGTTTAACTATCGGAGGTGCACAAGTGCAGTGCGAGCACTCCCTTGAATCGATATTTTGCGTGGCTTCAAATGGGAAAACTTCAACGTTGCCGGATTGCACGCGACGCCACCCCCAGAAGCTGGAGTAAAGGATGAAAACCAACCTGGAGGACAGGTATTGTTGTCAGTAGCAGCTCGTAAAATTTGGCAACGGTGCTTTTCTCCCATTGAAACTAATTAAAACAATCGATTCTAGGTGAAGCGCAATTTGTTTACATAGGTTTAAATAGAGAACATTTAATACTGCTAAATTTCACGAGCCGTCAATGATTGTTACAGTAAAAAGAACTCTGAGAAGTTGAAATAAGTACAGGAAACTTCAGCTTCATAAACTGTGGAATAATTATGATAAAGACAACGACAAATCTTGAGAATCCTTCCCCCCCCCCCCCCCCCACCCAAAAAATGTATTCTTCCCACTTTTCTGACTTGAAGTTCGTGACCGTAAACTCACACTTGGTAAAAAGTTTACGCCAAACTAAACTTATACATATCACAAACCAACAGATCAAAAACAGAAGAAAACGAAGGATGTTTTTCATCGCCTCCCGCCGAGGTGTAATTTTGTAACTTTACCTGATTTTGAATTGGCGGGTTCAATTAATTCTAACCTGTTTTCATCCGATGTCCTTCATCATTCAACTTTAGTTCATCTTCAAAGGAAACGCAAACGTTTCCGTGAAATACCGCACTGAGAACAAGTAATTTCTAAATTCTAGTAATAATACCAAAGGCACAACAATACATGAACCATAAGACTCCAATGCTGTTACCAGACAATTCTGGTGTTACTATATCAGAATATGGTCACAGTGCTAGAATTCCCTCAACATTTTCAAGAACTATATGGTACAAACACTAGAATTCTGGTGACAGTACCATCCATTACCTCGGTTCATAAATCGTGCTTCTGATGCAGTGTTGCCACATCGAGGGTAAAAAGTCGTATCGTCCACATTTAAATCAATGTAAAGCGTACGACTTTTTCACCCCAATCTGGCAACACTGTTCTGATGGTCATCTTTTTTTTTCAGTGTTGTATTTCATTTGGGTCCAGGGGGCTGATTCTACTCTTTTGGACGAGAAAATACGAGATAGCGTGAATCGATCATTCCCATTGGTTAAAACGGTGTCACGTGACAGATTCGAGGTCGTTTGAGTCGTTCATTTTAGATAAATGACTTCTCCGTCCGTCGAATTACTCGGAATCTGTCACGTGACGCCGTTTAGACCAATTGGATTGGTCGATTCCTGCTAAACTCGTCTCGTCTCATTCAAAAGAGCAGAATCAGACTACACGGGAAAAAAACTACGGTGAAATTAACCATACGATAGCTGATTTTGGCACCTGCTAGATGTTATGGCAATGTTAACCAAAAGTATACTATGTTTTGACTAGGTACTAGGTGATGTTACCTGATTGCATGTCGAATTTACTCAAAGTATCGGTAAATGTACCATACTTCTGGTCAAGTTTACCATAACATCTGGCAGGTGCCAAAATCAGCTATCGTATGGTTAATTTCACTAATCTTTTTTTTCCGTGTACAGGCTGATCCTAAGACGTTCGGTTTGAGCACAATTTCCAGAACACCCTGTGCATCTCATTGAGCGTGATGCATACGTTTTTAATTTCAAAGTGATGGGTCAGACGAAAGGGAGCATCAAAAGAAAACGGGATCTGATTGTGAGTCACTTGGAGGGGGGAAGAGGCGGGAATGCCAGAGCCAATAAGGAAAAAGCGACGAGAGAGATGGAAAACACCGGAAGATATACGTGGAGAAATGAAGGACGGAGAGTGAGACGGAAAGGCTAGTGAAGATGAAAGGCAGGCTAAAAAGAAAAACGGAGCGCGAAAAGAGAGTGCTGCTGCGGGAGAAGTGAGAAACAGGAATTTAAAGGAACTAATTCGATGGAAAAAGGTTTGTCTTGTTTTTCGCTCCGCGCGAAAAAAAAAAAAAAGAAAAAAGAAAAAAAAAGTGGGAAATGAATCTTGTTTTTTCGCGTCGGGAGTAAAAGCTCGCCTGCTCCGGCCCCTTTCACCCCTTTCCGCCTATTCGTGTGTGAATTCATCAGGACGGAGTGAACAAAAGAGAGAAGTCAAGCGGACGCGGTTGCCGATTGGAATAAGCATCGCCAGATTTTGGATTGAACAGGTGAAATTGAGCCGAGTCGTTTCATAAGTGAATCATTCGTTTTCTAAGCGACATGAGCACGGATGATCAATGGAACCAAACATGTACTTATTTAAACGCACTGAAAAAAAACCCCATCCGAACATCAACCGAACATCAACTGAACATATAACGGTTGGCTCACCTGCCGTTTGTGGTGGATTTCGGCTCATCGATTGCTCGTTGGATCAAACCTGTTTGATCGTGTAAAGGGGTGTCTCCACCTGCGAATTTAAAAGCGCGAATAAACTGATTGAGCCAATGAGCTGCCTTGAAGTCGATAGTTCGAGTTCGATGTATCGACAACAAAGAAGCTCATTGGCTCAATCAGTTTATTCGCGCTTTTACATTCGCAGGTGGAGACACCCCTTAAAGAAGCGCTCATCGAAGCCTTTGGCAGGCAACGCCTCATCATTCACCGATGACAGTACGCAATCTTCTTGCAGTGGGCGTATAGCGTTCAATTTGGCAACGTTGCAGTTCGTCCATTTCAACCCATGAAAAATATCGAGCTATTGAGTGTGTGGTGAACACCTTCGCATTCAACCTTTAACAAGGTTTTAAATGGACACAATAAAACGTTGCCAAAGTGCACGCTACTTGAAAAGATCTCACCTATTCTAGCTCAATAATACAGACACGCTTCCGTCGCTTCACCGCTTTTGAACTCCACCACTTCTTCAGATACAGGTGCAGATATTCGTCAAACTTTTTATATTTTTCAAATAAAGTTGATTGGATCTGTTTGCGGAGTGGAAGGGGGAGGTGAATTTTGCTCTGTCTATAAAGACTTCAAGGAGGAGAAATTGATAAGATTCTGAATTCTGATCCGCGAGCAACTTTGCGTGAAATATAAAATATGCATATGAGAATTTGTGACGGAAGGGTTCCACGGAAGAAATCTGCTATTGTTTAATACTGCCCATCATGAGGTATGTAAATTGTAAGTACTTACATAAATGGGAACAGTGGTTAGAAGCGCGAGAAGAGCAGATAAATCTCCGAACCAACTTGCGCCACAACATAAGCTTTCTTTGGTCTTTCTACATGGTTAATTTTGCGATGTAAGTACTACAAATTTTAAAAGAAAGCATCTTGGTAGCAATTTTTATTCTTCTATTCCTCCTTCAGTTTAAAAAAAAAAAAAATGTAATTTTCAGGTACTGTAGAGTGCAGCATTACCACTTGAAAGTATGCCTTAAAAATATCTAAAAGTCTTTGACAAATAATGTACTAAATAATCAAAGACCGTTACGATGAGAGGACTTTCTTTTATAGGTCATAGTACGTGTCTCCTGAGATGATAAGTAACTGAACGGAAAGGGATCGGATTCGTTGAAGATGAACGAGTCGAACAGATCCGATTTTTCACATCAAGTTCGACAACTTGGCAAAAAAGGGTTCACGCAGGAAAGTACGAGGCAGAGGAGCGCGAGGTACGGCTCGCAAAAAGGAGATGATTGAGAAATTTTTTTTTTTTTTTTTTTTTTTTTTTTTAAGAGTTGAAAGAGATAGAGAGCCGGGGCATTCTTTAATTATACAATTATTCTTTTATTAGATCATTCCCGACTACGGCCATAAAAAAGAAAGTTTCCAGTCGGCAGTCGGCGGGTCGAGCCGCCGATTCCAATTTTTAAATCCGAATTTTAAAACATCTTTTTTCGCCCGCGTTTTCATCTTGCTTTTATCCCTTCCGTCCTTTTTTTATGGCGAAAAGAGCACCCATCTCGCTTTATTTTCGATTCTTGCCGTAAAGGATTGCTCTATTTTAACTCTTTTTCACGATAATTCTATCTCTTTCTTTCCACTCTCTCACTATAGCTCCCTCCTTATTCTCTCTCTCTCTCCTCTCTCTCTCTCTCTCTCTCTCTCTCTCTCTCTCTCTCTCTCTCTCTCTCTGCGGTCATGCCAATAGGGCGTGTAGGCGATTGAGGGGCAGCGAATGAGCCTGGGGGGGGGGGAGTATCCTCCTGCTGAATTACTTACCACAACGGTCATTCACTATCCGTTTGCGGTTCTTGCCCGAGGAATGGGCGATTCCATGAGCCAGCGAGCGAGTGTGAGTGGTCGGTTGAGGCGGTTAACCTTCTGCTGTTTTACAACGATAAAAAAAAAAAAAAAAACTTTCCGAAAAAGCATTTTCCACCCGCGGACGCATATTTGCCGGTTTTTAGTCACCTACGAATTTCCCAGGATGGAATTTCACTCCGGTAAGCGGATTGTTCGAACGGACCGCCGGTATAAAAAAAAATGAAAAAATACAACGCTAACTGAAGCTAACGGTGAGAATGCATAGAACTCGTCCACAGTCTTTCCCATCACGACATTAATCATAGTACGACGAACGACGCTTGATGAGTAACGCCTATAATATAAAGCCATACAATCGATTATGAAGGGCATAATGGGGCTGTTGCACGCTATTGCAGTTCGCGATTTAAGGGTTGATTCAGATGCAAAATCCTGCAAAAATAACGATGGTAGCACTAAAAACTCATGCAATTCACTCCGAAATTCATTCAATGTATTTAATTATGCGAGCGTGATGGCGGCGTATGACTCTAATAATGGGAGATCCCCATTTTAATTTCGTCACTTTTGCTACGCTTACACGGAGGATTCACATAGTAAGTATATTTAGACACGAGAGTAGTGACCCGTATCCGATTGATGGTACCGTGACACCGATGTCAAAGGAAAGTCGTCTCTTATTGGTCACTTCTTGATAGAGTTGACAGTCTTATTAGATGGGAATCTCTCATTATTAGTGTCATACACCGCCATCACGCTCACGCTTTTAGATGCATTCAATGAGAATCAGAGTGGATTTGTGAGTTTTTAGTGCTACCATCGTTGTTTTTGCATCGAGTTCGACCCATAAATCGCTTACAGCAAAAGTGTGCAACAGCCCCATTAGAAAAACTAAAGCGCAAAATTACCTCAAAAAACCTCTCAAGCTTAGATGACCGGGTTTCTTAAAGAAGATAACCAAGGCAACAGGGCTTCGACTCACTGATGGACCAATAATTTTAACGGTCGATAAATTGCGAGAGAAAGTAGATGATCAGCTCGCAAAATTGTCTAGAACAAAAAGTAAAGTCTGGTTTCTTAAAGAGCGTAGAGACTATGCAGACGGTTAAGTAGGGATTTTATTTGGTAAACTTCGGTTGTATATTTCAAGTTTTAACAAGGAAAATGCTATGCTCGCTCGAAGTTTCCAGCAAAAGACATAATTCCCTTCTTTATATTAGCTAAGGAAAACGCGAAAATACTAGTACCACATCAACGATACGCTCATTTCAGTTTTTAATGCAACAAAATAGAGAAACAAATCCACGCGATTTGTATCAAGAGAACGCCCCCTCCCTTTATTTTTACTTTTTCAACCACCAAACGATGAATGAAAAAATCATCGATATACATTATTTAGTTAAAAAGAACATTGAAGACTGGTGCTCATCCCGGACAACATGTTGCAGAGGAGGCCTACACTCCATCAGTTCCATTCACTCCGACGCGATGGGACGTCTACAGTCAAGTTTACCACTTTCGGGCGGAGGCGCGAAAATTGTGTATCATGATAGTAAATCTGACCTGACCCCCCCCCCCCCCGATGTAGAACGAAAATTCACACCAAAATAAACACGAATTGTATTCATTTCCCCATTCACTAAATCCGGCAACTATTGGGCTGATTGTGAGCGGTGAAGGGGATGCGGGAAATTGTGGGGGGGAAAGTTGGCGAAATGTATTACTCGAGTTATCGAAAAATCCATTCTAATGGAAGGCAAATTCATTTAATTTTACGGCAAAGTTTCGAGATGTTGGAAACACATATCTGGAGGCCAACAAACTTTCTGTCTTCGTTTTTACCTCACATCGCATCGTCTCTCCCAAGCCTGCCGCGTCATCCCCCTCCCAGACGCTCCCCTATCCCCGTTTAACTCAATCCCCCCACCACTCCCCCCCTTCTCGCTCTCTCTTATCCACACCCACACAAAAACATAGACACACTCACACACAAACGCACAAACTCTGCAGAACGTTAGCAAGGAGCCACACTGCCACACGGATACGTGACATGCAGAGTTTTACCGCAAAGACATAAATTAAGGATACCCATTAGTTTCGGCACAAATTAAACTTGAATCAACTAACGGTGGCAATCGTTCTAACTAACCTGTTACCGGTAAAGGGGGGGAGAGTGGAGAGGAGAGGAGAGGAGAGGAGCTGGAAAACTTCTCTTTTAACTCTTGCTCTCATCTCTTCCTTAGTTTTAGAAAATTCCCCCTCCGCTTGCCTCTTTTATCTATACTTACGCATACGATTCCACCATTTCTCGCAACTTAGGCCAAAGGGATTTATGCTCAATCCTATCCGAGCTGACGTTCCCTTGGAAGAAGGGATCATAAATACGGTTAAGCGAATAAATCCATGAGGGGATTTCAGACTAAATTTTTCACGAGCTCTGACCTTACAGATACACCCTCTCACAAAAATACCAAGTTGTGAAACAAGGAAAAAAAGTCTGCGGAGAGCCGAGAGAGAGCCCCCCCCTCTTTCTCTTTACCCATCTCGAGTGAGCACACATTTCAGTATCTAAAACATGGTTCATGGTAGATTTTTTTTTTTTTTTTTTTTTTTTAAGAAAAAATCAAGGAAATTCAAGGACTCCTCAAGGACAATTCAAGAGATTTCAAGGACTTCCAAGAAACAAAAACGTAGTATTTTTTATACCAATTTACTAGAGGCTGAAAAAACACATGGTGATTCTCACATAAAGGAGCAATAACCAGAGGAGAACAGTGTACAAAAAAATAAAAGAAAGAAAAAAGTTCCTGCAGACTCCTGCATTTTCTCTCACGACTTCACGACTTGACATCCCACAGGCACACAAACATAAACTAAATGGCGAGCTAACGAGCTGAAGTTGGTCATGTTCAAGGATTTTCCTGTACGTTAAGAGATAGGCTAGTTATGGTCTCTCAAACCTTAACAAGGTAGTGTCAGATCGCGCAATTTGGCAAACATGTTTTTCCTCCATTTGAATCTATGCGCAACAGTCGATTGTCGTTGAGGCGCCGCTTCACTTTCGAATTCATTATTATATTTACATCGTCAAATGGAGAAAAAACATTGTTACCATATTGCACCAGCCACCAACGTTAAACAAGGCTTTGTTCGGGTCAATAGGAACTATGACCCGCAAAAGAAAGTACCCTGGCAGTGGCGGCTCGTGCAATTTGGCAACAATGTTCTACCTCCATTTGGTTCTACGTTAAATAATCGATTCGAAAGTGAAGCGCTGCTTCATCGACAGTCGATTGTTTTACATGGATTCAAATGGAGAGAAAACATTTTTGCCAAATTGCACGAGCCGCCACTGTACCCTGGTCGAATTTTTTACACTTTGAATCTCCGGCAACCTTTAAATAAGTTTGCAGCTTTTAAGTGTGTTCAAGCACTAAGCAGGATGTCACTTTCTGGTATATCATAAAACATCAAAAAATTAATTGAAAACAACGGACAAATTTAGGAATAAGAACTTCGATCAAGATACTTTATTTAGAAAGTCATAGTACTGCTGCTAAAAACTGTGTTGTGTTCAAGCAAACACCATTGATGAATAAAAAAGCGAAATGAATAACATTTCCCAGATCCAATGAACTCAATTCATACCGACACAGCAGCGCATATCTGTACCAATCAATTCTTTCATCTTCACGGTAATACTTTCAAACCTATAAATGCGCCTCGCACAAGGTACGACTGTCTGTTTATACGTCTGTAGAATCATAAAAAATAAAGAGAGGTTTGATTGATGAACCTTGTTTGTACCGAAAAACAAATTTTACTGGATCGTTAAAAACACGCTTATAATTTACCGTCATTCACTTCACTTCCATCTCCTTCCTCCTATCCCCATCCCCCACCCTACCCCTACCCCTACCCTTTCCGTTCCCTCACGACTCCTGCCTCGAGTCGGAAAAATGACTACCGTTAGCTTTCCACCCCCTCCCTCCTCTTTCTCCGATGCCAGGCCACATTTTACAGTGCTTTTTAACTCGTCAGTGATAACGACCCCACTTTTTTCCCCCTCCATTCCTCCCCTCATCCCCTCGCCAACCTGTCTGAATGAACGCTCGTTTGAATTACTGTGCGACTGAGCACGCTTGTTCCAGACAATCAATAGGGAGGATTATTCATTTCATGCGGGCAGGTTGCAACGTCGTTGAGCGTCAGAAAGGGATAGGGAGGGAGGACGGGGGATTACAATCGTTATCGGAAACACGATCAGGGTTAGGATACTAGACTCCGCTCCACCCACTCCCCCGATTCTACCGGATACTAGAGCTTGACCGAGTGTTTTTCATGATGCCTATTGAATGTGATTGACCCGAGCACAAGGCTTTGCAGATTAAAAATAATCATGATAATAACCTTTGCGCGATCGCTGGCGCCGCGCCTTTGAGCGAGCTTAAAAATTTTGAGCGGCAGTCACCTCTGAAGGCATTTGTAGTGCGGTGTTTCAAAACGATTAATTGAGTTAGAAGTTAATAATAATAATATAGTTGGCAGGGAAGACATCTCTTGTGACCTTCCTTTCTTCTCGCCAGTGGCGTAGCGTTCAATGTGCCAACGTTGTATTGTGTCCATTTAAACCCATGTAAAAGATCGAATGCGAAGGTGTTCACCGAACACCCGATAGTTCGATATTTTTCATGTGTTTAAATGGACACAATACAACGTTGCCACAATGCACGCTACGCCATTGCTTCTCGCCCAGAGGTATTGAAAACATAAAAGAATAAATAAAAAAAATAATAATTACATCTGTGGACCTGCATGCTAAAAACGATAGAAATAGATTCTTAGCAAAATGAAACAAGTGCCCACAGCTGCCGTTTTGCGAATCTTGAGTAGAAATTTTTTGACTCATCGGATGGCCAAAAAACAGAAAATTTTTACGCACAAAACCCAGTCCCCGCAAAAGATTTAGTACCCAAAAAATTTGATTGTTTTCTTTTTTCAACCAAGGAAAATTCGTTGTTAAAAAAACTTTTCTTTAATTTTTTTAAAATGAACAAAAGTTTTCCCGCCGGGGGCCAAAAGATTAAGATTTTAAATAATTCGTGGATTAAATTCCCCCATGCTGAAACCTGGAAAAGTGAAAAAAAATTTTTATAAAAGAAGTTTCCCCCGGTGGGGAAAAAAAAATTTTTTTTCTTTAAAAAACCCCAAAACGGAAATGTATATCCACTTTCTGAATTAATTTTTTTTTAAACCCCCGGGTTAAACTTTTGATGGGGACGGGGTTAAAGGGCCCCGGTGCAATAGAGATATACGCGTAGGAAGTGGTTGTAAGTCCATTTAACCTAATTGTTGGCGAGACTAAATTCGGGGAAGCTTAAAATCGTCGATGCGCAATTAGAACCCTTTAGCACTAGCACATATTAAAGGATTTACTCGCATGATTCGTTCAGAATGAATGAGATGCACAAGGCACCATTTCTAATACTTCAAACGGCAAAATATATATGCGAAATTTACGAAGGATGATTGCAGAGTTGGGATGGATCTCATTGATAAAGAAACAGCTGAACATTCATGTTTTTGAACTGTCACTAACTGTCTAACCCATATATATGCCCAATGGGTTGTTAATGACCCACTCATTGTATTGTTTGTTTTTTCTTGTTTTTGTTTGTTTTGTTTTTTTGTTTGTTTTTGTTTGTTTTTTTTTTTGGTTTTTTTGTTTTTTTTTTTTTTACCAAATTACAGGAAATTTAGGCCACTTTTACTTAAAAACCAATGTTGGGATCTTTCAGCTCGTACCATTTTGCTAGACTAAAGAATTTCATATTTTTTAATTTTTCAATTTTTTAACTCTATAAGATGGTGTTTTTTGAGAAAAACACACATTTTTTTAGAAAAACACCAAAGAACCTAACATGTTCAAATAATGATGGGCATTTGTGAGATAAGATTGGTAAATCTGCGATAGACATTTCCTACAACACTCATAAACAAGATTACAAAATAAATTAAATATATTTGTGGACCGGAAGAGAAAAATATGATAACTGACGTACTTACCTATTCGATAATTATAACTCGGCATAAACATAAATTGAAAGAAAATGGGACTTTTAAAAAATGACAAGAAACATCATGAGACACTCAATATGGCCAGGCCATACAAACGTGCTTAGCATGCATGATTAATGTTCTAGAGTTACTCAAAGCAAATCCTTCATGCACAGCTGTATCAGGAATAGTCAAGTCTTCTGATTGACGTTCAGAACAATTCATTCTAACATGCGACACAAACAATAACACTTAAATATAGAGCTCACAAAACAAAACAGCGTAAGACAAGACCACGAATAAAAGAAACACAGAGTACGGAAAATACATCCAACATAAAAGAAGAATTTAGTTTCAAAGAAAGTCGATGCCATCCATTTCAACTCCATTAAAGTTGCGGTCAAAGACTGTGAGTAAGTTTGAAAGAATTATTGAAAAATATGCAATTTTAACGCGAGAGAATGTCGAGTCTCCCGGGTGTACGAAGGAACATAAAAGACAATTTTTTGGCTTTGTCGATTTTAAGATAAGTTAGGAGGAAAGTTATGTCGGTCTTACTTTGAAACTACAATCTTCGATACATTTAAAAAGCATGGCAATCAATCATCAAGTCAATTAAAACTTTCATTGCGCGATTTTAATTGGTTGAAAGAGAATGAAAAGGAATTTTACGCAAAAATTCTTCTTCCAACTTTTAAAGTAAAACTTTCTGAGAGCTCGTAATTAGATACAGTAAATACCAATTACAGATGGAGGCTGGATTAAGCTGAAATCAATAATAAATGAGGAAAAAGGGATATTAAAAAGGGTTGATATTTTATCTTAAAACTGTAAAAAGATATATTTTTTCTCAGTTTTGTACACGGAGCGATTAATTGTTCGTGGAAATTATTGGACTTATTCAATATTTGATTGAAAGAAAATGATCATAAAATCAGTTTCATAATTTTTTGGATAAATATCCGATTTTTTACATTTGATTTAATATAAAATTTGTCAATTTACAGGAAAATCTGGCAACATTTTATAAAAACCTTGGAATCGTCAGTTTCTCAGATAATTTTAAATAAAAAAGTTCAACTCTGAATCAATCAATCAACAAACAAAATCACGCAATTAACATTGTATAGCAAAACATATAACATGATTGCAAACATATTCTGACATGAGAAAAAAATTTAAGACTAAATGAGAAAAACAAAAATGACACGAGTACGCTTTTGTGAGTGTATGTGATGGATTTATTAGCATGTAGTGTTTAGTCTTTTGATTTTGTTGGTCTTGAATGATGTTCAAAAGTTCAATCGAACGTGCTGAGTCAAGACAAAGAATTATTCTTTTGCCTTTCTCGGGTATTTATTATCCTCGAGTGTAAAGTCGGAAAGTGTTAATGTTGGTTTTTGTACTGATCTTATTTTAGAGAAAACAATCTCTCTCGATAGTAATTCACGGTATTCATTGTTTGTGATATTACAACAAGATATTAGTGGAACTTTAGTCGGTAATTGACTCATTCTCTCTTTTAGTTTAGGAGTGTCAATGTGAATCAAACATTGACAGCTCGTGAACTACAAGACATAGATCTCTTCTCCGCATGAACATAAATGAAAGAATCGATTTTTAAGAAAATCGATATTTTTGCATAAGTTTATAATGGAGGAAACAATTGTCTTTTGTTCACAAGCCGCTACTGAAATCATGCTGGGATTGATGAGGCTTGGGCACACTAGAGATAAATTGGAGGTGTTTGTGGAGATTGTTTTCAAGTAACAACTCAGCAGATACCTTAACAAAATCCCCTTAAACTGAACTCAAGGCTCTAACCCTTCGAACTTTTTTTAGACTGCGAATGACTTCCAATGACATTTCTTAACTGAAAGAGGAAAGTTGCCAGCAAGTATGAATGCGTACCACCCTTTAAATCAAGATCTTTCGAGAGGTTATCAGCCTCAAAACTAATCGCAAGATTCGTCGGTCGAAAACTTCGAGGAACGAACAGACGGAAACCACTGTCGTTCTGGAAACATGTTGCATTCGGAATTAAAGGTATAAATAGTGACTGCTGAAGAAGCAGAGCGATCGACAGCGACTTAAAAATTAATAATTGCATCAATTTCATAAAATTGAAAGAAATCAGTTTTGAAACTTCCTGTTTGCCTTAGTCACAAAAAGCAGGTTAATTTTGCATACCAAAAACTCAATTGGCATGCATACTTGGTGATCACAAACAATTCAAACTTCAAGAGGATTCTGTGACGACGGTGACATAAAATACTACACTCGATGGAGGGAAAATTAGGGAAATTGTTTAGGTTCTTATATATTAATTCTAATATAGATCTATTAAATCTATAATATAGATCTATTAATATCTATTAAATGTAATATATTAATTCTTATTCGCATATATGATGGACTAAATATGCCACACGTGACAAACGAGGAAAATCGAGGAATGAGATAAGACGAGACGAAATGAAATTGAGTTGACACGTTTCGAAACCAATTCATTTGCCAGTTAAAAGGGAGGACATCAGAAAGTAAAATACCAATTCGATGAGTATATCCCACTTTTTACTTGGTTTTCATTTGACTAACTAAAATGAAAGCGTTTTGAATAATGATTTTTAATTGAATATCTAACAACTTTTTCCCGTCCGAGGCGGCCCGGGTGAAATCGATTATATGTCTTCCCTTCTTTGTATCCAAGTAACTTTATTGATTATTTCGAGGTTAGATTGGATCTCTGGAGGATCACCTTCTTTTAACAAGGAAAGGGAAATCAACAAACTACTATTTATCAGCCGCCACAGGTTTCCCTGAAAAAAACCTAATGATGTACTAGGTATCACCTGATTTCAAACAGCGGATCTATCTCATCGTTAACGAACTATTTTAATCGCAAATGAAAACTTTGCACCACACTAACGAGCTTTTAAAAAAGATGAAAATAAAACCAATCGGACAATAGCTTTTTTATTTTTAAATCGTCTCTTGATACCTCCTCGTACATATAACGATGATTAATTTCACAATTGATTCGTGAAAAAAGCTTTGAAATCCACCGAAACAGAGAGGAGCAATATTCATCTGGAGGCTCTTTTCAACTTTCTCGCTATCCATAATGAAATTTTAAACTTTAGCTTGGCGGGGCAGGAATCGGAAGTTATTTCCGAAAGTATACACGGGTAAAAACACCTGAGCCACTAAACTTGGGCTACACAGGAGATGCCCCTCCACATTTGTCGGAACAGCATTTCCGAGTCGAAAAATAAAAGTTCAATAAATGTATTCATATGATTTTATGTTGGTTTTTTTTTCTTTTTTTCCGAGGATTGGCTTGGGAAAAAAAATTTAAAAAAATAAATAATAATAATAAGCGAATAAAAAAAAAAAATAGAAAAATAAAAAACAGTCGGAAAAATATTTATAAAGTTGATTCTGTTAAAATAAAAATGGAAATTAAGTTTGAGACTGAAGTATTTACATGAGAATAAGAGAAGAGAAAAAACTTCTCTCGAAACAAGTATTAAACATGTTTCAGATGACTTGTGGGAGCGGCCAAGTCCAAGTCAACAATGACCGAAAAATAAACACAAAGAGGGCCTTAGCTTTTTATTTAGAGGACCGGAAGATTTGAATAAATCACAGAATACCTCAACAAAACAACAGAGAGATATATGCGGTGAAATGCTGTAGCGCTGGACGCGATGACGGTACACGGTACAGCACGATAGCAGTATTTTTATCGAGCTTAGCTTAGAGCTCCTTCATTTTCAAATGATACAATTCCAAGACCGTGAAGTACGAATAGTTAACTACTCTGAAATTGACTGACGGAGCAAGCACGCGGCACTGGTGATTGGTGAATGGTTCCAGACCATTGCATTGTTAAGGATTGAGATCCAGTGGTGAATCCGAGCGGGGAGCGAGCGGGGCACGAGGCACCCCCCCCCCCCCCCCCCCCGAAAAACTTTGCGGATCTCACACGGAGGAGGCCCGATCCATCGGATAATAGAAACATGAAGTAAATAATAGAAATCAATATCGAGTTTTCGGGACATTTTTGATTTACATCTGACCCATCCGTTTCTTCAACATTCCTAAGAAGTGCGTTTTGAATAGGGAGTTGTTTTCCCCTTACTCTTTCTGACTATCCTTTCCTAAGAGTCACTTTCACTCCTATTTCGAGATACCAATCATTGAAACCTTTTGGACATTTAATTTTATTATTTTAACGATTGAAATTATGTCTTTAAAGAATAATTAAATGGACGACTAGATTTCGACAAAAAAAATTGTATCAATTACTGAAAAGAGCCCTTGACACGATGGATTGGTGGCTAGATCACAGTTTAAGCTTAAAATCATTTTAAATTTGATCATTCGCAAGAACAGTCCGTGATAAATACTGACACATTCGGTGCGATAAGTTTGTGGCAATAGCTCATTAAAGTTACTCTCCAAAATCGGAGTTTATGGTGAGTAATTTTTATGGAGTTCTCATTAAATACATTTTAAACGGTTCTGAAAAAAAAAAACATGCCTATCATACCTGCAAATATTATCATTTTAGAGAGTTTCTCGGGGTGGATAGTTAATTTTTTTTTTTATCTTTTTTCCCCTTTTTTATTCCGAAACTACAGCGCTCTTAAGAGAAGGCCTAAAATGATATAGGTGTCGAAATCGACTTTTGGAGAGAAGTGTTTTTTGGCCAGAGAGAGAAAAAAAGCGGGGGTGAAAACGTTGCTCTCATCTAGTTTTGACTTCACGGTGCTGAGGCGAGTTATTCTTTGATATATTGTTTTTAATCTGTTTTGACAGATTGATATTTTCTACGGGACACACAGCGCAGGAGCAGCATGGGAACACTGAGAGAAATAAGAAAAAGAGAGAGAGAGGGAGAGAGAGAGAGAGGAGGGGGTAAACAGAGGGAATGAGAGGAGCTAGAGAGAAGTGGAGGGGAAGAAAGAGAAATAGAGAGAGAAAAAGAAAGAGAGACGCGAGAGAAACTCTTTCATTTCTCGTCGTCAGTCGGATGCTCTACTTCCTCTACTATGCTTCCTATCAATTTAAAACCGCGTCTTTTCAGAGTTCTCTCTCAACCTCATCCCTCTCTCCTTTCTCTCTCTCTCCCCTCTCACTCTCTCTATTTCTTATTTCTCTCTCCCTCCCTCCCTCCCTCCTCCCCCCTCTCTCTCTCTCTCTCTCTCTTTCTCCGTTCTCTTGAAAGCAAAGCGACTCCTTCGCGCGGGAGCTTTCGATGAAAAGAGATAAATTTTGTTTATCTGTTTTTCATTTTTCATCCGTGGTTTTTTCTCCTCCTTTCTCCTCCCTCCTTCTCCGATGCTGAACTCTTGCTCCACCGTTCGGGAACTCCCCAACTTTGCAGTGTTGCCAAAAGGTAAACCTGCTACTTATCTTCCCTTATTCTTCGAAGGGTAATAACTTTTCCGGGTACTATTTCAGCTTTGGACGTCGGATCCACCTGTAATCTCTGATACGAGTTGGATGGGTACTTTCTTCTGAGATCAGCAAAAACTGGCCTCAAAACTTGCAAATTGTACAGTGTGGGGTCATTGAGAATTATTTTTAGGGGAGGGGAGAAGCTGAAAAAAAAACTCCCCAAAGATTGCAGATTTTGAGGGGGAGTTATCTTCTGCACTATCTTAGAGCGAATCGATGGTTTGAAGCTGACATGACGTGACCGTGGGACCGAATTTCTTTTCCTTTAAAGGAAATCTTGGGAAATGTCGGCAACGTCACTCTTTAGAATCGCACGGAGCTTGAACCGGGTGCGGGTGCTTTTTCTTTATTTGTTTTGCTTCATTCATCCTTTGCGTTCTCTGCTCGAGATTTTATTTTATTTACTCATCTCTTTGGTGCGTCTTCAAGAGGTTCAACCGTTCACCGTCGCGGAGCCCTTCTCCGTCAATTTGTCAAATTTTAATGGTGCTAACCCTCCCCTCCCCCCCCCCCCCAATCTCCCACCGGTTCGTAATTCACAGGTCTCCTCAAGCGCACCGATGTGGCGACGTCACGTGTGACTGCGATGCAAAACTCCAAAGGAAAAAAAAAAAACCGACCCGATAAACTTTTCCCTAAAACGCTGTGGTACATAAATTAGGCGAGGATGAAAAAATTGTGATGTTTGAAAGTCGGCGACGAAAAGATGCCAAGTGTTGTTGATAAAACTCTGGTATTCGCATGTCAGTGTACTTGCCTCCATTAATTTCAAATGATAACTTAAATGTTCATAACTCCGATTGTTTTTGGCCATCGACGAACGAATCTCCCTCTTAATGATTTCGAAACCGTTTCAATAGACAAAACAAATTACTCGACCAACCAAGTTTCAATTGCATACACCTACTTTTATCCCTACGAAATGGCAAAATCCAAGCCAAACCCGAATAAGCCTTTCATTTGAAGGAAGATTGCAGATAGCTATGGTGAAGTCAGGTAATCAAGGATTTTAGTTTTCCTCCTAGGATGTGTCTCAAATCATTCCTCCATAAACAAGATTCATTGAGCAAAAAACATGATTGTTCTGCCTATTGATCTAGATACACACCAAGAATTACGAAAAGTCGAAAAAGAAACCAGGCTGCTTTCTGTGGGTGCCTTCAAGAGAAAAGTCGTTCAGTTACGTTTCAAAGACTATAGACTTTTTAATTACATTTCAAATTTATCTTTTTTATTTTATGTGAGGTAATACTAAACTGTTCTTTTTGTTGGTAATTTACTCAATCTTAATTACGTTTTTTCTTCATTTTTTCCACGACACTTTTTTAACAGCAACATTTTTCTTATTAGTTCTTTCAGCTAATAAGTTACGACAGTTTTAGTTTAATCGACTTCTTTACTTTTTCTCCTCTTTCGTACCTATACTAAGTAAGCTCGAAAGGTAAAATAGGCTTATGGTGTTTATTTCTGCCGTACCGACTTTATTTTGTATTAAATTCAATTCTATGAAAAGTGATTCGTCATTTTTCTCTGTATCAAAAAAAACAAAAAATGAAGAATCCTACAAGCGTCTTCATTTGCATTGCACTATTACAATGATACATCACTATTTTAACATAAAAACTTTTTCTTAGCTCTATCTGTTGTTTTAGCTAATAAGTTACTTCAGTTTTAATTTAACTTCCGTCTTATTTTTTACATCCCTTTCGTACTTATCTTATGTTCGAAAAGGAGCATAAACTTAGGGCCCAAACTTCACATAGGGTGTTTCTTTCTTTCGTACTGGCTTTATTTTGTCCTAAATTCAATTCTATGAAAAGTAAAAGGAAAGTGATTCATCATTTTTCTGTCTCAAAATAAAAATGGAAAATCCTAAAAGCTCATTTGTTTGTGTTGCAATATTGCAAGTCAGGAGTTTGCTTCATGTTGTCGATCAGAATGAAAGGAAACTCAGCTGGATTTGGTTATACAAATCGATTAAAATGAGCAGCTCGTCCAATCTCCGAGAACAACATCGCTTGAGACACTCAATGAATTTTGAAGGACGGGTGCCGAAAACTCGGGCCGCGGTCTGACAAAAGAGGGGGAGAAAACGAGACTATATTTCGACTTTAATTATCCCCGTCAAGATTTCTCGGGCGGTCAAAGCGATTCAAATTTGCATTCCTAATGAAAGAAAGAGACCGTAAAACAAGCTTGCTCGACTAGCAATCCCTCTCTCCCTCCCCCCCCCTTCCGCGTCACTCCGTTCCCCTCTGTTCGAGCTTCCATCATCGACGATAAATATTTCCTAATTGAACACGTTGCCGAGGAAATTAGGACGGGCTTTGAGTTGTGTCTCGAGTCTCAAAGATTTTAAGGTGGGCAAATTGAAGTTAGTGAACGGTGAAAGCTCGCTGAAATTATAGGCTCATCGTTGGCAGAGTTACTTCTCGGAGTGAAAGCTTAGCCTTTCTTCATTGATTATGCCTGACGTCGAGAAAATTGATGGTTGAGCGATGAAGCATGAGTCTTACTTAATACTTATTCAGCGTCTTCAAAATACACAAAGCTCGGATTGAATTCCTCGATTGAGTCGATTGAGGATTGCTCTCAAAGTACAACCGAAACCGAGTTGTTCTAAATAAAGCGGGAGAAGCATCGCGTGGTTGAATTACAAGGAAAGTCAGAAGGACAAGAGATTCGCCAGAGTTGAATCTGTGGAATTTTGTGCATAACCATGAAAACACCACGTTCATCGAAATACCGCACCAAAATTCGAGATAAATTCAATTCTAGCAAATGCAGTCCCAATGAAGTTTAGTCAATTTTGGTGAAATCTCAATCGAGATTTAACAGTAATTTTAACAATCCTTCAAAAGCGCTATTTATTGATGCTTTTAATTTTTACATCCTGAGTGATACACTGAGAGAAAAGTTCTCCAAAAACTGGCCAGAAATCCAATAAAAAGTTCCCGAAAAGAAATCCTGACCTTTCAGACGAAAATTCTAACTGAATTACTGACCTTTGGACTTTTTTGACCATAATAATCAGGCATTTTTGCTCAGAATGAGCTGGTAAAAATAGCCAGGATTTCTTACAAATAAAGTCTGAATAACTTCGTTGACGCATGCTGTTCATAAAATTATGGACATTGATTTAGCTCGTTTGCTATAGGGAGCGCTAAATGAATCTGGGTTCCTTTGTGACACGGTGTCCATGATTACAGACATATGTATACAGTATAGTTACCTCCAGCATGTGAGATACGGGCTCACAACATTTTTCCAAAAAATCCAAGGATTCCTAATCTGTAAACAGATAATTTTTATCTCTAACGGTTCTACATGCATGCCTCAATGAGTTGAAAATGTCAGAATTCTTTAGAACTTTTGATCAGATTTCTGGCCGTTTTTGGGGAACTTTTTTCTTCCTTTTGATTAGTGTCGACTTTTAATTAATCGAGAGCTAGATTTTATAGGCAGTTGCTATCGACATGCATCAAAAACCGAATACACCCGTCTCGGATGAAAAAAAAGAGTGGGGGGACAAAAAAAAAGAGGCGGGAAACATAGAGGTTAAAAAACTTATCTCATTGCGCTTGATTAATTAATTAACTGTTGCGCTTGGCTCTCCGACGTCCTCTTTCTCCGCCTCCCTTTCCTATCCTGCTCTGCGTGGCTTTAATTAGCTGTCAAAATTCATTTGAAACATCGGTGGACGGTGGGGAGAATCGATCGGCTATCAGCCATCAGCCATCAGCCATCAACACTCAACGACCGATGAACGTTGGAACGGAACAGGGGTTGAGAGTACAGAGTATGCTCATCAAAACATCAAACAACAGGCCGAGGAGGGGATCGGTTGGTCGGTCGTTCGGTAGAGCCAAACGCTAACACGCTAAAAGCGGCGCGTGCGAAAATTTCATTTTCCCCAGCGTCAGAACTTGCGACACGACCTTCCGGCCTCTGCTTCGATCGGCAATCCACTACCACGGTTCAAGTTCGGCCAAACAAAGTCACTCCACAAACGCAACTTCTTCACTAACTTCAGCAACTCTTAAATGAGCTGTACACTGTAAGTAAACATGTTTGATCGAAAGCGCTTCATTAGAATGCAGCGTTTCAAAATTTACGCTCAGATTTTATTTCCTCTTAAGAACATTCTTGTGAACATTCATAGAGAAAATGCCCTCTTGGGAGCTGCGCAAATTAAACAGAATAAATAGTTGATAACTCTGCGCAGAATTTTTTTAGTAAAAAAATAAACAGGAGGTTAGAGCAAATCAAATCTAGCAGCCATCTTGTATAACGTCATGCGTGTAAATATACGCCCAGTGGCGTCGCGTGCAATTTGGCAACAATGTATTCTATCCATTTAAACTCATGTAAAAGATCGAATTCAGGGGGTGCACAGTGCACAAGGAAAATTCGATATATTTAATGAGTTTAAATGGAGCAGTTGCATTGTTGCCAGATGGCACGCGACGCCACTGTATACGCCATTAGAGATTGTAAGAGGCTCGGCCACCTGCCTCTCACCTTTTTGGCCCGTCGCAAAAGGGATTGTTGCAAATTTTTACTACATCAAGAGGTGGGGTCGATTCTAGCGCAAAGCCACATGAAATTAACGTTGAGAGCGGCAAAAAGTTTCAAAATTTACTTAGAAACTCGATGAATGCATTTTAACTTAATTTCAATATGACTGTCGTATTGCAAATTGCAAAATGGGAGACCCATCTAATTTAAGCTTTCTCTTTGCTGGAAAAAGTGATTCATTATAAAGTATCGGACAAGTTATAATCGATGATACATATTTGACCCCAGCACATAGAAAGTATTTGTGACTCGCTATTCGCCTGCCTTCTTGGAATTTCGTTTAAATACATTAATTAAGTTTGTGAGACAATTTTTGGAACTTTTCGATGCTCCCAACGTTATTTTCAAATGCTTCTACTTTTCAGCATCGGCTTTCTTTATTGTAGAGGGAAAGAGGAGGGGGCTTAGTGAATCAACGATTGGTCCATGACGAAGATTCAAACGTGTGGCTACCTTTACAAGAACTGTTGGCGTCATTCGCCAACATTGACCTGAGCTGATGCGAAACCCTCTTATCATCGACGACGGCCCATGGTCTGAGATTGTCAAAATTAAGTGGCCAAAAACCAGAAAGTAAATTTCTTAGCAATTTATCGGTAATAATCTTTCAAGACCAATTTTAATCACAGAGCACACTTTAACCAAGTATTTTACACCTAGAAATGTCACTGGAAAGATTTCAATTTAAGCTTAGATGGTCGAAAACAATGATTTTTTATTACTTTTTTTCTCTGGTTTTTGGCCACTTTTTGGTTTTTGGCCACTTTTTTTCGATCCCACACCTTAGTGAGCCGTCCAACGAGCGACCGATTCTTTTGCGCGTACTTCGGAATTAGCGTCCGCCAAATAAGGACACTGATCACTGGAGGGTTGTTGTCCTCGATTGAAAATAATCAACTAATCAACGAGGTAGAAGCGACACGAGTGGCGGGGACGGGGGGGCAAGTCGGGGGGAGGGGTGGGATGTGGGAGGGACGCAGGATCAACGGGGCCATTTCAAGCACCGATGAAACCACGGTGGGAAAGAGAAAACGACGAAGATGGGAAGAACATCCGATTTATCTCTTCAGGTGATGACAGAACGAATATTATCCTCGAAGATCTTCTTCTCTCTCGTAGAGGCGAATCTTCCAGACAAAGAGAGAGAAAGAGAGAGAGGTTAAAGGGACAAAAAGGGAGGAGTGATGGAAGGTACGAAGAAAGAGAGAGAGAGAGAGAGAGAGAGAGAGAGAGAGAGAGAGAGAGAGAGAGAGAGAGAGAGAGAGAGAGAGAGAGAGAGAGATTTGCGACTATAAGGTTGAAAGCGAGACGAGATATGGCAAATGTAAAAGGGGGGGGGCGACCAGACGCGAGACGAGTCGAAGTATTTAGGTGAGGAATGAGGGGCGGGTGTCGGGAGGTTGTTATTCAGCGCATTCGTAAATATTAGTTAACATATTCATCAGAACAACTGTTTTGATCAAGACAACACGCGTCTTCGCATTGTGGATCCAACGAGTGTTGCCACATTTGGCGGGAAATTCAAAAACCATACATTGAATTAAATGGGAAAATTCGCTTAATTATACGCAAAACGGCAGACCTGGAATGTGGATCCAACCTCTACACTCAGTACGGCGCTCTGCAACCACCCCTGAAAACATCCTCTCTGCCTGTGTAATTTCACCTTTCGCCATTAAGTTGACCCAGTTCGGTAAGACGTCCAACAGTGTTGCCAAATCGGCGAGAGCTAATGAGTCTTTAGTACTTTAGCAACTACATCACGAATCCCCGTGGGTTTTAACACAAACAGATTAGAAAAACACAAGGAACCTTCAAAATCCACCCCATCGTAAATGCTCATTTGGAATCCGTAAATTTTAGCAATGTGCTCGCAATTTCGATACCAAACAAGCTATATATGGCAACTGCTGGTTCTAGTTATCGTTATAATGTATTTGGTTGCTTCCAAATTGAGAAGTTGCGCTGAACGGAGTTCCGCGTTAGGTGAGTGGATTTGGTGATTAGCAGTTCAGGAACCGCGCTATTTGAATTTACGGATTTCAAAGAGGCTTTTACGACTTTATAGGTGGATTTTGAAGGTTCTAAAAGTATTCGTCGGTTCTTTTTTCAGCAAAGATCGATAAAATATTCAATATTCATGTTTCACATTGCTGTAGCAAAAGTTTACGAAAGACCCATTGAGGGAGGGAATATACAAAGCGCATCCAGTGTGCACTTACTGAAAAATAACCAGCTTACCAGAAAGCTTTAAGAAACTTTTTTCGTCAGTAGCTTCGCGTCAGTCTGGCAACGCTGCATTTCGCCCATTGTAAAAGCTCAACCAGTGTGTATTTAATTAAAACCAAGTTAAATAATTTTCTAAGAAACTTACTTTTTAACTACTTATCACTGAGCGAAAGAGTCTACAGACCACGAAACTTGACAAAAAGATGACTCAGTCTGATAAACAGAAGGGATAAGATCAGTAGAACCTAAATAAATTCAGTCAGGCAGACAGAAAAATCTATGCTGTTTAAAATCATTTGGATGGTTACTATTGTCAGAGAACTACTTTTCTAAATGTTGAATGTTTGATCATTTTATAAACGCAGGCCGTCTCTGAAAAATGGGCTCATAAAATGATAGGTGTGCTCATGAGAGTAAATTCTAATGAGACCGTAAGGCTTCTTTTCTCGGACGAGCACACCAGATATTTCATAAACCCTTCGTTTCATAAATTCTTCTCTACAAAAGTCTGCAACAAAATCGAGTACAGAGAGCAACGCAACGAGATCCGAACGCAGGGAGACAAAATTATGAATGAGTAATTCTCTCCCCTCCCCTCCCCAACCCCATCACCCTTTCAGAGGCTTTATTTCGAGCGACCAAGGGCATAACTGTCAAAAAAACGTTCGCTCGTATAACACCATCTAGGTTAAATTCGTCAACAATACAAGCATTGTTCCCTTTTCATCGCGTGCTGCAGTCTCAAAAGAGCTTTGTCGCGTTTAAATGGCGTAAGAGGTTGTAAAAAGCCTTGCCTCGCCGTCCTACAGTCTTAACTTTTCCAAAACTTCTGGCGTCAAGTTATTATTATGATGCATACTTTTAACTTTCAAGCATCTTTTCTTAATAAATAGACAGCCTCACTGTCGCGTCGCGTCGGGTGTTCTCGGCGGCTGGCTGAAAAACGGAAACCGCACAATTCATTCGAAGATCTCTGATGTGGTTTCATTCTGAAATATTCTCCCATTTTGTTTACGATGGTTAAATTTGTTCGTTACGCCCAGGAATCCGAGAATTTGGACGTTGACACACACATATTCTACTCTATCGGACAGTGGCGTCGCGTGCAATTTGGCAACAATGTATTCTATCCATTTAAACTCATGTTAACGATCGAATTCAGGGGGTGCACAGTGCACAAGGAAAATTCGATATATTTAATGAGTTTAAATGGAGTAGTTGCATTGTTGCCAGATGGCACGCGACGCCACTGCTATCGGAGCCTTTATTAAATTATACCCATATACACGGAGAGAAGAGTATCCGAATGGTTACCAGATGGACATTTAAATATTTCGTCAAAGTAATTTCTGGCATTTGAAAAGAGAATCCTCATCTTGAGTATAAGAAAAAGGACTTGGAGCATTATACCAGAATTCTGATTAAAGGCTTTGGCGAAATATTTAAATGTTCCTTTGGAAACCGTTATAAGATCCTCTCCTCTCCTTGTCATTTTCAGATGCAAAAGGACACAAACGGCGCCTAGGCTAAGAAATCAAAGAAGGAGAGTTAAGAAATTCGCTGATGCATAGTTGACAATTATACATCCTGGTTAGGTTATATTTATCTTCTTCGGAAAAATTCAAATTTTTTTCTCATGTAATCTTTCCTTATTTTTGCCTTATTATAATCTTGATCACATTAATTATTACTAGTAGTTTTATCATTTGTTTGATCTTTCTTTCTTACATATTTCTCCAAAATTACAACTCCAACAAAATGTTCACCTCGAGAATCGGAATGATTACATTAAAATGACACTGGTAACTGATTATCCCCTGGAATAATACGACCGGGGGGGGGGAAGGGGGGGTAAATACTAGAAAATAAGTTTCATGGATAGAAAAACCAAAAGATTCGCAGTAAAGGAAGCTGCAATCACTCTATTCGACACCAATATTGGGTGCAGATGAAAAATTTTGCTAAAAATTTATTTGATTATAAACCTCTGGGTAGCTTTATGACCCGAATTTCGTTCTATTATTTGAATTGATTAGGTAAGCTGAACTAAACGAAGAACGAGAGAGATCGAATTAATTCACATAACTACGTGTTTGAGAGGAAAGTACATGGGGTGTTCAAAAAGCAATGCACATTTCCGTTTTTGAGCAAACGAAAGCAGCTATCAAATTGCGGTTTAAGCATGCTTAAAGTCCTTGTAATTACCAATAAAACAAGACCTAGTTGAGCTCTATAGAATAAAAATTAACTGATTTACGGAGTTCAAAACAGAACGAGTTTAATTGACCCTTCCAGGATTTTCAGCTATTTTTTCCAAGAAAAAAAAATTAAAATTTAGTGTTTTTATTGGGAAAAAAAAAAAAAAAAAAAAAAAATCCGAGATCTTACTGGAATTGACTGAAGTAAGTTGTCTTCATCGGACGACTTGCCTTCAGTCAGTTTCAGTAAGATCTTGGAATTTTTTTTTCAATTAAAAACACTCAATTTTATGTACTTATTTTCTTGGAAAATATAGCTGAAAATCGTGGAGGGGTCAATTAAACTCGTTCTATTCATAACTTCGCAAATCAGTCAATTTTCATTATACAGAGCTCTATTATGTCTCATTTTGATTGGTAATTACAAGGACTTTACGCACGCTTAAACCGCAATGTGATAGCTGCTTTCGTTGAATCAAAAAACGAAAATGTGTATTACTTTTTGAACACCCTTTGTATGTGAATGAATCATCGGGTAAAGCGGTCTGAGCGTAGCATGTTTAATGCACCTTGTCTAGACTCGCAGAAAGAAAAATCTACGAAAATCTGAGATCTAAAGAGCAGGAAACCTGAAAACATTGCTATTGTAATTTGACGCGTTTTAGTCGGGAGCATTTTCCGAGGGGTGTTCGCCGAGCCGTCAATGTAAACGACTCCATCTGGAAATCAGGGTGTGAAGTTCACACCGTGAAGAGAATAACAGGTTCGTTCTCACTCTGCGGAACCACAGAAACCACTGAAATTACAGAGGTGAAAACGGCCCGATAAAATGTAGGGAAAGCGAACTCAAAACAACGGGGCAACAGAATCTGACGAGCCTACACAGTTTACACCCTATAATTTTTCTTCCCTCCGCGAAAAGAGAGGGGCGAAGCGCGTAAAACTATCGCACACTGAGCAATGTCACGACTCTTGTGAGGAAAGATGAATAATTCGACGAGAATACTAACTACAGACCAGTGGTGGCTCGTGTAATAGCCTGTTTTAATGACAAGTGAATGGTTTCAAAGTCAGGAATCTGATTGTCTTTAATTATTTTTTTCAGCGTGAAATCGACACCTAATTGGTAAATTTTGAATTTCCCGCTTCTCACACAAGCATTTTATAAGGTGACCCCTCATCGTCACGTTCTACATGTACTTACATTGCGCACACGAAACGCCATGCGTCACGGTGCGTGAGCGGCTACGCGACGTACTAGTCTAAGGACTGCAAGCGTACTTTGCCTTGAATCAACATTTGCAAGGGAAATACGTGCACTCTCCGCGTATGAAGTAGCTTCTTTGTCGTGTACTCTCTCTGTTTCTCTGCTTCCTCATGTCTCATTCCACACAATTTAAAAATAATGAAAAATTAAAATGCAGATATTCTCACACGATTACATTCCAAGTAGAGTAACTAACAGATATGAGATGCCTGATGCATAAAAATGTGGTGGATAGATACAAGGCTGTTGAGAACCGACTTGTGTCATGGAGTGAGCTGTGATTGATCAATTTACGAGGTCTATGTATGCGGGTAGAGTCCGCAGTCCCTGTATGTAGAAAGTTGAGACGAGTAAAATCACGAGCGTCGCCATTGGATGTGTTTTTGCAAAGTTTACATTCTGAGGACCGTTGTTGTGTATTGGTCCAAAGCAAAGATTACAATGCCGTAGAGCTCCTAACTACGTAATCTTTCACTGTTTTTGCTGATCGACATCTATTTACGCCTTTAAAGATTCTTTTGGGCAGCTATAGACATCCCTGAGGTGAATCATGATTAAAACTTAATAGGTTCATCGACACGTAACTCATTTACCTGTGAGATACCGCTGGACCTCTTCGTTTGCAAACGAACGTATGTGAACAAATTTGCGAAAACGCATCCAATGGCAAAGTCCGTATAGCCTGAAACTCTAGACCAATCAGAGGTTATTGGCTACCCTTTCGTCTTTATTCTCTACATACGGAGACTCTGTGTTCGGGTACTTCATTCGATAGATGTCTCAATTTTTGGTTCACGATCGCTGATTGGTGATGCAGCTCTGGTTGCTGACGTTGCTAACCTGTAAGAGTAAGCTCCCAATAGAAGTATGTATTCATCTATCTCGCACGGCGCGGCGCACTATGGTCCAGAAGTCCGGTTTAGGAAGACATTAGTTTGCATTAAAATCGCCCAATATCTTGAAAACGGCTCATCTGACACCAAAACTGGTAATTACAAAAAAGATAGAACGTAACCCGTTTTAACTTTTTTGTGATAACCATTTTTGATGTCAGATGAGCCGTTTTCAAGGTATTGAGCGATTTTAATGCAAATTAATGTCTTCCTAAATCGGACGTCTGGACCATAGTGCGGCGCTCCAAATAGACTACTGCATCTACCAGTATTAATCTATTTTGGAGATGACGTTGATTCATCCAAGAATCTGACAACGCAGCAACAGACTACTCCGGTCCGAAAAAGGCGGCTTTGCTAAGTTCTGTGACCGGGAGGAAATAACTGAATTACACCCCCTTCCTTCTCCGTCCGCAACACATGGGGAAGGAAGTGAGGGGATGCTGGGCTACGCTACACTCGGCTCACTCCTCTCTCGTTCCCACTCAGCAACTTCCGTCGTCTTTTCGTTCCACCCCCCCCCCCCCCCCCATTCAAACAACCCCCGGTCTAGGACTCTTTCCCCTATCGCTCAAAAACAAAGTTCATCGTCATCATCCCCCATTACTTTTATGACCACGTGCGAGAGATGACACGCGATGGGCTCCTCCATAAGAAAACTTAATTCTCATCGGACTTGTCTCTCAATCTGCGTTAGTGTGCGTGTCAAAAACGAATTGAGGGAGATGTGAGATGTGTCATCACAAAACCAAAAATAAGAGACAACACAAATACACACGGACTTGGGATATAATGTCCTACCATCGCGAATAAAACAAAACTCTCGTGTGAAAGGAGCCGTGTGCAGGGGGCCAAAAGATACGCTTTAAAAGAAGAAATTGAGAAGAGTGGCGGAACGAACTCTTATGGAGGCGTTTTAGGCAATTGATCCGATGTAAGTGTAGGGCGTATAAAAGAAGGTATTACTGCGATTTCATCAGCAACGGCTGAAAATGTAGAATAACAGCTGGACACGTGCCAAAGTTGAAGGTCACAAGGTAGCTCGAAATAACATCACATACACTTGTCTGGCCGTTTATGCCAACATGAATGAAGTGATATTTCAACCGGTGGCGTCGCCACCTGAAATCTGACAACGCCGCATTTTACCCATTAGAGCCCATGAATATGATGATCGATTAGAGGAAGAGCAATGTGCACCTCAAGTTGGTCGATCTTAATCATACGTTTAAATGTACTAGGTAAATACAACATTGTCAGATTACACGCGACGCCACTGATTTAAACTGTCCCGCCCGTTTCGTCCTCCTTGTCAAAACCAGCAGGCCGAATGAAGTAAATACTTCATCGACCGATTGTAAAGCAGTCTATATCAGTGACGATATTGATCGATAATTTTGAAACTTGGTTGTTGCTATGGTAACCATCGTTAAAGTGCCCGATTTTTTTAGAGCTATTTATGAGTAGCCTTCAAACAACGAGCACTTTAACGACGGTTAGCATGGCAACAGTCAAGTTTTACACCTACTATCGACCAATATCAACACTCATAGACTGTTTTAACGACTTGTTAGATGATGAAGTAAATGATTGGCCCACGCACAGAAAAAAAACACTTTGGCCGCGCTGACAAAACCTTCAGTAGAAAAATGACCCAGCAAAAATCTTTAGTTTGAGCCAACCAAATATACGGCTCACCCAGCAAATTCTCTGGTTAGCTCAACTAACGTCTTTTCTTGGCCATTTTTCTACCACAGGTTTCGTCAGCGCTACATTTCTTCTCATTTTTTCTCTGTCCAGATCTAGATACTGATTCGAATTACCGAAAAAAACCGGTGAGGGTACAATCTAAACAGTCGAATGGTGATTCGATTGAAAAGACGACAGAACTCTGAAACGTACAACACATCAACCAAAACATCGTTGAAGTTGGAAAAACAGAGGTGCACAGAATAGCGACAGCGCCATGATAAATAAAAAGAACCTCTTCATTCACGTGGACGGAGGGTCGTAATTGAGACGTTGAGTTCAACAACGGCACTTCTCAAAAGTATTCTAAATGGGAAAAATCTCGTTGCTGCACCCATTCGACTCAATTAAAACCTAATGAAGAGAGAAGGATAAACTAAAATTGAGTGCGAAGAGTCTTGATTAAAATGTGAGAAAGGCGACGGGAATATAAAAATGAAACTGACATTCAATGGTTGACCTAGAAAAATGAAATGTCCATCGCAAATTAATTTTAATTCCTAAGCGACAAGCAGTTTAGAAATAGAATTAAGGCACAGCTCATCCGATACCTACTTTCGATTTAACTCATTATATTATTCATTGTTCCTCCTTTCTTCCAGCGAATGATAGAAGCGCGTACTTTGACTCATTAACGACTCGAGGAAGAGGTAGGTTTTTCCTTATACTTTGTTCTCTAAAATCCCAAGTAATTATCACCGAAAACTTGTCCGAAGATGAGAAGAGCGCAACGGAGAGAAACTAATTGGAGGCACATTCCACATTAATTCAGCGAGAAGACACAACCCCAAAAATTTGGATCTCGATCAAAGAAATCAATATTTAACCCTTTACTGCATGCTTTTTTCCAATAAAATAATTTTTTTTTTTCAGTACAATTTTGATCCTTGAGACAGGAAAAAATAGTGAAAAATTCTTTCCATTATATTTCTATGGTAAAGAGCCTGAATATTAATTTTTCCAAATATGGCCTTTACCCGCATTTAGGTATCCATGCAACTGAAAATAAAGTTTTCAGGCTAAAAAAAAAAAAAATAAAGTAGTAAAAAATAAGTTAGTAAGTTTCAATAGTTGTTTTTTTTTTTGTATGTGGTACCCCTGCGTTACTCCCAAACATAACAATGAAAATCGGAAAATCTCTATCAGATTTTCAGTAAGCTATTTTCAACTACTCTGCACGTTCTCTATCCTGTGCTGCGCGCTCCAGGACAAAATCGACAATTCTTACTCGTTTAGTATCTGTTCCACTTGATTGTGACCCACCATGCAGCGACAGTACAACTCAAGTCTCCTACTTTTAGATAAGGCTTCAAAGTAATTGTTCCAGATCTGGGCTCATCTGCAGTTAAGGGTTAAAGCTATTAAAAGAATCTATAAAGTTTAGTGCGCCTACTTCTACCACCAAAACGTTATCGTTTGACAAGTGTCTTACGGGCAACAAGTCATTTACATTTAAGAAAACGGTAAGTCCGGTGCTACACATTTCCGTTGTGTGTTTGATCAATAGCTATAAGCATCTTAAGAATGCCTCTTCAAAATAATTCGCCAAAAACTTCAAAAAAATAAGACTGAAAGGACCAGAAACTGGAATAGATAGTGAATGTCGGTACAAGAATCGATTGACGGTATTCTATTTTCCGGTATTTTCAGTCACACTTTTTAATAGCATTGACTAAGTACTTTGCAGACGCATTCTTCAGATGTATCGAGTATCTATGACAATTTGTTTCCATAGATATCGACAATCGCTGAAAAAAGTAATTCTTAAATTCTAACAATATTACCAGAAGCACAACGATATGTGAAACGCAGAGAGCATATAGTATTTTTACCAGAGAATTCTGGTGTTTCTATCAGAATTTGGTCACAGTGCCAGACTTTTCTCAACATTTTCAAGAACTATGGTACGAACATTAGAAATTCTGGTAAAATTATCATACCTTACCTTGGTTTACACATGGCTGTGCTTCTAGCATTTTTCGTAAGATTCCTTTTTTCCCCTAAGATACTTTTGGTCTGTAATTTGACAACGATACTGAACGGTACCGCTCCGCTCTGGTGGCAGACATCGGCACGAAACGCAGGAGATTCAACTTATGAAGCTTCATATTCCTCTGTAGTTAATTCTCGGAACAATCTCAGAATCGTTTAAGAATAAAAAGTTTTGTAGCAACAGGTATGACAGGTGGGTAACGACATTTCCAGCGGACTACTGCGCTGCGACTCGGAGAAAACCAACGAGAACGAAGCACTGTCTATGCAAGATAATGATTCCTGGTATTTAGAAAACTTGACGAACTGATGCGGATGAAATAGAATAGAAAATAGATAAATGAAGAGAGCGGTATTTTCTACGAATGGAATCTCAAGCAGGGGAATAAACGGTTTCGCACGAACACAGCTGCCGAATTTAGGCCAAAAATCACCAACTTTTGTTCTGGCTCGAAAAGGAAATCTGGTGATTTTTGAGCCTAATCAGGGGAGGATTTACCATTACGCAAAATACGCAACTGCGTAGGGCCTCAGACCTAAAGAAGCCTCACTTCACGAAGGAAAGAAGAAGAGAGAAAAAGAAGAATAAGAAAAGGAAAAAATAAAAAATAAAAACAACTTTGCTGGAAAAAAACAGTTTAAAACTGAGGTTTCAATGCTTTAAAAAAAAAAAAAAAAAAAAAAAAAAAAAAAAAAAAAAGGAGGGAGGGAGGGCCCCCAAACCCCCCCCCCATCTTTCTGGGGGGCACTGTTTTTCTTTTGGGCCTCAAATTTAAAATTGCGTAGGGCCTCTAGAGATGTAAATCCACCCCTGAGCCTAATCTAGCAAATAGGTTTACGTGACTCACGAGCGTAGGAAGAAAAAGACAAAGAAAATCTTAAACGGCCTTATTCAGTCGCTTCTTACACAGATTTTGAAGCAGAGTGGGCTCAATGTGAAATACACGGGAATTGAAAGATGTTCAGAAGCTTCCATAAACTTTTCTCAGGGCCTCGTGAAATTATTCCTGGAATTTTTAATCCATTTGGTGCATCCATTTTGCTCGCGACAAGTCCTAATCAACTTCTATACGCACACTTCTCAAAAGGTAAAGAAAACTCGGACTCATTCATTTCCTACGTTCTCCTCAAACTATACTACAAACCTCATTCTCCTCAATTTCGCCATATTTAGAAAGAGATTTCTTCAACTTAGAGTGAACTACTTCAACCCTTTTAGGAACGCCTGTATGAAAAAGGCTCAATACTTTAATACTATTGTAAAAGCCGATCGATTCGAGCGCACATTTGCGAAAACGCTCCCAACCCCATCTTAACGAAACAAATAATAAATATTTACATTTCCTGCCAGTAATTTGTTTCCTGCTGCTCGCATAGTTTACTTTTATTTACGGGATTCATTCGCAGTGCAATGAAAAGAGCCCTAGGTAATATAAAGGACGAAATCAAACGGGGAAAAAATCTCCTTACATAATCTGAATGAACTATATAGAGCTGCGACTTGCGAGATGGCACGAGGCCAAAAATAAAATAACATAGGTATTCTAAAGCAAAAGTTCAAAGTATTTCTCTCAAAGGAAAGTTGAATATACGTATCAGGAAAAATGTTTGAAATTAAACAGCGCTGTCAGATTTGGAATCTCCCCACATGAATTCTAAAAAGTTTATCTCCTTTGATTTCGCGTAGGAAAACAGCACATGACAAGTTTTCCTGATCTTCCTTGGGAACTAGGAACAAGACAAGGAATGTTTCTCCTAATTTAGTCGTGAAGAAGGAGGGAACTATGAATAAATCCGAGAGAGATGCTCTCTCTCTCTCTCTCTCTCTCTCTCTCTCTCTCTCTCTCTCTCTCTCTCTCTCTCCCTCCCTTTCTCTCTCTCTCTTTCTCTCTCTTCGCAACAGGAATTTGATTTTGTCCACATTCTCCCTTTCCCCTCCCTCACTCAATCCGGCAGCAATGTTTTCTCCTGTTGTTCAGAATACACTGTGAGAGAGCAAAATGAATGTCGAAAACAAGGGTAGTAAAATACACAGGGCCTGAATGTCAAAGAGTCCTTTAACCATTCTTGCGATAATTTTCTTCCACGGTCCGTAAATATTTTCAGGGGACAGTTCCCGGAGACGAAACGTAGCGAGAAAAGTCCGCGCTATGAAAACTTCCGAGAAACCAAATGTCATTGGAATGCGTCGGAATGACAAAGGTAAGGGAGTATGAAATTAATTGGATTTAGATGAAAGTTTCCAGCGAAACATTTTGTAATAGTAGAACTCCATTTCTAATAAATTCGCTTGCACGTACCGTACACTTCCTACAGAACCCGGGATGAGAAGTTAACACATTTTTGATGCACGAATATCCTCTTGAAGTTTGAATATCATTGTCCATTATTTATTTCTAGAGATTACCTGATTTCGGAGGCATCTTCATGTTTCCAGAGGACAGGGTCGAAAAAAAGGATAAATCAACCAATGCCAAAGTTCTACATTGCCTGAGGGGGGAAATTGGTCACTTGCAATCTTGGAATTAAGTTAGTTTGTGCGTAATACCTTCAACGATTAAGTCTCTTATGAAGGATTCAAGACAAAAAGAGCCAAATTAGCCATCATGCTACACTGTATCGAGAGTCTGGGAATTTTTTTATCATTCATTGATGGATACAGAATTCTTATCATTCAAAAATGTATCAGGTACCAGGAGAATATATCAAGATACACTGCCGAGAAGAACGTCTCCTAATAATCAAAAATAAGGGTAAAGGTACTATGACCTCCAAAAGAAAGTCCTCTGATCGAAACCACCCTTGACACTTTCGTCCATTATTTTTCAAAGAGTTTTAGATTTTTAAGACATACTTTCTGGTGGCAATTTTGTTAGACTCTGAAATACCTAAAAGCAGCAAATTTCTTTTAAATTGGTCAAGAAATGGGAAAATGAAAATTTCAACCAAGATACTTTCTTTTGAAAGTCATGGTACCAAAAAACTGGCAATGAACGAACAGTACGAAAGAACTACTGTAGACATCTTTCATCAGAAATCATTGAGAGTTTCTTGGTAAAATAAACTTTGGACTCACTTTGAATTTTAGAGGAACATCTTTTTCGACGAATTGAGATGGATGTACTCCGCTGATACCTGATATTTAAGGTGCAATGAGACGTTTCATTCAAGTTAAGACTCTCCCCGAATCAAGGCTCATTATTTCCGTCTAGCTGACGCTGCTTTACAGCTACGTGCCTTGGAACGAGCAATCTCAAAATCAAGAAATAATGCTGAATTGCACCAATGAGATAAAAATGATTGGAATAAAATGTGCATCGAAGTATTCGAAGTATTGGCTAAATTAGTTTTTTTCCCCCGTCCACCGAGCCACGCTTTTAAAGACGTATTCTGAGGACTGGAGGGGACTTTTTTTTTTTTTTTTTTTTTTTTTTTTTGAAGCATGAGGTGGTCTACCATGGAAAGAATCCTTTAACAATCATTCTTAGAACTGGATATGAATGATAATTGGACGGCTTGTCTGCAGAAGTGAACCAATTGCTTTGGGTTTTCTATGTATAGTTGGTTTCCTTCTGCTCTTAGCATAAAGCCGTCCAACAGTTCTACGTCGAAATCAGTATATTTTTTTCGATTAAATTAGACATTTTTCTTGAATTCACCGGTAGACTTGCCTAAAGTAAAAAAAAAATGCAGGCTCTAGCAATTTTTGCAGAGATACGGATTTAGGAGGATTCGGAAGCCATACAGCGGCGTAAACTTGGAATTTTCCGGAAGGGCAGGCAAGAAAAATAAGTTACTTCCTTACATTTTGAAAAATGGTAACACAAGCTCAGAAATAGGAAGTTGATAGAGTCCCTACAATATGTAGAAAGTTACGACAAGTAAAACTATGGGCGTAGCCGTTAGATGCGTGCTTGCACATTTGTTTACATTCTGGGGGCCGCTCTTTGCGTTCTGGTTCAAATATTAAAGTGCCGTAAAATGTTTAACTGTGTAATCTTCCACAGCCTATGGTGATCGATACCTATATCTACGCTTTCAAAGATTCTTTTGGGCATTATCGACATGTTTGAGGTGCGTCATGATTCAAATTAACAGATTCATCGACAGTCAACTCTCTCATCCGTAAAACACCTTTCTCTGTAAATAAATGGGCAAAAATGCATCCAATGGCGACACCCGTAAGCGTCAGGCCCATGGGCGGAGCCAGCAAGTTGGCAACTGTGGATTCTTCCCATTTGAATGTATGAGAAATAATCGATACTTGAGAGGGCCATGGCTCGATTTCTAATCGATTGTTTCTCATACATTCATATGGGAAGAATCCACAGTTGCCAAATTGCTGGCTCCACCCATGGCGGGCCTAAAACTCGTTGACCATCAGATGTTGACCACCCTCTTGTCTTAACTCTCTACGTATAGGGACTCTAAAGTTTGTTACAGGAGTGTAAGCGCAGCTCACCGACAATCCTTCCAGAAATTTCAATTTCCATTCCTTCAAATCTAAACAAAACTAGCTTACGACTTCGTCCTTTTAATTTCAAGTGCTCCTCAGTAAAAATAAAACACTCTCTAGTTTTATTCATTATTGTTATTTAATATGAGAAATAACGTTAGTCTAGGTGCGCCTACACTTCTGCAACGACCTTTATTGGGAGGGAATGACAAAATTATCACCCCCAGCCCCCACAAGTTTACGCTACTGAGTCCTGGACTACAGACCTCCGCATTCCTCAAGGAGATATAATCTACAAATATCTGTGGTCCGTCGCGGTGAATCTGTATATAGTCAATGTATACTCCTCTTGTTGACCTGCTCCAGTGGCGGCTCGTGCAATCGATTAATATCGCTGTTTTCCCATCTGAGCCTACGTAAGAAAATCGATCACTTGAAAGTTCAATAATCCCTTGAAGAATCGATACTTGTCCATAGGTTTAAACGGAGAATATGCACTGATCCATCCAGCGTTACCAACCTCTATGGGTAAAATTATGTATTTTTTGCATTGATTCAAATAGAAAAAGTACTAATTTTAGCCGCTTAAAATGGCAACACTGGGGACATCGAAATACACGATCCACCACTTGATACCTGTTTAGTGTGCAATGACTAATGAAGTTAGCGGACTAACATTTAATTTAGATGATGGATCTGAACCAAGTTCCAAGTTGGCGTTCCTCAGATTATGAGTTTTCAACAGTGGAAGCTAGTGCAATCTGACAAGTCTTTTTTCATCATTTAAACGAATGCGAAACAGTCGATTATCCAGGAGGCTGTCAGTCTCCTCAATAATCGATTGTTTTACCTAATTTTAAATGGAAAAATCCAACCGTTGTCAAATCGCACGAACCGCCACTGGTTTTCGACAAACGGGCATCGGGCAACAATATATGTATGTACACTGATGGCAAAGATACTTCGATTTTACGATAAATCGTAGAGATACAGATAGGTATATATATAAATATATAGAAATACAGATTGGTATATAGGTTAGTTATATAGTTCCCAATCTTAATTTGAGCATTCCCAACTACTATAGACGGGCAGATAATTTGCGTTCTCGATATTACTGTGTACATAAAACGTATAAATTTGAGTCAGACAGGAGTCACATCTATGGTTACAGATCGAGAAAGAAAAAAGTGAAAACTCCCATTCGATTTTTAGTTCTTTACACGTGATAAGTACACAAGACTGCACGAAAAGAATAAGCGGCTGAAGTATCCTTAGAGCTGTTTCATTCAGAGCATTGTCAGAACTGTTACGAACACATTGGAGACTGCTGGAGAGAAGGATTACTTATTTTGAACGACGCGAGACAATCTAATCACACTTTTAACCACAGTAACTAAAAAAAATTGCTGACGAAAATATTAGGCGTTGTAAATGAGAAAATTCTCTTGCTTGATTTTCTTTTTCGTGAGAATTTTTAACATTACCAAATTGTTCAATACAGAGTGCAAAGTAGTAGAGATTCTTTTCTAGTAAAACTGCCAGTCACATCCAGAGTTTCTTTTCAAGGTATTTCAAAGATCAAGATAATTTTTTTTTTTTTTTTTTTTTTTTTTTTTTTTTTTAAACTGCCGATTGGTTAATTCACTGTCCATAGAATGTTGGATTAGACATCTAAATATAATGAATAGTTCAGAAGAGCCAGATAATATGAAATTGAAACAAATAAAACGTCAGAAAGAAAAGAACAAGATATACTGAAGAATGCAATGCTGCCGAAGACTTTTAAAGTGACTACGATGGTGTTTTTCACTCGTCGCAGGTAATAGGATTTTATTATTTTTTTTTAATTTTTCATACACATACTCTGAATGACTTATGACTACGGGTACTTCAGCCGCAGTATTCCGTGCAAGTGGAATCGGACGGTTAAGAACTGATGCGTGTTGAAAAAAATAATTTAAATTAATGCTGTCGCAATACCACAAAACAGGTTGTCTTGTTACCTTTGTGGCTAGGGAAGGAAATTTGGGTATATGGGTTAGAAAGGTCCAATAGGTGGTGAAGAGGTATGGGGAGGGTCTTGGGACATTAAAAAAAAAAAAAAAAAAAAAAAAAAAAAAAAAAAAAAGAGGAGGAAGAGATAGGATAGGAATGAGGTGGGAAAAGGGAGAGGGGGAGGGATGATACGCGGTAGAGGCTGATGAAGAGGAGAGGGGGAGAGTTTGATTAACTACTAGCAATTGTCTAAGCTCGGCCATGGCAAAAGCGGAAAAGCCACTGAATGAGAAATGAAAAGAAACGGAAACTCGCCGGTATATTTCATTTTTCCCCCCTCGCTGTAGGACGATTTTCTACTTCTCCCTCTCCCTCCCTCCCTCTCACTCCCTCTCTACCTCTCCCTCTCCCTCCCCCCTCTCTCTCCATCTCAAACACTCACTCAAACACACGCACACTCCTTCGATTTCTCTCGCTCTCGTTCGAATGTAGATTTTTGAATCGATCACGACGAAGTAATGGAGGGGGAGCAGAGAGGGGACAGTCTCCCTCAAGCTCTTCGACCCCCCTTTTTTCCCTCGCTCTCCCATTCTCCCTCTATCTTTGAGAGGAGAGAAGCGATTTCACTCTCTAGAAAGCCACGTGTGATTTAAAGCTGATACGTCGTCGACTGCGGAATCGCGTATTCACCTTGCGTTTTTGAATGCGAGGGTGGCAAGGCGGCGCGGCGTACAAGAGTGAGAAACACCCTAATTTCTGGATGCGGTGGATTTGATCATAAGGATCAAAAAAGGCATCAGAAACGGTAGACTTGCTTTCCTCCGGTAATTATGATAGAAAAACATTGCTATAGCGTTATAGAGGGTTGAATTCTGCGTAAAATCACTTGAAAATGACGTTGAGAGCATTAGAAAGTTCCAAGATCTACTCACAAACTCAATAGCCATCTTGTAATTTTGCTAAACGCATTTATTGAGATTGTGTGAGGATTATTTTGGAACATTCTAATGCTCTTGACGTCATTTTCAAATGATTTTACGCAAGATTCAACTCTCTATAACGCAAACATTTGCAAGAAACCCACTCTAAAAAGATCATTCGGATGCAGTGACAGCTCGTGCATTTTGGCAACATTGTTTTCCTCCATTTAAACGAATGTATGACAATCGATTCCTCAGAAGGCTATTAGCCTCCTCAAAAATCGATTGTTTACCTAATTTTAAATGGAAAATTTGCATTATTGCCAACTTGCACAAGCCGCCACAGTCTGGATGCCTTGGGGTCACTGTCAAGTTACCTTGGCCGCCTGGGGATCAATCATTTATTTTTTCGTTACACCGATTGGTATAGTTACCAATGAGCTGTACTATTGGTTGAACCACTGAGAAAAATTTCCTGTTGCCGCAACAAAACGTCTGTATCCAATACCTGTGATTCCAGTTACTGGTATGGGAAATCCAGTTGTAGCTACTGGAATTTCCGGTTCGGTAAGTAATGAACAGACGTCTTGTTACAATAACAGGAAATTTTTCGCAGTGATTGTGAGAATAATGAGTATACATTATTAAACTAACCATGGTAACTATAAGTATGTTTACCGTTAGTTACAGGATGTTGCCTTTGAGCAACCTTTCTTCAACGAATTTTCTTCTCCCACAGCGCGGCGGGAAGTGCAAGTTCGTGCACTGAATTTTGGTTTATAGCAACCGACGACATTCTTTTCGTGTGAGCTCTCTAACTTCCTGTTCAGGCTTACGGAATGGTTTCGTAATATTCACGTCGATTTACTAAGACTTGAAAACAGAAAGGGAACTCTCAAAGCTGTTCTTCTTCTCTTTTTTTCTTTTAAGCAAGACTATCACGGAAAAAAATAGGATTGCTCAAAAAGCCTCAGCAACCGCAGAAACGCGACGGTAGACAATATACTCGCCATGTTTTGCTTTATCTACCACGGCATGTGTTTTTACTTTCACGGGCCTATCCTTAATCTACCGTGGTAGAAAAAGCACTTCATCGCGGTTGCGAAGGCAGTTTCAGCAATCCTAGGAGTTAATATGAAGAATTCTGGGTCATACGTCATACGTCTACCGGAGTTTTTCCTATGAATATAACGTCAGATATGATATTACGTCAGATATAGGTAAGAATACAAAAGCCGGGAAAATCGGTGAGTAAAAAAAGGAACGTCTTAGTAGATAAACATTACTAAGAGAGGCTACTTTCTGGCTCTGATACCAGACTTCTCCGGTATTCCTATCATTTTTCTTAAACATTTGGTACTATGACCAGATTCTGATAGAAACCCAAGAATTTTCAGGGAAAAGGGCTAGAAAATCATCGGTTGAAATCGCCGTACACTTTGTGCTCCTGATAATATTATTATAATTTAGGAATTATTTTTTTCAGCATGGAGCATAAAGTGAAAGCTGCTAATTTACAGTCTATCTTTAGAGGGTCTAACCGCATCGAGTACAGAGGTAAATCAACTCATTATGCTAATAAAACCATCTATGAATCAGTGGCGTAGCGTGCAATTTGGCAACGGTGTACTGTGTCCATTGAAACCCAAGTAAAAGGTCGAATGAGAAGGTGTTCACCGAACACCCAATGGTTCGATCTTTTTCATGGGTTTAAATGGACAAATTGCACGCTACGCCACTGCTATGAATATGAATAAACCGCGGAAAGTAAATCGATTGGATTTCTCTCATTCTATTTTTACACTGCAAAGAGCAATGAAAGAACGATTCGGATTGAGAAGAATACAAAAAAAAAAAAATTCTCGCTCGGCTCGGCGGTTACAACGTCAATAGGAATAAAAGTAAAACGTAAATTTTATTCGCAAAAACGCGTTGAACCAGACTCAGTGAGTAAAGAGAGCGAGGAGAGTGGAGGTGTCGCAGCGCGTGTCTGCGTTTCCTTTTGGATCAACTTACATTAATTCAATTAAAAAGAGTATCAAAGGGGGGGGGGAGGCGAATCGAGGAGAGCAGAACTTATTCAACTTCATGTAACTGAGCGTAAAAAAAAAAAAAAAAAAAAGAGAGGAAGAAACGCATGAAAATAAAATGAGTTCAATACAAATTCGCGTAGCAAGGGTTGGCGAGCGATGAAAAAATTAGTTGCGAGGAAGTAAAATAAAAAAAATAAATAAATAAAAAATAATAAATAATAAATAAAAAAATAGAAAAGGGGAAAATTGAAGATTAAAAACAAAAAATACTGCAGGGGTGACGGGGGAGGGAAGGTTAAGAAAGTTTTGCTTTCATAATTTGTACAATTGAACGGAAAAGTTTATACTTGCGTTGCTGGTTTGCCGGGGCTTTCGAGACTAAGATTGGAAAATGATATTCATAAATTGGCAAAGTTTATACGCTATGGTTTTCCTCTCGGAGCTCTGAACATCGAGTTATTCACAGAAATATGATGAATATTTTAACTTGTGAAAAATAAATAAGAATAAATACGTTTCTCACGTTATGTATTCATATTACATTGAACAGAGCACCAGAATCGTAATAACAATGTCTGAGAGTTCCGGGTTTCTTCCTCCAGTAATTTTGTTTTTCCTTAGAGGAAGATTAAAAATTTACCGGAGAGAATGGGAATCAAGTGTCTTTTCAGCTTTATATATTAAGGATACGGAAAAACCAAATAATTAAATTCTTTCCTGAATGAAAACCCGACAAATTATGTGTCACATAGACAAACGGAAAGATGGACTCATCCAGAATTCCAGACGGATATTTTTTTTTTTGGTAATATGATTTTTGAGTTCAGGGGGACATAAAAAACCAAGAATGGGATAGGCCCCAATTTCCAAATTTTTCATGATGACAGTATACTTGATCTCCTGGAGGGAGAAGGGGGGGGGGGGATAGAAAGTAAAAACGTCAAAAGGGAGGATAGATGAATAGAATAATAGAAACTATTAATTCCGAGAGAGATTTAAATGGCAACTACCACATGTGATAGAACTCTTTCGATTGTTTCTTAACCCTTGTGAGCCTAAGGGGGGGTACATTTGTACCCCAGGCCAGTTTTTTTGACGCCATTTTGTCAAAACTGCTCAAAATTTTTTGGGACTTCATGACATTTTAAGTTAGGATACTTAGAACACGTCTACCAAATTTCATTAATTTTTATGAATTTTTGTCGATATTATAGAAATTTAAAGTGTTGGGGTACAAATATACCCCCCCCCCCCTTCGTCCTGCCAGTTTTAAGTTTGGAACCATCTATTACAGTGAATTTTACGGAAATTTTATGTAGATTAAGAATATTAAGTCAGATCATTGAAAAAAAATTGGAAATTTATCAAAAATGGAAAAATAAGATGGTACCTCATTTCATTTTTTCCATTTTTTTTATTTTGACATTTTTTTTAAAAGTAGGTGTGAATTTGGCAACATAGCAAAAATTTACTCAAATTTCACATAAATTACTCTCGTAGGGTACTAAGTACATAATCCATCCATTAAAGGTTCAAAATTATTGATACTGACTGTGCTGCATGAAAATATCCTTGGGGTACAAAAACACCCCCCCCCCTAGTCCTTTGTGTTACCGAAATACCTTAGGCTCACAAGGGTTAAATTGAAAAGTAGATTCATCAGGAATGTGCGCGGTGGACTCGAACTCCCCAAAGTTTAAATCCGTAAACGAAACGCTAGACACCGATTAAGCCGATCAGTCACAAGTCTCGCGTTTTCATCCTTGAATAATAAAGTCCGATTTTTTGGTAAGTAGGTTTCTTCTTCTCTTTAAGATCAAAACGTAATTTGGAAGACAGCAAAACGGACGAAATTGTGACAAAAAAATATCTAGTAGTCACAAATAATTTCTGTTTATGAGACTTGGAGGGAAAATCTTTAAATCAACCCAACCGTGTTTTATTCCTCGTAACAAAAAATAAGTATTCAGAAAATGGTTTGAATCAAAAAATGTTCGTTAACATTTTAAAAATCTTTAGCATGATTGTAGAGATCTTTTCAGAAGAGCTTGCCGATCACAGTAATTCGAACGCATGCGTTGAGGAATGCATTTCCCTCCTCAGCCAAGTTTCCATTAACTTAACCAGTAGATACATACAAATTACAATGTACTTTATTTGCATAGATTTTAGTCGAGCCAACCTGCGCAGAGGACGAAAATAGTTCTTCCACAGCTGCTTTGCAGAAAGAACTGTAAACAGGGAACTCTTCTGGAACTACCTCTATCGTTGCAGAAACCATCTCATTCGCAAAGCGGGCTCTGCTTCGATAAGACTGACAAATCAGGTAAAATTCTGTGGAGTTGTAGGGCTTCGGTCAAAGTTAAAAAAGAATCCCCGAGGAATTCTCTGGAGCAATTAGGGAGATCCTGAAAAATAGGGATTCTTCGGATTAGCCTTGTATACAACCGTTAATTGTCCCCCGTGAACTCTTACGGTGCATAAAATACACACGTTTAACGCTGAAGAAGTAAAAAGGGGAAAGGGAAACCCAGGGGGCAACGAGTGTGGGGGTGGGGGGGGGGGGAGTTCGCGACGCTTCCTCCGCGAGCGAGGCCTCGACGGTAAATCACAGGGAACAAAAATAAAAGGAGAGACTTTTTAAGCTTCATAAAACAGCTGGGCTGAGCGGGCTGGGTTTTGGACCCGAAGGCTGTGGAGGGGGGCGTTGAGGGGAGAGTGGGGGGAGAGTGGGGGGGGTGTCCTTAACGAACGTTTCCGTCTTCCATCTAGCCTACCACGCCGCGCCGCCTTTGATTCACTTGCTCTGCTTTGGTGCCTGTCGGAAAAAAGGAGAAAGAAAAGAGGGCGCAACCGTTTTAATATGAGGCCCAGTCCCAGGGTGGTCTTCGTGATGATTTCATACGATGGAGGGGGCTATGGGGTTGGTGGGGGCGGTTGCTCCACGACACAAGTTGTAAGTCAAGTTTTTTTTTTTTTTTTTTTTTTTTTTTTTTTTTTTTTTTTTTATGCGCGACAAATTCAACATTGAAGCTTAGCCCTAGGAAAGGGAAGGAAGGGGGTGGGGGTATAATTAAAAGGGGCAACGACTGGCAAGCTTTTAATCAGGACCAAGGAGTAATTGGGGCAAGAGAGATTTTCTTTTTTTTCAATAACGATGAAGGTACAAACCTAGTTACCGAAATTCTCTTCCGGTGTTTACAAAAGAGAGGAGCAAACACTGGAGGAGAATTGGGAGAAAATTGGGATGGGGGGGGGATCCAAACTGAGAAATTACGAGAGAGTGAGGGAAGGGTATATGAAAATGAGGCACGTGTCGTACTTTCGCTACCTATGTGGGTACACTACATTGCACTTCGATCCGTGGTTTCTCCGATCTACAATGAACAGCAAAATCAAGGAGAAAGAGTGACTATGAAAACATGATTTGACAAGTAATCGACTTTCAGGGGGTTCATTGAATCCGTCAGAAGTCGATACTTTAACACAGGTTTAAATGACAAAAAAACATGCCAAAAAACTGCCAGACAGCACGAGCCAAGTATATAGGTATACACTTTGCAGTAGACCTGTAGCGGGTGGCCTGTGCGTTTGAAATTACGATCAATGAAAACAATTTTTTTTTTTTAAAAATTTCGAGTTTCCAATCCTTGAATGTTGCAATTGATCGACAAATGTGGATGAAAATGATGGTAAAACCCTTAAATCTCGTTTCTTTGTTTGAAAATGCAATCGCAAATTCAAAAATTTTCGATCGATCGAAACTTGGATAGTTCGAAATTTTGATGATTCAGTTCGGAACTTTGATACTTCGACGTTCCAATCGATTGAAAAATGTTGAACGTATCGATCGTTAGTGTGGAATGAATAATCTAGCATGAGGCGTTGCATCCCCCCCCCCCCGCATTTAAACTGATAAAATGTATCGAGCTATCGGTTGTGCAGCACACGTCTTTAGATTGAATCATTTGTCTAGAAGTAAACGAACGAGATACAATGTTGCCAGTTTGAACGCTCATTGCTCTTAACAAATCATTACTTTGTGATTAAAATCTGAAAAGATTTGTTGGGCTATAATATAGGTACAAACTTTGTTGCAAGATCAAGAGAGTCTTAATTGGCACCAACCCCGTTTACTCGCCTTTAAAAACTGGTTCTGAGAACGACCACGACAGAGGATTTTGGCGAAGTCTCATACTTTTGAGCAACGTAGTGACAGCAGTCGCCAAAAAGCGTCAAGTGTCACTTTGATGTTACCGGGCTGACACTAATAAACATGTTTCACGCAATCCATGATTTTAATCCGCAACTACCCCGCCTCTCCAGACACTTCTTTTTTACAAGTCTAAAACCTTCTCTCTTCTCCCTCATCCCCCTTCCCGATTGTGAAAGAAGTCATTAGAAAGTTTCCGGGGGGCGGGAGGGGGGAAAAAAACTTTCACTTCAACGACTGTTAAAACCAGTCGTACGTCGTCGGTAATGCGCTTTGCAGGGGGCTTAGGGGGTACGCCAAATGCCCGCCGCCAAGCCGGTGCCCCCCCCCGACTCCCTTCTACTCGGCTAGACGCCTCCCCCCTCTTTTAATATGGGGAATGGGGGCTGGTTATGATAAATGTTGACTCGGGCTCTCGTACGACTCGTAATTTGTACGAATTAAAAACACTTCTGAGCTGAGCTCTTTTCCCCCCACTCCCCTCTTCCTCCACCTCTTATTCCTCATCATTCACTACTCGTTCCCTTGCCCTCTCGTCCCCCCTTCTCGTCCCCCTTCTCGTCCCCCTTCTCGTCCCTTTGCCACCACTGTCGCGTCGCGCTAAGTTTTCGAAAGTATAATTGACCAATTATATTTTCAACCCCCCGCGCTTTTGTAATTCGGTAATACTCGAGTGAAAAGCTCTCTCGCCGCACCGACGCGATGAGAGAGAAGGAGTACAGAATTTTGAGGAGAGGGAGTGGGGGGGGAGGGCAATCCCTCGGTGGAGGAGCCCCCCCCCACCGCCACTGCCAACCTTCACACAAAAAATTAGACGAAACAGAAACGAATTTGTGAAAGACGGGGACTAACGATAGGAATTTATTTCAAAGGGCGGGCGGCTGGCTTTTGCACGACTCGGGCTTTTGATCCGCGCGGATCTGGGTCAATAGGGTCTCAGTTGCCGCCTTTGATTATAATGGGGGGGGGGGGGTTAAAAACGCCGCAGATCTTCCGCGGTTTTCTTTTGCTTCCTCTTTGTTTTCACTTCCTGGAAGAGCGGACCATCATCGTAACGTCTGCTGTGTATGTGTAAGATTACGTAAAGTGCGTACATTAGGGTGGGTCGGAGAAATTTCCGACAAAAAAACCCGGCTCATTATTTGTAAAAAAAAAAAAAAAAAAAAAAAAATTGTAAAGTGACGAATGATGATCTCTAAACAATTTGGTCTCTCGTCGACCACTCTAAATCCTCCAGCGGGGGCACAGTAGTTTCACAAGTATCACGAGTAAAAAGAAAGTTTAAACCCATTTCAAGAAGTTTCAAGAAAATAGCCTCACAAAATCCATTACCCAGGATTGGAAAAAATATGTGTCTGATGCTCCTTACAGAGGGAGAGGGTGTCATCACTGATTCTGTCTTGACTCCTCGAAATCAGAATCAGCAAAAAGAGACCTTAACGCAGGGCTGCCAATAGACTAAATGTTAGACAGCGTAGTGGTATTGAAGGTAAGTACAGGAACGGTTGAAAACCAGACGAAAATCATAATTACGACGTATCAGCTTTAAATCAAAACACGTTTTGTAAATGCCACACTTCGTCTAAATTTCGTAAAAATTTAGATACCCCAACGACACAATTCAGCGAAGAGAGGAAGATGAAGATTTTGCTAGATGCATCCAATGCGAGGGAGAATAAAACATATACTGAGAGTGAAGCAAGGAAAAAAACATCAATCGGACCAACACGAATGACTCATAAGACTCATCAAATAAAGCTTGCTTTTCTGCGTCAAGTGGTTTCCTCAAACCAGAAGATACGACAGCTATAAATCAAAATTCGTTAAGTACGACCACGGCAAGTTTTATATGAGGGAAAATGGAGACCAGGAGTTAAACATAGATTTTTGACGATATATTTTCAGTACGAACCATTTCAAAAGGAATGAATTTCTCAGGTTTCTTTGCCGACGATGGGTGGGGGGGAGGGGGGGTCGTTGATTGTTCCGAGGATATAAAATTTGACTTATTTTACTGGTGGATTGAACATGCGAAGCACTCTCAAAAAAAGAAACGTTGCAACAAGCGAACGGATAAAAAATACGCTTTCGGACTAAAGATCATCAAGTTCAAAAAAAGGCAGATGGGTCTGTGGCAAACTTTTGTTACAGCACCGTTATGAAGGGTCGACTCATGATTCACATGGAAAGAATCAAGCCACTCAAAAACCAACAAAAGTCGTTTTAAAAGACATCCAAGATGGCGGTCAAATGAGCGGTTCACAATAATGGGGTAGTCGGGGTCCCATTCCCATCTATTTGCAGTTTAGAAAATAGGGATTCGATGGGGGGGCTCCCCCATTGTGACCCGCTCATTCGACTTTTGAATTTTGTTTAAACGCATTTATTGAGTTTGAGGGTCATTTTTGAAACTTTTTAACGCTACCAACTTTACTTTCAAATGATTAGACTCCAGAATAGTCTCTCTCTCTCTCTCTCTCTCTCTCTCTCTCTCTCTCTCTCTCTCTCTCTCTCTCTCTCTCTCTCTCTCTCTCTCTCTCTCTCTCTCTCTCTCTCTCTCTCTCTCCAGCTGTAGGAAAAGTTTGCATCGGACCATTACAACGCCACGTTTCACAGTTTTTTGTTGAAACGGACAAAAAATTCAGTTACCTCCACCACATCTCAACTGAGAACGAAAACTGACAAATCTTAACAATCCGTGTTTGCTGCAAAATTTCACTCTTTGAATAAAATAATTCAAATTATATACCCTTAAAACAAAACTCCGTTGGCAACAATGCCCTGGCCGAATGCAATGATCATTATTCTGTTACGTTTGAAACTTGGCAACGGTGACGTTGACTAAAACGCAATGAGTTAGTGCGTCCGTTACTGAGCTACCAACATTCAGAAACAAAAACCGTCACGACTCACGGTGGCGCATTAGGTTGAGCGGCAAACGCAACCGACAAACAACGCTTTGTTTGACCGAGATTGCGATGAGAGTACTAATCAGTGTTGCCAAAGTTTGCAAAAATCCAATACTTTTTGTCTTCGGTAATAAACTAAGGGGAAAAACCCAATGAACATTTGACAAAACCTTTTGGTAGAAAAATGACCCAGGAAAAGATTTTAGTAGAGCTAACCAAAGGCTTTGTGCGCCTAACTAAAGAGATTTTGCTGGGTGAACCATAGGTTTGGTTGGCTCAACTGAAGTCTTTTGCTCGGTCATTTTCCTACGAAAGCTTTTATCAGCGCTTATAAAGTTTTTTTTTTTTTTTTTTTTTTTAATTTTGAGCACGGGTAAGTGCCCTTTACGGAAAAAAAAGACTGGTACAATTTACCATACGCATAGCAAATTTTGGCGTCAGGCAATCAGTATGGTAAACTTCACCGAAGTATGGCAAATTGCACCAACACAGATAAAACGGATGCTAGTCAGCCAAATCTTTGATTCACCCAGCAAACCCTGTTTCGTAAGGCAAACATAACCTTTGCTTAGCTCTACTGAAGTATTTTGCTGGGTCATTTGTCTACCAAAGATTTTGCCAAAGCGTTTCCTCTGTTTTTTCTGTGAATCGGTTGACCTAATTTACCACCAGTTACGTCTCATTTACCATACTCCTGTAAAATTTACCACAATTCCTGGCAGACGCCAAAATCCGCTATGCGTAAGGTAAATTGTAGCGTTCTTTTGTCCCCGTGTTCTTGCAACACCCAAGTCCTCAATTGCAAAAATCGTTAGAGCGAGAACCTAGAGAAAAAATGGTTGCAATCGGGGAAAATTCCCACATTTGGCAACACTGACCGGAGAATGGATTCGCCGGGATGGACTTGCGGAGTTGGGAGTGCGGGTGGTGCTTGTCGCTCCCTCTCTCGCCCGGGGGGATGACTGGAGATGCGTAAGCCGGCCGCGCGCTGTGCTCCGTGCGCCGCGCCGAGTGATACATGCAACTCGCATCGCACAATATCAACGACGAGTTACGGTACAAAAGGACTGATACAGAGGATTAAAATCGAAATTTATGCTCGATTCGGAATTGGTATAAAATTCGCTCTCCGGCTACTCTCTCCTCCCTCGCGCGCTCGCTTCGTTCGGGTCTCGATGGAATTTCCTTTTCGCATTGTGCATCCTTGATATGAAATTTATGGCAATGTCGCGGAAATAATATGTATATAGATGCGTCTTAAGCTCTCTGAGCGATTTACCGACTAATTCCATATCTAACGGCGGCGCGCAGAGCAACGGTGCTCGTGACACTGTGATTGCCACCATTCATGACACTGGGATGAAAGTATTTCCTTGAGAGGATGTGATTGCCACCATTCATGACACTGGGATGAAAGTATTTCCTTGAGAGGAAAAGTAGTTACGATAACTGCGCCACGCGATACACGTATTCCAATTTTTAAACGCTTGATTTTTATTACATGAAAAGTAGGTACTTGACTGCTATGGTAAAAAAAGTTGCGCAACTGGAATGAAGGGTAGAATCAAGACCTTCCTTGACCAGAACTTCTGTGTACGTTTGATGGCATTTTTCAACTCATTGAAGATTCACCCCTCCGTCCGCCCCCCCTCCCCTTTTAAAATAAATCGCAGAAGTGTCGTTTTCGCACCTAAAGATTCCCAAAATGTTCCCTACGATAAATACTCGAATGGGGTCGCAGCTTCCGGTTTGTTTGGCAGCTTTATTTGATGAGAAAGATGGCCGAGGCTACGATTCAAAGTTGAGTTCCCATTTTTAGAGAATAATTGGAGGAAAAACAAAAGGTCAGAGGAGATAAAGGGTGAATTCTCGAGGTTTACACAAACAACACAACACCACAGAGCAGAGGTGGGCAATATTCCGATCGACTAATCGAAATTGATTCGAGATGCCCTGAATCTCAGAGCTAAAGCTCAGAGAACGTGCAAAAGGGAAATCGAGACATCACACCACTTTTTGCGAGGTGCGTTCCAGAGAAGGAGGGAAAGGCGTAAGGAAAGAGAGCATGGTTTGCTAAATTCTGCAAAATAAATATCTTCACATAATTTTTTGTTTAAATCATTGCGAAGCGTGCAATTTGGCAACAGTGATTTTCCTGAATCTGTGTGTAAAATTATCGAAATTTGCGCAAAGAATTGATTCCAAAGACATCGATTGCTGAACACAGGTTTAAATACAGTAAAACCACTTAAGCACGCTTTGCCAAGGATTTAAATTAATGTATTTGAAGATTTGTCTCAGAGGCGGCTCGTGCGATTTGGCAATAGAGTATTTCCCATTTAAATTAGATGTAAAACAACCTTTTAAGAATCGATTGTTTTGCGTAAGTATAAATGGAAAAATTGCATTGTTGCCAATTCGCAAGGGCCACCACTGATTTGTCTACACAATTCGGCAACTGGGAGGCGAGAGGAAGGAAGAAGGCATACTGGCGCAACCAGGATCTCTTCAATCTCTCTCACTTTCCCCTTTGAATGTATAAGTAGAAAAAGGATAGAAATAGCAAGTCTTATTCCCTTTGTCTATCCTCATCTAACATACGTGTTTCAATGGAGAAAAGAGAGGGATAGTGAGTTTCTCGTTGCGCAACTGAAGAAGGTGAATGACGAAAGAATGACAAAACTAAACAAGACAAGCCATATTAACGAATACTTTGCACTAATAAAGAGAGAGATTTCGACGCAAAAAAAAAGAGAGAGAAAATACTAGAGGCTGTTCTATGTTGCAGCTTTTTTAAAGACGAGAGTATAGTTACTGGTCTGCGTTGAAGTATATTCAAGTAAGGGCGAAGGATGGAAATCGGTGGCTCTCAACTCGCTGGGGTGGATTTGATGCGAGATTTTTTAGATCTGATTTTTTTTTTTTTTTTTTTTTTTTTTTTTTTTTTTTGAGCTAAGTAGTTGGTAGTAAAACATGTAAACATTTGTGTTGGTGTTGGTGTGATTTGGGTTCGTACCGTGTCCACGCTCACCTTCTTCTCCCACTGCAAGACGTACGGGACTGGGTGGTCGGCGGGAAAATCGACTCCGCAATTGAACACCACCGACTCACCCAGGATGGCAGTAATGTGCACTGCGTCCTGGAAAGGCCCATTTGTTTTGCCTGCGAACACAAATGAAAGAAGAGGATACAAATCAGAGAGGCTATAGTTTAAAAAATCAACAAATAGAAAAAAGCAAGGCAAACAGTTTAGAGCTTGTTTCTCAAGAACAATGGCGCAGTTGCAACCCAAATATGAACAACATATTTTTTTTTTTTTAAAAAAAAATTAAATCCTGTCAAAAGTCTTCACGGAAAAAACAAAGTTTAGGTACAACCTCAGCAGCTTTTTAAAATAGCTTCGCAAAGAAAAAGTTCTAGCTCTACCGGAGAAAGTTGTGGTTGTATCGAAACACTACTTCGATAGGGCATAAACAAGACAAAAGGCTGTTGCTCTACCGAAGTAGTGCAGTGGTAAAACCGCAACTTTCTCCGGTAGAGATAGAACTTTTGCTTTGCGAAGCTATTTTAAAAAGCTGCTACGGTTGTACCTAAACTTTGTTTTTTCAGTGTTGCCGAAAATCATTCAAATATATTTGTGAAACACATAAATGCTCATGGCAAATGTTTGCCGAAAAAATAATGTTAAAATATTTCAAACTTTTAAAACCTTTTTTTTTTTAACGCTATTTTTAAAATGTTTCCGAAATGTTTTCTAGAAAATCTAGTTTTGCAACGTTTTATGAATAATCCTTTTCGAAAGAAATATTCTTCGGAAACTTTTTTCGCGTATTTTTTAGCAAAATTTTGACAAGATTACACATATTTTCAAAATGATGCCAAAGTCTTGCTTTTTAACTGGGAATGGAAACTTGGTGTTCTTAACAAAGAAAATGAAAGCACTTGATGAGCTGAGAACAAAGATGCGTTTGGTTTTATCCTTCGTGACCCAGTTTTAAGGATACACAAAATTCGCTGAGAAATACACACGGAAAAAAAAAGATTAGTGAAAATAACCATACGGATACCTGATTTTGGCACCTGCTAGATGTTATGGTAAACTTGACCAGAAGTATGGTACATTATCCGATACTTTAAGTAAATTCGACATGCAATCAGGTGACATCACCTAGTACCTAGTCAAAACATAGTATACTTCTGGTTAACATTACCATAACATCTAGCAGGTGCCAAAATCAGGCATCCGTATGGTTATTTTCACCGTAGTTTTTTTTTTCCGTGCATAACAATAAATACACTGACAAATACATGGAAATACATAGAAATCCATAACTTCGATGCATGATGCAGACCGTCATGCGTCAGTCATTCGATTTCTAACTAAGTCGGAGATCGTAAGGGCAATCTTTGGTACTGATTCGGGTCGGTTTAAGTTGAACATGTGTCTCTCGTTCTCTGATTCTGAGCTGACTAGTTTGAAACCGTTCGACAATGGTAAATCATTTGTCGAGACTGTGGTCGTCATTAACTCAGTGATCGGTCAACACAAACGAATCTTTCGATGTCTGCACGCAAGCTCTAACCTGATTTAATTTGGTCTTTAGGAACACCGATCGACCGATCTGAAAAGTTGAAGAAACTTTCAACGGAATGAGCAGGAGGTGGGTTGGAAGGATGGGGGACTAGCAGCGAACCAAAACTCTCGGCGTCCGTTCACAAACAAACAGATAATAAAACTGCGTGCTCACAAGTTACAAGTTTTCAATGCTATCGAATGACTGAAAATAAGAGCCAATTTACAAGCGCCCTGACTCCCGGGGCCTTCAAAATGTGATTCAGTTACCGACAAAACACACACAACGGTTTGAAAAATGAGCGCTATAATAAATAATAGCGTTCCTAACGTTAACGTGAATTCGAAAAGGAAGTGTAACGTTATAAATTGAAAAGAACAACGACTCGGAGGAGCAAAAGTTTCTCGTCAGGAGCTCCAGAAAATAAAAAGTAGTTAAGAGAAGAAAGGGACATCATATCCCAACTCGTATATGTTTCGATTCTTGGTGAGATGAAAAGAGAGATTGTGGTAGATAAAAATGCTGGAGAGAGAGAGAGAGAGAGAGAGAGAGAGAGAGAGAGAGAAAGAGAGAGAGAGGGCGATAGAGAAGGGGGTGCAGTCTATCCATTATCGCGCCAAATCACTTAACAGTCGAAATGAAAAGGAGAGACAAAATAATTCCAGGGATTCACGGTAGAGCTCGCTATGGCGTTGGCGTTGCACGGCGAGGCGCGGCGGCCTCATGACTTTCATGCTCTCATTTAAAACTAAAGAGACGAAATTTGAATTTAAACACAAGAGTGCGTTCTCGTACTTTTACAAGAATGTGAGACTTTTGCTGATAAATTAAGCTCTGCTTCATGAGAGATTCATGAATTAGTCTCTCTCTCTCTCTCCTCTCTCTCTCTCTCTCTCTCTCTCTCTCTCTCTCTCTCTCTTCTCATTTGAACGCGTGCATTGGAAAGCGACGGTAATTAGGGCTAAAGTTAAGTGATGGCCCCCTTTGCTATCCTTTGCTAACGCATGAATTCAAATGGGCATAGAGAGAGAGAAAGACAAATCCTTGCATCTGTCTATGCTCTACTTGAGCTTGGAATTAAATTGTGAGAAAATGAAAAGAGATTTCAGGATGAAGAGCACATAAACTTAATGTGTCTACAAGCCTGGTTCCTTTGAGAGAGCAGACTGATCTTTCACGGGCTCATCTACAAGAAATTACCTCAGTTTTGCTCAGAAGTACGATAATATCCGGCTCATCTTCCAGCGGCGGATCTAAACATCTTTCGGAGGGATGGAGCTAAAGTCTGCTTATTTAAAACAAAATGCCCAAAATTTTCTGAAAAGTCCCTTCATAAAGGTCAGTGTTCAATTTTGGCACAGGAGGGGAGGAGGAGGGGGTGGAAGGGCAGACCCCCTTGGATCTACTTGAGTCCCTATATACTATGAGAGTTGCGCCAAGTCTCTGAAAATGAAGAAGAAGAAGCGGATCAATGGAGCCACCAAGAGGCAAATTGCAATTGGCGGATGGCCATATGCCTGTACACTGTTGCCACTATTTCGCTATCTCTTCTAGGTTAGGTTCCGATTCTCGACAAAAACGGTCGTTATTGAAAGAGATTATGTTTTTTAGAATAACATTCAAGCAGCGGGAAAATTAACAATAATTGCTGCGGTCACTGTTACTACAAATGTGTAATGAAAGCTAGTACGCGAAAAGTAAACAAACCCTCCGCCATTTGCATTTGTTTCTTGAGGCTTCTTTGACAGCCTGTATCTGAGAGCCAATCAGAAATGGATTCAGCAATGGCGCAACTCTCATAGTATATAAGAACTCTAGGATCTACCACTACTCAAACTCAGGGCTGCCGTTTTGCGTATAATCAATGCTATTTTTCTATTCACCGATGATTCCACCGGTTGAGAAAAGATTACACAGTTCAGTTCAGTTCATGACTGTAATGCACAAAAATACTCTGATCTGTTATCTTTCCTTAATCGGTGGAAACTCCGTTGATTAATCAAAATATCCGCAAGTTTTTTAAAGTCATCGACGACTCCACCGGTTGAGAAAAGATTACAGATGCGAGAATTTTAGTTTATTACAGTCATACACTGAACTGAACTGCGTAATCTTTTCTCAACCGGTGGAATCATCGGTGAATAGAAAAATAGCAGTGATTATACGCAAAACGGCAGCCCTGCTCAAAATAGACCACGGCCATCGTCTAAATTACAGTAACAAAATAGATCAGGTGAAAAACAGTTACTCCCTATATCCGATGTACTTGACCTGATAATGAAATTCACGAAATTATTTTTCTTTCCAAACGGGAGATTAATATGGGATAATCGAGTCCACGCGCCTCAGAAGCCGCCATTTGTTGTTGTAGTATAGTACTTACAGCTTTGCGACGCCACGCGATGAAACGGTCGATATCGGATCCGACATCCGCGAGGCATCCGAGTCTATCTGCAATCTGCATCGTAAGTGCCCTCAGAGGAGCATGGTGCACTGTGTGAGTGTGCACGGGGTTCGAGACAATTGAAGTCTGAATATCGGTAGCCCTGCTCCATTCGTTCCGTTCGTTCCGTTCGTTCCGTAGAGTGTGGCGCTCTCAACACAAGGCAAAACGGATCGGTGAAGCGTAAGATTGGCATTATAATCCTTTTAGGAATATTAATGAAACGATATCCATGGAGACTCCGTTTCTATTTCCAACGAGCAGTCGGATTCGGAATTTATACCCTTATCTCTTCCAGTATTGTAATCGTCCGAAGCTCAGAAATTTGTCGGTGAGGAACAATGCATCGGATGTTGCCAAATAAGTCTCTCTCAAACTGTCCCGAATGGGGCTCTTGCAAACTTTTGCTACACGGAAAAAAAAGATTAGTGAAAATAACCATACAGATACCTGATTTTGGCACCTGCTAGATGTTATGGTAAACTTGACCAGAAGTATGGCGCATTTACCGATACTTTGAGTAAATTCGACATGGAATCAGGTGACATCACCTAGTACCTAGTCAAAACATAGTATACATCTGGTTAACATTACCATAACATCTAGCAGGTGCCAAAATCAGGCATTCGTATGGCTATTTTAACCGTAGTTTTTTTCCGTGTATAAGCAAACGAATAGTAAAATCTGATGTAAAAACCAGCAAAAATCACAAAAACAAGTTTAAAATTCAGTATTAAACTTAGAAACAGCTGTAACAGCAAGATCGTAATGGCGAAGCTTCGCAGGTATCATAGGAGATGCCTGTCTAATTTGTCACTTTCTCAACGGAAATACAGAGATACGTCTCAAATTAGATAGGAATCTACCATGCTACACCCTCGCAGCTCCGCCATTAAGCCCGATTCTGAGAGTGAATTTTGCACGGAAAAAAAACTACGGTGAAAATAACCATACGGATACCTGATTTTGGCACCTTCTAGATGTTATGGTAATGTTAACCAGAAGTATACTATGTTTTGACTAGGTACTAGGTGATGTTACCTGATTGCATGTCGAATTTACTCAAAGTATCGGTAAATGTACCATACTTCTGGCCAAGTTTACCATAACATCTAGCAGGTGCCAAAATCAGGTATCCGTATGGTTATTTTCACTAATCTTTTTTTTCCGTGTGCAAACTTTTGCCACAGAATAATACAATCAGAACGGAAACTCCCATAAGAGCCAATGGAAGCAAGTTTGGAATTTACCGGCACCAATAGGCAATGCTGTGGTCCTATTTCCCAACATGGCGGCGTGTGTGATTTGTGTTGAAACTCTTTTATTCCTGTAAATTCTGGAAAGAAATCTTAAGTTTCCGGCCTCACTTTTATTCTAATGGCATTTCAGAATGAAAATTTCGCGGATCATGTCCTAAATTTTTTTTTCGAGCGCGAATCCAGATGTTAACATCCTATATCCCAACATGGCGGACGCGAAATGAATTTGCTTCAAAATCCGACAGAGTTTCCGTTCTGATTGTATTATTCTGTGCTTTTGCTATAAGCAAACGAATAGTAAAATCTGATGTAAAAACCAGCAAAAATCACAAAAACAAGTTTAAAATTCAGTATAAAACTTAGAAACAGCTGTAACAGCAAGATCGTAATGGCGGAGCTTCGCAGGTATCATAGGAGATGCCTGTCTAATTTGTCACTTCTTCAACGGAAATACAGAGATACGTCTCAAATTAGATAGGAATCTCCCATGCTACACCCTCGCAGCTCCGCCATTAAGCCCGATTCTGAGCGTGAATTTTGCACGGAAAAAAAACTACGGTGAAAATAACCATACGGATACCTGATTTTGGCACCTTCTAGATGTTATGGTAATGTTAACCAGAAGTATACTATGTTTTGACTAGGTACTAGGTGATGTTACCTGATTGCATGTCGAATTTACTCAAAGTATCGGTAAATGTACCATACTTCTGGTCAAGTTTACCATAACATCTAGCAGGTGCCAAAATCAGGTATCCGTATGGTTATTTTCACTAATCTTTTTTTCCCGTATGTCATGTTTTAGTATAATTACCGTTTGAATGGCTAACAGAGCTGCGGAGGCTGTACTGTAAGATAAACCGAAAAATTGACACCGAAGAGGGTGATTTGAAGTATCTCTTGAATAATGAGTCAACAGACCACCAAAAAAAAAAAAACAAAAAAACAAAAAAAAAACGTAGAGATGATGGTTGGTACTGCAACAGCTTCAGAAGACAATTTTTGGATGAGCCCTAAAATAAACTGCGGTTTCTCGATTTGTGATACGAACGTCTTCCTAACAGGACGTTCGATTATTTCCCCAGGCTTTTCAAACAGTTAGTCAACCCAGTTACCCGGGAGCAAATAGAGACCAAAAAAAAAAAAAAAAAAAAAAAAAAGGTGACAACGGATAACGAGAAATGGCTGCGCGAGAAACGAAAACGTAAACAACAATCGAGGTGAAAACGTGCGCTTTAGGGGAGATGAACTAAAAGAATACGCGATGGGCGGAAAAAAGAAGAAAAAAAGTTGAGGTTTTCACTTAAGACCTCTCTCCAAGCCAAGGCGTAAAGGGGACATAGGGGATGGGAGGGGGTTGGTGGTAAGGGCGGAATCTCGGAAGAGAGCGCAGACCTCAGAGAGGATGAAATTATTACTGGGAACTCGGTCGTAAAAAGAAGCCGATTCGGCTTTTTCTGAAAGATCAGGCGGGGAGGGATGGAAGCTGGGGAGTAGTGGGTTGCACAGTAGACAGCAGAGCCGAAAACCTCCAACACCCAGCCCCCCCCCCCCCATCCCTTTACGTTCCCATCCAACCTCCAACACGATCGATGTCAATATTGTCACCTCTTCCTAAACAAGCGCCTAATTCAATACAACCCGCCCAACATCGCGGCATCGTATACAGGAATTCGGTGGTATAGCATAGCATCAAGGCGCTGTTGCTTGTTGCTTTTCTCGAAAGTTTGCCAGATTGTGCGAACTTTTTGGTATACGAATACGATGTACATTCAAGTCTAATAACCTTGATTTTCCGAACGATCTTGCAACCCAGTTTTCCCCGCGCCGCGGCCGACCCATAGGCGGCCGCTCTCTCATACTCTATAGCACTCTCCGTCGCTGTCTTTATCTCTCCTCTCTCCGTTTTTGTAGCCATTGACCGAAGGTTGGCGGACCCGGGATAGTGTGGGAGGGGCGGAGGGGGAGGCTCGAATTTTCGTGAGTCAAATTATAAGTAGCGTCCACTTCTCGGTCAACCATGAAGATTGCATGATCTGACTTCCTTATAAATCAACGCGGCAGGACGTGGTTTTCAAGAGGTCTATTTTCTGCAGACAAATATTTGTCACCCACGAATGGCCAATAAAATCATTTTTAGCGCTTTTACTATCGTTCTTTGATTAACCTGACTGTATCGGGCAATTTCATCGCGTTGTGAGGGCAACAATAGCCTAAATTTGTGTCCATCTCTCAAGACGGTGTCTTGCATTTATACTGCTAATTGTGTACAGAAAAAAATGAGTAATGCTCATTGTTCAATAACAGAGTCTAAAATTAAAGTAACACGTTATGAAACTGAACAGATCCTAGCTGAAAATCTTACCTTAAAATGAAAGTTGACAACTCTCTAATCACATCACATATGAATTGCGCTTACGCAAAAAGGAAAAATAATTGCGATGAAATTCACCGATGAGCTTGAAAGCTTTATCGACATCCTTTGTAAATTTAACCTACGGATTCTATTTCAACGAGAAAAGCTTCTTTCTTCATCACACGTGGGTTGCGAAGGCTTTCGTTGGGATTAATTTCAAGAACCGCGAAGGCTCTCAATAATGGAGAGTTGCCTAACAAAGCAGCAAGAAACCTTATTAGAGAACAGCGCGATTTAAAGCAAATATATTTCTGAGCCAGATGTTCAGTATAAAACGCTTGGTTAATTGAAGCACCGAAACGTTATACATGTCATTTTTTATGAGCAGTCAAAATTGATCAAAAAGCCGCAAACCAGCTAAAACGGTTGAAAAATGCAGGTGTGGAAAAAAAAATCAGAATGTAGTTTTTAAGTATTTAATTCATCAGTTCTTGAGGGATAATAAGTCGATATTGCGCAGAAAAATTAAAAAACCGCTTTAGTAGCGCTGCCAAAATCTTTGGTAGAAAAAAGTACCCAGCAAAAGACTTTAGAAGAGCTAACCGAATGTTTCGTACACCTAACTAAAGGGATTTATCTGGGAGAACCAAATATTTGGTTGGCTCTACTAAAGTGTTTTTTTCTGATTTTCCCATATGCTCACTACTTCTAATTTGTTTCATTTTTTTTTTTTTTCTACACTGTTCGGATTTAACCCCTTATGGGGCAAGCCCGAGTATACTCGTTTTTCTCCTCAAGTCTATTTCACATGCTTTCAGTCTTCGTTCTAGTTAAACGCGATTATCAATAAAAACTTGTACAAGCAAAGGTTCCTTTCGGGCGCCTTCAATTCATCGTATAGGCAATTCCAACTCCCCCGAGTACGAACAGTTAACTACCTTCCCTATCTAAACGGAAGAGTGGCATTCTTTTGAACTAACCTAGGGTCCGTAGGAGGTTAATTTCCTTTAGGTGAGGGAGGGGAGATGTAAACAGTTGTCTCAGCAGCACTGTTAGCAGCATTTGTACTCACTTTTTACAATTCGAGTTAGTATGTTTCTGCGCAAAAAGTTTGAACCTTCTCGTCTATAGCAAAGAAAAAAGCTGAGCCATGTAATGTACCTAAAACCTATTGCTATCGCTCACTGGCTCACTAGAAACTGAAATGCTGGGAAGCTGACATGCAATTGACACATTTTTGCGAGAGGAATCCCCGCTTCGAAATTAATTCTTGTGGATTGGGAGCTGAGTCAAATTTCAGAGAGGAAAACTCGACGGAGCGTTCCGCGTCTCGTGTGCATCTCTTCGGGGATTTTTCGGGTCGCTCCGTGAAATACGTGCCGCCACCGTGGGGGAAAGAAGTACGCTAATCATCACTCTCTGTCAGCGCTGTCACGTATGCAGGATAAAACTCGTAGTTCTTCCCATTCATTAGCAATTTAGAAAAGAAGGGGGGTGGACGCCATTTTTTTTTTTTTTTTTTTTTTTTTTAAATTTCTATTTATTTATTTAAAATTCAGTGACAATTTGGGGTAATTTATTCTAATTTTAAAGGTGCCCTCTGGCAAACATAGCATTAGAGCAAGTCACGTCATAGCTATAACTAGAAATCATGGTAGAAAATGAGTTAGATGGGTTCACGCAAAAAAAAGCGCATTTGGTCCTTTTTTTACCGAAACAGATATTCAGAGATTATAGTCTTCGATTCATTTCAATTTTGTAAGATTTATCATAATGGGTCTGTTGTAAACTTCTGCTAGTGCATCATGGCGAGGGTCAATAACAATGTTAAATCACTTGAAAATGACGTTGAGAGCATCGAAAAGTTCCAAAACTGACTCACAAACTCAATAAATGCGTTAAACAAAATTTCATGATGGCATTCGAGTGAGCGAGTGACAATTAGTCCAGTCAAATTAGGTTTTGTGCTGGAAAAAAATGTATAATGTTTTGATACTTTGGATATAAGCTCAATATGGGGAGTAGATTTAAGGTCCGTTGAGTCTACCAATTTTTCGAGGTGGAACCCCTGAATGGGGAATTGGAAGTGTCATCTAATTGCAACTGCCTATGCTCAGAAAAAACATTCATCATAGAAAAAGCTGTAAATAGATAGGACTCCCGCTTTGTCACCCGCTCATTCGACCGCCATTTTTTAATTTTTTTAAACGCTTTATTGAGTTTGTGAGACAATTTTGGAACTTTCTGGTGCTCTGAGTGCAATGACAATTACTAAATGTAACTCGCAATATTTTTGAGGATATGTTGGGGTATTTTTTCATTCGACAGACCTGGCAACACCAGGTTCATTTTCAAAACGTTGCGTGACGAATTCTGACGATGTGAAAGGAGCCGAAAAGCTGTCGAGCGAGAGAAGGGAACTATAGTCCTCATCTGGCTTTCGAGAGCTTTTCACAAAACTTCTTCGCAGAACTTTCGGAGGAGATATCAGACGGCGCGCGCCTGTCGCCTATTGTCATTTCTTTCTCGTATACACACCCGCGCGAATGTTACCTTGCGCAAGGCTTGCGACAGAGTCAACTCGCTACAACAAAAGTAGGTATATCTTAATCTCACTTCATATTTGTCAAGGAATGAGGTATTATCGTCTTTGGCAAATCATTTTCGTCAAGATGAGGCGGTGGTGGGGAGGGGCGAGAGAGGGAGAGCGAGGAAGGGGAGCTCGTTCGTTTCTTCAACGCTGGCTGTTGTTGAATTAAATCGAATTATTTTGTTATGTCAGCTTCCCTGTTGTTTCCCCCTGTTGACTCCCCCCCCCCTCTACCCTCACCCCTCAACCATCAGGTACACCCTTTCCACTCGTTCGCTTCTATCCTCTCTCTAATCATACAGCAAACCTACTTCATTCTCCTGCATTCTATCTCAGCATTCATCAAACAAAAAATATTGGGACAATGGGAGGTGAAAAGTATTACCACTTGCACTTGGTTCCTTGCATCAGAAAACAAAGCTCAGAACTGCTGTTCCGTGTAGTTTTAATGAAAATTTTCAAATCACCGATGATGCCAACGGTTGAGAAAGTTACAAAAAACTGAATTGAAGCCATGATTAGTGGTCCAGTGGTTAGCGCAACTGACTACTGATCCACAGGTCCCGCGTTCGAGTCCCGGCTAGGACGACAGAATTTGATGGTCTCAGATCCTGTACCCTATGGTCATGGGTGTTTCTAAAATCTTCTGAAAACTCTTCTAAACTCTTCGATGTCTTCTGACATTAAACAATACTTTTTCCTTTCCTTCAATGTGTCTAAAGATGGATGTAGGCTCCCAACAGGATCATAAGCCAACAAACCCTCAAAAAAAAAAAAAAACAAAACTTGTAAGATTTTTGTAACCGGGAAATTCATCGGTGAATGTAAAAAAAATCCGTTAAATATACACGAACAGCAGCACTGACTAATTGTAAGCTACAGCTAACGCCTCGGCCACAATCTAGATGTTGCCGGATTTGAAGTTAAAAACAGTATAATTTACATTGAGTCTTATGGGGAATATACGACCCAAAGTCGTACATTTAGCAACACCACACGACCAAGACCAAGACCGCAACTCGACAAGAACACCATGACAGACAAATGAACGAGGCTCGCAGCAATCCGACTTACTTACTGTCATTTATGGACAACAAGAAATGCTGAAAGCGCAGAAGCTGTCAAAGCGAATTAGAAACGGAAAAGATGCAGCAAGTCAGCTTCGTCGCGATAACTTCATCACAAATTAGTCTCAGCCGAAGGAAAGCCCGGTGAAAAAATAACAAGTAAGATAACTTTTCCATTTGGATGCAAAAAAAAAAAGAGAAAGTAAGAAAAAATTGGGTGCGTTGAGGCGAGTGACAAACGAACTGTCTCTTGATCTAATATCGAGTTCTGCATGCTTTTACTCCTTTTTTTATACATAATATACCTACCCTTTATTTTGAAATTGTGATCTAATATTTAACCACAACCATCAATTTTTTAGGTGTCTTCAGTAAGTGACGACGCGACACCCCCTCCCCATTTTTGAACGCAGTTGTAAATACAAGCAGGCAAAATGAAACTATTTATGTAAACATCAACATAAGTTACAAAAATTTAAATGTTTCGTTACGATGCATACACATTTCTTGCACTGTTTTGCAATATTTTATGAGCCAAAAGGACAGGTCCGTAGATAGCTCGTGACTATACAGGAGAGGGGGGGGGTGAACTTAAAGGGGGGGGCACCACTGGTACATGATGAGGAGCTTGGAAAAATGTGATGACCTTTTGTTTTTCTTGAATAGGAGGGGGAGGGGGAGGAGGAGGGGGGAGGTTGAGGAGAAGGGGGAGGGGGGAGGAGGTGGTGGTGGAGGAGGGGGAGGAGGATGAGTGGGGAGGGGGAGGAGGATGAGTAGGGAGGGGGAGTGGGAGTGGGAGGGGGGAGGAGGAGATGTATCAATATACCGAAATTCACGGAGGTAAGCACGAGATTTCTTCCGTTCATCCGACAACAACGTGACACAGATAGACACATAAGGGCGCACTTAAAGCGACTAGTTTGAGGAAGAGGAGAAAAAGATGAAGAAAGAGAGAAGCGACAAACAGAGAGGCAGAAAGGAAGGGAGAGTGAGAAAAGGAAGAAAGAGGAGAGAAAAGAGAGGGGGAAAGGCGGAGAGAGGGAAGACCGAGGATGAGTATGAGAGGGAAAAGAGCTTAAAGCCACCCTCGAGCAGGAAATTCGTCTGCCATTGTTTTCTCTTCAAACAGCGTACTTCACCTTGTTTATTCTGCATCTATTTGTTGTTTCCCCTTCCTCCGTTTCCTTCATCTCCCGTCTTTCATTTTTAATTCCATCTTTCTCTTTTATTTTATTTTGTTTCTTCTTTCACCTGACGTACGTTGTAATTTTTCGGGTGTCGTTTGAACTATGATTCCACTCAATTACAGCTGAAATTATTTAAAATCCTACTTTGTCTTGCCCGTTATCTCTTATCCCCCCGTCCCCTTCCTTTATAATTCCTTTTCCAAATTTGGCAGGCATGTTTGACTGTTTGCCTAGTCGCCCCTGACAGTTCCGTGAACGTGTCTTGCGAACAATGAGTGGGGGATTAATTGGTGTGTGAATTGTGAGAGCCACTGTTATCACTGTGACGACAAGGACAAGGACAACGGAGTGTCGCATGTCGGAGAGCACTCTTCCACTCAAACTAGGCCTCTTTTTCCTGACGCCTTCCGGCCAATTTGGCTCTCTCATGAAACGCTGCGGAGGCCTGCAACAAAAGTGGCAAGAACGATGAGTCGAGATGCCATGTTAGAGCGAATGGAGTGCCCCGTTTTTCACATTTATCAAAGAATAAAAGGAAGATCTTGATTACGCTTACTTCTTGATTATGGGTCTCCTCTCATTTAACAACCACTGCATCAAATGAGAATCTGCGGTCGATTGCTGGCTTTACCGCGAAAAAAAAACATATTAAACGCTTTGATCGCGCTGACAACGCCTTTGGTAGAAACATGGCCCAGCGAAAGACTTTGTAGAGCTAACCAACGGTTTAGTACGCCTATAACTGAAAATATCTTGGGAGAACTAAAGATTAGGTTGGCTACCTAGTTTTTCTACCGACGGTTTTTCAGCGCTACCAGAGTGCCCCCCCCCCGTGCATGCCGAGTCTAGTTGTGAATTCGGAATAGGTAGAGCACCAAGCTCAAGCACCACTTTGAAGAAAGAGATTATTCGGGTTTACCATCTTGATAACCAAAAATATACAAAAAAACAAAAAACAAAGAAAAAAAAAACAAAACAAAAAACAAAGGAAAAAAAAACAAAACAAAAAAGAAACAAACACATAATGGATAGAAGAAAAAGGAGGGAAAAGTATGGGTGGAATAATATTTTTTACAGTCAGCGTTGAAAGCCGCAGGAGTAGAAGATACTTGCATTTTTATCTGTATAAAATTCGTTGAGTCACGTAAAAGGCTGAGAGGTGGTTGATGAAGCACCTTCATAGGGAGAGTTAACATCCACAGCCCTAAAATCAATGTTGCCAGACACAAGACTCCAGCAGAACATTCACCTTAAGAATGAATTTAAAAAAAAAAAACACCTTACATGCAAGTTCGAACCTAAAATCTAACAACCTTGCCTCAAATCAATAAGTTCAACGACCAGCATATAAATATTGAGCCAGACATATTTTCTGCTTCTCTTTCTTTCAATTTTTTTTCTTCCTCGCTCCTTTCATCCACCGGAGTGTGTCCCTTGCATTGGGGGAGGAAAGGGGGAGGCCTTAAAAAAAGGTTAAAAGAACTCGGGTGATGTTGCCAAACTTTTAGGGTGAAAATAGCATGGAGCAAATTTTCTTGTCATCGTAACAAAAATTATGTTTAATACTCTGTTGATTGGCATTCCGGTTAAAATTTTCAGGAGTCCGGGCTAAATTCAAAGGAATTCCGGTTACGTTGAGACGAATTCCAAAATTTTACGTCGGAAAGTATTAAACAAAATTCTTGTAAGATAACAGACAATTTTTCTCAGTGCAGTTAATATTGACATTAATTAGGGTGGGTATGAGAAAAAATGAGGAGGAATGCATATTGAATACTCGTGTGGTTGTCGGCTTGGCGAAGGTCAGGCATTTGTTGCTTCTTGTACATGCCATCTGAAGATTTTATTTTAAAGAAACGAAAATCATTTTAATAGGAAACGCTGAAATAAAATAATATGAATCACGGCTAAAGCTACTAACAAGCGTGGCGTAGCGTGCAATTTGGAAACGTTGTAATGTATCCATTTAAACCCTTGTAAAAGGTCGGGTGCGCAAATGTTCACCGAACACCAGATAGTTCGATCTTTTTCATGGATTTAAATGGACAAACTGCAACGTCGCCGAATTGCACGATCCCGCACAAAAAATACCTGGAAAAATCACCACACCCATAAAGAATCCATTTCTCATAGGATTTAAAGGAACAGACCCATGTTATCAAATTGCGCAAGCAATTGCACTGATGTGAATGGAGACTGCGTTAAGAGCGACGCCTCCAGATTATCGGTCAGTGGCGGAGCGTGTAATTTGGCAACGTTGGATTTGTTTCATTGAAATCCATGTAAAAGGTCGAATACGAAGGTGTTCACCGAACACTCAATAATATGGACGATATATATAACGTTGTAAAATTCCACGCTACGCCACTGTTATCGGTCCACACCAATCTGTTTTCGAATTAATCACTGGTTTCCAAATAGTAAAGAGTACAATGCAATGGGGCTGTTGCACACTCTTGCTATAAGCGCTAAAGCATGGTCGATTCTGGGGTAAAACCCTACAAAAATGAAGATTGAAGCACTAGAAACTTTCAAATTCCTCTCCTAAACTCAATAAACGCTTTTATTTGCGCGCGGGTGGCGTAGGACAGTAATAATAGGAGATTCCTATTTTAATTTTGTCACTCTCTCTCTCTATCGATAAGAAAGATTCACGTCGGCCTTCGTGGTCTGATCGCAACTGGCCACTAACCTAGTAGAGGTCCCGGGTTCGAATCCCGGCCGAGGCGACAAAATTTGACGATCTCAGATCTGGTCATCCCTGAAGTACATGGATGTAACTCTTCTCTCATTCATCTTTACTTATTCTTCTCTCTTTCATTTCGTCCGTTGGGCCCTAATTGGCGAAAGAGGACACTTAAACTTCCAAAAAAAAAAAAAGAAAGAAAAAAAGGAAGATTCACAGAATAACTAGGCACCAGAGAGTTGTGATCCACGAGCAAAGTAAACGTACTTTAATCTAAATGTGGGGCGAAATACGAGTGCCGCTGAATTGAAAAAATTCGACGAATCGATCGATGTATAATTTCAGCCGCTTCTAGCCTTTAACTATGCTGAACTGTTTGGCTAGTCCTTCGCCGATACGCCGGCCGTGCCGTTGCTTTTGATGGTAGCTCTCCACGAACTGTGCTAATTAATTATTCATCTAAATTCTTATGAAGAGAGACAGTAATAATCAACTGCATTTGCCTTTCCAAGTAACTCGCCACGTTACGCTTGTCTTCACAAAAACTTGAAATATAACAAATCCAAAACAAAACAAACAAACAAAACAAACAAAAAATTAATAAGTAGATATTCGTAGGTACACTTACACGTATTTGATCAATCCGTTCTAAATACAAATACTAGGCAAAAGAACGTATTGGATTGAATACGATTTTCCAAGCTCTCTCTCAGTGAGAGGAAGAGAGATAGGAGAGAGAGGGGGAGAGAGAGATAGGAGAGAGAGAGAGGGGGGAGAGAGAGAGAGAGAGAGAGAGAGAGAGAGAGAGCTGTTCGGTTGAGGGGAAAAAAAAGAAAAAAGTGAACCAGTATTGAAATCTCTAGAGAAGGTAATTTCTTACGTTTTCAATGGTTTTTTTTTTGTTTTTGTTTTTTTTTTTTTTAAATCTAACCACCCCTCAACCCTCGAAACATTTCTGGCAACATGAGCGCAATGTGCCCCAGCGCAATCCAAGTTCCGCGTCCAAAGATTCCAAGTTCCGAACCACGCACGGTTGAAAAGTGCAAAAACAAACTAGGCACTTCCGGAAAACTGATGAAGCTTTGATCAGAAACTTGTAAACCATTTGATGTGCAAGCTACCGCGCAGCTTTCGTCTCTCTTTGATCCGGTCTCATCAACACAACAGAGCGTTTCTTCCGATAAATTTCAGAGAGTGCCTTCGGGCCTGAAGCAACGCAATCCCTAGTCCAATCTGACAACGAGAAAAGCAATGAAGGGAGCCGAAGCTTTGAACTTTGCTGACTCATCGAATCAACTTCACGAACTCTTTACCGCGACGCTGAGGTTAACTTTGCAAAGGTCGATGCTCCTTGTTCATAATATGGCGAGCGGCAAGGCGGCTTTTCGAAACCACGAGTTGAAAGAAGCTCCATCGAGAAACTTCAGTAGACTCGGAGATTAAAATACGGTAAGTTAAAAATAATTATGATTCGTGAAAAATGATAATGCGTCATAGGACGCGAGCAATTAGGCTAATCAACAAGCAGAATCACATCCGAAACCAAGGTATATGGAGAACAGGTATGGACAACACTCGACTTAGGGGGCGTGGACACTTGGGATAAAGCGACTTCGCCGCCATCTTGTCTCCTATTCACACCGTGTATCTTGCATTGTTATTTGTGGTTAGGTTTGAAGGGGAAGTTTATCTGAAGCAATACTTTATTTATTTGAACAATAAAATGTAATTTTTATCTTTAAATGTTAATGTTGTGACTATAGAATGGATTAACATCATCAATTACGTTGTTCACTTTCCCTTTCAAGATGTGAAATCTAAATTTGAATCGCGCGGTCAGAAAAATGGCGGCGGAGTCGCTTTTTTCACAACCAATCAGAGCCGACCTCAGAGTGTTGTCCATACCTGTTCTCCATCTACCTTGATCCGAAACTACCAAGATCTACCGATTATGTAGAGTTCTTTACAGGAGTGTAATCTTTGGCAATTTTTCAATTTTCATTAGTTCAAATATAAGAAAAAACTTGCCTCTGACTTGGACCTGCTATTTTAAAGCGTCCTCAATGACGCTCAAGTTTAATTTCATTTCTTTTTATTTTGTAAAAGGGGAAAAAATGAAGAGAAATGCCAAATATTAGTGGTCAAGCTGCGCATTTACTTTCAAAAATATAAGAAAAGAATAAAATAGGATCAAAGCTAAAAAATTAAATAAAATAAACAACTGTGGGACGTTTCGAGGCACAAACGGCACTCTTCATCAGCCACTGTCACTTACTTTTAAACCAACCTCTAATTCGGAGAATACAGCACAAAAAGCTCTAGGTCAGAGCAAGGAAGAATTAGAAATCAATGAAATCATTAATATGTATGGATGTTCTTTAGGATATTATTAAGCACGGTTATAAATCATGATTTACTTTCTTGGAAAAGGCTACAATATCAAAACAAAATATCTTGAAAATATCTACGTCATTGCAATACCTCCTCTTATTTCCAATCTTGTTTAGAGGGATAAGAAAAGTATGCACATTGAAAGCAGATCTAAAGGAACAAAACTCAGATTATTATTATTTTATTTTGTTGGGGTCTATTTCACTCACATGCGTGAGGTTGCTGTTAGCCCCATGTTTTTATCATTATTATTATTATTTTTTTACTATTCATAAAAATCTGAAAAATAATGACTTTATTTACAATTGACGATACACCTGTATTAGCATCAGAAATGAATGAGTTCGGGGGATTGATTCCTCTTCACTCAGTCCCGCTTGAAAATAAAGTGCTTACTTTCTTTCGAAGGTTGGGGGAAAGATAGATTAAGAAAGCGTTTAAAACAGACTGGAAGAGATTAAATCAACAAGACGAACGGAACCTTAATTCAAACCTGACAATTTCGAAAAGGGGGGGGGAATTTAGAAATATTTATCTCTTTCATCTTGTGCAGTCAAAGAAGGAACGAGGAGAATAAAAAATACAATCGCTCTGAATGAAAATACGTTACGAGAGTGGAAATATAATGCGAATGAGAAGCAGGGTGAAAAAAACAGGGGATTTTTTTTTCGCCCCCGATTAGAGCTCCGCTTGGATACGTGGGTATTTACAGAGCAGTGTACCGTATAATTACCCGGCTAATATTTTTATAGCTCTGCTTATTTTTTCCCCGAGACTAAAATCATTTCAGCGATTCGTTTTTCAGAAAGCTTTACTTTCCTCTCACTCACAGTCACTCCCTCTCTCTCTATCCCTATTTACCGGGCAGAAAAAGCGATTGCACAGAACTACCTGTAAGATGCAATTTTTAAAAGACAGACATTTTTTCTTTCTCTTTCTAGGTAATTTTCAGTAAGCTCGTGCGATGGATTGGTTTTGCCTCCTTTCCATACATGTATTCAGATATGTTTCGTCAACTGCGAAACCGAACTATCCGAAACGTATTTTTAGGACTTTCGTCTCTAAAGACTCGCATTAAAAGGCAGGTAGAGGGCAATATTTCAAAACTGTATATTTGATGTAAGTACACTAGAGATAACAACAAGAGGAGATAGCAACATTTCTAGGTCAGCGGGGGTTATTTGCACAGTGCGTACAGAAACTACAATTTCGTACACAAACTACCTGGGGATTGATTTTGTTCTTTTGGATGAGACGAGATGTCGAGATGAGATAGCGAGAATCAATCATTCCCATTGGTTTAAATGGCATCACGTGACAATTTTGAAGTCGTTCGAGTCGCTCAATTCATACCGAATAACTCCCAGTCCCCTCGAATGACTCAAAATCTGTCACGTGACGCCGTTTGAACCAATGGGATTGGTGCGTTCCCGCTATCTCGTCTCCTCTCGTCCAAAAGATCAGAATCAGCTCCCTGGTACAATTTGAGGCCAAGATTAACAGGGTGACCAAAGATAGGTCCCCTTTCGGAAGGTAGGGGGCAAGGCGCTTTTCAAAAGACGTGGATTTGCAGTAATGACTGATTGGAACCTAAATAATCGACGACTTGCCTTAAATTACTTAATCTAGATATTTTTGTTGTTGGTTTTTTACTAAGCGTGCCGTTCTAAGGGTGCGTTGCCTGAAATTGTCTTACTCGTATAACTGATACTAAGCCACTTTTCTGTCGCGCAGATGGAAATTGCCACACCGATGATCACTTTTCGTTGATGTTATCATCGTACTTTATTTACAGCTCAACGTTTTTGCCTGTTAGTACCCGGTAGATAATGAAAATTGAATCCTGAGTTTTCTCTGACATGAATGCATTTTAGGGAGAAATAAACAACTATTTAGACACTACAGCAACATCTGTAGTCAACACGCTTTGTTTTTTCCAATTTACACCGATAGATGGAACATCAGGCGGGCCAGGGCCGAAAACCAGCCCCGAAAAAGTGCGACCGTCATCCAGTTTACTTTAACCAACATCCACCCAATAACATCGCGCACATGTAAATTACCGCATGGATCAGTTCAATCACCATAGTGCACTCACAACTCACACCAAGTTTCAGCGATGCCCTTGGGCCAGCTTTTTTTATCGTCCACCAAACATGGCTCTTTTCCAACCACGGCCATCCGAAATACCAACGTTGAAGACCTCTGGCTAATTCCTACATGGAACGTCAAACACTTGCTCTAGGGCATCGAGTTACATATCATTAGTGAAGTACTCACATCAAGTTTCCGTCGATTTGCTTGAGCCCGATTTTTTTTTTTTATTATTATTATTTTTTTTTTTATTTTTTTTTTTTATTTTTTTTTTTTTTTTTATTTTTTATTTTTTCATCTTCCACCAAACATTGCTAATCAGTTTTGAATTAGAATACGATTTCTTTATAAAACTGTAGTAATAGGACACACAGATTTATTTTAATGTCTATGTTAGACGACGAGTATTTTACAATTATTATAAGTGTGCAATGCGCTGTAAAGATTTAAGCTTGGGAAAAACACGTTTCGGACGCTTTAATCCTGTAAAATGTTCGAGAAGAAAAGCTTTTCTTGGATTTTGAGTGCTGTCAAGAACACGTACGATTGGCGACACGAATAATGTCACATATCCTAATCTATTCTCGAAAAATGCTTAAATACGCTGAACAATTAAAGGCCAAAGGAGGTATACTCAATGACAATCAAGGCCTTTATTTAAATAAGTTATGCTCTGGTAAAACATTTCAGATCGGCTTAAGTACGTAGAAGAACAAGAAGTTATAGATAATGCAGTGATGCAACAAACCACCTACAAGTAGGCATTAAAAAAAGACCTTCTACAAGACCCATCTACATTATACAATTACAGCTCGCAGTGAGAATATGCCACACTGCTTCGAATCAAAATATTACAGTAATCTCTCTTGGCCACAAATCCTTGCGCAACTTTATCCGCCTGAGCCGGCCTTTGGAGAGGAACAAATGTTGGGGAAGGGCTAATGTGTTCTCGCGGAGAAAAGACGAGACAAGCCAAAGATCTGCAGGATTCCCACATTTTACAACCTACACACAGTACACACGCCTTTCATTGATGAAAACCAGGGCTGCCGTTTTGCGTTTAGTTATACGAATTTTCCCATTGAACTTAAAGTAAATTTTTTGAATTTCCCGCCAAATTTGGTAGCACTGATTAAAACGGCACCTCATCGACTACTCTTCTTGCTCCCACTCATTCTCAGTCTCCGCAACGAACGGACGGTCCTTGGAAAACACGGTTCATCCATCATGTAAGCTCCTGAAAACGCTGCAACCCACAATCCACAATCCCGTGCCTATGATTTATACTGCTGAGGGGGTTCGACCTCTCGTGCACTTGCTCATTTTCTCACGACCCGATTTGAGCTGGTATACTTACCGACTATCCACTATCTTCCGTGTTAAGCCGTGCTAGATGACAAGGAATAAACTTCTTCAATTCAAATCAGTTAGCGAAATAATTGTGTTAACTGATTTACCTGAGGTGTCTAAGGTAATTGATTACCTCATAAGGACCGTTTCAGTTGATTAGCGACTTAAATTTTGCAATTTCAACAGTAGAATAAGTGACTGTAGCTTCAGCGCTTAAGAATTTGCCACATTCATAAGTTTAAAATGATCAATCAAAATTAAATGCATTAAAGAACGTATATGTAGAGCTCAAAATGGATATCAACTTTTTAGACCAAAACATACTGGCAAAGAAAAATAAATCAAGGCATGATTGAAATTTCGAGGGGTATTAAGGCCAGCAAAAGAATCTTCCACTTCAAGGCAAGAGTAGAAATATTGTTACCCTACCTAATGCAAAAAATACGAAAGAGGTGGGCAGTGAGATATCTCACTGCTCGAGCATTATAGAAGGAGAAGAAAATTTCCACTCTCGCCGTGGAATGGAAGATTCTTTTGCCGGCCTCAGTACATGTTGACGGTTGGCACGTATGGAGGCGTGTATTTCATAACTCACTGGCAACGCGGCATAAGGGCTCGGAGGGTCGGACGGGCTCAAGCCTCCTTACTTTTTTGGAAAGTCTAGGCTCAGCCCAAGCGTAGTCAGACACTTCGAATTTGTATCAGATTCATATTCTTAATAGGCTCACTTCGAGTAAGGCGTAGCCATAGAGTTTTTGAGGATCAGAAACAAAAAGGGCCATGAATTGCAAGCCCCCTCCCCCAAGGTACTTATATTTAACAGGTATGCTCGACTCGCTTCCCGCGTTATCTTCAGTGGCGCGAAAATCTAAAGCAGAATCCAAGATGGCCGACAGAAGACGAAAACACTGGACAATTATGTCAGTGTAAAAGAATTCACAGAGAGGTAATCAAATCAACTAAAATCGACGAAGCGAGAAGAAACACTAAATAATAAGTTCCACTTCCATCTGTCTTCATAACAAACCTTCTCCTGATCATGTGTCCCACGCCATGTCCAATGTTTTCTTATGTTGTTGGCCATCTTAGATTCTGCTTTTTTTTTATCTTCGCGTCTCTGAAGATGACGCGGGAAGCGCGAGTCGAGCATACCTGTTAAATATAAAGTACCTTGCCCCTCCACACTATTTTGACCCACGCGCCGCCACGCCAAGATGCCGTGACTCATTTTCCGTAACTTTTAGCACATGCCAAGTTATACGCCCGTCTGCCTGGTCTAACAGTTAATGTTTTTGAGTTCTGCCAAAACATGTTTGTTCATACAACAGTAACCTATAGTAATTATAATTTGAGACTTATCTAGCTCAATAGAGCAGCTCAAAACGCATATGAATCAATCAACAACGTGAGACTATAATAACTATAACCATTTATTATAATTATGAGTAAGAAAAGATATAAGCACTACTAAGAGTGTAAATAAGTATTATTATTTTTGTTATTTTTATTATATTTTCCTTTTTCAATACAAGATTCCATGACAAGTGTCCATACAAAACCTCATGACACAAAAACAAGAGGGTTGGGATAAAGAATCACCAACCCTTCCTTGGTTGGTTCTGAGACAGAGGAAAGTCCAGGTCAAAGAACATCCGCGATATTTTTCGCGAAATTCAAGCTCACGGTGAGCGACAACACTGGAGAAGAAAATAGAATTCACTCCAAAGCTCATCCCAAAATCCTATTTTCTCGCACATTCAAAAAGGGATTTCAATTTGTTTACACAAAAGGGGTTCAGCGGGAGGGAAGCTGAAAATGGAGTAGAAGAATGGAGAATGAGGAGGCGAATAAAAGATGAGACAGGGGACAAAAAAAAGAGAATAATAAGAAGGGAGAAGGTTCTTACCTGATGAGAATATAAGGAAGAAGCAGAATAGGAGGAAGTATGACTGCTGAGCGTTTAGCGGCAGAGAGGGGTCGAAGTCCACACGCAGGCCCATCCCTCCAGACCCATGCTCCTTGCTACATCTCCACCATCACCTGAGACAACGAAAGAAAAGAAAAGAAAAATATGAGCAACATGCACTGCATAAAGATATACACTGCTCCATTCTGGTGAGTGCTGTGACAACAATGACATGGAAGTTTAAGGAGGGCTTACAAGAGCCAGCTCACACCTCAAATAACTAAAACCGCACAGTTCAAAGACTGATTTCACGATAACGTCACGAGTTTCGTTTCGTTTCAATCAGAGGCGGATCGAATAACCTTTCAGGGGGGGGACTACTTTTTCAACAAAAATCCAAACATTTCCTCGAAAATCCCTCCGTGGTCAGTGTAAAAGTTTTGCTCAATGGAGGGGGGGGTATGTTTTGCAGTTGGGGGTTAGAATTCATGCGTTGAAGCATGAGGCACTTGAAATTCGATTTCATTTAAGTATATTAAGAGTTTATTACGGGTACCAGTGGCGAAGCGTGCAATCTGGCAACGCTGCGTTTAATTCTTTAAACTCCACGAAAAACATCGAACTATCTAGGAATCGGCGATGACCATCTAATTCGACCTTTTCCATGGGTTCAAATGAACAAAATGCCACGTTGCCAAATAGCACGCTGACGGGTACATTGATTGAGCCGAACCATAAATTGAGCTTGAAATTCTACTCGTAAAGTCACCCTGAAGCAGCCTATTCTTAAGAGACGGATGGATGCGCGAAAAATCGAAATTTGTTGAGTTGAAATGAATTCCAAAATAGCTTTTCAGCTTCATACACTGAAAATCAAATTAGCAAGGAAACAAGATAAAAAGAGATAATAATATGATATTTCTCTTGGATACTTGAGTATTATGAGAGTTGATGCAGTGCCCCGGTGTGATATGAATCTCGAATTTAATTAAAATCGTAGTCTTCCTCATTTGCTTCAAGAACATTGGTAAACTTTTGCTTGCTAACTTTCTCCGCGTAAAAAATAAAGTTTTGGAAGAAGCTGTACCCTTGTCGCTTCGAAAGTAGGCCTCTACTTCGTTCCTAAAGGCAAAGGGATAGTTGAAAGATAATGAGAAACAACTTTGTCCTTGCGTACATTCTGGCATATTATTTTGTTTGCTTCCCTTCGAAATCGAATAGAGAAAAGAAATAAAATTGAAAAGAAGAAAAGGAAAGGATGCTTCAGTCTTGACAGAATTTCAATCTCGGTGGGTACTCGTAACAAGCAGAGTGCAGTTCGTATCTATCACAGCTATGACTCTAAGAAATAATTTAACTTTGTATCATACAATGAAAAAAGTGTACTTGTAAAATACCCTAATTAGATGAAAAATGATGAATTTATACAGGGAGAAGCATCGCAATTAAAGACTCTACCTTCACTAATAATTTTTGATTCCATCGTATTTTATAAGAGAACCGTATAATTAAAGACAGGGCAATTTATAATTAAAGACAGCGGCATCATAACGCCAGGAATGCAAATATAACATCACTGATTAATGATAATGTTTATTTCAAACAAGGATAGACATTCTATGAGAAACTACACACAAAACTGAAAAAATGTGAAAAGAAAGGCAACTCAACAAAGTTAGAGGTTATCTGACGAGCCTTCACTGCTATCGTAGGTACCAAGGAATTCTCTGAGCTAAGATCCATTTTTTTTTTTCTCTCTCCTTTATTGTATCTTGGCGTATTTTGTGCCGCCTTTATGGAGCAATCAAGTGAAATAAAGAAAATATTATTATTTTATTGTTGTTATATTAGTACTATAAATTATTATATTATTATTATATTATTACAATGTAAGACAGGGAAGAGTACAGAGTTGACAGACGAACGTGGAAAATATGACGAGCGTAAGAAACCGAGATTGGGGCATTGAAAAACTGAATAGCAACTATTCCTGCGTTCCCGCATTGGTTTAGTATACTTTCGAAATTGAAGGCACTTTCAGAGTTATAGACTCGACTCGATCTTCGCACACGCTGTGATGAACCACCTCTTATTCTGGACTCCGAAGCCGGACTTTTGCTCACACAATTCTCTGATTGAAGAAGTTGAGAAACAAAGGAGCTAAGGAGTCTACTTTTCAGCAATTCCGAACTTTTGACTGGACTTGATTTAGTATTTTATCCACTCATCCGAGGAATGAAAGTTTCTGATTCTGAGAGATTACCGAAAATCTAGTCGGGGGCGGAGATCTTCATTTCGTGTGTTTCAAGTCTTAAAAATAAATAATTTCTCTCTTGGGCCCCTTTAAATCCGCCGCCTCCTTTCCTCCCTCGCCATATTTCGTCAGGAAAATAACTAGCCAGGTGATAGCGCTTGCAAGATAGAAACTTATCGCGCTGGAAAAAAGTTGAACTGGAATTTAAGCGCAGTTCTTCTTACGGGTTGAGAATATAATAACCGCTCTCAATTTACAAGTCTACTGTTAATGGGTCAGTTGCTAGGGTCTAAAATGTCGTGTTATTTATAAAGAAAATTAAAGTACTTGATGAGCTGAGAACAAAGATATCTTTGGTTTCTAATTAAGTCCTATTGTTCCGGAAATAAGATTTTGACCCAAAATACAGTGTTTTAAAAGGGAATTCCGCGTAGTGACGTCACTATACTCACGATTTTTTACAACTTTACACGTGTGTATTTCCAAAACCGTGACACTTATGAAAAAACCAAAGGCACCACTGTCTTCAGCTCATCAAGTACTATAATTTCCTTTATAAAAAACACAACATTTCAGACCCTTGCAACTGCCCCATTATGCTGAGATTTTTCGTCAAAAATAAAACATGTTTGTACGCACTTATTTTTCTGTGTGAGTCAATGTCGAAACTTTATGATGATTCAAATCAAACGTTATCCTCAAGTGATTTTACACTAGACCCAACCCTCTGTATTGATGCCGCAACAGTTTAAGTAGAAAATAATAATTGTTCTCAATTTACAAGTCAACGGTTACTATGCTGAGATGTTTGGTCAAAAATAAAACCTGCTTGTACGCAACTATTGTTTTATGAGTTAATTTTGAAACTTTTTGATGATTCAAACGTTATCCTCAAGTGATTTTACACAAGACCCAACCCTCTGTATAATTTTACAGTAGGGCCAAAACGCACGTAACGAACGGGTCACTTGACTCCTAAAAACTGAAAAAAGCTCGTGAAAATGTTGAAAAAACAGGTCAAAAACAGGCTTAAGTTGTGCCAAACTGTGCTTACTAACACCTCAGAAAATGTCGTTTTTTTTTGTTTTTTTTTTTGCTTTTGTTTTTTTGTTTTTCCGTTTGAGAAATATTTTGAATTTTAGGGTGTAACGAACGGAACATCTGGTAAGAACTTAAATGTCCCGCGTTCGTTACACCCTAGAATTCAAAATACTGCTTAAACGGAAAAACAGAAAAAAAAACCAAAATTTTCTGAGGTGTTAGTAGGCACCGTTTGGCACAACTTAAGCCTATTTTTGACTTGTTTTTTCAACATTTCCACGAGCTTTTTCCAGTTTTTAGGAGTCAAGTGACCCGTTCGTTACGCGCGTTTTGGCCCAGTAGCAAAAGTTTGAAACAGACCTACTGGCACGGGCTCGAAACCCGAGCTACGAGTCAAATCGAACTTTGAGTCTCTCATGACAAAAAAACCATGAAAAATAACTTTAACTGAATTTCTCAAAATCAATAGGGCTTGTTAGGGTTGCTACGCATCATACTTTCAGCCTATGTATACCAATGGTGATTGTACAGTCAAAGATTAATAATCAATCAATCAATAAGTCTTGGTTATTAATATCTTATACAGAAATTGTACAGAATTAATGGTGGCCTCGACGTGATTAATATCAAACAACAGTCTTACTATACAGCCAAATTCGAATCAATACTGATAAAAATAGCTCATTCACTCAATTATCCTAATTTTCCAAAATTTGTCTTCTTGCATTTTTATGCACTCAGAGGAAAGCAGCTGGTTCACGAAATATTCATTTCAAAGTTTTGATCCGGCATTTTTACGGATCATTAACCAGTTAATCCATTTTACTTTCCTAAGGGAACAATTAGTGCTCATTATGTGACATATTCAACAATTAATGCAAGGCGGTAAATGCATTACATTTTTATATTAGTTCTGCATGTTTATTCATTCGTTGATATAATTGAGTCACGATCTTGAAACGTAATCGTAGTATCCGCGGCAAATCAAATTCAGTGCCGCACGCATATATTGAATCGCATACAGCAAAAGTTAGCAAGTTAGCAAGTTATTCTACCGATCTAAAACTGATGAGAAATCCTGTTATTGTTTATCGAAATGAGATGGTGTTTTTCGACGTGGGCTTGGTTAGGACTTTTGGAACGTACTACATAAGCGCAAACAAAGTGTACTCTGAAGTCAAAGGAGCCTAACACAATTGTTCGCCTGAAAAATTGATGATGGTTTTAAGACTAGCTTTGGCAAAGATGTCGGGAGAGTGTCACCTACCTACCCATACCCATTTGACAACCTTCCGACCACTCGACCGATGCTTACGCCGACCGTTTTATTTAAACATGATCGCCATCCATTCGCGCTCGTAAAGAGGGACACCGAGGACCCACGCTTGAGGAGAGGGTGAGTTGGGATGAGGAGGGTGGTTGGGGGGGGGGGGGGTCGTACTCGTTGTCACGTGGATGTGTTTTTACGACGAGACACGACACAGAATGGAAAATTGCCGCTCAAATGCCGTATGAGATCGGTGTTGACAGATCTAATCATTTACTCGTCCCCAATTTTCTACCCTTGTGATCATAGCATCATCATTTAAAATTACAGCCCCCCTCAGCCTACATATATCTAACTTCAATCATTTTGGGTGTTTTGAAGACGAAACTCCATACCTGACCGGCGAATATGACCTCCTATTGATCATCTAATAACTTTTTAGTTTTCAAAGTTTGGCCACTTTCAGGTTATTAATTTTACGTATCAATACTCATTTTTAGCAACACAAAATTGACAGAGGCCCGGTGTTTTAGATAAGTTCTTTTCACACCCTCTTGGTTGCAACAATATTGGTGAAATCGTAGGACGTCAATTTACTTGATGAAAATGACTTCGATATCCTCTGATAATGAGAAGAAATAATGCGACATATGTTTAAAAACTGTTAACATTTAAAGGCTGGTTAAAGACGGAGCTTGATGAAAACTTCGGTATCGTGTCTCCAAAAACATTCTGTAAATTAAATAAGGGGAGCAATGTTCTAAAAACTGACAATGAGCCTGATTCAGATATTTATTATTACTTGCGAATACAACCCCTCCTATCTCACAGTTTGGGGCAGTTCTAGATTGTTGTTTTTGTATTGGTTTTTTGGTGGGACTATTTTCAAGAATACCATCTTTCCCTGAAAAATTTGAAATTAAGTAAAACATTTTCGTTTGTTACGAGGAGATAGTATTTGGATCAAGCTTTATTGATTGATCACTTTATTTTGGAATTCAGGGCCTTGTTGCAATCTAACGTTTATTGAAAGAGACAAGCAAAATCGGGACCAAAGTCCAACACATTGGACATTTTAAAACTATTTCATGAAAAAAATGAGGTAGGACAAAAACGTTGAAAATTTCTATGCATGGAAAAAATAAAACTGAAAATGGAATTGAAAAATTAGACTTACAAATCATCCCTGAATATCAGTAAAAATGTGATATCGTTTAATCTAAGTAATCTGAAACAGTATTTGCTAGATGACATATAATTTTAAAATTTGCGTAATTCAAAATTCCACCAGGTAAAAACTATTCATTGAAAAAAAAAAATTCCGAATACCGCAACGAGACGGTTGATTCTTGTTTTAACTTTCCTGACTGAAATTCCGGTAATGCAACCGGAACTGCATTCAAGAAAGATATTTACGCAAAACGCCCCGTTACAGTTAGCGAAAATTACCGGGGAAAAGCTCGAATATGGAGAGCAACTCGGCTATTCCTAACGTCAGAGTGTAAGTACTTAGGTTTGGCCCAGATTTCTAATTGGAAAACACGTGAATAAATAAATTCATCCAACACCTTATTTGACAACACCGGTTGACTATTACGCGCAGCTCGGAAAGAGGTGAGCGTGCGCGATTTAAGTACAGGACGAAAACATGACACCGGAAATAAACTTTACGACTCTTTTACGGGCCATTAAAACATTTTTTCCCCCTGTTTTTCCTCATCCCTTTTCCAAAATTCCGCAATGCTCATCGCATCGCTTGCCGACATTTTTGAGCCAATTAAACTGATGCTCCCCCCCCCCCCCCCCAACCACGCATCGCTGCATCCTGATACTGATCTAGGAGATAACTTGTTATGCTTCATCCAGCCTCTATTTCAGCTCAAGAGATAAACTTGGGACCTTTACGAGGGATAAACCTTTTGAACGGGAGAAAATATCGTCGAAAAGTGTAAATGACTTATCATTTAGTAACCTTTTCCGGTCCGCCGTTAAAACTAAGCTACATAAGAATGGCGAAACTTCGCGATTTTCTGGCAAAAGGTGCATTTCATGGCTTGAAAAATCAATTCATTTCAGGGCAAAGTGCCTTCAGCAATGGTGACGGGGGAAAAGAGATTTGAAAGCAATTGACGCTCTCTTTAATCCTCCCAATAGAATTACATTGATAGGTCTTACTTTGAAGACTCGAAAGGTTTCCGTATCACAGGCTATCCTTTCTTCCACGTGCATACATTTGAAGATTATAAAAATTCAGTTTTTCGGTGTGAGCCAATTTTCATCAAAATTCAAACATAGTGCATTATTCAAATCCCTTCATAACTTTAAGGAAAGCAAAAGAATTTTTCATACATAAAACGAAACTTCCTTTGTCAGAATAGGTCAAACAATATTATAAAACCATTGATAGAAATTACCTTAAGAGGGGGTTTAACATTTTGACGAGACAATGATTTTATTTGCGTCATAATTGACTTAATATGCTCGTATTGCGATAGCAATACTTTCTATTAGTTGTAGGAGAGTAAACAAAAGTAAAACGATATTTAAAAAACTAGTTGACCGAACTGCGTATGACGTATCGTAACTATTCTATATAGAACCTCGTAGTTCGACTTTCAAGTTGTGGGTTATCAATGAAAATACTACGGAGTGAAAAATCTACCACGACGTAACGCCAGAAAATGCACCAAGACACCTACCTTTTAGGTAGCTGTCTTGGTTAGGTTTTAAATTTTTCGACATTTCAAACAAAGAGACTTCGTAAAAAAAAGAGAAAATCGTTGCGATTCGGTAAATTTTGATTTTCAAAATAGATAGATATTGAACCTCGACAGACATCTTTAAAAAGGAATAGAGGTGGTCTTTAAATCCTACTGACCCGATTTAAAGTTTATCTGGAAGGCATAAACATAGCATTGCTACGTCATAAACGCATACAATTCATCATAGTGAGATCAAAAGTATACGGTCATGATACCATGATGCACGGTGCAAACTTGAATTACGAATTCACAACGGCAATTTTTTCTAAGAAGAGCTTCAGTCATAATGTTTCAGGAACAAGCCTCTCACAAACACCGATACGAACATATGTTGCGGGGCATTCTGCAGGACTTGAGAGAGTTAACTTCATCTGAAGGATAATGGAGGATGCGAAGTTATGGGCCGGAATAGGGGAGGGGGGGGGGGGGGGGGGTTGAGCAACATCAAGTTTGATTAAGCGGCTCACGCAGGGACTGCAAGCGGCAAAGCTTGCAGCATTGCATTTGCATTGGGGTGGGTGGAAGAGAGGTAGTAAAGAAAGGAAGTGGGATCGGGGTACAGGAGGAAGATGAAGAGGAGGAGGAGGAGGGGGGATTGGCTAAAGGGATTCGAACAACTATCACTCACTCAGTTGCTCGCTCACTCATCCGTCAAAGAAGGGAGGAGGGCTTTCAGATAACAATCGACTTTCAGTAGGCGAGAGCGGGGTGGATATTGATAGGAGGGATTCGGAGTGGGGGCCTTTGCCAAAGTAAGCGTTAAATGCATTTCTCGATACGATCTAATGCGCGATACCGCGGATAATTATCGGCGGCGCGCCATACATTGGCGTGAGACGCTCAGATTTGTGAAGGAAAAAGAGGACGGAAAAATTGAGGGGCGGCATGCATGTTTTTCAATTTTAAACATCTGTTAACTTTAATACTCCTTGTTTTTAAGCGTGCCCATGGAACATGGCTCGCTTATTCCGATCGTTTTGCTGCTAACAATATAATACAATGTATACAATGTAATAAGGCAGCCTATGCTTTCCACGTGTATTCCCATGCTGAGTGGCCTAAAGTTGAAAATCGGCTGTTTTTGAATTTTGTGATTTTTTCCTGTCGTGTCTGTTGCGTTTTTAGGATTGCAATGGTACAATTATGAAATCGTACCTTCTAAAGTTTGCAGCAAAAATAGTTGGATTCATTTTAATGCTTTAGTTTTTTTATAATTCCAACTAAACGACGGACTCACCACTTTTGAGGGGTAAGTGGAGTGCGGTGAGGTAATATTTTGCGTTTTATGTTGCCAACTTTGTTGTAATTTTACTCTGCTGTGTTGGTTTTACGATGAATAAATTTTTGTTTGTTTTTATGATTAATTTGTTATGTTGGACATTGTTTTTGTGTTATTTTATTACGTTTATTGAATATATAATTGATTTTAAAGTACATTCGGGGGTTTTTCGTACGGACGGCCGATAACGAGTCGTTGTGTGATGTTTTTTTTTATTTATTATTGTTTTGCAGCCGGTGATTGTTTGGCTGCATTGGCTGCACTGCGGCTCACCTGTTCACTAATTTGATAAGCTTTCTCTGTGAATGTCTAGAGTCAGCTGATATTTTCGAATAGAAGGCGCGAAATAAAACCGATACAGATCATGGTTTTACTTATAGGATACCTTCTCACAAAAGTAAAGTTTCAAGAAGAACCCGCTAGACAGCGCGGAATGAAGTAGTCACGTTCCTTTGCCTTTATTTGATCAGCTGATAAATGTTTTTTTTTTTTTTTTTTTTTTTTTTTTTTTTTTTTTTTTTTTTTTAGCGCAATTTTTAACATTCAATCTTTTATGGGTTGAAAATGGATCTCATTAAAATAAACAAATTAGATCAGTATTCTTTTAATTTTTTAGTTTCGGGAATTGTTACAACATTAACGCCTGTTCGAAAGTGTAAGCGAAGTTATGGTTTTTGTATTATTTTTTTAGAGGACGAGACAGGCTCAATTAATGGTATTTGTTTTGATGAAAAGGGGTCCATCCAGCTACCATTAGGAGTGCCCCCCCTCAAAAATGGATGAAACTTTCAGGGATGATAGAGCTAAGCATCATCTTTCAGAATATCTGCAGTTTTTTGAATTTGGTCAACTGGGAGCGGGAGTGCAGGGGGTCAAAGTCAAAACCTCCAATGCTCCATAACTTTTGAACGAAAATAGATATTGACGTGAACTTTGCACCAAAAGATGCGTATTTTAAAGATCTTTCGATTGATGTGCTACAGTGTTTAGTTCAAAAATATTTGACCCTTTTTTTGCATTTTGTTTTACTTTCGAAGTTTCCAAAAATCCGTTTTTTGAGTTTGAAAAATAGGCGCAATGAAGGAATCTGAACGAAAAACTATGGCGGCCATATATGATTTGAGAATTTTGAAAAACTTATGTCAAAAATAAATTCAGCGACCCAAAAAACCCGCTTCCACCAAGTTTTAATGAATTTCATCGATTATTGGTGGAGCAACAAATTTTTTTGTAGAATCGAAAGTCGGAACCCTATTTTTGGCCTAGATTTGAAACTTTGCGCGGTCATAACTCTTGAACGAAATGTTTTTCGGCATCGCGGTTTGCGCCATCTGAAAGCTTATAAAATCAGCTTTCTTCACAGAAGTTTTTTGTTCAGATTCCTACGTTGCGCCTATTTTTCAAACTTATAAAACGAATTTTTTTCTCTACTTTTAGATTATAAATGAATTTTTACATCTGCATTGAGGGTTTTTTCGAGAAAAGTTGAAAAATGTGTTTGAACCCCCCAGAATACACCCCAAGAGGTTGTCAGGAGCTTATGAAAATATCAGAAATGAAAAATTTGGAGTCAATTTTCTGTCTGATTGTTTTGTTTCAAATCATTTGTTTCAGTAATTTTCGAGAAACATGCCAGCAACGGATGCTCTGGCTCACTTTGTATATAAAATATAGTAGACTTCTTTTATTCTATTCAGGTCCTCTGGTATTTAATCACTGTCCGATGAGTAAAATAATTGAAATCTCATGCGCTGAGTCCAGACTATACTTGCTCTCTTTGAGAGAATCCAAAAATTAAATATAATCATCAAAGGTACCACTATACGGCCAATTTTGTAAAATAAGCACATGTATGGAGAGGGGGGGGGGTGGAAGCTTTTATATGCGTAACTTTTTTTGCTTCTCATTGATAGAATGTCATCGAATGAAAGGCTAGAAACTCTGCAACTCTGATAAGCAACTCTGTTTGCTTGAAGGGACGCATCGCAATGAAGTAGGGGACTACACTAATTATAGTTGTCAAAGTTGATGCATAAATTATTAATACTTCAATTAGTATGTACGTCTGTAATGTTTTTACTGGATGCTAATCATAGCATTTTTTCCAAGTAGATGATTCAGCCTAATTTTATCTTGAGTATTCACCATAAGGTTTCTCTGTACAGTAAAGCCTTTAATGAAAACATAGCAGGAATTGATTTTATTGACATTAATTGTAATTGTTTAATTTTCAGATCCAAATCGGCCAATACTGTGTCTAAAAATTCAGATATTGAAAGGAATGACTCTATTTCGTCTCTATCAATATGTAGACATTTATTAATTACCTTCTTTTACCTTTCATCACCATATTCCACTAACAAAACCATGAGCTACCCATCTTTTCTTTCTCATTTTATTAAATTATAAATAGAATCTTTTACATCTATTCAACGCAGAATCATTTAAACTTCAAACACTCTATAATCAGTGATTTCATCCAAATTTTCATTATTGAATCATTCATGTATATTATAAATCTATTTATTCAATTCATATGTTAGTTACATACTACAATGTCTCCTTAAGTATTGCTGATGCATTTCAAACAACTGTAATCCACAAATGAACAAAACACTGAACCAATTGTAATGTGTCACTGCAAAAACAACGACTCAAAAATATTTTTTTCAAATATACATCTCAAATGCATATACATTGTCATATTTTCTTAATCAAAGCTCCAACAGCACTTCCTGTACCTTAAATAATATACAATAAATTGACAAATCTTCTCCCATGAACTACATTATAATAAATATATTTAAACCATGTATGCGTAAGCCTTTATGCAAAACTTATTTCTGCAAAACCCAGCAGAGCAGAAGAACAAATGAAACAACTTATGCGCAGATTTTTATGTTTACAATTCACAGGCACGCTTTTCCAATACATGCAATGTATCGGAGCTTCCCTGCTTGTTTTTGTTTGTTTTTGATTTGTTTTTGTTTGTTTTTGTTTTTTTGTTTGTTAGATGTCGTTCTGTAGAGAAACAAGGTATGTAATGTAAATACCTAATCCGCATATAGGTACAGGGTGGGCCAAAAGTCCCGAGACCTTTCCCGACCCTTTTCCTGTGTTTGTTTGCGGAACTGGAGCAATCACGAAACGTGAACAGTGAAGCGTGGAACATGGAACAGTTTTGTAACAGACAAACATGGAAAATGTAATTTTTTCTCAGTAATATTTATGATCCCCTCTGTATGCCCGGTTGTATCAAGGCCGGAGTCACCTTAAAAAAATTCGGGCTTACGCCAAATCTGTATGTATAAGTAATCTTTGGTTATTTTAAGATGTTCGTGTCCTAGGACACTTAGCCCTTTTTAATGTCCAATGAACCGAACGTCATCGGTGTCGGAAGGCCGATTAAGTGTTTTTCTCTCACCTGAATCGCCTTCGGTTCTTCAGTAACCCTCCACTTTTTAATGGTTTGATTATTATAGGTTTGACTGATCTCTCACTGAAATTAATGGAACAGTTTTGTAACAGACAAACATGGAAAATGTAATTTTTTCTCAGTAATATTTATGATCCCCTCTGTATGCCCGGTTGTATCACGGCCGGAGTCAACTTAACAAAATTCGGGCTTACGCCAAATCTGTATGTATAAGTAATCTTTGGTTATTTTAAGATGTTCGTGTCCTAGGACACTTAGCCCTTTTTAATGTCCAATGAACCGAACGTCATCGGTGTCGGAAGGCCGATTAAGTGTTTTTCTCTCACCTGAATCGCCTTCGGTTCTTCAGTAACCCTCCACTTTTTAATCGTTTGATTATTATAGGTTTGACTGATCTCTCACTGAAATTAATGGAACAGTTTTGTAACGGACAAACATGGAAAATGTAATTTTTTCTCAGTAATATTTATGATCCCCTCTGTATGCCCGGTTGTATCACGGCCGGAGTCAACTTAACAAAATTCGGGCTTACGCCAAATCTGTATGTATAAGTAATCTTTGGTTATTTTAAGATGTTCGTGTCCTAGGACATTTAGCCCTTTTTAATGTCCAATGAACCGAACGTCATCGGTGTCGGAAGGCCGATTAAGTGTTTTTCTCTCACCTGAATCGCCTTCGGTTCTTCAGTAACCCTCCACTTTTAATCGTTTGATTATTATAGGTTTGACTGATCTCTCACTGAAATTAATGGAACAGTTTTGTAACGGACAAACATGGAAAATGTAATTTTTTCTCAGTAATATTTATGATCCCCTCTGTATGCCCGGTTGTATCACGGCCGGAGTCAACTTAACAAAATTCGGGCTTACGCCAAATCTGTATGTATAAGTAATCTTTGGTTATTTTAAGATGTTCGTGTCCTAGGACACTTAGCCCTTTTTAATGTCCAATGAACCGAACGTCATCGGTGTCGGAAGGCCGATTAAGTGTTTTTCTCTCACCTGAATCGCCTTCGGTTCTTCAGTAACCCTCCACTTTTTAATGGTTTGATTATTATAGGTTTGACTGATCTCTCACTGAAATTAATGGAACAGTTTTGTAACGGACAAACATGGAAAATGTAATTTTTTCTCAGTAATATTTATGATCCCCTCTGTATGCCCGGTTGTATCACGGCCGGAGTCAACTTAACAAAATTCGGGCTTACGCCAAATCTGTATGTATAAGTAATCTTTGGTTATTTTAAGATGTTCGTGTCCTAGGACACTAAGCCCTATTTAATGTCCAATGAACCGAACGTCATCGGTGTCGGGAGGCCGATTAAGTGTTTTTCTCTCACCTGAATCGCCTTCGGTTCTTCAGTAACCCTCCACTTTTTAATCGTTTGATTATTATAGGTTTTACTGATCTCTCACTGAAATTAATGGAACAGTTTTGTAACAGACAAACATGGAAAATGTAATTTTTTCTCAGTAATATTTATGATCCCCTCTGTATGCCCTGTTGGATCACGGCCAGAGTCACCTTAACAAAATTCGGGCTTACGCCAAATCTGTATGTATAAGTAATCTTTGGTTATTTTAAGATGTTCGTGTCCTAGGACACTTAGCCCTTTTTAATGTCCAATGAACCGAACGTCATCGGTGTCGGAAGGCCGATTAAGTGTTTTTCTCTCACCTGAATCGCCTTCGGTTCTTCAGTAACCCTCCACTTTTTAATCGTTTGATTATTATAGGTTTGACTGATCTCTCACTGAAATTAATGGAACAGTTTTGTAACAGACAAACATGAAAATGTAATTTTTTCTCAGTAATATTTATGATCCCCTCTGTATGCCCGGTTGTATCACGGCCGGAGTCACCTTAACAAAATTCGGGCTTACGCCAAATCTGTATGTATAAGTAATCTTTGGTTATTTTAAGATGTTCGTGTCCTAGGACACTTAGCCCTTTTTAATGTCCAATGAACCGAACGTCATCGGTGTCGGAAGGCCGATTAAGTGTTTTTCTCTCACCTGAATCGCCTTCGGTTCTTCAGTAACCCTCCACTTTTTAATGGTTTGATTATTATAGGTTTGACTGATCTCTCACTGAAATTAATGGAACAGTTTTGTAACAGACAAACATGGAAAATGTAATTTTTTCTCGTAATATTTATGATCCCCTCTGTATGCCCGGTTGTATCACGGCCGGAGTCACTTAACAAAATTCGGGCTTACGCCAAATCTGTATGTATAAGTAATCTTTGGTTATTTTAAGATGTTCGTGTCCTAGGACACTTAGCCCTTTTTAATGTCCAATGAACCGAACGTCATCGGTGTCGGAAGGCCGATTAAGTGTTTTTCTCTCACCTGAATCGCCTTCGGTTCTTCAGTAACCCTCCACTTTTAATGGTTTGATTATTATAGGTTTGACTGATCTCTCACTGAAATTAATGGAACAGTTTTGTAACAGACAAACATGGAAAATGTAATTTTTTCTCAGTAATATTTATGATCCCCTCTGTATGCCCGGTTGTATCACGGCCGGAGTCACCTTAACAAAATTCGGGCTTACGCCAAATCTGTATGTATAAGTAATCTTTGGTTATTTTAAGATGTTCGTGTCCTAGGACACTTAGCCCTTTTTAATGTCCAATGAACCGAACGTCATCGGTGTCGGAAGGCCGATTAAGTGTTTTTCTCTCACCTGAATCGCCTTCGGTTCTTCAGTAACCCTCCACTTTTTAATGGTTTGATTATTATAGGTTTGACTGATCTCTCACTGAAATTAATGGAACAGTTTTGTAACGGACAAACATGGAAAATGTAATTTTTTCTCAGTAATATTTATGATCCCCTCTGTATGCCCGGTTGTATCACGGCCGGAGTCAACTTAACAAAATTCGGGCTTACGCCAAATCTGTATGTATAAGTAATCTTTGGTTATTTTAAGATGTTCGTGTCCTAGGACACTTAGCCCTTTTTAATGTCCAATGAACCGAACGTCATCGGTGTCGGAAGGCCGATTAAGTGTTTTTCTCTCACCTGAATCGCCTTCGGTTCTTCAGTAACCCTCCACTTTTTAATCGTTTGATTATTATAGGTTTGACTGATCTCTCACTGAAATTAATGGAACAGTTTTGTAACAGACAAACATGGAAAATGTAATTTTTTCTCAGTAATATTTATGATCCCCTCTGTATGCCCGTTGTATCACGGCCGGAGTCACCTTAACAAAATTCGGGCTTACGCCAAATCTGTATGTATAAGTAATCTTTGGTTATTTTAAGATGTTCGTGTCCTAGGACACTTAGCCCTTTTTAATGTCCAATGAACCGAACGTCATCGGTGTCGGAAGGCCGATTAAGTGTTTTTCTCTCACCTGAATCGCCTTCGGTTCTTCAGTAACCCTCCACTTTTTAATGGTTTGATTATTATAGGTTTGACTGATCTCTCACTGAAATTAATGGAACAGTTTTGTAACGGACAAACATGGAAAATGTAATTTTTTCTCAGTAATATTTATGATCCCCTCTGTATGCCCGGTTGTATCACGGCCGGAGTCAACTTAACAAAATTCGGGCTTACGCCAAATCTGTATGTATAAGTAATCTTTGGTTATTGTAAGATGTTCGTGTCCTAGGACACTTAGCCCTTTTTAATGTCCAATGAACCGAACGTCATCGGTGTCGGAAGGCCGATTAAGTGTTTTTCTCTCACCTGAATCGCCTTCGGTTCTTCAGTAACCCTCCACTTTTTAATCGTTTGATTATTATAGGTTTGACTGATCTCTCACTGAAATTAATGGAACAGTTTTGTAACGGACAAACATGGAAAATGTAATTTTTTCTCAGTAATATTTATGATCCCCTCTGTATGCCCGGTTGTATCACGGCCGGAGTCACCTTAACAAAATTCGGGCTTACGCCAAATCTGTATGTATAAGTAATCTTTGGTTATTTTAAGATGTTCGTGTCCTAGGACACTAAGCCCTTTTTAATGTCCAATGAACCGAACGTCATCGGTGTCGGAAGGCCGATTAAGTGTTTTTCTCTCACCTGAATCGCCTTCGGTTCTTCAGTAACCCTCCACTTTTTAATCGTTTGATTATTAAAGGTTTGACTGATTTCTCACTGAAAATAATGGAACAGTTTTGTATTTTAAGATGTTCGTGTCCTAGGACACTTAGCCCTTTTAATGTCCAATGACCGAACGTCATCGGTGTCGGAAGGCCGATTAAGTGTTTCTCTCACCTGAATCGCCTTCGGTCTCAGTAACCCTCCACTTTAATCGTTGATTATTAAGGTTTGATGATCTCTCACTGAATATGGAAAGTTGTAACGACAAACATGAAAATGTAATTTTTTCTCAGTAATATTTATGATCCCTCTGTATGCCGGTTGTATCACGGCCGGAGTCACCTTAACAAAATTCGGGCTTACGCCAAATCTGTATGTATAAGTAATCTTTGGTTATTAGATGTTCGTGTCCTAGGACATTAGCCCTTTTTAATGTCCAATGAACCGAACGTCATCGGTGTCGGAAGGCCGATTAAGTGTTTTTTCTCACCTGAATCGCCTTCGGTTCTTCAGTAACCCTCCACTTTTAATGGTTTGATTATATAGGTTGACTGATCTCTCACTGAAATTAATGGAACAGTTTTGTAACGACAAACATGGAAAATGTAATTTTTTCTCCGTAATATTTATGATCCCTCTGTATGCCCGGTTGTATCACGGCCGGAGTCACCTTAACAAAATTCGGGCTTACGCCAAATCTGTATGTATAAGTAATCTTTGGTTATTTTAAGATGTTCGTGTCCTAGGACATTTAGCCCTTTTTAATGTCCAATGAACCGAACGTCATCGGTGTCGGAAGGCCGATTAAGTGTTTTTCTCTCACCTGAATCGCCTTCGGTTCTTCAGTAACCCTCCACTTTTTAATGGTTTGATTATTATAGGTTTGACTGATCTCTCACTGAAATTAATGGAACAGTTTTGTAACAGACAAACATGGAAAATGTAATTTTTTCTCCGTAATATTTATGATCCCCTCTGTATGCCCGGTTGTATCACGGCCGGAGTCACCTTAACAAAATTCGGGCTTACGCCAAATCTGTATGTATAAGTAATCTTTGGTTATTTTAAGATGTTCGTGTCCTAGGACACTTAGCCCTTTTTAATGTCCAATGAACCGAACGTCATCGGTGTCGGAAGGCCGATTAAGTGTTTTTCTCTCACCTGAATCGCCTTCGGTTCTTCAGTAACCCTCCACTTTTTAATCGTTTGATTATTATAGGTTTGACTGATCTCTCACTGAAATTAATGGAACAGTTTTGTAACGGACAAACATGGAAAATGTAATTTTTTCTCAGTAATATTTATGATCCCCTCTGTATGCCCGGTTGTATCACGGCCGGAGTCAACTTAACAAAATTCGGGCTTACGCCAAATCTGTATGTATAAGTAATCTTTGGTTATTTTAAGATGTTCGTGTCCTAGGACACTTAGCCCTTTTTAATGTCCAATGAACCGAACGTCATCGGTGTCGGAAGGCCGATTAAGTGTTTTTCTCTCACCTGAATCGCCTTCGGTTCTTCAGTAACCCTCCACTTTTTAATCGTTTGATTATTATTGGTTTGACTGATCTCTCACTGAAATTAATGGAACAGTTTTGTAACGGACAAACATGGAAAATGTAATTTTTTCTCCGTAATATTTATGATCCCCTCTGTATGCCCGGTTGTATCACGGCCGGAGTCACCTTAACAAAATTCGGGCTTACGCCAAATCTGTATGTATAAGTAATATTTGGTTATTTTATGATGTTCGTGTCCTAGGACACTTAGCCCTTTTTAATGTCCAATGAACCGAACGTCATCGGTGTCGGAAGGCCGATTAAGTGTTTTTCTCCAAAGTCAATTCATTGACGGTCGGTCAATTAATTGACGATCGGTCGATTAATTGACGGTCGGTCGATTTCTTAAATAATTGGGTGGTTGTCGATCAATCTCAATCAATCTCAATTCACGATAATTGTCAAAGCCTAACCTCCCTAGCACGAGTACTCTATTTACGTCGTTTTAATAACAAGCTTTAGTGAACTTGGGTCGTTGTAATCACCCCTTTATAATCTAAATTAATGTATATTTATCACCCTGTATCGTCGTATTGATGTCTTACCCTTTCAAATCGTCCGCCCTCATTTTGCGGAAACAACCTCTATACTGAATGATACATCAATCAAAAGGACATAAAAAAGTGAGCGTTTTGGCACAAATCGGAGGTCGATATCGTTTTTCGCATTCGAGATATGGAATGTCAAAGTTCAATTTGCAGAGTTCGATATCTCAAATGCGAAGAACGATATCGACCTCCGATTTCCGCCAAAATGCTCAATTTTCTATCTTAAAATCGCATCCAATGGCTGCGCTCACGATTTCGTTTGTCTCAACTCTTCACAGTCTACATAGAGGGAGTCCAAGTCGCGGAGCGAGAAAACAAAAAATAAAATAAAAATAGGAGAATCGGCAACGCTCCAAACTTCGTCGCGATGCAAGCTCAACTTAACCTGAGTCGGGAGAAAAGTCCGTCCACGTAACTAAAATTAAGGTCCCTCCGCACCCACGCTTTTCTAATGACAGTTACATCGACTTTTTCCCTTACTCAAGCTCCCGAGTCTGAGTTACCTAGCTCGTATACGATACGATACGTTACGCTATACGGTACAGGGTTGCCGTTTTGTGTATAATTACACGGACCCCCCCCCCCCCCCCCACCACCATTCAACTAAAACTAAAGTCTTTGAGTTTTCATATTCTCGCCAAATTTGGCAACACTGATACAGTATGCGCTCACGGATCTTCCCCTTTGCCTCTCTCTAATAACAGCTCTTCCTTTTATTATTCCCACCGCTCCGGAGACTGGTGACTCTGATCCCCAGCTGCCTCGACTTCGACTTTACAGCCCCCCTCCCCCCCTCACACTCCTTCGCACCGCCCTCCTTGGTTGGTTCCCCACCCTCTCAATTACTCTGTGATCAGGGTCCCGCACGCGTACGTGCGATACTGAGCTAATTAAACACTTGTTTTCGGGGCGGAGGATGACTATGAGTCAGACAGAGTCAGACAGAGTCCGGTGATTTGGTGGGAGGGGAAGGTGAAACTGACCGCTAGACCTGAGCTCTCGAATTCGCAGCTTTACCGATCTCGCGCTAATACCACAAGGAAACTCCCATAAGAGCCAATGGAAGCAAGTTTGGAATTTAACGGCACCAATAGGCAACGCTGTGGTCCTATATCCCAACATGGCGGACGAGTGTGATTTGTGTTGAAACTAATTTATTTCTGTAAATTCTGGAAAGAAATCTTAAGTTTCCGGCCTCACTTTAGTTCTATTGGCATTTCAGGATAAAAATTTCGCGGATCATGTCCTTCATTTTTTTTTTTTCGCGCGCGAATCCAGATGTAAACATCCTATATCACAACATGGCGGACGCGAAATGAATTTGCTTCAAAATCCGACAGAGTTTCCGTTCTGGTTGTATTATTCTGTGCTAATACTTTGAAATCGAGAAAAAAGGGACAATCTTCGGGATTAGTTCTATTGAATCGGGAATCTTATTTTCTAAACAAACTTTGTCAAAATTAAAAAAAAAAAAAAAAGAACACTCAGAGGCCATGAAATGCCAAGAAATGGAAAGACCTCAACTTCCAAATTTTTCATGGTGACAGTACACACTCTCCCTAGGGGAGAGGGGGGGAGAAAGTAAAAACACAACTTGATAGTTTAAAAATGTGAAAAAAAACAGCGTGGTTTTAATTTTTATATCACTCGTTCTACTTTAAATTATGCTTTCGTCCTTAACGAAAACGTCCAATTTCTTGACAATTTCCATGACAAGGAAACTGTCTACAGGTCCGTTGGGATTTCAAACCCAGTTCTTCCATGTGTAATTGTACACCTAGGCTAGTTAAATACGTCCTACCTGCAAACTAATCGGAAATAATTTATACATCGCGCTAGATACTTCAATTCGTGTTCGGAAACTAAGTAGAACTGAATTGTTAAAAATGTGAAAAAACCATCAGTGTGGTTTCAATTTGTATAGCACTCATTCTACTTTAAATTAAATTCTTCGTTCAAAACCTAACGAAAATATTCAACTGCTTGACGGTTTCCGAGACAAGGAAACCCTACAAGTCCATTGGGATTTCAACCTGTAAACCTAGGATAGTTGAAGATGCTACACCTACAGACTAGTCGAGAAACACAATCGTAGCATCTCGCCAAATGCTTCAATTAGTGTTTGGAAACCAGGAAGAAGCACCATAAATGGTAAACGATAAAACCTTGAATATTTACACTTCTTTATTGAAAAGATGTATGATTACATTGGATTCACTCTAACGCAAGCGTTAAATTTAGCCCAGGTCCCGTATTCAGTCCTTCGTAGACTTTTTTTTTTTTTTTTTTTTTTTTTTTTTTTTTTTTTTTTTTTTTTTTTTTTTTTAACAGGGTACTTTTACCAAGCCTCGCGAAGGTATGCTCCCCGCAATGCAAGGTTTCCCAATAAGAAGTTCCTTTCATACCTTTCACATTTTTAATGGAAAGGAATGGCGCACTTAAATTTCCTTCATAGAATAAGTCTTACAGGATTCAAGTGAGTCTTTCCAATTTTCACGCATTTTTATTTCCCTTTAGAAATAAAAATGCAATAAGAAATTATGGGACTTGAAATTGACTTACGACTGTTAGCAATATCAGACAATGAAATTCTTAAAAGCCGTAGAAATGGCAGCATCGTTGCCGATATAGAAATCGCACTTTCGCAATTTCCGGGGTGCTTCAGCTGTAGACAGCAGATGTGACCTCCCCCGAAGTATTCTGAAAGTTTTCAAGTCGCAGTGGCCTCAAAAACAACAGCTCCCTAATCTTCATTCGAGATGGATTATAATGCTACAAACGTGCGATTTAAGGAATACGGAAAAACTTAAGGGTCTCCCCCCTTTTTTTTCTTCATTGTTTCACTTTTAACCAGTTTTAAACAAAGAAGCGACAACTCCAAAATCCGTTGATCTGATTTGAATTCTTTAAGATCAGAAATTTGACAGAGTTTATACACTACAGGCTATAAAAATACGCATTACATAGATCGGATACTAAAAGAGGGTTTGAGTATTATTAAGTTGAATTAAAAAAGACTTTTTTTTTTTATTTTTTAATTTAGTACTATTGTAAAATCAATTGGCTTATGAATGATCGAGTGCAATAAAAGTAATAGTGTTGATAATTATATTTAAAGAACTAAAAATGAGACAGTGATACTTGTCTGAGAGTAAACAGCAAATGTGTTTTTAAGAAAACCAGTGCGGTAGGTTTGTAAAGATGGATCTGACACAAATTCTAAAAGTGTCAGGCCATACGCCAGGGCTTGGCCTGGAATCTAACACGGGGGGAGCCCGGGGAGGGGATGAAAGCCCTTACGATGCGCCCGCCGGTAGGGGGTTTGTCCACTTTTGAAATCGTTAGTGTCGGCCTCTGTCGGAATGTGTAGGTATTACGTTAGTTAGGCGTCAGTCGTTCCATGTAATAATTAACAAGAATAAGAATAAAATAATCACGCCATTAAATTGGTACAAAAACGCCCGGTGTTAGAAAATTCGGCAACCAGCAACGTCAAGGAGGTTAATTTCACAATTATATTTCTGGAGGGTTGCGAATTTTCTTCCAGAACAAAAACAACTCTGAGGTACTTAGAAGAGAAGAAAGAGGAGAGGTGGAGAAGGAGTGAGAGAGAAGAGATGGAAAGAGAGAGCAGGTAATTATTGAGCTGAAGACTGAGAAAAAATTCAGGCCCGCGGAGAGTTAATTAATTAGCGCGCGCGTGAGGGCGAAATGAACAGCCGTCGCGACGCTGCCGGATTTAACAAAAGCGGAGGCAGCGAGGTGGAATCTGCCTCCTCTCATCCATCATTATCAATATAAAGCAGGAAAAGTTTTGCCGATTGCCGACATGGATCTGATGCAAACGTTTGCAACAACGTTATGAAGGGTCGATTCCTGCACGCACAAAAATCGTACGGAAATCACATTGAAAGCGTTAAAAAAGTCTCAGAATTTACTTATGAACTCCGAATGGCTTTTTCAGTCCAATCCAAAATGGCGGTCAAATGAGCGGGTTACAATGGAAGAGTCTTATCCAGTGGCGTCGCGGGCAATTTGTCAACAATGTATTCTACTCATTTAAACTCATATAAAAGATCGAATTCAGGGGGTGCACAGTGCACAAGGAAAATTCGATATATTTAATGAGTTTAAATATAGCAGTTGCATTGTTGCCAGATGGCACGCGACGCCACTGGTCTTATCTAACTTCAGCTTTCTCTATGACGAATCGCTTTTCCGAACAAAAAAAAAAAAAAAAAAAAAAGTTGCGGTTTATCTAATCGATAGGACTCCTACATTTTGACCCGCTTATTTGACCGCCACCTTGGAATTTTTTCAAACATATTCGTTGAGTTTGAAAGTGGATTTTATAGAACCTTCTGATTCTCCTAACGTTATATTTGCAAGCGATTTTACACCAAAATAGAGCGTTTCTGCAGCAGTAACACAAGTTTGAGACAGGCCCATTGTTGCTTCCTACATTATTTTATCTCTAATTTAAAAAGGGTTGCAGCAAGGGTCAAGACTTGATATTCATATTGATTCCATCGAAAAACGAATGGAGAAAATGCACATACTAATGCTACGCTTCTTATGTTACGAAGGTGAGGGAAATCAAATGGATTCACATTTGTTGGGGGTTTAAAAAATTAAGAGCCAACAGTCGCCAACACTGTTTGAGTGGTGAGGATTGTTCCAATCAAAATCTACTTGAGATTTCGCTTTTGAGCCAAAATTTCAATTCATTTAAGTAAGTAATTGTAAAATAATTAATCAGAGACTTTTATTCTCAAATTAAACCACGAAAGAAACCTAACCTATACGCATCACTCAACAATAAACGACTGTTGGATGTTCTTTCGCCGAGTTCCGAGCAAACTTGAGCTAGAAAAAGGAACATCCGTCGCAAGCTTTGTGGTGAGTCTAGTATTCGTCTCTGAGATTGTTACAGACAGCTATTTGTTTATAAGCCGGAATTTTCTCAAAATTTTCAAAAGCTATGGTCCAGATTTCAGGAATCTAGTAACAGCAAAACAGACCTTACCTAGCTATAAGTTCAAATATTTTTGAGCTTCTGCTGATCTTTTTTTCTGTGTGTGTGTGTATGTGTGAGCAGAGTTTCTAACCCCAGTTTGTAAGTCCAAAATAGCTTTCTCCAATTGGAATTCCGGGTGATTTTTCAAGGAAACTGGTTTCCTGTTTTTTTCGACGGAGCGTTTTTCTCTGTGCGGTGTATGAGAATTTACTGCGACCGACGGCCCGACGGGGCTCTTGCAAACTTTGACTATAAGCAAATGAATAGTTAAATCTGATGTATGTATAGAAACCAGCGAAAATCAAGAGAATCACACTTTCATATTCTAAAATTCAGTAATAAACTCAGGAAACAGCTGTAACGGCGAGGTCGTAATGGCGGAGCACCAGAGGTATCATAGGAGATTCGTATAACTAATTTGTCACTTTCTCTGCGGAAACACAGAGATGTGTCTTAAATTAAATAGGAATGATACCTGCGTTGCTCCGCCATTAAGCCCGATTCTGGGAGTACATTTTGTGATTTTTTAGTGTACTCATCGTCATTTTTACAGGTCCTCATGCAAGAATCAACTCTTCAATCACCTGTAGCAAAAATTTGCAAGAGGCCCATTTAAAACCAAGTAGATAAGACCCAAAAGTTGACATATAATCTATAAAATCGTTTAAAAAAAAGAGAGAATTGGCAACTTTGGAGCCTGCACTTGAAAAAGAGCTCTCTAGCTCGAATAAGAAAGGGAAAAAGGCACTCTGTGATTGGTCGACGCATAATTTGCGTCATACAGGACATAGTAGGATGTAAGAAGAAAATGGAGAAGGAGCAAAAGAAAGAAAAGATATAAAACTGAATTAACTTCTTGATTGAATCAATACTTAGGCAACAACTCCCGCGGTACACTTACGTAAGGAAGAGGCGAGGAAACGGGTGACTTTTGAAGGAAGAATAACGACTTACAATGTTGTCAAATTGCTCACGTCGAATAAGACCTAGAGGGCTGATTTATTTCTTTTACGTTAAGTCGATAGTTAAAACGACTGTTTATAACCTACACTATTGGTCCAGAATTCTAAGACTTGACTGTTGCTACGGTAATCATAGTTAAATCGCCCTTTTATAACAAAAAATTACCTTTATAAAACTAAAACTACCGGGAAACTTAACGATGGTTAACGAAACAATAGTCAAGTCTTACAATGTTCGATCAATAGCATACACTCTATACTACACACTCTGTTCACTCTTCACTGTTTTCCCCTGGAATTGCCGCTCTCGTCTGTAGCAGGGATATCTGCGTACCATTTACTTCATCTCCTTTCCGAGACGGTCTACTTTTACTTATATTTGTCACTGATGTAGGTATCAATGAATCATGGGACCCAGCATAACGCATCGAAGTGCAGATGGTCGCACCTTACCGTCGAAGTGACTTCCGTCACAGTATACTTAACTTGGTTTAATTCTTACTAATTTAGAGTAATACTAATGCCGTGTAAGGCTGTTGTTAGGTAGTTTATAGTCTGTGTCACATCTCAATTCAGTCAAACCTGTGTTACAAGATAAAGTGAACATTTACTGTGATATTGAAAACTGATACATGAATATTATTTTTGCATTCACTGGAAAAAGTAGTATAAGATATAAGTAGTGAAACATTTACTTGCTGTGATATTGAAAACTGATACATACAATTTATTGTTGTACTCACTGAGACTAACTTGTATCTTTATTTTTCCTAACTGAAACTTGTCACAAACACAACCATAAAGCACCATCATGCACTTATAGACAGTCTAAACTATCGGTTTAACGTAATTGAAGGGTCCAAAGATAAAGCTATTACAGTTATAAAAATCAAAATTAAAGTTTGCATGGTCATCTAACGGGATAAAAAGGACAATGAATTGAATAGAGGTCCACAGAAGCGGAAGACAATCAATTTTGATGGTAGTTGGAAATACAAATAACCTTTAAACGTAATACCCCTCTTTCCTTCAGCTTAAAAAAAATGGGTTTTTGTGACATTCATCGTTCTTCCCCTAGACTCTTCAAAAGTAAACGATCAGCCCACAGATTTACTAGACGGTTCAAGAAGGCTCAGAATAGCTCGTACTATGAGAGTTGCGCCAATGTTGAATCTATTTCTGATTGGCTCTCAGATTTAGGCTGTCAAAAAAGCTCCAGGAGGCAAATGCAAATGGCGGAGGGTTTGTTTACTTTTCGCGCACTAGCTTTCATTACACATTTGAAGTAGCAGTGACCGCAGTAATTATTGTAAATTTTTCCTCTGCTTGAATGTTATTTTGGAGAACATTATCTCTTTCAATAACGACCGTTATTGTCGATAATCTGAACCTAACCTGTAAGATATAGCAAAATAGTGGCAACAGCGTAGAGGCAAATGACCATCCGCCATTTGCAATTTGCCTCTTGGGGGCTCCATTGATCCGCTTCTTCTTCTTCATTTTGAGAGTCTTGTCGCAACTCTCATAGTATATAGGGACTCTAACTCAGAATGCTGATGTTTGAGATAATTGACAACCTTGGAAAGTTGTTAATCTCGAAGAGGTTCAATCAAATTCCGTTATTTGACACGATTTCAAAAGGTTGGAAGGTACTCTGGCTTTATTTACTTTTATAATCTAGTGCAAATTTCTATTTTCCTTTCTTTAATTCACGGTGCCTGAGTTTAACATATTTCAACGAAGGACATGCACGATTCATTCGAAAAGAGCTCAAGCGGCAAAGCTGCTTCTGTCACCATAAAGCCGTGTTGAGTAAATAGCTGATCAACTTCCTCGGTGCTATTTTTTCCCCTCGCCTAATCCAATCACGTTAATCCTGGATTAAAAAGCATCAAAAGTTGAATGTTGTTCGATTTTCAGAAAATCACTAGTATCTGCCTCTCTCTTCACCCATTTGAGCCGCACATCGTAGAAAGAGATAGAACCTAGAACCAGGATATGGGTACAAATCAAGTATATGCCCCTCCCCTATATCCTTTTAACACGTGCCTTTAAAAGAAAGGGAGAGAGAGGAGACAGGCAATTTTCTGGATTCACCAGTAAGGAAAATCCTTGCAGTTACGATAAATTTAACAAATTCACACAAAAAGAAAAAAAATAAAGTAAATCTGGTTTGTAGAGTTGAATGAGTTCGGTTATTTCATTGATTACGGAGAATTTGCAGGAAAACACTCTCACAACCCTTTCGGCTAGCTTTCTATTCTTTTTTCATGAATCAATTTAGTCTCACAAAAGAAGAGTAATGGTTGCAACAAAATTCAAAACCAACGTGACTTGAATTACAGATTCGCGGCCGGCACAGTGGGCAGTGGGCAAAGCGTTGAAGTCCGAAGAAGGGCTGCCCTGTTTATTTCGCCCTTCATGGCAGGGGTCGTCGTATAGGTTGGACCTCGGACGCGTATTTTTCTTCCTTCTCCCCGCGTGTAAACATAAGAATTGTTTATAAAGTGCTTTGAAATTGCGCAAAAATGTTCATGAGACGAGTCACAGGGACACAATGCACGCGGTGGTATATTTACTCCGCGTCAGACAACGGGACACAACTTTTATTCATGCATTTATGGGTCTTCCGTGTGGTTTGTAGACCGCCTTTAAAAACGCTCATAAGGTCCATAAAAAAGGACAATTTAAAAGACGACAAAGATTTTTACTTCCCTTTTCCTTTCCGATCTTTTTATTGCTTTCCTTCGCGTGACTAACATAGAGCAAAGAGCTATTTTCTTTCCTGAAACTCGTCTGCGGTGGTACGAATTTAGGAACGCATCCTCCATAAACACCCGAAGGAGATGGGTAAACGGGAAGGGAGGGTAGGAATGAAACTAGCATTCGCGGGCAGTAAATATGTATTTGCTTTGGCAAACTTGTGAGTGATTACGAGGAAATATGAATATAAATTGTTCACTAATATGAAAACGTCCCTTCCTCTTGAGCCATGGACCATTGGGGCTTACAGCTTCCTTCACGAATTCTTACCAACAAAATTCACGTCATGATATAACGCCGGGTGCATATTTTACCAAAATTAATCCTTACACACCCCACATGGATCCTCTGTGGATTGTAGAACCCTCATTGTATGGGTCCAAGGTATATTAATACAGGTAGATGCATGGGCCTATTTGGAGCGTCGCGAGCGAGATATACCTATATCTGTCGGGAGCTTATAGGTCAGCAATGTTAGTCGGTTCACTAGAGCTGGTTCACCGATCAGCGACTGTAAACCGAGATACGTCATTCATCAAATGGAGTCCCCAAGCGTATTATATCGACCTCATGAATTGACCTATCACATCCCACTTTGTGACACAAGTCGGTTCACAACATCCCTTTAAATGTATCCAACAAATATGTATGCATCTGCCTGTATCAATCTTTCTTGGTATGATTTAACTTGTGTCATGTTTCATTTGATCACGTTGATCAGAGCCCACGAAAGTGGTGCCGCACTAAACGAGCAAAAATACAAACCGAGAATCTGTCAGTCGCAGCTACGAAAGTGATGCCAATCACATATGATCTTAAATTAGAGTATGTAAGGAGAAAATGAATGATTTTTTGACGCTCGATCTCCCTTGTACTTAAACAAGTTATGCAAATTAAACAAGGCTAACAAAGTAACTTTATGACTGGTGACTTTTCAAAGGATTTTGGCGTCATGGCCAGTGCTAAAGCGTCAATTTCACAGATTTAGGGGCCATTACAGGCTCGTACAATGTGGCATCAACGCATTCTTTGCATTTAAACCTATGTAAAACTATCAATCTTTAGATTTATAATTGCAGCCCCACAGAAATTGATACTTTGGCATAGGTTTGGATGGCAATAAAGCACGGCTGCCAAATTTCACGAACCAGGTTGATTTGATCCTACAGCTGAGGGTCCTTTACCAGCAGATCCGCTAGCTGAACATCATAGAGTTTTCCAACCGCCTCTTTGGAGAATCATCATGGAAGCTCGACAACCATGCTGCAATACTTTTACTGCCTCAAAGGAAACTAACAATAAGAGTAATAACATGCTGAATGCTTTGCAAAATCAACGATCAACATCTGGCGAAATATCATCTCAAACTATGAATTCAAGCCGCAGTGCAGTTGAATCGCACCTTCCTCTTTGAATAACACTAAAAGTGCGAATAACACTAATAGTGTGAATAACATTATTAGAGTGAATAACACTATTAGTGATCATAACACTTGAATAACACTATCATAAGTTAATTGAGGCCATTTCCGGAAGAAGGACCCATAAAATAGCAGGTGTGCTCCTCGAGAAAAGAATCCTATTGGTCTCATTGAACCGCACAAATTACTCAAATTTTTCTCAAATGAGCATACCTATATCATTCTATGAGCTCTTTTTTCGGGGACGGCCTCAAATAATATTTATCCATAACCAGATATGATTCAGGGCGGACACACGATCAATGAAAATTGACCTTTGTAATGATTGGAACACTTTAAAATGAGACGCTCGTGATTTGAATACATCTAATAAACACGGAAAGCGTTCATCAGCAGGGTCAGTATTTCACAGACGTACCGGAAAGACTTAACACTGACTGAAAACGGAACCGTAATTTATGCAACGATAGTTATAACGCAGAACTGGCAATAAAAGTTTGTGAACCGGCAACCCAGATACTTGGCGAGAAATTAAAAGCTACGATGCGGATAGAAAATGACGTCTTCGTTTGAGCTTCCAGTGCATTTACTGGATTAATAATATAAAACCTCGTCTCCTGAGCCCGATTATTCTTTGATCCTTGTGAGCTCTCCTTAAAAGGACTTCCAGATGACCGATGAACTGAAACTGCGCCAGTTTGTCAGCCAACCAATCAGTACTCATAGTACTTGATAAACCGTAAGTGAAGGCTGAATTTTAACGCATTCCTGTACAATTCCTCAAAACTTCCTCCACTTGAAAAATATAATTTTATACACATGTGGGGTGAAAAGAGGATGAGGACCTTGGGAGGAAGATTTGGGGAGAATGAGGTATATGAGGAATTGTGATAAATCTTGGATTATAAAACTATGATGGAATACATTAAAAAAGCATCCAATTATTAGAGATAGAACGGATATTTACTGATGAAATAAAAAATGAAGGATGGAAAATGTCGAGATTTTGAGGAAATCTCAAGGCGCCAACTTTGAAATTTCCTCCAAATCCTAAAATTTTCCATCCTCAATTTTTCATTTCCTCAATAAATATTCATTCCACATCTATCAATTTAACCTTCCCTCAATGTATTCCAAAAATCAATTCCATAATCCAATATTTCACAATTCCTCATTCGCCTCATTCTTCCCTCCTCTAGTTGATCCTCCATGTATTTCAAACGACATTTCTGAAGTCGAGTAAGTTTCTTGAAAAAATTGAGGAGCGTGTTAAAATTCTGTCCTGAGAATGGACAAACAATCGAGTGACACGATGAATCATTGAGTAATATTCCGACGTTTACTGCTTCAATATTCTGATAAATTGAGATGATCGACACATCGCAAGCAATCCTGTCGCTTTGTATGTATATGTTACGGGACAAACCTGATTTTAGGGCAAAATAGTTTAGCCTAGGCCCAACCGGTTTGGCCTGAGCGGAACAGGCAAAACTAGTTTGGCCTGAAATTCTCTAGGCCAGACTGGTTTGGCCTAACATTTTCCAGGTCAAACTGAATCTCCTTAAAAAAACAGTACGGCCTAGGCTAAACTAGTTTGGCCTAAACTCGGGTTTGTCCTGAAGCATATTCATATATTTAATGGAATTCTACAATCGATTGATAATTCACAGGTTGCGGCAAAAATTACTGATATGAGTAAGTATTCCAAAAAACAATTTGTGACACCACTCGAAAAATACAATGAGTATAAGTAAAGTATAGGTATTAACATCAGCCTGTAGATTGAACGATGGATTGTTGAAGGTCATTGAATGTGAACGAAACAGCAGCACTGATTACAAGTAAGGCATCAATCTGCGACTCAGAGCAATGAACCGAATAATTCAATTGAAGGGCTACGCAAAAAAAAACCTTCCATCTGCAACAGTAATCTCTAACTAGGAGTAACGTTTTTCAGCAAAGCTCTTCAATTCCTCATCCCTTGCTTCCATTTGATGCATTGATTCATGGATGTCAAGTTGCCAGCGTGCGAAAAACTAGAACTAAAACTAGACTAGTGGTCGTTCTAGATGAGTAGGCCGACGACAGTTGTCACGTGATCCATGCTAAAACATTTGAGATCGGTGTGGTAGGTGGATTTTGATGCGCAGAAATCATAAACTCGTTGATTGCGCATCAACATTGCATACTTTCATCGGCCGACTCTTTTACAACGACTTCCACCAGTTCTACCGTTGTAACAAGTGCTACACCTCCACGGAGACTGGCCAGACTTTATTTTAGACTTATAAAAAGTTGTGGAAGGTGTTTTGAAAAAACTTCGAGGCTATCGCTGTTTTTTCACGTAAAAAATATTACACCGCACCATAAAATCACCATTTGGTACCTCCATGGTAAAAGTTTGCAAAAAAAAACACTAGGACTTAATCTTGGCCGCGCCATCGGATGGTTTTCAACTGAAGCCACCGTATTCTGTCACATTCTAACATGCTTGCGACAGAGCTCGACCAAACTTTCCACACGACCATCAGATGGACCATTCTATCGATGTTGATTTTTTGATACGTGAGGGTGACTACCATACCATGAGGTAAAAAGTACAGAAATGATACTCCAGTCGAACAATTCAACGGAACCCCACCCACCGGCGGATCAGGGAATGTTTACTTCTTTCTCTCGCTCTTCACACATTTGAACAGTTGGAAAAGGAAAGAAGAAGGGGTCACTGCGTGACTTAAGCCCCTTTCACCACTCAAAAAAACCATTTTGTTACGTGAACCAAACCTTTCGTGGAAAAAGGACCCACAACAAGATCTCTAGTTGAGCATAACAAACCTTTCGCGGACCTCATCAAAGCTTTGTATGCTCAGTTAAACACCTTTTGCTGCCTCATGTTTTTCAAATTTTGTTTGTCTTCTGAGCGTCCTTTCCTAATGCATGCACTTAAATGGAAAGTGAGAGAGAAATACTAATCCCTGAATCCGTCTACGACCCAATCGCGCAGGATTAACCCCACGAGGACTCCACCTGATTCAACTGAAGGCCTAAAATCTTAACGAATGACTATTGGCTCCGAGCGCATCAATTCGTAAAGTAGCCCAGTGTAACCGGCGATGAAAGCAATATCAGCTGTTTTTTAAGCATTTCAAGACTGAAGCACTAGCTATTCTCCGAAATATCTGAGTATTTACGTGCGTGCAGTCGAGCAGTTAAAGGAGGTTAAATAACTCCTGGATTTTTTCGCAGGTAGGCTGCCTGCAACACAAAATTTGAACCCGGCTGAAGTCCACAGCGACGAGATAACACCGAAGTGTCGCTTTATACAGCGGGCAACCTAGCTCCGTTTAGCTAACAATCTATGATCTCTTGCCTGCGCGTTACATGCATGTATCTATCAATAAGTAAACCTATCAACTTATATTGATCTATCTATCGACCATGAACCACTCACGAAAGGAAAAAAGAGAGGAACTTGATTCGAGCAAAACGCATTGATTTTGCCTCGACTGCGACAAGAAAAACGTTAACTAATCGGGTCTGAAGTTTAATTGGTGGTGATGCAAGGTAATTTTACTCTTGCAAAATGTTAGCTCAAGGGAAGTCCCAAGACAGCACAATATAAACTTCACTTCGGTTTCAGATTCTAGATCCGTTAAAGCTAATTTGCCTCCAGTGAATGTATTGGCTTTAGAGTAGTTTCTCAAGGCAAATTAAAAAGGGTCTAGGTGAGGTCCGTACAAAAATTTCAGGCCAAAACATAATACCTCGCTAACCCTTAAACGAACTGAACACTGCCTCAATGACTACAGTGAAGTATAACCTTGCAACCCAAAAGCTACGAGCCTTATAAATCATTAAACTATGGTTTAGAGGATCAAAATGCTGAAATGTCGCTTCATCCAGACCTCTCTTCAGATGAGTCGTAACAAGAATTGAGGAAGATTTAATCATAAGGAGCATTCCTCCTTTGTAACCTAACTGATGAATGAAAAAATTATAATCTAAGAGACATGCTCGTCTCAATCAACATCCTCGAAAAGTACCTCAAAGAAGGAGGACCAGGACCTATCATTCTGATCGTTGCAAAAATATGTTTGCCAGCCAAACTTAGCGGAAGGTAGGTTCTAGCTGAATGCATGATGCAGTGATTCAGAGTAGTCCTTTGAACTTGAGAAATAACTAAAAAGAGCAAGTATTTTGAAGTGTAATTGATTGCTTACATGATAGAAATACATCCGTTTGAAATGAGGCTGAAGCACAGCTGAAATAAGATGTCTAAAAACACTTAGTTTGGTCGATCAACCAAACAACTTCAAACGCACTGAAGAAAAAAACCTAGTTTTTGACACCCATTGCACTTAAAGAATGTGAACTCAACACGACAAAACCGCGCACATATCACCACTTAAAGCCGAAAACTATAGACACAAGAAACTTAAGCAACTCCTTTGGTTCTTAAAAAAAAAAAAAAAAACAAAAACAAAAACTATAACTGAACACAAATAAAAACAGAAATTTTAATAGGTTGAACAAATGAAAGGGGGCTGAATTTCCACTGCACACATCATTAGAACAATCTGATTCTTCAAGCAGATAAAATACACCGAAATGGAATTAAATTGATATTTAATATACAGAAGCTACAATGAACGCTGAACCACTAGGAAAAACAAACACTATTCAAATACTCTCCGCGCACTAACATTTATGATATCAAATTCGCTTCAGAGATGCTAGGACTGCAAAATCACTGTTTATTACAGATTCCGCGGAAACAGCGAAAATGAAAATAAAAAATACTAAATCACTAAAGAATTGACACACGCTATGTCGTCCACCAAAGACGGCCGAGGGATCAGGATGACAACATCGTTGACAACGGGTCGGAAAAAACAGAGAGGGGATGGGGTTATAAACATTGAACGATCACGCACTTGCTTCGGATACACAAACAACGGAATCGATGATAATTGAAATTAAAAGACCCCGGAAAAAAAAACACCCAGAGAAATAAAAAAATAAAAAGAGGAAACCGAAATAGGTGTGGAAAACAATCGAAAAGAGTCGCGGTGGTCGAACTTTCGTGGTAATCAAACGCGTTTCGAGCCCAAAAGGGAATCGCTGAAGTCGGGGCGTCGACTGAGAGTCTGCGCTCTGGCGTCCCTTTTCCGGGTGGCGCAAGCGCCTGGCGAGGATTCGCCGGAGACGGTGGCGGTGGCGGGCAGACTGCTAAGCTCCCTTTCCCTATTGATCAAAGCTTTGCTTGCTATATGCCCAGCAGCACCCTGCTAACACATTACAACTTAACTTTTGCCCAGACCCAACTTCGTTGCACTCAACAATAAACTCTACCACCGCCACCAACCCCCTCCACACACCGGTCTCTCGCACTCACCCATCCCTATACTGACAAAACCCTTTCAGTCGTTTCCCTCTGACCCTACCTTGCTCTTCGTCTCGGCAAGGAACACGGAGTTCCTTGCTTTTGGGCCTTTTAAATCCGTGTCTTTCCTTAAGTGTTTTTTTTTTTTTTTTTTTTTTTTTTTTTTTTTTTTTTTTTTTTTTTTGGGATAACCCTTCCTAACCTGATTTATCATTGTTTACTCACTCAACAAATAACATCATTTCAGAGTCAAATGAACATAAAACTTACGCCAGTTTCATATAACGGGAATTACGACTGCTTCTAATTACTACTGGTAAATTGTGGTCTGCAATATGACGATAATATTATTATTGAAAGTGAAAAAGAGTATAAGGGCCAGTGGCGGCTCGTGCAATGTGGCAACAGTGTAATTCCTCTATTTAAACCTATGTAAAACAATCGATCCTCAGGAGGTGCAATGCACCCCCAAGATATCGATACTTTTGCATAGGTTTAAATGGTAAAAAAGCATGGTTGCCAAATCGCACGAGCCGCCACTGATAAGGGCAAAGCTGCCGTCTAGCGCATAGTCATAAGAACTTTCCCATGTAACTCAATGTAATTTTTTTTAATTTCTCCCAAAATTTGAAAGCTCTATAGTGTGACAGGGAAGGGGGTGGTGGTAGTTAAATACTTATACTGACTGAAAATGAGCGAACCTGTAATATTTCCTGCCTTAATCCAGTGAATTCAAAAACTCTACTTTTACATTTCTTTGGGTCTCTCTCAACATACGTCTAGAGTCAGAATGAGAAGGCGATAATATGTCATGCATGCCAATTGTGGATGGGGGAGGGGTTGATCACATATTTGTAGACCTCATTTAATGTTAATATTACCAAGGTTACGCCAGTTTTGTCAGGATAATTTGTATACGTATAAGTCATAGAGTCGGTTGATAAGGGAATAATCATTGGCCCTTTTCACTGTTGAGTTCAAAAATATATCTTCATCTTCCCAGCTTTCCCTGTCATCTTGTCATCCTGTCGTTTGTTATCATTTAATCTTCATAAATGATCATTCCTGTTCCATTTTCACAAATTATTTATTTATTTGTACCATGTGTAATGTTCTGATTGTGGTAATTCTACATGAATAATCACTTCTCAAATTCATGTGCACTTCAAGAGACAATCCTATCAACCATTTTGTAATGTCAACAGTGCTCACTAGTTTTTACTTACATCGACTCACGCAATGAGTCATTTGCACAGACACAAAAAACAATTTTTGATGTTTCAATGAAGAAAGTTGTTGTTTTTTAGAGCCCGATGCCGATGCCCAAAGGACCCAGTAGAGAAATTGTGACAATGACTTCATCGACCATACTTTAGTACGCTCTTGCATTCATTTCATCGATACGAATACTGATATAAAACACGCTCCTGCAAACACTGAAAACCATAGCGTATGCTAACACATAGCACTTATTTGATGACATTATGTGATCATTATCTCAGATTCTGCTATCTCGGCTAATATGTTTTTAAACTCGAAGGAAATAATTTGGAAATCATATAGAATTGTTTAAGACAAAGTGCGGCAAATTTTATCTTCGTTGAAATTAAACAACTCAAACACCAATCAACATTTTATAACCTAAAAATACAGAAAAGTATCACTTGCATCTCGAACGGCGGCTCCAGAAAAGCAAAAGGCGGAACTTACGCAGCCATCGTTCTCGACAAACACTTTTTTCTCGCTTTACATTTACTTACTTGTGAGTTCTGGCAACAACGTGTACCGTTTTCACAATTAGGAGAAGCGGTGGTCCGTTGATGAATACAAACGCGGCTACCGGGCGCAGGACGACGCGCAGTCTTCAATACATCGCACTATTATTTGTGTGCGTGTCCTTTCTCTCCCCCTTCCTCTCTCTTTCTCTCTATTTCATCTCCCTGTTTCCCTCTCCCTCTCTGAAAGCTTTTCCAAGCCGAGGTAAACGAAATCAACTTTGAACCATTACGAACCACGGATCCTTTTCACGTACGCGGGAACGGATCAAAGGAACGCCGGAATGAAAAGGGAGTGGAGCGAAACGAAACTAGTATGGAATCGAAGGGACAGACGCGCGGACTGCCACGAATAATTAAGACAAACATTGAATAAAAACGCGGACAAATAAGTAGAGAGCGAGAAAAAGGAACATCCAGGAACAAACGAAAACGTTATAATAAAGAGAGAGAGAGAGAGAGAGAGAGAGAGGGGGGGGATAGTGTGTGTGTCTGAGAAAGAGAGAAAGAGAAAGAGAGTGAGAAAGCGAATTTTCAGTACCATGATGAAATCGCAAAATTAGTGCATAAAAACCTTAAACATTTTTAGGAACAAAAAAATGAATAAATACGCAACTAAATAAACCAGCAAGAATTCTTTCGATCACAGAAAAATTCTGACGAAAAAAAATACGTTCCAGATCAAGCGTATTCACACTTTGAAATCACAAACACTGCTGCTATCATACGGGTCAATGAATGCTAATTTCGAAAATGATATTAATTTTGTCCTAAATTACCACTATTTTACGCAAAATCTAATTTTTGCGATCAAGTTTGAGAAAACTACAAACTTAGGATGAAGACTAAGGCTAATATCGTATTCCGTAGGTCAAAATTCAGTGGACTTTCTGAAAAAAAAATCTGATTATTAAATTAAACCAGTTTCACGCTCACTTTGGTGGGGGAGGGGGGGGGGTGGTGTCAAATTTAAATTTACGTCGTCGTAGCGCAAAAATACTATGAGTAGAATTATGGGTACACAGTAATAAAAATAATAATGCAAGGAGAAATGTAATAATAAATGGACTCCTCAAACAAAATACAGAAGCCTTAAGATAGCCTGAAATGGCACCAAAACTTGCAATAAGCGGCAGGAGAGTCCAAAGGCGAATTTTCGCGATCGAATATCATAAACAATACCAACCTAACAGCCTATTCGAGGAAACTCAATTGTGTTTTTAGATGTGTTTTCGGGGCATCAATGGCATCAATTCGATTTCGAATTCACCTCCGGACTTGAATTCAAAGTCGAATTGATGCCATCGATGACTGAAAACACCGAAAAAGTTCGAAAAACACGATCCAGTTTCGTGTCATCCACTGTTGTCATGCGTAGGTTGGCAATGTTGTTGTTGAATATATTCCTCGCGAAAATTCGCCTCAAGGGGACAAGAAAACTCATTTTTTCCACTCGGCGCTGGAAAACCAGTGAATATCTCAGTGAAATCTGTCATCTATCACGTCAAACAGTTGAACAATCGAGGAATCCAAAACAATGACTTTTCCCACGTCTATAGGGTGTAAAGTAACAAAAGGCCGTTTTAAGTAATCCGTTTCAACAGAGAAAAAGACTTTATACGAGTCAATAGACACGCAAGCATGTTGACGCCGCGTCACTGCACTCGTAACAGGATTATCGGTCCCTATATCCTGTCAATGACTACGGCAACAACTGCATATCGATGTCAAAAGTCGAAAGACACATATCTCGTTGCCATTGATAACAGGTCTGATCGTTAGCTCGCGGTTGAAAGAATTTCCTATTTAAACTGGAGATCGATAAAATTAACGAGCTCCATTGATTTTTTTTTTTTTTTTTTTTTTTTTTTTTTTTTTTTTTTTTTTTTTTGTGGTAATGAGAGACATCTCGGGTCATTGACAGAGATGGGCGAATGCAATGGAGCGGAATACTTTGAATAAACATTTGAACACACTTCTGAAGATTAATGATACACATTTTTTTAAATTCGTTCGGAGGAAACTAACCGCAAAATTATCAAAAAATAGTGGGTGGTTAATTCAGCACGCGTGCTTTCATTCAGCAAAAGGTCTAAACGAGGTTCTGCGGGCCGATCATTTACTTCATCGTTAAACCGATCGTTAAGACTGTGAATGATTGATTCTATTGGTCGAATATTGTAAATTTAGCCGTTGCTATGGTAACCATCGTTAAAGTGTCCGTTTTTTGAAGGTTAATCATGAACAGCCTTTATAAAACGAGACTCTTAACGATTGTTACCATAGCAACAGCCAAGTTTTACAATTTTCGACCAATAGCATCGCACTCATAGACAGTTTTAACGATCGGTTTAACGATAAAGTAAATGATCAGCCCGCTGGATAGAAAGAAATTCCATCATCTTGTAGGTAGGATGTTGTTTACATATACACGTTGATTCCGTCTATGTAGTAGTGTGCCGTTACAAATAGTGTCTAGGATAGCGCGAGTTGTTTGAACTTGAAGTGATTTCCCGAGTTAATGAGTGGTTTTTGAACGTTTTCAATGTGCGCATCGTTGTTTGCCGAATTTTACGAAAGAATGAAGGTTCTATATTGTTGTTGCAAAAGTACGCAACAGATCCATTGAACAATCGACAAATTAAAGAATGTCAGTCGACTCCTTAGATTTTGGTTCAGGTAGGCAACCTGCAATACTTACCCCGATGAATTTAAGTACTGCAGGTGGCCTACCTGAGCTAAAATCTAAGGAGCCGCCTAACATTCATTAATTCACCACCTGTACAACCATCTACATGCAAGCAGCATTATGATCGGTAAGATTGCTCTAGGTTCACGTCAAAATGTAAAATCTAACAAATGCTTTGTTAGCGATTGGATTAATAAAAATGGAACTTTGACCGATCCAAAGACCCTGTATTGTTTAAAAAGCTGTTGTTTTTCCAAACATTTTGATGTTACTCAAAAAATCTTAAAATTCATTGATGAATCTTTTAGTTTTATCTGTAAAACTTCATGAAAAAGTATAGATTAAACCCGATTCTCCCCCCCCCCGGGTAGAAGCTTTCAAAACGTTTTGATTTTACAAAGTCTTTGATATTATTGATACAATTTTCCCGAGTTAAATCCTTTAACTTATAAATTTTACTTGCCGATGAGATAAGTTTTAACAAAAAAAGAAATACCATTAATGCAAAGGCAGAACACAAGGAGGATGAAAGTTGAACTATGGGTCCTGTCATAGTTCTAGTCAGTTCATTAGACTTCTGAGAGGAACTTGACTCGACTGAGGCTCAGGAAGCGAAGAACGAAAACTAAATTGGAGTTATAAGCCGTGTAATTAAAGAATCGGTTAATACTTTCTTAGACTTTAGAAGCGAGTCTTTAAAACACCATTCATTAAAGACTCCTTTGAAAACCTACAGGGAAGGTGGAGCGGGGACACCCCCCCCCCGAACCCCCTTGAGGCGGATGAAAAGAAAACCGTTCATTAAACATCTCTCGTAACTTGCTTCTCATGCTTTTCCATTCAAAAGTTCCGAAAAATAGGATTCCGTACGCTAACTTGCTTCTCCGTTCGTCCGTACGCGCGTCAGAGAATCAGGGAACCAACTTCAAGAATTGAAACGAGAGAAAATCCACTTGAGAATGAGAAATAGATAGATAGACTGAGTGAGAGAGAGAGAGAGGGAGAGAGAGAGAGAGAGAGAGGGGGGGGGGCTCAAATTTGACTCCGATCTTCATTCAACCGTTGTTTATTTTCTCGATTAAATGGCACAATTACTGCCAATTAATTAAATTACTAAGTCAAGGTAAATCATGAGGAAATGATCTAGAATTAGTTTCAAATATGGTGCAGAGAGTAAAACTTCGAATAGTTCGATAGTAATTACTCTCGTGCGGCATCGTCTACTAATTCCAAACGGCTGCCGTTTATTTAGCAGATCCTAAGTAGAATTTTTCAATTCACCGATGATTCCGCCGGATGACGAAAATATTACACGGCTCAGGTCAGCAGAGTGACTATAACCCACGAAAATACTCTGATCTATAATCTTTTCGTCCACCGTTAGAAACACCGTTGACTTTGAACTTTAATATTCACCGATGATTCCATCAGCTGAAAAAAGATTACAGATCGAAGTATTTCCGTGCGTTATAGTCATACTGCTTGACTGGACGGTGTAATCTTTTTGTCAACCGGTGGAATCATCGTTGAGTAAATAAATTTAACTTCAGATCCGTAAAACGGAAGCCATGGCTGATCCTTTATCTGAGGCCCGCAAAGCGAAATAAAGTAGACAAATTAAAAACTCACAACGCTGGAGCGATAAAGCGGATTTCCAGTGATAGGTGTAAAACAGTTAGATCTTGCAAGAGACAAACAAACCTGAAACAGACAAGAAGAGTTCTGCATTAATGAATGTTCATTCTAAATAAAAACAATAGTAAACAGAATATAGCTGATTGACAGCGTTGCCATTTATAGCAGAAATTACCCAAATTACACATTGAGTTAAATGGGGCATTAAGATAATTTCTGCAATAAATGTCAACACTGCTGGTTGAAGATTAAACTGCTGTCCAAATGAGAGGAAAAGAGGAAAAAGAAAGGGGGATAACTGGGGGGAGGGGAGAAGCGAAAATCTTAACTTCACCCCCTCCCTCCCCGTTCGCAAGGGTTGAATCTGCTGGGTGTTCAATACATTATGACTATGATACGTAGCATTACAAGGGTTACATATTTCCAAATTGTGTGCGTATTCAAAAACCTAGAATCTATCGGAAATAGGTCGATGTAATTTTTCAATTTTTTTAACCACAATTTCTGTTTGAAAATGCTTATGCTGAAATGTTACATCATTACTGATTGAACAAATCTTTTGTTAGATACCAAAGTTCATTGACGATTTACTTACGGTGTCGATTACGAAAACGGTCAATTACAACTGAAACACTCGATTGATACATAATCAACCGAGATCAACTTCATGTTTTCTGCACCGAGAAAATAGTGCTTCTAAAAAATGCCAGACTCCTGATAAAGTTCCCTCAAGAAGTTCCAGCATTTTTTACAAGAATTCTGGTACTTTTAACAAAAATTCTGGATTTTTTTCGCTACAGTTATGGGATGAAAAATGCTAAACTCCCAGTTACAGAAACCAGCATTTTAGTGCAAAAAAAATAAAAAAAAATTAAGCATTCCTTTTCGAAACTTGTTATTAAAAATATGGATCCTGTCCATTTAAACCCATGTAAAATAATCCACATTTAGGAGGTGTATTGCTTCCCCAAGAAATCGATACTGTTGCATAAGTTTAAGTGGCAAAACACAGGGTTGCAAAATTGCATATGGCGCAACAGAATTCTGGCTATTTTAAGAGACAGTTTTCTCTCAGTAAGAGTCTTTGTTCCAGAGACATCTTCGCAATCATTGTTGAAGTTCAAGACATTAGTGGACAATCTTCCGACCCGCCCTCTTTTACCTTGTGTGAGAGCAGAGTCTGAGGCATCAACGCAAGTATAACCATGACAACCCGGGAAAACATCTTCGCGATGATATCGACGAGTGTCCAATGAGAAACCAATTAATTAAGGTGAGTTTACAAACTATAGGGTGTAGTTGGCGTTGTTTGAAATGTTTGAATGCAGCTAGCCGAGTTGTCGAATCGGCTGTATTGCGTATATTAGAGTGGTGTTGCCCGACTTGGGACACGGGTGGTGGAAGGTGGTTGATAGTGAGAGGTATAAGAGGAGCGCCGGGATGGTTAGGCAACCGGGCGGAACGAGTGGAGCAAGGAAGAGCAAACATCACCGACAAACAAAACACAATAGTCAAGTCAGACGATCCGAGAATGTCGGCAACTATGTCAGACATTTCACTGTGCATTCTGCTCTTCTCCCTCCGAACTATCAAGGCGTTGCCAAATTCGTGTGATTGCGAGCGCGCGCGTGTAGTTAAATGCTATTTATTTGCAGGAAGGACGATTGAATCGTATAGTTCGAAAACACGCCATCGTCATTTTTAAGGAAACTACAAAAACTGTGCAGCTCGGGCGGAAAAGTCATTGCAGAAAAAATCTTTTTGGTGATAAGCAAGGTATTTTAGTACTTCTTCCTTAACACCGAAAAGATTTTTTCTGCATTAACTTTTCCACCAGCGCTGCACAGTTTTTGTAGTTTCCTTAAAAATGACGATGGCGTGTTTTCGAACTATACGATTCGATTGTGTTCTACTCGTAGTTAGAAAGATGAACCATGACTCAAATTTTTTTGTTTTTTTTTTTTTTGTTTTTTTTTTTTGTTTTTTTTTTTTGTATTCTCGTCGGGACGATAATTTTGAAATCATGGTGCGCATACATTTGTTATGCGTAAGATTGACAACACAGCTCTTTTGGATCCTGTGCTTTTTTTGCGCTCGATCCCGTCCGAGACGCATCAACGAACGGATCAGCTGACGCCCTTGCAATGCGCTCACGCTTAGCCCGCACCCGTGTCCCGTGTCCCGATCTATTTGTCGGAAATGAACCCTGCACAGTACAAGCCACGCTCTCCACACGACAGTAAATGATATGCGTTTCCCTAAACCGCCCTGCTTCCTCAATTTCCCCCTGCAACACAAAACACTACCTCACGACTCACGTCATAGCTTCCGCATTATCTTGCGAGCCTTAAAATTATTTTCTTTAATTTTTTTTCTTCTTCTTCTTTTTCAATGGGTCTGTTGCATACTTTTGCTACAACAAAATAGAAACTTGATTCTTGTGTAAAATTCTGCGAAAATAACGATGCGCACATTAAAAACGTTCAAAATCCATTCATTAACTCTGGAAATAACTTCAATTTCAAACAGCCCGCGCTACACTAGACACTATTTGCACCGGTATACTACTACATAGACGGAACCACCGTGCATATAAGTAAACATTATCGTAACTACAAAATGATGGAATTCCTTTCTAAATACATGAACTATTGGCTGCATTTGCTGTCTGGTCTTTTCGGTTTATCAAAGATTACAAAATAATAAAAGAAATGTACGCATATAAACGAAACATTCCAATGTTTGTAAATTCTGTTCATGTTTACATAAACGAGATGGTTTCGTCTATGTAGTTATAAGTCGGTGATATAGTGTCTAGTGTAGCGCAGGTTGTTTGAAATGAAAGGTACTTTCCGAGTTAATGAGTGGATTTTGAAAGTTTTTAATGTGCGCATCGTTCTTCTCGCCAAATTTTACGTTAGAAACTATGTGTCACATTGATGTAGCAAAAGTACGCGACAGACCCATTGCAGCTTTACGTTCAGAAATATACGATATTTAAAAATCAAATCAAATGACCAGCCACTAAAGTGAGGCTATCGGTCCTTTAACGTTAAAAACTTCGTACAAAATAAAAGAAAAACAACTTAAATCACTACAGTGGAACTAAAATTCGTACTTCTAAATTTTATTGTGTAGGAATGTAACTATCTCTTTATCTATTTACTTTTTTATTTTTTTATTTTTCAATTTTTGTAAGAATAATGAAACCCTCTCTTTTTAGTGCATCACTACACTTTTTAACTTGATATTTCATAAACTTCTAAATAATTGAAGATTGCACAGCCTTTTTAGAATGTCCGTCCATTAGCGTTAATAATGACGGTTCTAAGGATTAGCTAGACAAAAAAGTCAACGATCGGCCCTCAGGGGTGTGCTCATCAGTGCCGTAGCGTGCAATTCGGCAACGTTCCAGTTCGTTCATTTAAACCGATGAAAAATATCGAAATATTGGGTGTTCAGTGAACACCTTCGTATTCGACTTTTCACATGGGTTGAAATGGACAAAATACAACTTTACCAAACGGCACGCTACGCCACTGAACTAACCATACCTTAACTTGAAGACGCCCTACGTAAAGTTCACAGATATCGAGAAAATTACGTGGAATAGTTTGAATAGAATTTTGAATACACGCAAATAAAGATTTCCTTGGATATTTTTCCATTCAGAGGTCAATGAACGAGTAAATCAATGGTGCAGCTGCTAGGGTCTGAAATGTTGTGTTTTTTATAAAGAAAATGATCGTACTCGATGAGCTGAGAACAACGGTGCCTCTGGTTTTTCCCGAAGTGTCCTGGTTTTGGAGATACGCACGTGTAAAGTTGTAAAAAATCGCGTGCGTAGTGACGTCACTACACGGAATTCCCATTTAAAACGATGTATTTTCGGCCAAAGTCTCATCTTTGGAACAATGGGACTTGATTAGAAACCAAAGGCATCTTTGTCCTCAGCTCATCAAGTACTTTCATTTTCTTTATAAAAAACACAACATTTCAGACCCTTGCAACTGCCCCATTTAAAAACGATTATATCAATGGATCCGCATCAAAAAACTAATGCAATAGAAAATAATTAGTCAATTTTTCTCTCTGATTGTGAGGAATAACTAACTAAAACTCGAGATGAAGAAGAGAAGTAATCGATCGCAGACTCGCGGTAAAGTTGGAAAAAATTGGTTAGATAACTATTCCTACCTGTAGGATATGGAATTGCATCACGTGTAATTGAAGGCGCATCATACAGAAGTGACGGCTAGCGCGCAAGCAAGCTGTAGCTGTATAGTGAGTGTAAATCTGACTCGTTCGAGAGCACTTGCTTGCCTGCATGGACGGACGATAGAGTGCATTCTCTCTGCGTTTGCTAGTTGAAAGTTTCACCAGATATTTTGAAGGATGACGTCGCATTAGCATTGGGCCAGTGGGGCTCATGCAAACTTTTGCCACTTGTAAATTGAAGAGTTAATCCTTGCATGAGAACCCGTAAAAATGACGATGAGTACACTAAAGAATCACGGAATTCACTCTCAGAATCGGGCCCATGGCAGAGATTCGCAAGCATCATGGAAGATTACTATCTAATTTAAGACATATCTCTGTGCTTATGTAGAAAAAGTGACAAACTAGACGGGAATTTCCCATGACACAGCTATGAGTTAGACCACCTTTACGATCTTGTTGTTAGAGCAGTTTCGTGAGTTTAACACTGAAATTTATACTTTTTTAGTGTGACTTTCGTGATTTTCGCTGGTTTATACATCAGATTGGGCTGATCATTTGCTTACAGCAAAAGTTTGTAAGAGCCTCACCTTCAAGTCTCGATCGAAATACTCATCAAGAAACATTTTTAACGTATCTATTCAATGTGGTCAAAAAGTACCTCGGTGAGCGTTGACACTTTTGTCTTTCTCTCTATCCTTCCACTTAATCGAGAGTGTTAGAAAAGGTCAGAGAGGCGGGCCAAATTCACGCAATGATCCCCTCTGCTATCCTTTTCCAACACATGTGATTTAATGGTAAAAAAAAAAAGCCCAAGACAAATTCCTACATCCGCCCATGCTTTGCGGACAGGTCTCCCGATAGTGGCAGCTCGTGCAATATGGCAACTATAATCATTTGTCATTTAAACCTATGCACAAGTATCGAAATATTGTGGGGGGGGGGGTGCAATCGCACCTCCTGAACATCGATAGTTTTACATAGGTTTGAATGGAGAAAATCCTTTGTTGTCACATTGCACGAGCCGCCACTTCCGATGAGCTCAAAAACTTCATCATTCCTGCATTCACAAAATTGTAATCCAAGCATCAGCACTTGAGGAATGAAAGTTCTCATCTTCGAAAACCAAGGATATAAACTGGACACAGATCCATAGAAATATTGTTAGCTTCAGCAAAAATAGCGTACTCAAGTCTTTCAGCGGATCAAGTTAACAGGAAAGACGAAAAAGAAGAAAGAGAAGAAAAAGAATCTATGGATTGACCTGGCGTGGTAGGTTTTCAAAAACTCTAAAAGCAGATTCAAATAACTCAGTTGTACCCTTTACGACTCTGTTCAGTCACCATTGAGGAGAAAATCCAAGACGTTAAAGGGACGAGACACAATCCTAGGATTCTCGGTATTCAATTTCATCCAATCCGCAATACTATCACACACGGAATTCAGGGCGAAAATCCTCCTTCTGTCCTTGCCCTTTTCCCAGTTGCAATTCTGATCTGATTGAAAACGCAATCGTTACGTTGCTGCTCAGTGCACAGATCCTTTCACTTGCGGCGAGTTCTTTTCAGCGACTGCCATTTCGTTTAATTCTGGATATATTCTCTCGGCAATATTTCGGAATCCAGACCCAACCTGCAGAAAACGAAGTTCTATTTCAGAAAACAAAACCACGTGTAAAACGCACTCTTACTTCAAACAAAAAGCAGTGGCGTCATTTGAGGGGGGCAGGGTGGGCGATCCCCCCCCCCCCCCCAAGGATTCTAAGTCAGGCTCAAAAACGGGAACGGAGTATATTGATGAGGGGGGGGAGAAGAAAAAAAATCATCAGATTTTTGCCCCCCCCCCCCTTCAAGCTGATTTTATGGCTCTAAAAAAATTATATTGATGAGCAGAAAAAAAAGGTCAACAGATTTTTGCCCCCCCCCCCCCAAGCCGAACTTGAAATGACACCCCTGACTAAAAGAATTACCAAGCGAAGTTTAAATGCAAATATATCCCTTCACAAATAAAACAGAAGTAAACACTAGGGATGAAAAAATGAGTAAAAACTATACGCACAAATTTGGGGGGGGGGGGGCAATAATGTTAGCTACATCTTACCATCCGAGACATTGGAATAATCAACGAGCTTGCGACATAATACTGACGTGAAATCTGCTGCATACTTAAACAATGATCGTATGATCGGAAAACTGCAAAAGTGCTGAATAGGGCTTTTCGGGAAAGGTCACAAGGAGGTATCGTGTAAATTCAAAACTCAAGTTGAAATCTATACCTATGGACGGCTCTCTATAATAATTTCCATCTATATTGTATTATAGCCCTACAGGGCAACATTTTTGTTTGTTTTGCTTCATTCTTATTCTTTCTTTCCTAAAACAACCATTTTTGAGCGACAAAACAAACATTTTCTAGCGCTAAAAAGTGTCCTACTGAGAAGTGAACGATTAGGAACGAAGCGAAACGAACAAAATTATTGATCAAAAGGGTCACATCTCAACAGATTCTTACAGGATTGATGTATCAAATGGGTCTGTTCCAAACTTTTGTTAAAGTTTCATGGAGAAACAATTCCAATGGAAAACCACCTGAAAATAACGTTGAGTGAATCAGAAAGTTCCAAAAGTCACTCAAGAACTCAGTAGTTCCGTTTAACAAAATTACAGTACGGCGGTCAAATGAGCGGGTGACAATGGGGGGGGGGGGTCCCATATAATGGGTCTGTTGCAAACTTTTGCTACAACGATGAAGAGCGTTAAATCTTACGTAAAATCGCCTGAAAAGTCTATTGGTGGCATCAGAAAGTCATAAAATGCAATAATAAACTCACAAGAGGCGTTTAATGAAATCCAAGATGGCGGAGAAATATCGAGCAATTTGTATGCATGCACCAGGAATATCCAAGGATGGCCAACTTTGACAACCTCACTGGAGGTAGAGGTTACGTGTTTCTTTACGTTGTGATTGGTTGTGATCGATATTGTGAGGTTGGCTATCCTTGGATGTTCATGGTGCATGTATACTGATTGCTCGATATTTCTCCGCCATCTTGGATTTCATTAATCGCCTCTTGTGAGTTTATTATTGCATTTTATGACTTTCTGATGCCACCAATGGACTTTTCAGGCGAGTTTACATTAGTTGAAACTCTCTTAATCGTTGCAGCAAAAGTTTGCAACAGACCCATTGAAGCTTCCTCTATGATGAATCACTTTTCTCAGCATAGAAAGTTGCAATTACAGATGGGGGACTCCACCACCCAAGGTCGACCACCATCTTGTAATTTTCTTAAGAAAATTTAATGACTTTGTGGGTAAATTTCGGAACTTTCTAGAGCTCTCAACGGTAAAATCGAGTGATTTTTCATACGAATCTACCCTCCATAACGCTATAACAAACGTTTGCAACAGACCCATTCCCAAAAATGCATTTTCGGTATCAAAGCCATGACTCTAAGCCCTTTGAGGCAGGGGTTAATTATATTTTTGTTTAAAGTCCTTGAAATGAGCATTCCTCATACCAATACCGCCTCTACTCATACCATGCTGCTTCTTTTGAAAAAGTGGGGTTAGTGTTCGTCTTGGTACATGTAAGCTTATGGAAAGCTTATGGCGTTATCGAGGTTTTGGTTCGTTTTTTGAAGTTCAACCAAAATTGGAAAAGTACGTCCGTAATGAAAGTTTATGGCTTAGTTACTTCCCCAAAGCAGTATAAGAGTTGAAAATCATGTTTTGAGAGGATAAATCTCGATTTTGCATTTCACCAATATTTCATTCTCCATAAGCGTACGTATACCATGACGACCCTAACCTCAAAGAAGCAGCTTGGTATGCTTAGAGACGGTATTGCTCATACCCAAAAGAAATATTTTAAGAGATGGAACTCCTCGAATTTTAAGTTTTTTTTTTTTTTTTTTTTTTTTTTTTTTTTTTTTTTTTAAAAAAAAATAAGCAGCATGCAACAGAAAGCTCCGGCTAAAGGAAGCGCAAGAATAATCTTTTCGGAGTGTGATCATTATTGTGGAATCGCTCTCTGCAAAGGCTCAGTAATTGAAACAGCTACGAGACAAAGTCACGAGTAAAATATAACGGGTCAAACGATAAATAAACCGCGCGTTATTACGACGGACAAGCAGAGGTGGGGGTGTGGAGGGGGAACTTAGAACGGTAGCGGTAAGATTTACCATCGTTAAGTTTATTGTCACTCTTACTTACACGTCGCATTAAAGCAAGGACCAGGCAAGCCATGTTGCCGTCATGTCACAGCTGAGAAGTGCCGTCTTAATTCAGAAAAAAAAAAAAACACCGAACCCGCGATTTCTAAACAAACGCTACTCTAGGTATGGTTGGTGCCAAAGACAAATAGAGACGGTGCACTATGCTAAAATACACAGGGCAGATTTGAGGCACGCGAAATTCTCGCAAATTCAACAAAACAAACAGCTAACAACCCTGATGTCGCATATAGGTGAATGGTAAAATTCGGTAAACACGCAGGGGATAGGCTGGGAAATGAAGAGGAGGGTGGTCACCAATCTACACCATGCGACATCAGAAGGGTGTTGAATGTTGTTTTGCTGAACCCGCTAGACTAAAGGGTGCCTTCGCTACAGACATTTAATGCGCTGTCTCTATTTGTCTCTGATTGGTGCAAAATAATAGAAAGCACACTTTTTAACACTTCAAGGCGTCTGTTGCAAATGGCCGAAAAGATATTAAAAGCTGAGATATCTAGTAGAAAATTGACAAATGATCGAAATCCACTTGGACCATGGCTGCAACATTAAAGGCCTTTGGCGAAGTTTAACTCCAGCAATTCGGCTGTGAAACGATGTGAAAATAACGATGAACACGCTCAAACTTACTAAAATCAACTTCCTAACTCAACGCAACAACAATACAGAAAGTCATTTTCTGATACGCTGCTCAGTGCTCAGCTCCATTTACCTTCCTGGTATAATGTATATGGATGCTCCTAGAGCGGCAAATTGAAGATGGCCCTCTTTGTTGATCAATGATCACGTAGAAAAAAAAAGAAGAAAAAACAAAAAATACACAATTTACTAGCGCGACATTAACAATTGATTAAGGTAAGATTAATTTCAATTGATTAAAGTAAGATTAATTTAAATTGATTAAAGTATTATTGAGTAAATGCCCTATGTATTATGTATTTACTAACGTACACGATTCTCAGTGACCTTAAGACACAGACGCCAAGATTTAAATTTCTCATCCTCCATCATTGTGTTTTCCAATATTTTTCGTTTTCTTGTCAATTTTTCCTCATTTACTTCATTTTTCATCGCGAGGATAATTAAAAACTCGAGAGGAGCTGATTTGTGTTCCTGAAACCAATTTTTTTCGGTACGAGCGGCATGAATGACTCGAAACTGCGACGCTGACCAATCAGAGGCGAGGATTCGTAACCTTCACGTTAATCGGAGGACCGTCAATGTCAGGAAAAAATCGGGCCCCTGTTCTAGCTAACTTTCAAAATGCCAGCTTTTACCTGATTTGGAGGTCGCATATCAACAGAAGTTAAACAAAACGGCCGACGCGCATTCAGATTTGATTTTTACGAAATAATAGTCTGATAATTTTTTGTTGCAAATTTTGTAAAAAGGTATTTTTTGCATTTGATCAATGGCGCTTGAGTTATGAGCAAAATAAGCAAGAAAACGTTATTTTGACAGCCATTTTGAAAAATGGCGGCCTTTCCGCTCCAGGGACCCAAAATACATAAGAATCAACTCCCAGACACAATCCTCCAACACTTGCAAGCTAAAATCCCCTGTTGCCTAGACTGTACCTAGTTTCGTCCGAAATAGCAAAATCAGCCCCCAGGTGAGTCAATTGAGGAGTTCTTCAGTAAAAGCGTAAATAAAACAGAGGAGGTCCTCGAGCTCAAAAGTCCTGATTCCTAATTGATATGGAAGGAAACTTTGATGAGGAATACTAGGTTTTTACAATCATCTAACAATCAACTAGTGTCGTCAGATGATTAATCGAAACTCTTCACACTCACGTACTAAACCTTGTGAAATCGGGTTTTTTGAGCATGACCACACACACTGTTTTATCCGCCCTCGGAACAATTTTAAATTTGTTCATATAATTGGTTGTTTCGCTTTTTTTCCTATCTTCTCTCGTTTTTTTGTATAGTCAGACAACAACGCGTGCGTCGGAGGCCTTAACTGTTGCTTCATAGAGCCACTTCAAAAGAAAGTACTCGCTCGACGGCTATTAAGTATTAAGTGTAATACAGGAGCATCAGCTACAGCACTGATATAACTACGATGAGTGTAAAAGCTAGATGGTGAGACACAGAGAGATGCAAGAGATAGGATGATAGGAGGAGAGAGAGAAAGAAAGATAATGGGGTAGAGGAGAGGCAGCGAGAATAAGAAGAGCATTGAGCGCTAAGCCGACAATTATCGCCATAAAGTTGAATCGAATCGATGTTAAAAGGAAAACTCTCGCGGAACCGCCACCAACATCCAAGCCCCCGTTTTCGGATTATGGCTCATGTTGCTCCGGTAATAGCAACACTCTGTTGTCAAACTTAACCCAATGGATTAGCATTGCAAACAACTTTTAATGGATTCAGCTCGATGAACTGAATCTCCCTGTATAAATTTTGCAATTTTTTTTCGGTTACGTATTCAGCAGGAAACGCGGACTTGAAGCTGCGGGAAATTACACTCGAGTATATAAAAGAAAAATTCGCGTGTAACGACGCGACGCATGGTTGATCGAAAGTTGGATTTTTCCAACGAGCTATACATTTATCTAGAGTGGTGGTTTAATGGGTAACCTGCGGAACCACCATGGGGGATTTTTAGGTTAGGTTTAAGCGAGTAATTTGTCCATTTGATTCCGTGTATTTTGGTGCAGCGCGACGCACAGTGGATCAAAGCATGTTCCGGTCCATTGTGCGGTGGCGCCGCATCAAAATACACGGAATCAAATGGACAAATTACTCGCTTAAACCTAACCTAAAAATCCCCCATGGTGGTTCCACAGGTTACCCATTAAACCACCACTCTAGATAAATGTATAGCTCGTTGGATTTTTTCGGACATGAAAAACCGTTAATAAATAGTTAATTAATTTTACTTAGTATACATCGAATATTTATGATATTACTTCTAAGTTTCATTTACAAAACTTAAATATTTATATGATTATATTTACTATACGTGAATTATTTAAGATTATTTAAATCTTTTATATTATATTTATCTTATAATTTAAAAATACATTTTCTATTTTTTCGCTTTAAAAATGTTTTGGTGTCGATATTTTCTTGAAAAACCATGTTAAAAGACTCAATAAAGCTCTAAAATGAATGATTTTACACAGTGTTTTGTTTTCTCGCTGTAAATTATTCATACCTATGACCGAATCTTGATTTTTGTTTGTAAAAGTATATCAAGGCAATTCCGTTGTTTGATCCACTGTTCGATCCGCGCCGCGGATTTTATATTTTACACATGGTCGAAACATTGTAACAAAAGAATACCTCAAATAATTCCGGGAGCGACAATTTGAAAAGAATTTGACCAGTGACCACTTATTAATCGAGTCGCTTTTCAACGGCGAAAAATTCTCCGGCGCGGAAACGGTCATAAGGTGATGCAAGAAAGAAACAAAGAAAAGAAAAGAAAAGAAAAAAAAAAAAAGGCGCTGAGGAAGAGTGATAGAAATGAAGGAATAAGGTGATAGGAGAGGATTGACCGATTAATTCGGAGAGCTTTAATTTTTTTTACAGGAAAAGTGCAAGGATTAGAACTTCATAAAGAAAAGCCTTTCAAACGAGCTTAAACACCGAGTAATTGCGCTTCGGTCTCCAACTCTCAGCCTCCCCTCCCCTCCCCCACAAAGGTACGGCGGCGCGGCGCGGCGTTCATACCTCCGATTTCAGTTCAGACCTGGCTACTGGTCGTTGCGCCATCAGCGTTGCAAGATTTACAGGAAAAATTCTCTTAACATGCATTTTCCGAAGGTTTGGAACGCCTTCCTTGATATCTATAGCAGTTATGAGAAAATATTGATGATAAAAATTATTGGATACACGGAAAAAAAACTACGGTGAAAATAACCATACGGATACCTGATTTTGGCACCTGCTATGTTATGGTAACGTTAACCAGAAGTATACTATGTTTTGACTAGGTACTAGGTGATGTGACCTGATTGCATGTCGAATTTACTTAAAGTATCGGTAAACGTACCATACTTCTGGTCAAGTTTACCATAACATCTAGCAGGTGCCAAAATCAGGTATCCGTATGGTTATTTTCACTAATCTTTTTTTTCCGTGTAAAGACGATGGGCTGCGAAATCGGAGATAACTCTTCAATCATCGCTCCTCGTTTCGGATTAGTTTCTAAAAATCTTCGACGGCGATCTCACTTATCAATTAATTCAGAGGATCAGAGCCTGTGGCGGCGCTTGCAATCTTGCAGCATTGCACTCCGTCCTTTTAAACTCATGCAAAATATCGATTAGCACCCTGTGCAGTGTGCATTTCCGATATTTCGACATTTTTCATGCTTTTAAATGGACTGAATGCAATGTTGCTAGGTTGCATGCGCGGCCACTAATCGTCGCGTGCATCGAATTTGAGAATTCCAGGTGGCTCGCTCAACGTTTGTGCCAAACTTTTGTCGACAGCTTACACGTGATTAAAATTGAGGAAATGGCTGCGTTGAAAATTTTCAAAAAACTGTGCCCTTTGGATACGAAAAAGGTTTGAAGAAAGCTGCAAGTTAAGATTGAAGTTAGGTTGTCCAGAATAATTCAGAAGTTAGAAAATGCTGATTGAATTAAAATTTATCGCGGATCAATTGCTACGTTATCTATCTGTGATAAAAAACTACATCTTTCTTATTTTTGAATTATTCTGTATAAATTTTCATACATAGCTTCCTAGTGCAGGTTTGTCGATTTGCAAAAACGGAAGTCTCATATGCGTATTCGTTCGTTACTCTCCGATGAACCACTTTTCGCATAGGGCAGAGAGAACTAAAATGATAAGGAATGGGTCTGCTGCAAACTTTTGCTACAACAATTAAGCGTGTATAATCTAGTGAAAATCGCCTGAAAATTCCATTGGTGGCATCAGAAAGTCATAAAATGCAACAATAAACTCACAATAGGTGTTTAATGTAATCTAAGGTGGCGGAGAAGTATCGAGAAAATTGTATGCATGCACCACGAACATCCAAGGATAGCCAACCTCACAATATCGATCACAACCAATCACAAAGTAAACAAACACATAACCTCTACCTCCAGTGAGGTTGTCAAAGTTGGCCAACCTTGGATGTTCACGGTGCATGCATACAGATTGCTCGATATTTCTCCGCCACCTTGGATTTCATTAAACGCCTCTTGTGAGTTTATTATTGCATTTTATGACTTTCTAATGCTACCAATGGACTTTTCAGGTGATTTTACATTAGATTATACACTCTTAATCGTTGTAGCAAAAGTTTGTAACAGACCCATTCCACCATAGTAACTCGCTGTACGGCAGCCATTGGAGCTTCCTGATACTCCCTCCCTTCATTTCTAGAAATATCAACAAAGAACTGACCCTCCTATATCGCTGAAGCAAAAGTTTGCAACAGACCCATCCATGATTTGATGGAGACGGACCGAATTGAATGGCTAATCCAGCATGTGTCTGACTGTCCATCCAAGTTCACCATTAAATTCGTTCATGAAGCTGACTCCTTACCTCCTCTTGAATTTATGTGAGGAGGGATGTCTAAACTTGATTTAGTACATTTTCTTGAGAGATGACAGATATCACCTTGAACATTTTCATAGCATCATTCGAAAAACCAGTGCGGCAGTGGCGGCAGGAGCCTGGAGCTATGTGGCAACAACGCATTCTCTCCATTTACAAGTACGTAAAATAATCGATCTACATCACGAAGAAAAAACTGGAACGCCGAGATGTTCGGTTGCCGTAACCGAAGTTGTCGGCTCAACTTCAGTTAGGAGTACCGAAATCTTCAGTAGGGACGACATTTGAATCACAGTGTTAGTCATACTTACCGAAGTCTTCGGCATTCCAAACTAAAGTTCCGCATTCACACACGGAAAAAAAAGATTAGTGAAAATAACCATACGGATACCTGATTTTGGCACCAGCTAGATTTTATGGTAAAATTGACCAGAAGTATGGTACATTTACCGATACTTTGAGTAAATTCGACATGCAATCAGGTAACATCACCTAGTACCTAGTCAAAACATAGTATACTTCTGGTTAACATTACCATAACATCTAGCAGGTGCCAAAATCAGGTATCCGTATGGTTATTTTCACCGTAGTTTTTTTCCGTGCAACTGAACACTTCGGTTACTGTGACCGAACATACCGTCGTTCCATTTGAACCTAGGTTTACTTTCTGCAACCAAATTTATTTTCTTCTTCCAGGGGATTCACTGAATTCCTGAGACATCAATACTTTTTTAAAAAATCCAAACGGTAATCCAAGATAAAAAAAACATAGTTGCCAGCACGAGCCACCACTTATAGAAAACATTAATCGTTACCTAAGAATCAGCGCTCGGATTTGTTGCTCGGCCCTGACCAACCCGACACCACTGTTCAATGTTCATTTGCCTCCCCTCTTCCCTTCCTCTTTTTTTCTTCCCTTCGTTCCGTACCCTAACAGATCAACTAATCCAATTCTTCAAGTTTTAAATACACTTAGTCGCAGGGGTTACAACTTTGTATTTTAAATTTACATTTTAACTTTTCCTCGACGCTCGAGAATAGTTCTTGTGTTCCAGTTCGGCGGCGCGGCGGTCGGGGTCGGCCCTCTCTACCCTCGCCCCTTCCCTTTGACCCACACCTACACTACCTTCTCAGGCCCGTATTCAACTTGTCCTGACTCCTGGAATCTGGGCAAGTTCGTCCCGTTCTACGGTTAGAGAAGTCGATGACGCGCCGCGCCGGAGGGTGAGGGGGGGGGGGGTGGAGAAAGTTTTTGTTGGATAAAGGTAAAAAGTTCGAGTTCACAAGGAACCGGTGAGCACATTTGAAACTTTTTGGAGAGCCCTCCACGGTGATCGTGCAGTTTTATAAATATTATGAAACGCTCCGTCCTTTAAATAATATCGTTTACTTGGAAAATGAACCGACCGTAGTTCAACCCCAATCTCTTATTCCGCCAGCGACAAATTTGAGTAAATAAACCCACGAGGGGGACCAGATTTTGTTACATAATTTTACTGCAGAGAAAGTGAAAGGAAACTAGAAACACATCAGCAGGCCGATCATTTACTTCATCGTTAAACCGATCGTTAAAACTGTCTACGAGTGATGCTATGGGTCGAATATTGTAAAACTTGGCCGTTGCTATGGTAACCATCGTTATAGTGTACGTTTTTTAAAGGTTACTCGTGAGTAGCCTTTATAAAACGAGACTCTCAACGATGGTTACCACAGCAACAGCCAAGTTTTACAATTTTCGACCAATAGCATCACTCGTAGACAGTTTTAACGATCGTTTTAACGATAAAGTAAATGATCGGCCCGCAGGACAACATTAGATCGAAATGCCTGCAGGCTGATTATGAACGATCGTATCGTAATGCTATCGAGTCGATAATCGAGTACGTGTAATCTTATGGGTGGTGCCATTCCGATAGAAACCCTCCCATCTCTGCGAAAATTCGCCTATGACTCCTGCGCTATCGGAAGATTCAGAGATGGGAGGGTTTCTATCGGAATGGCACCACCCATAAGAATAACACGTACTCGATCATAGACTCGATATAAAGAGATAAGATACGATTGTTTGTAATAAGCCCGCTGAAGGAGGGGGATTGGGCACGTGCATTGCGCGGTGCAGTATGGGAGGCTGCAAAATGACGATGACCCCCCCCCCTTTCCTCCTTCCCTCCCTTTATTTTAACCCTTGCACGACTAGGTTACTACAAAAAATCAGGAACAGATCACTAAAATTTCGTGGATAGTTGTACATCCCTACTAAGCAGTGTTGCCTATCCATCTAATTAAAGGCGTTCAACGAACTGCTTTGCGGTCGTGAACCATCTGAGGTACCTTTTCCTGGCAACGCCACTGAGGGTTAGTAAGAGAACGAAAAGTCTAATTTTTAAAAAAAAAATCCTTCAGGGTGGCAAACTAAACTGTAAACTACATTCAAAAGAGAGATTTGCTTTCTTTCGTTGAAGGAAAAGGCCCGAAACTTTGCCAAGGGCAAATAATGGTCAATCTCTTGCACTATGTGCCGGGTACTCCCTTATTATAATAAGTAGAGGGTACTGCAGGGGCTTAAACGACTTATTCACGGAAGTCAATAGGATGATGAATGATTTGTGAGGAGAAATGTTTTACTCGATACACACATCCAACAAGCTTACATCAAAATAAACTAGCAGATGCTTCAGACACTTCGTTTCAAGGGAATTTGACATCACGCTCGAGATAGAATATCTTGTTCCATTTTCGAGCGAAAATTAGGAAATCAATCTTTCTAAATTGCCTTTGGCGAATTCGAAAAGCGTCGACTTAATATGCAGAAAAGTGAGATGTTATAGAAAGAACTGAATCGAAGGACATAAAGAAAATATATAACAGAAACATCTCCTGAATTGTATTGAGAATGTGACTGAGTGATTTATTTTTATTTGATATCAGGGCTATAAGTTACCAATGAAGGGTGGAAAGACCCTTATCTACGTCTGAGATCGCGATATTCCGTCTGTAATGACGCTCGAATTTTATTGATGGTTTAATTTTCTTCCGGTATTGATTCTTGAATATATTCAATTCTTTAAAATCCACTAGTTCGGATTAGAGAAAAGCTCGCAGCTCCTTCCTTTGCATACAGCCTCTTTGACTCGAAGCATCGCGACAAAAACAGACCAATTCCTGCTGGTAACTTCCTCGTATGCGCACTAAAGATTTTGGCGTGAATATGATTTTATAAAAATGAATACCATTTTCACTAGCAGTTACAATCATTGCCGTCGAAAACAGACTCTAATTTTTACTCTCCGCAATGCTCTTCTCTTTGACTTACTTTCTCACTTGTTTATTTTTCATCACAAATATTTGTTTGTGGTTTTCTAAAACAAGAGCGGCAAGTGTGTTCATTCCATCTTCCGCCTAGTCTATGGGTTTTTAAAAATTCAGAAGCGCAAATGCTCTCTAACGGATTCCTTTCAAACCACAGGCGTCGAGACACTTGACTGCTATCTAACGGATTTCCTTCCAACTACAAGCTTTGTGACACTTGCAAGCATCACCAAGTTGATGCTGTAATTAAGTGCCGTATGCTTGTGAAGTTTACTACGAGCGACGGTGCACAAACAAGAGTTACACACAGAGCTGCCGTTTTGCGTATAATTATGCGCGGTGTCTCATTTAACTCAAACTTAAGTTTTTGAAGTTCCCGCCAACTTTGACAACACTGGTTACACACAATAACTATCACACGAACACGACAACACAACATCCGAGCGCGCAAATCGGTGCCAATGATATAAAGGCGAAATCCTATCCTCGAAACACTAACGCACACACACACACACACACACAAAAGTGACATCACAAGCACAACACCCCCAAACACACAAACACAAAGACAACTAAATAAATACACTAACACATCTCAGACTGAGAGGGAAAGGAGTTTCCTTAGAACGAGAACCCATGTTAATTTCCAAAGTGATCTAAACTTTGAGGCCTAACTTTCGGCACGGAGCTGATATAAGGTCTAACCTAACCTATATGCCGTGTAGTATATACGATACCAATCTAACCGATAATGTATGCCGTTACATTTGCATGTTTTGCATGCGTTTACGTAACGAATCGGTTGCATTTCCATTCATTAGATCAACGTACGAGTCACACCACTCATTTGCTATTCCGACTGCATGCGTTGAGTTGAATGAAAATCAAGAGTGCGCGGGCGTGAACTGAGAACATCAATCCTTAATCAGAGCCTGAAGCATCCGGGCCCTGAAAAGCGGTGTGTAAAAATAAAATATTATGGAAAAGAAACCATGTTTCACGAACGGGATCATTAACTATTAAATCGAGGGATCAGGTGGGGATTTGAATCCAAGTTCACTCGCTGCAGATATGCGGCGATCATATCTGCTCAGATGAAGGTTGAAGAATGAAATGTTTCAGGAATCAGAATAACTCTGTTGGTAGACTGAAACAGGTAGCAAAGTTGAGCTAATTCCTAATTTTACCTTAATATCTGTACCTTTTTGGCGGTTCGTTATTTGTTCGTTCTTATTTCAATTTTATTTTGATTTAACTTTTTCGGAAACGGAAAAATATTAGTATTTTCTCACTACAGAGGCAATAAGAGACGAAGAAAAATATTTGGTTGATGGCTTAGCTGAAGTATTTTGCTGGGTCATCTATCCGCCATACTTTGGTAACCAAAGGTTTTGTCAGCGCTATCAAAGTGTTTTTTGGTGGATTGTACAATAAGACAATAATGACTTTTGTCCTTCCAAACGCATAAAAACAGGTCCAATTCGAGGAAATGCGATTAATATTCCGGATGCATTCACATGGACAAGAAAGAAGATATGATAGCATTATGTACTAGCGGAGACTAGATATCTTGCCAGGAATACGTAATGAACACGACACAGCATTCAACACATGATGAAAGCTGATGAAGATGTGTTGCGTATTGCATACCCTAGTCAGGTATCTTCGTCCCCATTGTATTACACATCAATGCGCGACGAAAGTAATATCTCGATATTACTCGATTGTGATTGGAAGCCAAGAAGACGTCTAATTCCATTTCATGGAAAGCTATATAAGTAGACATGCTTCAAGCGATTGTCGTAAGAGATTTGAAAAAAACAAAATATGGCACGCAGGAAAAGCAGCTATTATTTTCCGGAAAACATTAGAAGTAAGTAAAGACTCTTAACTTACACTTAAGGCACGGCCACGAAACTAATAATTTACATTGAAATGAGTAAACGTTTGGACGTAGTCCTCGAGAAAACTCGCGGCAGAACTTTTTTAATTACGTTGAGGAAACTTGAGTAATTAATTCTGATCCTGTTTGGTATCCTTTCCAGCTTCTTTCTCTCCAGCCTCGACAAGAAAATTAAGATTTAACAAAGAGCAAAAATAAAAGAAGAAAAAATAATTTACAAGTTGAAACATACTTTTTGCGTTACTCGTAAAACCTTTTCACACTTGTAAAACGAGGCTGCGGAGCGACAGAGGACTCTAAACTCACTTTGTTGGGGATGGCTAAAGATAAACGGGGTGGGATCGAGGACAAAGATGATTTAAAGGGCAGCACATTCATATATTTTATTTGTATTTTTGTTTCGCAGTCCTTTTTTTCCACCGTTTTCGAGTGAGCACAGGATAAAAAAAAAAAAAAAAAAGGAAAGGGTGAGAAGCGCAAAAAAACAGGACTACAAGGGACGAGGCGCGGCTTCTATCCCGGGGGATATACAGATGCCTCCTTCGAATGTTTTGACCATTTATTTCACGGCTGTCTTGTTCATACTCGTGGGTTTTGACCATTCGCGCGGGTAATGGTTTCAGGCTTTCCCTTCTACGATGCTCTTGCCCAGTATTTGAGTTTTGAATTGTCGCGTCGCCGCCTCGACTCTCGAGCTGATTTTGAGGGAAATGCAACGTAACAAGTCAAGTTCAACGGGTGGATACTGGATAGAGAGCAAAAGCCTTATATGCACCGACTATACTGGATAGAGAGCAAAAGCCTTATATGCACCGACTCTAAAAGATCGATCTTCGATATTCCGTAGAGGTAAAAGCCGATCGCATCCAACTCTTTTTCTAATCCTTTCGGCACCACGCCTGAGTCAATTCAGTTTGGTAGTTCAATCCGCCACACAAAATCCTGATGTCTCATCGATTGTAAAAGCAACCCCAAAATTGTGGACGCTTAAATAAAGTGCTTTATAGAACGCCTTCAATCGGACGGATAGGCAAAATAGACACCCTGAAGGAAGAATATTTAACTAACTACTGAATTTGCTCGAGCTAATGATTCCTTTTAGCAACCTGGCAGTTAAAGGACCAACTAAAGTATCTTAGTAAACGATTGCTACGTTATCATAATAAAGTATATGAATTACAGAGATCGAGCATATACCAGAGCAAATCCGAATGGCACGCTAAACCACTTGCAGTTCAGAATATTAGAGCTGAAAACTGTCAAAATGGTGACGCAACATGATAGAGGTTGTTTCGGAGGGGTTGCCATTTACAGCTCTATATATACTCACGTGCATGGAGGGGTTTCATTTTGTCTTTTGCACAGGTTGTTGTCTCCAAACTCTACAAGAATATAAGAATAAATGAGAAACATTTACATTTTCAGCTGGTAACGTTGAACGTATGCGGAAGCTGTTGTGGATGATTTTCACAACAAAATTCTAAAAATGAAAATAGGTACTTGATAGAGACTCATACGCGTCTGTTCTCGTTTCCAGCCACGCTGAATTTTGTGAGTAGTTGCCGATATGCGGTAGGAAAATCGAACTGACGGAAGAGGGAATCGAAACCGATTACTGACGAAGAGATTTGTCGTTAAATGATCGATCGGACTCAAATTATGAGCAAAATTCGGGGAGATTCAAATGAATAGAAAACTTGGAGGGAGGGGGTGATAAATAAAATCACGCGAGAAATAAAATAATGTCACCACTCTTGAGACCCCGTTTTCTTCTGAAGTTCTGTATTTATTCATCGGAAAACAAAGTTTGTATTTTCTGCAGAGAGGCATCAACGAATTCCCCTTGTCCCTTTAGATCCCTCGATTCCCAATGCTCCTGCTTGTTGAAGAGAAGAGATTCCACTCCCTGCTCCTAACCTTAACTTCTTTACGAAACGAAAGCGCACGGGTCTCACTGGATCAGAGGCTTATAAATTCAATGAGTATATACTACAGGCAATCTCATCCATAGGATGTGTTATTTATTAATATGAGGGAGGAATCCGATTTCGAGAGGCATACTTCCAATACAGTAAAAATGTTAGGTAACCTTCATTTTATAGCATGATGCATCGAAACCGAGTAAATTTTTCCCCCTTGGTTCAGCACCACGCATTAAAATTCAATAATGTAATGCTAGATTACACGCAGGTGTGGCAACTTGAAGACTCCCCCCCCCCCCCCCCTAAGTTTCCGGAGTCTATGCCGAGGAACTAATCCCAGGAACCAAAGAGTTTGGCGTTCTCAGCAGGGGCGCCGGCAATGGGGTGCTAATGAGACAGTCCCCCTTCCGGAAGTTGGAAAATACCGAATACCATCCATACCATTTTTACGAATACCAATAAAATGAACTGAAAACAAGCAACCATTTCATTGCATTTTCATTTGCATTGGCATTGCATGCCAGCGCATCTGAAAGGAAAAAATAGTTTTACCGTCATATCACTATGTTAGAGTACAGCGAGAAATAATCGACAAAGAAGGATTGCATTTAAACATCTAAAGGGTTCGACGAAAATAGTAATACCCACAGTCCACACTCCACACGCTCGTAACAAAAAAGTTTCTGTGGTCAGTTTGTACTGGGCTAGATCAAGTGCCCGAGCAAAGAACCATCTCTTCCAATCGGTGGTAACGCAATATCCAATTCACATATTTCACAACATTTGAACTTCAATTATCTCTCCGTTTCTCAAATTTTATACTGAATTTCAACTTCGAATATTTCAATTTAGGAGGAGAGGAGGCGGCATATTCTGTGGCTGCCTACTCTTGGCTTTATCGACGGTCGATTCAAATGCTAAACTGCAGTTTCTGGAACTTATAACTTTGGAGTTGTGGCACGCGCCTGAGCCGACCGGGTTTGTTGAATCGCGAAGTTTTCGAGCGCCACTCGAATATTGTGAGTCCAAGTGGAGACTAAGCTTTAGGACAGGAATCTACGAAGGACCAGGAGGAACGATCCCTGACGAGCGTTTTTCTAGGATTTGGATGAATAACTTCTTGAACAGCATATTATTTCTATCTCCCAAAGATCAATTAAATCCTTTATAGGTTAATAGATATTCTATTATTCTTGCATTTTTTGCGCAACAGTTTCAATTGAGGAGAAACTTCGAAATTCCAACGCAAACTAAGAATAAATTCAAATTTTGCAGATCAAACTCGGAAACCATTACGCATTACGTGGAAAAGGGTCTAATCATTAGAAAAAAAACTTACTCATATGCTCATTGGGGGGGGGGGGGGGGATTTATGTCGTAACGGTAGGAAAACCAAAAAAGAGACTACACGGACTTGGTTTGACAAAGTGCTCTGCGGCAGATGTAGGTATAATCCTTTCAAAACTTTTAGGAAAAAGTGGGTTTCAGAGTAATCTGCGTTGATTGAAGCAAGAGATTTGACAACGCCGTCAAAAGGCTGGGTAATCGAGCAAAGAAAAGTTTTACTTCAAAGGAACTACAGAGAGTGCTCAACTGAATACTTCGAGTATTTGGGAGGCACTACTTTTCTCTTATCGTCGGGAAAGTGCGCATATAGGAAGACTGGCCCTGGTCTAATTAATCTGGGAGAAAAAGCTTTGCGAGCTCTGGACTCTATTCCAATCTTGAGGATGCGCTTCTGTGACCGAGAAGATTAAAATCTCGTTGCGAAGGCATTAGAATGAAAAGTAAAAAGGAGCAAGCGAAGGAAAAAGAGACTGCAGAGATAACCAGAAATCATACTTTAGGACGCAATATTGCCAAATCTGTCCAACACTCGCCAAAATTAAGACACATAGTATACAAACAAATAAAAATAATAAAATAAAAACAGTCGTCAATGTAACAAAACACACACACACACACACACACACACACACACACACACACACCCAAACACATTCTCGTTTACGGTATGATGTGAACACTTCGAAGCCAAAAAGAAATCGTCGAGGAATAAACCTGACTGATGGTGAACTGGCCTGATGAAGTGACGAACCTACCATTACGCTTCGCATGTAAAGATTGTTGTAATTAATTCAATCCAGAAATGAGAAAAATCCATGGACAGCAGTCACAATGGGGCTATTGCACACTTTTGCTATAAGCGATTTAATAGTCGATTATGGCGTAAAATCCTCAAGAAATAACGATGGCGGCACTAAAAACTTCCAAAATCCACTCCTAAACTCAATAAACGCAGTTATTTGCGCGAGCGTAATGGTGGCCGAAGGCACTAACAATGGGAGATTCCTATCTTAATTTCGTCACTCTTTCTATGTTGACAAGGATGATTCACAGAGTAAATAGTCATCAGAGTGATGATCCACATCCAATGAATGGTGCCGCAACACCTAGTGACACCGGTGTCAAATGAAAGTAGTCTCTTATTGGTCACTTCTTGATGGAGTTTCAGAATTGTTAGATGGGAATCTCCCATTGTTAGTGCCTTCGGCCACCATTACGCTCGCGCAAATAACTGCGTTTATTGAGTTTAGGAGTGGATTTTGGAAGTTTTTAGTGCTGCCATTGTTATTTTTTGAGGTTTTTACGCCATTATCGACTATTACATAGCTTATAGCAGAAGTGTGCAATAGCCCCATTGCGGTAGATACTTTCAATAAATGTAAGTACTTACAAGTTACAATACCAATTTTGTGTCATCAGACAAATATAAAACATACACACATACAGGTATATCAGTTGTGCATTGACAAAGTGACCTGCGTACGCCTTCCTCTCTGATTAACCGTGGTCAGCTGTCGTAAACAGACTCTCTCTGCTCCGACGGTTCGTTTGTAGCTTGGATTAAATTAATATATTTTTCCCCCCATTGGTTTTAATTCTTTCTCTGATTTTTTTCTTTTTTATTTATTATTGGAAAAGGGTGGGTTTCCACTTGAAATACCAAGTTTTTGTACATTTTTATTTTTAGTCTTATATCCCTGTGCCGTACTGGTAGCTCATGAATGGTGGAAAATTTCAGTTTTATCGCGGAATGGATATTTGCAAGGATTGGTTTCCAGCCAGAGTGCCTTTCGCATGCAGCCCGGATTTACAGCCCGTACTGGACGAGCTTACCAAGCAGACTCGAGAGAGCTGCGAGAGTTTTCTCCAGTAGCCCGGAATTTTAGCCCGTAATAGACGAGCTGACCAAGCCAGCTAAGAAAGACCCCGCGTGCAAAGTGATTAGAAACAGTTGTAGCAAAAAAGAACACTAAACGAAGCAATGATGATAAATGAATGTGGACTGTATATTGAAGAATCGATAAAAAAAGTGAGCAAAAATACAACGACGAATAAAATGATAACAATGCAGAAACTAAATAACTTGAGTACTCTACAAAGTAACAAACAAAGTGAGTGAATAAACCGCAAGGCGCACGTCAACAAAAATGAGAACTAATAAGGGGAGGCTCAGAAGTCGCCGCCTCCGATTTTGAAAACAATTGCACGAAAATGTAGCTGAAGTAAAACTATTAGACCCGGGTTTCTCACTTTTTGCCAATAGGCCTTCCTAAAGCGTCAGGAATTTTTTGAAAGTTGCCGAAATTCATGTAAATATTCGGAACGCTCTCCGCTCGGGTTTTTACGTGAATTTCGGCAACTTTCAAAAAATTCCTGACGCTTTAGGAAGGCCCATTGGCAAAAAGTGAGAAACACGGGTCTAATAGTTTTACTTTAGCTACATTTTCGTGCAATTGTTTTCAAAATCGGAGGCGGCGACTTCTGAGCCTCCCCTTTTAAGTAAGACCTGGTGTCTTGGCTAGAACGTGAGAGGTGAAATGTAAGAGACTGTTCTCAGGGAGTTTTTCTGGCATAGAATGCAATCTTTAATCTATGGTTCCGGGGAACTGATTCACACTCTTCAAGGGCTGCGAGTTGAGCGCAGCCGTCGCAGGCAGTGGCGTAGCGTGTATGGGGCTTTAGGGGCTTAAGCCCCCCACTTTTTTCCGAAGCCCCGGGCTCGCGGCTTCGGAGGCTAGAGTTTGGTCACTTGTAGTTTGGAAAAGCAAAAAAAAAAAAAAAAAAAAAAAAAGGTTATCACTTTTCAGCCCCCCCCCCCACTTTTTTGACCCACGCTACGCCACTGGTCGCAGGGGTTGCTCCGCCCGCGCTTGCGCACATGCTTTGATCAGATTACCCTCGCTCGGACTGCTCAGTCGCAGACCTCAACCGTGACAGAGAGGTAGAAAGAAAAAGAAGAGAAAAAGAGAGATAAGAGAGAGGAGGAGAGGGAAGAAGCCAGTTTCTATAGAGAGAAAGAGAAAGTGAACGAGAGATAGATTGAAAATAGATCATCAAAAGTATCAAAACTAACTTGTACAAAATAAGAGTAAAAATCGTGAAATAAAACTTAAAGTAAAAACTGCATCTGCATAAAGTACTTGTATACTAAAAACATTCCCTGAAAAATCACATTTCACAGAAGAGCGAAACAAACTTGAATGAAAATATTTCAAAATCTCACTTCTTTACTGACAATGGACGTATTTTATGGTGTTTCATACTCAATTACACGGAAAAGAAGGATTAGTGAAAATAACCATACGGATACCTGATTTTGGCACCTGCTAGATGTTATGATAAACTTGACCAGAAGTATGGTACATTTACCGATACTTTGAGTAAATTCGACATGCAATCAGGTAACATCACCTAGTACCTAGTCAAAACATAGTATACTTCTGGTCAGTGGCGCACCGAGAAATTTGCCTTGGGGGGGGGGGGGGTTTGGTATGACTCAAACTCCGGGGGGTCTGGGGGGTATGGAATACCCCTCAGGCCAAGGGGGGGGTCCGGGGGCCCTCCCCCGGAAAATTTTTCCAACTTTCCTGACCTTCAGATTGAATTTTACGGTACTTTCATGTACAGTAAAATTGAAATACTCAAATATATTTTCGATTTTGCTGCATGAAATCATTGCTCTTGACTCATAATTGGAGGGAGAAGAGTCAAGTGGAATGTATGGTTGAAGGAGCCTTGGAATATTCACCGAGGGGTTCAACGAGAGGGGGGGGGGTCCGGGGGCTCTCCCCCGGAAAATTTTTCCAATTTTCCTGACCTTCAGATTGAATTATACGGTACTTTCATGTACAGTAAAATTGAAATGCTCAAATATATTTTCGATTTTGCTGCATGAAATCTTTGCTCTTGACTCATAATTGGAAGGAGAAGAGTCAAGTGGAACGTATGGTTGCAAGAGCCCTGGAATATTCACCGAGGGCTTCACCGAGAGGGGGGGGGGTCCGGGGGCTCTCCCCCGGAAAATTTTTCCAACTTTCCTGACCTTCAGATTGAATTTTACGGTACTTTCATGTACAGTAAAATTGAAATACTCAAATATATTTTCGATTTTGCTGCATGAAATCTTTGCTCTTGACTCATAATTGGAGGGAGAAGAGTCAAGTGGAATGTATGGTTGAAGGAGCCTTGGAATATTCACCGAGGGGTTCACCGAGAGGGGGGGGGGGTCCGGGGGCTCTCCCCCGGAAAATTTTTCCAATTTTCCTGACCTTCAGATTGAATTATACGGTACTTTCATGTACAGTAAAATTGAAATGCTCAAATATATTTTCGATTTTGCTGCATGAAATCTTTGCTCTTGACTCATAATTGGAAGGAGAAGAGTCAAGTGGAACGTATGGTTGCAAGAGCCCTGGAATATTCACCGAGGGCTTCACCGAGAGGGGGGGGGGGTCCGGGGGCTCTCCCCCGGAAAATTTTTCCAACTTTCCTGACCTTCAGATTGAATTTTACGGTACTTTCATGTACAGTAAAATTGAAATGCTCAAACATATTTTCGATTTTGCTGCATGAAATCTTTGCTCTGGACTCATAATTGGAAGGAGAAGAGTCAAGTGGAATGTATGGTTGCAGGAGCCCTGGAATATACACCGAGGGCTTCACCGAGAGGGGGGGGGGTCCGGGGGATCTCCCCCGGAAAATTTTTCCAACTTTCCTGACCTTCAGATTGAATTTTACGGTACTTTCATGTACAGTAAAATTGAAATGCTCAAACATATTTTCGATTTTGCTGCATGAAATCTTTGCTCTTGACTCATAATTGGAAGGAGAAGAGTCAAGTGGGATGTATGGTTGAAGGAGCCTTGGAATATTCACCGAGGGGTTCACCGAGGGGGGGGGGTCCGGGGGCTCTCCCCCGGAAAATTTTTCCAATTTTCCTGACCTTCAGATTGAATTTTACGGTACTTTCATGTACAGTGAAATTGAAATACTCAAATATATTTTCGATTTTGCTGCATGAAATCTTTGCTCTTGACTCATAATTGGAGGGAGAAGAGTCAAGTGGAATGTATGGTTGAAGGAGCCTTGGAATATTCACCGAGGGGTTCACCGAGAGGGGGGGGGGGTCCGGGGGCTCTCCCCCGGAAAATTTTTCCAACTTTCCTGACCTTCAGATTGAATTTTACGGTACTTTCATGTACAGTAAAATTGAAATACTCAAATATATTTTCGATTTTGCTGCATGAAATCTTTGCTCTTGACTCATAATTGGAGGGAGAAGAGTCAAGTGGAATGTATGGTTGAAGGAGCCTTGGAATATTCACCGAGGGGTTCACCGAGAGGGGGGGGGGTCCGGGGGCTCTCCCCCGGAAAATTTTTCCAATTTTCCTGACCTTCAGATTGAATTATACGGTACTTTCATGTACAGTAAAATTGAAATGCTCAAATATATTTTCGATTTTGCTGCATGAAATCTTTGCTCTTGACTCATAATTGGAAGGAGAAGAGTCAAGTGGAACGTATGGTTGCAGGAGCCCTGGAATATTCACCGAGGGCTTCACCGAGAGGGGGGGGGGGTCCGGGGGATCTCCCCCGGAAAATTTTTCCAACTTTCCTGACCTTCAGATTGAATTTTACGGTACTTTCATGTACAGTAAAATTGAAATGCTCAAATATATTTTCGATTTTGCTGCATGAAATCTTTGCTCTTGACTCATAATTGGAAGGAGAAGAGTCAAGTGGAACGTATGGTTGCAAGAGCCCTGGAATATTCACCGAGGGCTTCACCGAGAGGGGGGGGGGGTCCGGGGGCTCTCCCCCGGAAAATTTTTCCAACTTTCCTGACCTTCAGATTGAATTTTACGGTACTTTCATGTACAGTAAAATTGAAATGCTCAAACATATTTTCGATTTTGCTGCATGAAATCTTTGCTCTTGACTCATAATTGGAAGGAGAAGAGTCAAGTGGAATGTATGGTTGCAGGAGCCCTGGAATATACACCGAGGGCTTCACCGAGAGGGGGGGGGGTCCGGGGGATCTCCCCCGGAAAATTTTTCCAACTTTCCTGACCTTCAGATTGAATTTTACGGTACTTTCATGTACAGTAAAATTGAAATGCTCAAACATATTTTCGATTTTGCTGCATGAAATCTTTGCTCTTGACTCATAATTGGAAGGAGAAGAGTCAAGTGGGATGTATGGTTGAAGGAGCCTTGGAATATTCACCGAGGGGTTCACCGAGAGGGGGGGGTCCGGGGGCTCTCCCCCGGAAAATTTTTCCAATTTTCCTGACCTTCAGATTGAATTTTACGGTACTTTCATGTACAGTGAAATTGAAATACTCAAATATATTTTCGATTTTGCTGCATGAAATCTTTGCTCTTGACTCATAATTGGAGGGAGAAGAGTCAAGTGGAATGTATGGTTGAAGGAGCCTTGGAATATTCACCGAGGGGTTCACCGAGAGGGGGGGGGGTCCGGGGGCTCTCCCCCGGAAAATTTTTCCAACTTTCCTGACCTTCAGATTGAATTTTACGGTACTTTCATGTACAGTAAAATTGAAATACTCAAATATATTTTCGATTTTGCTGCATGAAATCTTTGCTCTCGACTCATAATTGGAGGGAGAAGAGTCAAGTGGAATGTATGGTTGAAGGAGCCTTGGAATATTCACCGAGGGGTTCACCGAGAGGGGGGGGGGGTCCGGGGGCTCTCCCCCGGAAAATTTTTCCAATTTTCCTGACCTTCAGATTGAATTTTACGGTACTTTCATGTACAGTAAAATTGAAATACTCAAATATTTTTCGATTTTGCTGCATGAAATCTTTGCTCTCGACTCATAATTGGAGGGAGAAGAGTCAAGTGGAATGTATGGTTGAAGGAGCCTTGGAATATTCACCGAGGGGTTCACCGAGAGGGGGGGGGGTCCGGGGGCTCTCCCCCGGAAAATTTTTCCAATTTTCCTGACCTTCAGATTGAATTTTACGGTACTTTCATGTACAGTAAAATTGAAATGCTCAAATATATTTTCGATTTTGCTGCATGAAATCTTTGCTCTCGACTCATAATTGGAGGGAGGAGAGTCAAGTGGAATGTGGTTGAAAGAGCCGTGAAATATTCACCGAGGGATTCGCCGGGAGGGGGGGGGGCCCGGGGGCCCTCCACCGGAATTTTTTTTCGATTTTCCTTACCTTCGAACTGAATTTTACGGTACTTTCATGTTCAGTAAAATTGAAATGCTCAAATATATTTGTATTTTCGATTTTGCTGCATGAAATCTTTGCTCTTGACTCATAATTGGAGGGAGAAGAGTCAAAAGGAATGTGGATGAAGGAGCCATGGAATATTCACGGAGGGGGTTCACCGAGGGGCAGTGTCGTAGCCAGTCTGCCCTCCCCTTGACACCAAAATTTGTCCTAAAAAAAGGTATTTTTTTGCGTTTTCAAACAAATTTTACCAAATTAGTATCTTTGAACCCCCCTTGACAGTTTTCGGACCCCAGATCCCCCCTAGAAAAATTCCTGGCTACGCCACTGCCAAGGGGTTAGATTTTATCCCCCCCCCCCCCCGCCATATTGAATAACTCTTCAGAAAATGCGGATAATATGGAATTTGTTCACCGTGAACCCCCTTCCTAGCTGATCACGATTTATTTTTCTTTCTCTTCCTTCTATTTGTGAAGGAACCACATCCTGTCTCTCTCTCTCTCTCTCTCTCTCTCTCTCTCTCTCTCTCTCTCTCTCTCTCTCTCTCTCTCTCTCTCTCTCTCTCTCTCTCTCTCTCTTTCTCTCTCTCTCTCACTCTCTCTCTTTCTCTCCCTCTCTCTCTCTCCCTCTCTCTCCTTTTTTTTTTTTTAAGGCTTGGGGGGGGGGTTTTAACCCTAAAACCCCCCCCCTTCGGTGCGCCAGTGCTTCTGGTTAACATTACCATAACATCTAGCAGGTGCCAAAATCAGGTATCCGTATGGTTATTTTCACCGTAGTTTTTTTCCGCGTACTAAAATGAATTACCTTCAAAACCATTCAAGACCCTTTTGTTATAAATGATAGTACCCCCCAATGGGTGCAGAAAAAAAGGGACAAAACAACAACAACAGTAACAAGACTTTTTTTGGTGTACAACTTGTACAGTACAAGGTATCCCCTTAATTACAATTCTTTAATATGTGAAGGTGGACAAGGAAATTCCCGTGAATCTGGCATCGGAAATGAATCTCATTGACTCCTAAGGCTTCTCAAGACCATCCAATATGTCTCTCCCCCCACCATACAACCCATCCAGACAGAAAGAGAGACACACATTTAAATCTGATTACAAGATCGTCGATCAAAGATTTTATAATACTATAGCTTCAGCCCATAGATACCGACTAGAATTGTTTTGCAATCGATCCCCTCGTCAACGAAGCTCGTGCACGCTTGTCTTTTCTATTTTGAGAATCACTCACACACAACTTGTGGAAAGGAAAGGGTCGGGGGGGGGGGGCAGTTGAGCAACAGCGGTGCAACAAAGCAAGCTTGATCCTTGAAATCATCATTTCACAATTATTGTATAGTAAGAGGGCTGTCGATTTGTGAGTAATCAAAGGAATTCCCCAAATCAACAATATTCAATCGATAGATAAAAAGAGCAGTTTCAAGTATTTAGAGTGCTACAATAATTGATGTAATCATAACACTTTTAAATGTGTAATATTTTTGTCAACCGATGGAACCATCATAGGAATGGTTTCATCTTTATTCTTAGATCACCAATACAATCAGCTCACTCAAAAAATTGAGTAGTTTTAATACCTCTAAATTGAGATAATGATAAAATTGGCCAGGAAGTTCTCTCATTCTCAGGTCGAATGACAAGTTAACGAGGTCATAAAGGGGCATGATGGCTATACCTCATGGCTAGCGCATCTTACAACTAAGTGTATCTCAATTTAAAGAAACTGTCTCGAAAAAAGAAATAATTCTGAGGTACTTTGTGACGGAAATGAATAAACGTTACAATAAAACTAAACAAAATCAATTTAATAATATTTTCTATATTATATTCGAACTTTTGATAAGTATAGTATTTGTTTTTTATTAAATAAAAATCATGAAAACTTTAAATCAAAAACAAAGATTAGATACCCTACTATACATACAGCTAAAATAAAAATAACGAAATGAAAAAAAATATATATCATTTTCAAACCCAAAATTTTCAAAGGTTTTCTCAGGTCGAATGACAATTTTACGAGGTCACATAGGAGCGTGATGGCTGGCTATACCTCATGGTTAGCGAATCTTACAACTAATTATACCTCAATTTAGAAAGTTTACAATAGCGAACTCGAAACTAAAACTAAGTGAAGTTAGTTGAGAGTGCTGCACGAACATCTCTTAATTGCGGCCATCATGCGCCTTGGTCCAGAATGGAAAAGAAGAGGGGGGGGGGGGAGAGAGGAGGGTCAAAAAAGTTTGTACCTGACCAGAGACTCACAATGCACCAAATTTAATACTCTCCCAAAGCGAGCCAGGATTACGACTCGGCGGTAACGCTGCGTAATCGTCCGCGGGGCGATGTCATACCCGCATACATACAGTGGTTATTCTCACAAATTTTGCAACTTAAAAAAAGGTTTTGCTTCCGGGCAGTTTAAGCAAGCTTTTCAGGCGCGATATAATCGTTTTTAAAGAAACTGAGTGTTAAGATGAAAAAAAAAAAGAAGTTCCGTTGAAATAAATACTTACGCCTGATTACTATAACAATAAACCTAACCTCTACTAGAGAGAAGTAATCGAAGAGAACGATCGTCTCAACACTGCACTATGGTTTGAGATCATCAAAAATTACCAAAAATCAAAAATTACATTTCTCATTCTCTTATATCATATTTGTGCCCCCTCTAAGAAATGTGAATTTCATCATTGGGGGGGGGGGGGGGGAGGCTACCATTCAAAAGCGTCAATCCCCAAAAAAGATAAGCCAAAATCGATTAATAATAGAGAATAACAGAAATGATATTTGTAGAAGGAGTTAATGACCCCACGTTCAAAAAACTTAAAAATTTAAAACCTTAGATGAAGTTTGCTTAAATTGTCGAGCCAAGCTATATTTCAAAAAATTGTTGTCGTTAATAAAGGGCTGTTTGAAAAATACATAATTTTCCCGTACAAAGTTTCTTTTCTCTTCTAACAGACAGATTATTGATTTACTGAAACGCAATGTAATATTATCATGTTAGTTCAACGATAGGTGATCGTAGGTATGCAAAATCTCGATCATGCGTATTTGTTTGCTTATCCCGAACTTCTCATTTTATTGTGAATGCAGGTTTTTCACTCTCTCTGTCGGTTTCTTTCCCCTCCTTCTTTTCTCTGCATAGTTCTAATCGTATTCTCCATGCACATGCGCTAATGCGGTGCATCCAAATGCGCCGGTCGGGGGGTTTTGGCGTCTCCATGAGCGCCAAAAAAAAATTGGCTGTTTTGGATCGGGCCCTTTTGAGAACGACTACCCCTAGAATTTTTCAGTTTCATGTGAGGAGGTGGGGGTGGATTGGTCAATGGTCATGCTATTTATGCCCAGCCAAATGATAACTCCTGTTTTCTAAACCATTGGTGTACATGAGAAAATACCAATTTAGTATTTCAGGAATAATAGAGTAAGTTTTTAGAATTCATTCTTCGGAGCAAGATTAGATGGGCGAATAGCAAACGGATTTAGGGAGTGGTTGAATGGGTTGGGGTGGAAGCTGGGAAGGAGAGGCTTTTGTGAATGATATCGAGTCAAAGTCTTATCTCGAATAAACAAAAATCACGCGCAAAACGCGAATGCGGCCTCTAGTTGTTCTATCATTCATAAACTTTCAATACTAATTGAGGTGGTCTGCGGAAAAAGAGGCCCGTAAAACATCAGGTTTACTAGGGCCTTCAAAAGAAAGTATCCTTATAGGAATTTTCATTCTTTCATTTCTCGGCCAATTTAAAATTTTTTAAGGTTTTCAGGTATTTTAGAGTTTCACAGAATTACGAGTATCTCTTGGGAGCAGGCCGATCTAAGTCTTTTTTGAAAATAATAGAAAACTTCATCAATAACGATTTTGATTAGAGTATTTTCTTTTGAAGGTCATAGTACTTATCCAAAAAAATAAGCCTTACGGTCTCATTAAAATTTACTAACAATGAGACAAGCACACCTATCTTTTTATGAGGCCTGCTCGGGAAAGGACCTCAATTTGAATCTCAGAGAGCACTTTTAACAAGTTTAAACCTAGAAATGTCAATGGAAAGTTTTAAATTAAGCTTTAGAGGTAGAAAACGATGATTTTTTTTTACTTTTTTCCATGGATTTTTGACCACTTTTTTTGGTCCAGTCCACAGACTGATACGTCTAAAGTTCAGCCTTCTGAGGGCCACTGTTCGCCGTGCGGCGCACAATGGGGCTCCTGCAATAACTTTTGCTACAAGCAAATAAATGGTCCAATCTTACGTAAAGACAAGCAAAAATCACGAAAGTCACACTAAGAAAGTCTAAAATTCAGTAATAAACTCATATAACTGCAATAACGGCAAGATGGCAATGGCGGTTTGACGCAGGTATCATGCGAGATTCCTGCCTATTATGTCACTTTCTCTACGGAAACACAGAGATATGTCTCAATTTAGATAAGAATCTCCCATGATACCTATGCGTCTCTCCGTCATCGCCACTAAGCCCGTTTCTGAGAGTAAATTTCGTGATTTTTTAGTGTACTCATCGTCATTTTTACAGGTTTTTAAGCAAGAATCAACTCTTCAATCCCCTATAGAAAAAGTTTGCACGAGCCCCATTGTCTAAGATCGAAAATTTGGCCAATTAACAATAAAAAAAAAGTAATAAAAACCCATACTTTTCGACATTTTAAGCTTGATTTAGATCATTCTAGTGGCATTTCTAGGTTTAAATTATACTTGTTAAAAGTGTTCTCTGTGTTAAAATTGATCTTGAAAGTTTATAAATGAGAAATTGGTGAGAACTTTACTTTCTGATTTTTGGTCACTTTTTGGCCACTTTTTGGCCACTTTACGACGATCTCAGACCATCGTGCGTCACAACGAAGCTACGGTGGAGAGGTAATGTATGCAATTAACAATTTGTTTATTACTCTGGGCGCGGCGACATACAAGAAGCATCAGCAGATTTCGTGAAAATTTGTTCCCTGTTCAGCATCGCATTCCACCTTCTTCCCTCCTTTCACGCCCCGAAATTCAGTTGTCAGTTCCAATACACGACCTCCATTAATTTGAACTCCACATGCACAAGCGCGGTGCATAAACAAAGGGGAACCGTGTTGTGGTCGTTAAATGAGGGCAGCAGCAGCTTTTCTATTGTAATGGTCCAATTTTTTAACGAAAGGACAAGCTTTCACTAAAGGACCGGTCAATAGCGCCCCCTCCCACCACCACCTCTCTCTTCATGCTTAAGACATTCGCATATGCTTCATTCGGCGAATTTTACAGTGCTTCTAGGGTGTGCCAGACCACCCGGATAGGGCATTTTTCTCGAAAACTACTGAGCTATTTGATTTTACACAAAACTGTCAGATAGGAAATTGACCCCAAATTTTACGTTTTCGATATTTTCGAAAGCCCCCGATAGCCCCTTGGGGAGTATATTTGGGGGGGGGGGCTTTAACACATTCTTCAAGTTTTCTCGAAAATGTCTCCAGAAAAGGTATATCAAAAAAAGATCATATTCGCAAATTAGCGGCAATTAACGACATTTTTGCTCTTATAAATTTTTTCCAGAAGACCTACTTGTTTTGAGCGATAGGGGTTTTTTGGAATTTTTTCGAATCGGCCCTTGTGACCACCCGGTTCACAATTCCTCAAAAGTCATTACGGATTCTGAAAGAACACGTCAAGGCCTTTCGATTATTGTGCCACGTGCCACATTAAAGAGAAAAAATAGGGCGTTTTTTACCGAATCAAAATTTTGGGGCTCAGTTGGTTCTACCCATGGAATCGCGCCAATTCTGGAATTGAAGCCCCAAATTTTGATTCGGCAAAAAACGCCTTATTTTTTCACTTTAATGTGACACGTGGCACAACAATCGAAAGGCCTTGACGTGTTCTTTCAGAATCTGTAATGATTTTTGAGAAATTGTGAACAGGGTGGTCTCAAGGGCCCCGGCCGGTTCAAAAATATTTCAAAAAGTCCCTATAGCTCACAAAATTTAGGTTTTGTGGAAAAAGTTCATAGGAGCAAAAACGTCGTCAATTGCCTGTAATTTACGAATATGAACTTTTTTTGAAACCTTTACTGGAGACTTTTTCGAGAAAACGCGAGAAATATGTTTAAGCCCCCCCCCAAACCCCCCAAGGAAATATCGGGAGCTTTTGAAAATATGAAAAACGGAAAATTTCGGGTCAATTTCGCTAATGACTTTTCGTGCAATTTGGCAACAATATTTTACCTCCATTTGATTCTATTTAAAACAATCGATTTGAAAGTCAAACACTACTTCACCAACAATCGATTGTTTTACATACATTAAAATGGAGGGAAACATTGTTGCCAGATTGCATTAACCACCGCAATGAAATGTAACGGATTCGATCCTCAAAAGGATCAACGTTTTAAGTCCTAAAGTTACTCGTTGACGTGCACAGATTTTAAGAGCTGCCTACTGCAGGAGACATTCGACCAAAACAAGAATGATTTGGACAACGAGCTATACATTTATCTAGAGTGGCAATTGAATAGGTAACCTGCGTAACCACCATGGGGGATTTTTAGGTTAGGTTTAAGCGAGTAATTTGTCCATTTGATTCCGTGTATTTTGATGCGGCGCCACCGCACAATGGACCGAAACATGCTTTGATCCACTGTGCGTCGCGCTGCACCAAAATACACGGAATCAAATGGACAAATTACTCGCTTAAACCTAACTTAAAAATCCCCCTTGGTGGTTACGCAGGTTACCTATTAAACTGCCACTCTAGGTAAATTTATAGCTCGTTGGAGTTGGACGCATCAGATAATAAAATGAATGAATAAACGATCTACAGAAGCGACGCGTTCTATAAATCACGTTGTTTCAATTCAACCCAGATCAATAGAGTTATTTTGAAAACTGGTTGTAAGTAAAAGTGTCCGCAGAAAAAAATAAAAATAAATACACAAATACACTGAGGAAGCATAAAGAATGAAAAAAAAAAAAAAATCGATTAATTGATTCATTCATAAATAAATGAAGTGAAGAGATGGACGCATTTTTGTTGAAATAAGTTGAACAGTCGAAAGGCGTTCAGGTATTGAGCTGTTAAGTCGGATTGAAGCGAGAGGCTTAAAATATATTTACAAACAAAAAAGAGCGGAATGAGAAACAGACTCGTAAATTAGCGTGCTTGTGCGTTTGTGCTCACTTGTGTGAGTGTGTGTGTTTTAGCTCGCTTGTGTGAGTGTGGGTACTTGTTTATAGTAAGTGAGAGAGGAAGAGAGGAAGAGAGAGAGCTTATTCGACATCTCTAGCTCTTTTCCTCGTCCTCAAAGAGAATTCTACACCTCTTTTTGGACAATATTTTCATTTCAATTCTTTCCTTTGAATCACGTGAATAGAGTAAGTGCGGATTGGAGAAATTAAATTTGCCGCGTCGAGAACGCCGACGAAAAGCGGGCGAGCGAACTTTTATCGCCGCTGCTGTGGCATTTGCGTAGAACAATAATTACGGATTTTATTTGCTTTTTTTCGTTTGGATGCATGTAATTTAAAAAAAAAAAAAAAAAAAAAAAACACTGTAAAGCACCAATACAAAGGACTGAGAGAGGAATGAAAAGAGATGAAAGAGAGAAAGGTAGAATGACAGCAGGAGGGATAGAGGAAGAGAAAATGAAGAAAGAAGGAGATAGAAAGAGATCATTTCGACCTCCATTTCCGGATCCTGACCAGCTCTACTCCGCTTCTCCGTACAGTGAGCACTTATTTTTGCTTTGAACTTTCGAGCTTTTAAACTGCTCCTCGTTTTGATATCATCCTTTCCTCACTTCTCTCTTCTCCCTTCCCTCGGCACCGTCAAGCTCGCTTTTGCTCTTCGAAATACGTCTGTCTATCTCCTGGGTTTTCATCAGAGAATTTTATTCAAAAAAAAAAAAAAAAAAAAAAAAAAAAAATGATTCCAATTATTAAGGACAGGAAAATAAATCTAGGAATAATTTAATTTTTCATTGTGGTGCTCCTGGGTACTTTTGACAAGCTTTATAACAAGGTAAAAGCCCATAAACCGATTCGTCCCAGCTTCCTATCTCTTTCTGGAGCTTTCTTCAATATTCATTTTTCTGTCATTGCTTGCACTTGCCTCTTGGGGCTTTCCGTCTTTATCCGTCCTCTAAAAGGGAGGGAGAGAAAATTTGTGTTCTCGTCCTATTTTGTCCCTCGAGTCGCATGAATCTGAGTTCTCATGACATCTGTACCAAAGAAGAACCCAACATCAGAAAATCATGAGATATACTCAAAGCGAGGTGAACATTGTTGGTCGCATTGGCGGATACGGGGGGGGAGGAGGCGGCGATCGCCCCCCCGTTCGGCCCAAAATGTGGGAAAAGAGGGGAGAGGAAGGGGAAAAGCAGGAGCGAAAACAAGAAAAGGGGGTCATTTAGGGGCGAAAACGCAAATTTCGCCCCCCCCGTTCGCGAGGGCTGGATCCGCCACTGGTTGGTCGTGGCCGTCATTTCAGTGCAAGGAAATAGAGATGTACAGTGACGGCGAGTGGCCAATCACTGATCACGCGGTACGGGGGGCCCCGAGACTCAGGGGGCCCCCAAAGCCAACGCGAAAGGAGGGAGGAGAGGAAAAAAAGAAAAAATAGAAGAAAAAAAGAAGAAAAAAACAAGCAAGGGAACTCCAATACAATTTATGTATTGGTAAAGCGTGCCGCGATAGGCCAGTTCAATCTTTAGCAAAAAAGTTGAGTTTCTTGCCAAGATATTAATGGATGTGCAATAATAATTGATAATATAAAACACTTTCGTAAATTATGGACAAAATAATCTCAATATTCTTCAGGAAGTGGCGAGACACGAACCGGGGACCGTCTGCTCGGCAGTTTAGCTCCGTACCCGTGGTACGGTACCACTAATACAGCGGACCTCGTAAGTTTAAGGCAGAATCTTAAGAGTCGCATTTTGCTTTCTTATCGGCGATCATATTCCTCTGACCAAACACAAAAAAGGCGCTAAAATCGAGTAACTTTACGCCGATGACAGCTTGGCGCGTGACAAACTATCGGCCATTTTTGAAGTTGTTTGTAAGTTTTGGACTTTTATATGAGTGGACTTATAAGTTATGGACATACAATCCAAAAAGGACATAAAGACTGTGGAATTAAGAGAAGTGGACGTAAACGAAGTGGACATAAAGTCCGTGTACCGAGCACGTATTGCAAGAAGGCAAACAAGAGAGGAGTTGATACTGACGACAGATTTAGCAACAAAGCGGTGGGGAAGCAAGTTAGGAATAATTAAATAAAGAGAGGAGACGGAATAACTCATTCTTGGGGATCCGACTCTAGTGACCTCGGTCAGCCAAACGTATACAGTGGACGATGGTGGAGGCGGCTAAAAGTGTGGTTAATAGTGGTTATTCTTGCTAGCCAGGTTGCAGAGCAACTCAAATTCCGGGCGCCAATTGAACTTTCACCCCCAAGTATGTGTAATTGACAAATTATTGTGCCAATAAAACATTTACCAGGAATTCTCACCGACGAAAATCCCCGCAATCGACCAAGAAGATATCCATTTCGCACAGATTTGGACAACGAATTTAAACTACGACATATTCCGTCGAATGGCGGCGCTTGCAATCAGCAACGTTGGATTTTGTCCAATTAAACCTATGCAAGATATCGATTCCAGGGAGTGCTGTGAGCACCCCCAATATTTCGACCTTTTTCATGACATCAAATGGCTTAACTGCAACCGGTGGCGTAGCGTGCAATTAGGCAACGTTGTACTATGTCCCTTTAAACCCACGTAAAAGGTCGAATGCAAAGGTGTTCACCGGAAACCCAATAGTTCGATCTTTTTCAATGGTATAAATGGACTCACTGCAACGTTGCCAAATTGCACGCTACACCACTGATTCCGTCCACCACTCATCTCAGAAGCTCATCGATATTCTCGCACGACCCGAGAGAAGAAAGGAGAAAGGATCAAAGTAGCTGAGCGAAACTCAAGATTTCTCCAGGGGGCCGATCATTTACTTCATCGTTAAACCGATCGATAAGACTGTCTATGAGTGATTCTATTGGTCGAAATTGTAAAACTTGGCTGTTGCTATGGTAACCATCGTTATAGTGTCCGTTTTTTAAAGGTTACTCATGAATAGCCTTTATAAAACGAGACTCTTAACGATGGTTACCATAGCAACAGCCAAGTTTTACAATGTTCGACCAATAGAATCACTCGTAGACAGTCTTATCGATCGGTTTAACGATGAAGTAAATGATCGGCCCTCTGAATTGCAGAGCTATGGTGAGCGTCTCTGAATTGCAATTTTTCTCAATATCCTCAACTCGACTTGAATATTCCTCAAGCCACGTCAAGTCAACATGGATTTCAAGTTAAGTCTCTGAAATGTACCCCATCAATTCACCAAAGCTTCAAAATAAGTAAACAATTAAAAAATTAATTAGATGAAAAAAATCATGCTGAGAATAATGATAAAAAAAAGCATGGCATTCTTTGAGAACACATCGGAAACGAATGTTCGAAGAGAGTCTATTGCATCTCGAGAGCAAAGCGAACGAAGAGCATGACAAAAGTGCTCAGAATTTTGTACCGACAATTGGGAATGATCAAAGTTCAAGATTGCAAACACTCCTGTCAAAGTAACACTGAGTCATTTGTCATCAATCTTCCGAGACAGTTCGTTGCTAGACTTGAAAAGACAGACGATTCAAGGTATGCGAACCTGAGAAACGGAGCCTTTGCATTTATTTTATTTTTTTATTTTTTCATATTTTATTTTTCCACTTCTGCCCGATTCATCATTTTTAGTTACTTTCTCATTTTATCTTTTGATAGTCTGCATGTTGCGATTCCTGCCTACAAACACGCTATAAAAAGTTTGAGGACGTTTAAACTGGAAATGGTATGAATGGTGAAGGGTGGGCATTATTACATCTCAATTGATCAAAACGAGACCTATTCAAGATGGAAAAATATTTCATCTGCGTAATTCCTTCCACATTTACTCACGTCCATTGGCGAACCCAGCAATCTGGCAACAGTGTGTTCCTTCCACTTGATCGCATGAGAAACAATCGATTAGACACGGAACTATAGCCCCTTCAAGAATCGATTGTTTGTCACACATTAAAATGAGAAGAATGTGTAGATGCCAGATTTCTGGATTCGCCTATGCAGTTAGCGCTCACGTCAAACAATTTTCGTTCTCGAGGAACTTTCATCCTAAAACCTTATTCAAATTAAAACTCTGAAGATAGTCAAATTTAATCAATTTTTCTCTAATGTGTTTAGATCAAATTTTATTGTAATTATAAAATCAAACCTGAAGCATTTCGGCACTGTCAGACGGATACACCGTTATAAAACATGAGGTATAACTTACAAGTTTTGTACAACTTCGTTCAGTGGCGTCGCGTGCAATTTGACAAGAATGTATTCTATCCATTAAAACTCATGTAAAATATCGAATTCAGGGAGTGCACAGTGCACAAGGAAAATTCGATATATTTAATGAGTTTAAATGGAGCAGTTACATTGTTGCCAGATGGCACGCGACGCCACTGACTTCGTTAAATATGAAACGCAGTTGATTTGTTTACGGACAGGTCTGCATACTAACCTGAAACAGAAAATAAAAACAGAACAACGTGAATTATAAATCGAAAATGCGAAATAGATAGGTCTTCGTAATTCGACACTTCTTAAAATTCAAAACCATTTTAAGGGTTTAAAATCGACTTTTGCCAACTAATCAAGGATCGACGTATTATACTCTTTAAAATTTTTCGTCATATACATAAGTGGAACCTTTGTTGTCCAGAGTATCTTGATTACTAAAATTTTAAGGTCGGATGCAATTTCCGAAAAAAAGTCGAAATCCAACTTCGCCCTTCGATACATCGAAATATAAAAGAATTACATAGATTTCTGACGGGCAATATGAGGCTCATGTTGATGCACCCTTCCAAAAACTTCATCACAAAAAAGAGATGGACAGCTGATGATTTTGAGTAAAAGAGATGGGTTTCTCCTATCTACTCCCTGGAGGTGACCAAAAAGTTTTAACTACCCCCAAAATATGAGTCACGTTGTCCACCAATCACCAGACCAATTTGCAAATTTTGAACTATCTGCAAAATTTGTTTTTTTGTTTTTTTTGTTTTTTTTTTTTAGAAAATGCAAAAGTAACGAGAGTGACTCTTGAGTTTGGAGGTAAGAACTAAAATGGCTCAGTGGCGATTCGTGCCATTTGGCAACCTTGTTTTTTGCCATTTGAACCTATGCAAAAGTATCGAATTCTCAAGAGATTCGATAAATCGTATGAAATGGGGCAGTTGCAAGGTATTTTGACATTTTGTGTTTCTTATAAAGAAAATGATAGTACTTGATGAGCTGAGAACAATGGAGCTTTTGAATTTTTCTTAAGGGTCCCGTTTTTGGTGATACATAGTGTAAAGTTGTTAAAAATCGAGTGGGTAGTGAAGTCACTACCAGTGGCGTATCGTGCAATTTGACAGCGTTGTAATGTGTCCATATAAATCCTTGAAAAAGGTCGAGTGCGAAGGTGTTCGCCGAACACCCAACAGTTTGATATTTTTTATGGGTTTAAACGGACTAACGGCAACGCCGCAACGTAGCCACATTTCACCCTACGCCTCTGATCACTATGAGGAGTTCCAATTTAAAACAGTTATTTTCGGCCAAAATCGCATCTCCAGAACAGTGGAACTTAATTAAAAACCAAAGGCATCTTTGTTCTCAGCTCATCAAGTACTTTCCTTATCTTTATAAAAACCACAAAATGTTGGACCCTTGCATTCCTTGCAACTGCCCCATTACATTCGATTGTTTTATGTAGGTTTAAGTGAAGGAAATCCTATGTGGCTACATTGCACGAGCCCCCGCTGTTATGACTTTTATTTAATTAGTCTATACGTATGACAGTTTCAAAACAGAGAAAAACCAACTGCGAAGAATATTTACGACACACTGCTTGAAAGACTGGAAAAGGACGACTCTTGCGATCCTTTAACTATTCGCGACTCGACAGTGAGCTGCTTTAAATCCTTGTCAGATTTAAAAGAGGGAGAGGAGAGAGTCTCAAAACTCGTTGGCTATGAAGTTTAAACGCCGTGCGCCGCGCCGTGCCATCCCGCCACCCGCCATGCACCGATGCACGTGGGAGAGTTGGAAAGGTTAGGAAGAGGCGCGGCGCAGCTCGGCTCGGCTCAGCGATAAGAATCCTTGCTTTACTGGAAACGCAGTAAACTGGAAAAGCGAAGCGAGACGCGTTATTAAGAAATGACGTATACACTCAATGGGATGCAATGCAAGAGGAGAAACGTTGCCAAATTTCCCCAACTGTGAAAAATGCGCTTCGTAAACATATTCCGATCACATATGATACAAACGAACAAATGGGTTGCTTTGTTCCGGCCTTAGACTTTGCACAAGCACGGGAAATAAAGAATGGTACCGTCCAGTGGTAAGAAATTTATCGTACAATGGCAGATTTTGGCGTCTGTTAGGAAGTATGGTAAAATTCATCACAGTATGGTAAATTCAAAGTAACTTGAGGTAAATTAGGCTAACCGATTGATACCGTTTACCATACTTTCTTGCAGAAGGCAAAATTTGCTATACATACGGTGAATTGTGCCAATTTTTTTTTTTTCGTAAGCTCAACCATTTTTTTTTTTTTTTTTTTTTTTTTTTTTTTACAAGAGATACATACGTAACTACAAAGCTTAGAGCAGAGATTACTACAACCAGAATGGAAAGCTAAATTAGACCGCTGTCTGCAGGAGAGAACTAACTTTCTCTTGTATACAGAAGGGAACCAACTTCCCCGTGTACACAGAAGGGAACCAACTACTATGGGGTTCCCTATGTAGTTGATTCCCTTCTGTTGACATGAAGAAATTGGTTTCCTTCTACAGAAAGCCGACCACTTCACGTTGAAACCTTTTTCAGTTCGGATATCTTCGGGTCCGCCATGTTCGAGAGTGAGCATATCCGGAATCTTCGCCAAAAAGCCGCCAGACCGATCATTTACTCAGTCGTTAATAAACCCATTGTTATGACTGTCTAAGACGTTGTTGGTCGACAATTAATGGAAGACTTGGCTGCTGCTACAGCAATTTATTGTTAAAGTGCCGTTATTTAAAGACCGTTCATGGATAGCTTTAAAAAAAAAAAAAAAAAAAAAAAAAAAAAAAAAAAAAAAAAAAACAGGAACTATAACTATGGTTACCATAGCAACAGCCAATAGCGTCACTCATGAGCTCAGTCTTAACGATATATAGGTACAACGAAAAAGTAGATGATCGGACCCGCCTCAGGTTGTGAGTCACAGTGCGCCACCTTTGATTAAAAATATAACCTCGAAAAGCACGTCCAACATCTTGAAAAAAGAGCAGGCACGCCTTACCAGTTTGTGCTGATAAATTCAAAACCTTGTTTTCATTGGCTTTCATTAGAAAAACGAAAAAATTCTGCAAATGGCGCGATCACACAAACTGAAAAAATTTGCTGAATTTAACTATTTACATAGTTAAAAAAATGGATAAAACCTTAAAACGGTTGGTTTCACAGTTTAAACTAGTTAAATTACCTCTGTTCTGCATTGTTAATTTAACTACGAGTATTTTAAATGGTATAAATCTAACATTTTTTAAGTTTTGTCTATGCATTAAACTACTTAAATAGTTTAATGCAGCATTTTTTTTTCAGAGTAAAATACTTGGTCACTGAAACGTGAAATATAAATAAAGATGACAGGAAATAATGATTATTGTCTTCATGACTACTTTCGAGCTCCTATTTGGCCGAACCAAATGTTGACTTATGCACGTTTTACACTCAAATAAAAAATACCTATTTTCCAGTGGCGAAGCTTGAAATTTGGCAGCAATGCATTTCCTCCATTTACATTCACCAAAAAAGTCGAACGATTCAGTCATCGGCGATGACCAGGCATTTCGACCTTTCTAATGTGTTTAAATGGGGAAAAAGGAACGTTGCCAAATCGCACGCCTCGCCACCGCTATTTTCTAATGGCCATATAATCGTGAAGAGAGTATTCGTGTATAATTGGAGATAGAGGAGGTAGAGGGTAAGTTACCGCCAAATTGTTAGTATCATGAATTTTAAGATGATGATTCGAGAATGCCATGACTCTAAAAAAAAAAAGGGAAAAAAAAGAAAAAAAAAGAAAGAAAAAAATGAAATCTTGCTGTGCTCAGTTTGCTTAAAAATCACAAATAGATATATCAGTTCAAAGTATGAAAAAAAAAAAAAAAAAAAAAAAAAAAAAAAAAAATCAAAAACGAGAAGAACTTTCCCTCCCCCAAACTTCCCAGAACCGTTCCCAAAGTCGTTCCACTTCCCCTAAAGACGTCGGCGATTAGGCAACTTGGCAGATTTGCATCCATTGGAATCCATGATGAAGATGTAACAACTAAGTATCCGGTGTACACTCTCGAATGCGACTTTTTTAAAGGGCTTAAATGGACATAATGCAACGTTGCCAAACCGTATGCTTCACCAACTTAATGGATAGAGAAAGCTACTGAGTCAATCGGGCAACAGTGTAAGTTAGCCCTCGCTAGCCCCATGAGAGAAGCGATAAGGATACTCGAGTATTTAATGTTTATGAATTAAAACTGTAAACTTCGGACAGAGGTGAGCGGGGAGATGGGAAAGGGGGAGGGAGGGGGCTAAGGAAGGCTGGTTGACTACGGTTCACGGCGCGCCAAGAGGGAAGAGATATCATAGCCGGCGCGGCATACTGGCACAAGAGCAGCGCTATAACGTCATTGCCGGTATCGACCAATCGGAGCTCACCGAATCTCCGGCTCCAAGTTCAAATCCAGGTCACATGAAAGCCGCCAACCGACACCGCCTCGCGAGAAAAGAGGAGGAGAAGGAAAGAGAGAGAGGACAAAATTCTCTCAGAGGAGATCCCCTCCCCCTTCGAAAGCCGACTGCCGGCTGAAAAAGCTCACCATTCATCATTTAAATGGCTTTTAGAGGCCTCTTTAGTAGTTGTCGATACCGAAGCGATAGGCTCTGAAAGAGTCCAAAAACACAAAACAGAAAAAAAGGAAGGGTTCGATAGCTCAAAGCCTCACAAATGGTGACAGCAATGACAGCCCACGTTTGAAAAGGGGATGGTCAAGTCCCAGTTCAGTAAATAACAGTAAAATCGCCAAGAGACCGTATAAAAAACTCAAATGAAAGTGTTTAAAAAAAGTCCAATGACTTTCCGCTAGTGAGGTAATTCCTGTGCATTTAGATGTAAATGAAAATGGTGAAAAGGAGGACGATTTGTTGATTCATTCCTAATCATCCTCCAAGAATTAGATCCGTGATATCCGATCAACAGTTAACAATCCTTGTGCTCTTCTACAAACTTCATAGTTTTTTTTGGAATCGGCAATTTTTCACACACACAAAAAAAAAAAAAAACCATTTGGGTAGCGCTGACAAAACCTTTGTAAGATAAATGATCCGGCAAAATACTTCAGTTGAGCCGACAAAATCTTTTGTTGACCCAGCAAAATGTCTTCAGTTGGGCGAAGAGAACCTTTGGTTCGTTCTATTAAAGTCATTTGCTGGGTCATTTTTCTAGCAAAGGTTTTGTCAACACTGCCACAGCGTGTTTTCTATTTTCTATGTGTTAACTAACCGTAGCCAACTTGGGGCTCATTTTTTTCTCTCTCCAAGAAGGACTGCACGACCAGACGTTGCATTCAAATGAAAATTTTACCAATCGCGATTGGTCGATTACTGCCAAATCTATTAGAGGCCCCTTCATCAATCGCGACTCTCTTAAAGGTTAGAATGAGCTGTGTAGGAATCACCGAATCATGCAGAGTTGAGCAAATGGAGGTGTAATCGATTATACGATTACTAAGTAATTGAGAATAACCTAACCTTTGGATAGTAATTAAAAGTAATATTCTAAGATTTGAAACAAACTTGAGGATCATTTCGATGAGATCCAATTCTTCTGCAGCTAATGTTATGGGTGACTGGTGACTTGCAAAGAATCAGCCCTGATAACAGTAAAATCAGCCTTAAAAAAAGAAAGAAAAGAAAAGAAAAAAAACCACGACAATTACGATAACTCGGTAATCGTGTAATCGATTACCGCAACCCATTTTGCCGAACTCTGAGATGTAAATGCCTAATGAAACGTTCACTACGTATGTCCGCTGGAACGAGAAGGACATCCGATTACTTTGTACTTTAATGATTGAACAGCGCTGGGCTTCAAAAGTGCATCTGGCATTTTCCGAACTCAAATACGTCATAGATCACGTCATTCAGACCGGGGGGGAGGAGGAGGAGGGGGAGGTAAAAAACATCGACGTCATTAAAGAGGTGAGAGACGCCTCGGTAAGACGCGATGTCTGTTCATCCCCCCCCCCCCCCGCGCTACAACCTACACTGTCGCTTGATTCATGATTCCGAGCTGCAAACTACCTTTACCACTTCAACCTTTCTTCTCTCTTGTCTCACAATCAGTGCGTGCGCTACTCGAGTTTATATCACCATACAGCGGGAAAACAAACGGTTCTTACTCAACATATGTAAGCCTCAATTACCAGAATACGCATACAGACGTATTTTCACAGAAAAAATACTTTTGTAGCGCTTACAGAATCTTTGGTAAAAAAAAAACTATCCAGCAAAAGACTTTAGTAGAGCGTTTTTAGTAAAGGTTTAGGACGCCTAATTAGAGGGCTTTTGCTGGGTGAACCAACGATTTAGTTGGCTCAACTAAAGTCTTTCGCTGGTTTTTCACTTTCCTTGTACCATAGTTTGAGGGCCGCTCGATGTTCTGACCTATCCAGAGACAATATATAATAGAGACCGCATGCACCTTCTATCTTGCCCATGTTTGCGCGCGGTGGCAACTTTTTTTGACTGATTAGTCGACGCCACGTTCTCCCGCCTCGTTGGTTAAAAGTGTGCGCGGTATCACAGATTGCATACTGGCACGGAGTTAGAAAGAAAGAAAGAAAGTAAACTTGGCTTTCTGATTTCAGTGCCTTTTGGCGCTAAAAAAGAGAGCCATCATCTCAGAAATTTGAATTTTAGCAAGGAGTGTAAAGTCGAACCAGCTTGCAATATAAAAAAATTGGGGGAGAGAAGAGAGAGGAAGGAAAAGCGGAGTTGGGAGACACTTTTTTAGGCCAGCTTTTTTACTTTAATTTTTTTTATTATAGTTTTTGTGGATCTACACTAAATGTCCCCTTTCGAAGTGTTCAGATCAGGCATTTGAACTGCCAAAAATTTCAGTTCGTGGTTCGAAACTTGCAAAAAAAGGTTCGGTAAAATTCACGGAAGCAGCCGGTTTGGTTCGAACCGATTTGCTGACTGCTGAACTGGTTCAAATCGTTCATGGTAAGAATATTTTTGAAGAAAAAGAAAAGACATCCACCCAAAAAATAAATGAATAAAAAAAAAATTCAAACAAGGGCTGTTATTTTTACGACGAAACAATTATTTAAACAACTTAAAAGAGACTTTTTTTTTTTTTTTTTTTTTTTTTTTTTTTTTTTTTACCTCATAAAAACTTATGATTCTTTGAAACAAATTTGTAATTTCTTTCTCATAAATTTCTCTGAGGTATTCTTAAATTAATTGCAAAATGCAATCTAATATAATTGTAAAATAAATTTGCAATCCTAAACAGTAAAAAATTAAGCATTATTTTGCCATTGTAATAAAATTATACTATCACTGTTGTACTGACACTCCGGTGTATTCGTTGTACTTTTCTAGAACAATAATTAGAAACAAACATCTTCCATTGTGCAATGTCTGTAAGAGCTGAAAAGCAATATTTAAGAGGGCATGGACTGGCCCCGCTTGTAAACTCTACAGTCATCTTAACTTTGGAAACCGAGCAATAATAAATAGAGACCTTTTAAGAGTGTAAACTCCACATTTGCAGGGCTTTTCGCGACACTTTTATTAAAAACCAATAACCTACACAGAGGTGACAGAGATAGTGACGAAATAAATAAACCAGGGAAGATGTTCTTTATCATAGCCAGTGTCACACGTGCGTTTTAGTATCATTGAGTTCATAGAGTTGTTTCTTCTTTTCTCAGGATGCGTCGCTTCTGAGATATTTTACAAGACTTATTTCTTCAACCCTCGAGAAGATATTTTCACTTTGCAAAACTCCTGAGAAGAAAAACTAACTTCCCTCTCCTCTTCCCTTGTTCTTCCTCTGACTTTGATGAATTTTATAAATTCCAGCCAACTTCATAGCTTAAAAAAATTCTTCAAAAGCGTTCAGATTTTGCTTCCACAACAAACGAAGGAATAGTTTAGCTCTGTCGGATAGTGGAATTCGCCATAATGAAGGGGAAAGGTGATAATTTGAGTCAGTATCTATCATTATAAAGTTTTATTTCAATGGCTCTCCTGTGTCAAACTGGAGAATTAAACTAATCACTGAATACTAAAAAGGGGTCCGAAAAATCAAATTTTACAGGAGACACAACAAACTTTGTAGGTAAGTACGCTTTGAGCGTTATTGAAGCATTCGGTATCTGATTATTTTAATCAGCGGGTGGGTTGTTTCGTCCCTAAGATCGTTTACTTTGGTGTAATTGCTATGTTCATAGTATTATAACGGTAGCTATCGAACTGCTTTTAAGATACCTTCGGATTGCTATAAAGCCGGCCGCGATCAGAAGCGTCTTTGAAACGGAAGTTGCAAAATATCGCGCATTTGAGAAGCGTTTCCGTTCTATACATCTCTATTTTTAGATTGATTGGAAGAATATTTCGGCTAACCTTGTGACATAGTTTAAGGATTACTTTGGGTACTCAATGGACATAATTAAGGCACTGTTTTAGCGCCTTCTAGGCACTATTCAAGGTAGATGTAGAACAGGTATGGACACTCGGCTCAGGGGGAGTGGCCTTTGCTGTTCAGCGAAGTTCTTGCACTTTGTAATTTTTATCAAATTACTCATCTAGAGATGAGCTATCAGCTCTTTACTCAACACGTGTTCATACATACAGGGTGTATGTAAGAACATAGCAATGCAACTATTTTGAGAGCGACTTCGAATCTCGAAAAAGAGGAATAAAACCAATAAGATATAACTGCAGAGGGGCTGTTAAACACATGATTCCGAAAATCAGTTCTAATCGAAGCCAATTCCGGGAAAAGGGCCCACAAAACAACAGATGAGCCCTTCAGTCAAAGGTCAAAGTTCTCTTTTCACTCACAAAGCTGATTTTTCAGAAAGCATTCCGATTGACTTTCAGACCTTTTTTTAAGGAGTTGACACCGTATCAGCCAATTGGATTTGGTCATTGTGGTTCAGTGTCATCACACGAAAACCGTCTACGGCACTAGGTTGTGAGAACGTCAATCGAGGCTGTTCAAGCGAGACCCTTGCAATGGGGGAAGTGCAGCAGTAATCTCCAAAGAGATCAGTTGAAAAAATAAAAATTAAAGCCCCCATAATCTCGATTATCCCCAGCTAATTTTCAAACATTGAAAACAATGCGATAACATTAACATCGGCGACCGAGAAAGAAACAATGAGGAGAAAAATATAAAATGCAAATATAATGGAATTACCCTGAATGGAGGGGGCAGGGACAATGGACGGGGAGGTATTTGCGGAGGTGGGGGGATTGGGGGGGGAGTTAACGGGTTAAAAAAAAAGAGTCGCTCTGAAGTGACACCCCGTAGGAAACCTAGCGGCGGAAGCCAAACGGGTCGGTCGGATATATCACGACAGCGAAGGAGAGACAAGGAGTGGGAAAAAATTTGAATATAAAACTACTGGCGGATTAATATACACTCGACTCTGGTCCATTCAAGCGACGTTCAACGTTTTGATTAGACTGTGTGCAAAAAAAAAAAAAAAAAAAAAAAAACGAGGAAGAAACAAGCGAAAAAAGGACGACGGTAGAGCAGACTCCGTTTTAACGTTGTCAGATTGTACGAAAAATCCGGGAAAGCTTTCCAACGACACCCAAACCTTGGCTTGGCGTGTTTGCATGACGTCGTGGGCTCGTTGGCATTCCAGAGATTCAATAACATTTCTCTGCAAACGGCCAGATTTAAAAACTGAGCTCTTAAATTTAAGAAAACTAATGAAACCTAAACGGGGGGGGGGATTTAAAAGGGAGAAAAGGATGCTAAACAAAAGATCTATCAATTGTAAATTTTACACACTTATAATTTACAACCTTCAAACGGTGATTTTTTTCTTACGATACTATGATTAATCCTCGCCTTTCAGTTTACCAGAAGAAAGAGTAAAAGACTGGGTATATTCTAAAGACCCACACAAGGTCCATCAGGTCTAAAAATCGTTCATTTAAAAAAGAGAACCTTTATCCATGGTGAGAGAATGTATGATACTTTTTGTGACGTTTATTACAACTCGTGCAATGAGATCAATTATGAGAGTCTAGGAGAACAGGAAAACTAAATTGTCAGTTCATTAAGAAAAAATTCAGATGATGTTTCGATCTTAATTCTAGCTAACATAAAGTAATGTAGCGTGCAATATTGCAACGTCGTATTTGGTCCATTTGAACCCATGAAAAAGGTTGAAACTGAGGATGTATGCTGTGTCTACCTTTTTCAGGGGTTCAAAAACACAAAATTCAACATGGTCCGGTTGCATGGGACGTTACTGAATATAATTTTCCATTCTAATTGTTGTCGTTTTCTTCAGATGCAATCTAACACACAATCAAAATTTATGAGGCATTTCACGCGTCATTCTGACCGCATTTTTCGAGACGTATGACTCGAGCGGAGATTAGTTAAATCAAATTGATCGAAAAAGACTAAAATAGACGCGGCATGATTAGATTAACTTCGGATTACACTTCCAATTAAAATGTAACGACAACGGATCTACTCAATGGCATTGCTCATGTGTTGGAAGAGGGTAAGGGGGAAAGGGTAGGGGGGGGGGACTTCCAAAATAAAATAAAAAACTATACCAAGCAAAATTTTAAATCCTTCCTAAACATGGCAACTCTGACCAAGCTTGAAACCAGCGAGAAGAGAAGCTTAAACGGGGAATTAAAAATTTAAATCGGGTATCCTCCCTTTAACTCTTTATAATCAGGTTTATTAACGTTCCCCATTATAATATAATAATCACCCTCGAATGATTCCAGAGTAAGTGTTTTTCACCATCAAACTTTATTACGCGTCATCCTCTGCATACGCTACATCGAGTCGAGGCCGCGGCGCGGCGCGACGTCACGTCACACCCGGAAACGCAACACTCAACACAACAGCCATCCGCTGAAGCTGATACAGCTCCAGGATGATAAAGCAAAGATTCATCCAGCAAAACTTTTTTCAACCCCTTTTACACTTACAATAATTATTTCCATGGGGCTGTTGCGCACTTTTGTTTTAAGCGATTAAATAGTCGATTCTGATGTAGAAACCTCCAAAAATAACGATGGCAGCAATAAAAACTTCCGAAATCCACTTCTAAACGCAATAACTGCTTTCCATTGCGCGAGTAAAATGGTGGCTGAAGGCAGTAATAATGGGAGATTCCCATCTAACTCCATGAAGAAGTGACCAATACGAGACTACTTTCATTTGACACCGGTGTCACTAGATCAGATGTCACGGTACCATTCATTGGATGTGGATCACTACTTTGATGACTAATTATTCTGTGAATCATCCTTATCAGCATAGAGATAGTGAGGAAATTAAGATAGGAATCTCCCATTATTACTGCTCTATGCCACCATTACATTCGTGCAAATATAAGCGTTCATTGAGTTTAGGAAAGGATTTTGGAAGTTTTTAGTGCTGCCAACGTTATTTTTGGAGGTTTTTATTACACCAGACTGGACTTTTAAATCGCATATAGCAAAAATTTGCAACAGCCCCATTAATCAGCGTAAACAAAGGAATTCTGTTTTAACTCGATTGGGAGGCCGGCCATTGAAATTCCCGACTTTTGAATAGACTGGATAAGAATGGAAGACAGACAGTAGTGAACGTGGTTGCCACGTCGGTTTCAAGCCTAAATGTTTATTCCAAAAAAATCTTTTTTTTTTCAACGTACAATACGTCTACGCAGTAAATGTCTACCGTAAAAATAAGTCTAGTATTGAAAAATCTAAATAGTCTGTTGCAAAATCAACTGTTAAAAAAGTTCACTGAAAAAAAAAAAGTTTAGTACACTGAAAAAACAGATTTTAGGTACAACCACAACAGCCTTTTAAAATAGCTTCGCAAAGCAAAAGTTCTAGCTCTACCAAAGAAAGTTGTGGTTGTACCGAAGCCCTACTTCGGTAGGGCATAAGTACGGGTCGCTATGCAAACCACACTGAAAAAAAGAGATAGGAAAAATACCAGAAGCACGTCGATATGCGTGAACCAAGGTAAAAGATGGTACTTTTACCAGAATTTCTACAATTTTTATCACGGTTCTTAAACATTTTTAGGAAATGCTGGTACTGTGGCCATGCTCTAATAATAACACCCAAATTTCCTGGTAAAAGTACTGAGCTCTACGTGGTTCACAAATCGTTGAGCTTCTGGTAACATGACTAGAATTTAAGGACTATTACTTTCAGAGCAGGAGTAAAATGTGAGCTAGAAAACGCTTACAAATATTACCTCACTGTAAAACTCAACAATGAACTAAAGCTTCAAAAAAAATAAAAAAAAGGATAGAGTTGCATTATTTTTATCAGCGCAACAATCTACAAATAATTGTAAGACCTATTCTTTAATTTACACATGCTGTAAGAAAACTCTCAGTACCGGTCTCTAATTGGGCCAGAAGTGAGTCAAAACACCTGCTAAGTGAAGATGTGCTGAAAACACGGCGTTCAATTCACTCTTTTCTCTACCATCATTTGGCTGTCGACAAGACGCTTCCATGAACTTGATGTCGAGCTATCTACATAATAGATGCGCAGAGAAAGTTGGCAACTATGCGGACTGAGTAAGAAGCAATGGATCGGCAGTTCTTGGACACCCTGTAAACTTCGCGAGAATACACGCGGACTTATGATAGCCCAGGGAAATGAGGAAAAGGAAAAAACTTGAACCAATTACTAGTCTTGCTTCTAATTATATCCATAATAATTCCTAATTAAGCGGCGGGTTCTTTATGGGGAACAAAGTTTTAACTGCACTTAGTTGCCAGCTATAACGAACTCTTATACTTCTCGGTACGTCCCGTAAAGAGGCAAACATAAACGAGACTACTCATAAACGATAAGCACATTACTGTAAGTGCCTGAAGTTTGCTTCTCTTAAAAGCGAAAAGGAAATTCTCATTTTGCGAGGACTAAGTGACCGTCTTGAGACTTTTGCGAGGGATAGAATCGTCAAATGGTCATCTTCCTTTCAGAACGAATAGTTTAATCGGTGATAAAAAGATAAGAAAGGGTGGGGGGAGAAAAAAAGAATGGTCAAGCGTCAACTAAGAAGAATACTTTCAGCTAACCAAAAACAATCGAAGTCAGCACTTCTATCACAACCTCATACGTCCATTAAAACTAACAGCACAGTTTTATCGCATTTTCTTCTTGAGCAAACAAACTTCTAAAACAATCAATCAGTGGCCGAATCTGCGAAAGAACTAATTATGTTAATATGTTCCAAAACATGGTTCACGGAACTCTAAAATCAGTTGGAAGATTAATAATCAGCAAAACATCCAGACGCGAAACTCTGAACCAAGTCAAGAATGGGTCTGTTGCATACTTTTGATACAACAATATAGAGCCTTGATTCTCATGTAAAATTCTGCGAAAATAACGATGCACACATTAACTTATTACTGTTGGGACGTTTCCACCATAACTACTTATCGGTGGACTCAACCAAAGGCCCACGTAGAGTGCCTATACCCTCCTACAGTAACGGACACTGCGCCAGTAGTGTCCCCGACAGCATCCATCTGTATACCCAATACGGCGACGGTCCCTGCGCCAGTAATGCCTCCTCCGGGCTACTACTACTGGCCAGGAGCATCTTAGCCGAATAATTCTAAAACAGCTCCAACAGATTGGCCACGAATCCATCAAAGAGTAAGTCTTTTTGCAAGTACATGTACGCCTACTTTACATTGAGAGCATGGATTTATTTATAACCCATTTCCAATGCAGTGTACACCTTTAAAAGCAACTAATCCAGGAAAATGCTAAATTATAGATATTATAGAATCCATGTTCTCGATTGAAATCTACAGCCTCATCTTTCAAGATGAACTTAAGATTGGACTTGATTTTTGAGGTTTATAATTTTTTTTCCATCCAAAATGAGTACACTGCACCTCTGACTATGCAAACTAATGTGGCAGTGGCTGTGTTCAATATCGAAAAGTTTGGAGGGATAGTCTCCTTAAAATGAAATAAATGGAAAGTAGCTTTAAATAAATGCTGAAATTTGAATGCAGTTTTAATCATTTGCAAATTTTTGAAAAACATATACAGACGTTGCTGAGTTTTCTGGTTGCCAAACATTTTATTCCTAAAATTGGCTCTGATAATCGGGCGTTTAATGAACCGCCAACCAATAAATCTGATGACATTTCAGAAAATGATGTGAAATGATTGATGTTTGTTTCAGAAAAATGTTATTATTTTAGGGGACAGCATACTGCTGCGCCTGCAAAGTGCTAAGTTTTTCAAAAAGAAATTTGCAAAGTTTAAGACTTACGACTTGTCCATCTCTGGTGCTCAAACTCAAGATGCCCTTCAAACTTTCCTGTCCAAAATTCAAGGAGCTTCAAGGTTTTTCAACAGTGCGATTATAGTCATCTTGCTAGGGACAAATGACTTTACTAGGAATAGTAGGTTTGACCACAAAAGCTTCCAAACTATTGTGGAAGTGCCAACATGCAAGGAGTTGCTCCTAGTCAAAATGCCCCCAATTCCTCTGATGCCGCAGTTATCTAAAGAAATTTGTGCAGTAAACGAGTGGCTTGACGGCATTAAGTGCGATAAAGTGAATATTGTGGAATTTATGAATACAGGAGCTCCAGTGAACTACGGTATTTTCGAAGAAAAATTTTCCTCCGGCAGAGTTGACCGAGTTCATCCAAACGAGGATGGATTGACCCGCATCCTCGCGGATTCAAAGTGCTTCAAAGTGCCTGCAAAGTGCTAAGTTTTTCAAAAAGAAATTTGCAAAGTATAAGACTTACGACTTGTCCATCTCTGGTGCTCAAACTCAAGATGCCCTCCAAACTTTCCTATCCAAAATACAAGGAGCTCCAAGGTTTTTCAACAGTGCGATTAAAGTCATCTTGCTAGGGACAAATGACTTTACTAGGAATAGTAGTTTTGACCACAAAAGCTTCCAAACTATTGTGGAAGTGCCTAGTCAAAATGCCCCCAATTCCTCTGATGCCGCAGTTATCTCAAGCAATTTGTGCAGTAAACGAGTGGCTTGACGGCATTAAGTGCGATGAAGTGAATATTGTGGAATTTATGAATACAGGAGCTCCAGTGAACTACGGTATTTTCGAAGAAAAATTTTCCTCCGGCAGAGTTGACCGAGCTCATCCAAACGAGGATGGATTGACCCGCATCCTCGCGGATTCAAAGTGCTTCAAAGTGCCTGCAAAGTGCTAAGTTTTTCAAAAAGAAATTTGCAAAGTATAAGACTTACGACTTGTCCATCTCTGGTGCTCAAACTCAAGATGCCCTCCAAACTTTCCTATCCAAAATTCAAGGAGCTCCAAGGTTTTTCAACAGTGCGATTAAAGTCATCTTGCTAGGGACAAATGACTTTACTAGGAATAGTAGTTTTGACCACAAAAGCTTCCAAACTATTGTGGAAAGTGCCAACATGCAAGGAGTTGCTCCTAGTCAAAATGCCCCCAATTCCTCTGATGCCGCAGTTATCTCAAGCAATTTGTGCAGTAAACGAGTGGCTTGACGGCATTAAGTGCGATAAAGTGAATATTGTGGAATTTATGAATACAGGAGCTCCAGTGAACTACGGTATTTTCGAAGAAAAATTTTCTTCCGGCAGAGTTGACCGAGTTCATCCAAACGCCGATGGATTGACCATCCTCGCGGATTCAATCCTCCATTTTCTGGAATAGGTAATGACAATTTTTTCTTTGGTTTTGTAATTTTTAATTGGTGTTTTTTTCCCTTTACCATTAAGTATAACAGGGAAATTAATTTCAATTTTGTTGTTTGTTTCAGGGGCCACACAAAAAACTATGTGGCGAAGGGGCCGCCCATTCTAGATATGTCAAAACTAACTAACTAACTGATCTCAGCCAATGGTTTTTAGCTTTTTTTTGTTTCTTTTATACATATATACGTTTATTTGTAATATTCATATAAGGTTCATATAGTATATAGGGTATTCATATAGTCCAAGGTTGCTATGCAGTCATGAGTTACAAGACCACTGTATAGAGTATGGGTGGGGGGAGGAGGCTCTGGATGAACCAACCTGGCTCTAGGTGAGAGGAGCCTAGGTATATTATTATATAAAAGTATATATTTATTATTATAATAAAAAATTATTCTCAAATGAATTATTAGTAACAATTGTTGCTTTAAGCTTAAAAATAACAGGCAAAAAAACATTCCACCCTAGCTTGCCGCACTTTGGGGGGGGGGGGGGGGGGGGGTAGAACTTTAAACACGGTGTCGCCCCTCTACAGTTATATGGTCTGTTGAAGTCAATCAATAAAAATCAGCAACACGGCTTAGCTCCGCGCCCGCGCCGCACAGCGTAAAGCATTATCACATTATGCAGGGGCAATGTTGCTGTTGTCGTGCATCACCACTTTATGCATTCAGAACGCCTCGTTTCCGTCTAATTTACCTGGTTCCTCCCTCCTACAAGAGAGAGAGAGAGAGAGAGAGAGAGCGGCAAAGCATGTGAAAACGCCGCGAAACGACATTGGCGGCATCTGATAGAAAAAGCATGCAGCTTCGAGGATTCTCTCTTGATGGCCGATGTCGGCAGAAATTGGTCTCCGCGCGTTAATTACAAGTTAATTAATAGCCAACGCTGATTATTCCCCACCGATGACGGTTGTCAGATACCGAAGAAAAACTCACCTCTTTTTATTAAAATGAATGTAAAAGGAATGAAGGACTCAAATAACCTGGCAACGCTCTGACTACCATGCGCGGACTCTTATCACGCCTACAGCTACTGTGAGAGGAAATAGTAGAGAGAGTTCATTCTTTCTCATCTTTTCCCTTGTATACAACTTTCCTCGGTCCTTCTAAAAGGCCTTTAATTACAAGGCATCGAGCCCAATTCATTGCATAGTGGGCATGTTGATAAAAAGATTCTCGTGACGTTTCAATGTGTGGCGAGGAGCGCGATCGATGAACTTTGCCGATAGAACTGCAGTTTTAGTGGCAAGCAAGCTATTTAATTCAAATAGACCAATTAGTTCGCAATTCAACGAGCGGGAGATTTGAACGGACCGATTGGAGATTGAATGGGTTTACATAAGAAAAAAGGCGAGCGACAAGTACTATGACCTGCAAGAGAAAGTCCTTTCATCGAAAGTTTTTTTCTATGATTTTCTGAAGATTTGTAGATTTTTCAAAGCATATTTTCACGTGACAATTTTGTTTAACTCTGAAACGCCTAAAAACTTTAACATTTTTTTTTTTTTTTTTTAAAGGCAAGAGAGGAAATAATGAAAACGTCAATCAGGAAACTTTCTTTTGTAGGTTATAGTACATACATTACACGTACGTATGCTCTGAAAACATGCGTGAATGGGGCTATTGCACATTTTTGCTATAAGCGATTTTATAGTCGATTATGGCGTAAAAACCTCAAAAAATAACGATGGCGGCACTAAAAACTTCCAAAATCCACTCCTAAACTCAATGAACGCAGTTATTTGCGCGAGCGTAATGGTGGCCGAAGGCACTAACAATGGGAGATTCCTATCTTCATTTCGTCACTCTTTCTATGTTGACAAGGATGATTCACAGAGTATAATTAGTCATAAGAGTGATGATCCACATCCGATGAATGGTACCGCAACACCAAGTGACACCGGTGTCAAATGAAAGTCGTCTCTTATTGGTCATTTCTTGATGGAGTTACAGTATTGTTAGATGGGAATCTCCCATTGTTAGTGCCTTCGGCCACCATTACGCTCGCGCAAATAACTGCGTTCATTGAGTTTAGGAGTGGATTTTGGAAGTTCTTAGTGCCGCCATCGTTATTTTTTGAGGTTTTTACGCCATAATCGACTATAATATCGCTTATAGCAAAAATGTGCAATAGACCTATTAAGGAAAATCTACGGTTTGGCTGATTGGCTCTCCCTGGGATTCGATCTGGCGGCACCCATAATTCAAAACGTTACAGTTGATTCATGCATATTTTTTGGCCTTTTGCGATCGAATGAATGAAATGACAAATGCGTCATCATGTTATAATGTAACGATAAAACATGCGTTCCAAAAAGGTAGAACTTGTACGCTAAATGCAGCGCGATTGGCAATTCTCACTGTCTCACCGTTCGGCGTTCACCACTCACCACTCACCGTCAACAGTCATCAGCCGGCTCCTCCGCCGCGCAAAGACGACGAAATCTGTGTCTCCTCATATCGGCGTGTTTGTTTTGCCAAAAATATTCACCCGCCAGGGTAAACGCTCATTCTACATCCCTCTCGTCCGCAAAGATGTGAAGCGATGAGACGTCGTGATCTCCCTCTCCCCTATTTCTCATTGGAAGACGGGTGGGAACGGGATGAAGAAAGTAGGGGGGGAGAGAGAGAGAGAGAGAGAGAGAGAGAGAGAGAGAGAGAGAGAGAGAGAGAGAGAGAGTTTGGAAGCTTTCGTTTACGTTACAAGAACTTTTAATGATCCATGTTCGCCGGAACGTGTTTGTTAAAGCACCGGAGCTCTGCGCACATCGCCCAAGTTTTAAGGTGCTTTCGTCCTCTTCCACCCCCCTCCCCATCCTTCACTCCTCCCCCGCGAGAAAACTTACGCGCGACGACTGATACACGCTAGAAAATCGGTGCTCAAGATTCCTATGAGAGAGATGAGGATGCGGATGTGGCAAAAAGGGTAACAGTAGATTTGTGTGCGAGTTCAGCATTTGGGGTTGGAGAAATAAACAATTATTTATACCCCGGAATAGCGCGGTCATTTTTTTCCAACCGTGTTGTGACAGGGGACAAAGATATACTAAGGGTCGCATGCACAGTGTTTCCTTAATCCTTAAAGCTCTTCAACGATAGTGCATACACCCATCGTCATTCAAAAAAGCTGCAAGGAAAATTTCGTACAATAAAGCATGGCTCGAAACTCCGGGAGGCCGATCCTTGAAATTCCGGACTTTTTCAATAGACTGGATACTAGATGGAAATGGAAAACGATGATTGGTGGAGATGAGTTACGTGGTTGCCAAGTCTAATTAAAGTACGGAATTTATCTAATTGGTTATCGGGTAGTTTATAGAGCATCTGATAATCAATCTAATACATTCCGTATTTTGATTAGTCTTAGCAGCCATGAGACTCATCTACACCTATCACCAAGATCCATTCTTATCCAGTCTTTCCCAAAGTCGAGAATCTCAAAGATCGGCCCGCCCGCTGGACCGGTTGCGATGTTACAGTCGGAAAACAAAAAGCGTGTCCGGGGGAAAAAAAACAAAAATGGGGCTTTGGCAGTCCCGAAGACGCCGTGTTGGGTGACGAATGTAGAGGTAAATCGCTAGTAGGCTAAAAGATCCCGCGAAACCCAAATGAAGACACAATGGGTCAGTTGCTTGAATCTTTAAAAGAGGATTTTATAGTAATGATGACTGCCAGTGATGAGCGTTCCAAACATAGATAGTTTGTCTCTCTCGCTCTCACGTGACCCCCATGTACTACCATCTCACTCTAATTTCAAAAATCGTAAATAGAGACTTATTTTGTGAAACTTTATGGCACAAATGAATTCCTCGAGGCATTTTGATAATAATAAGTCGTAAAACACGGCCCCGTATACGAATTTCGAAACTAGAAAGAGATGAATATACAGGGGGGTCACGAAAGAGTGAGTGAGATAGTTTGGAACCCTACGCGAGTTCCATCACAACCGATTGCGACCGATGAGCGCATTGTTGTGGTTGTTGGCTAACCGTTGACTTCGCACTAAAACCGTCTATTTCTAAATTTGATGCTTGAATTTTTCGACATCTATCAAGTGGAAAACGGCGATGATAATACGAGCTAATCGTGTATCTTGTAACCTGATCAGAAACGTCCTGATTTAATAGAAATTCCCCAAAAAAGAGGTCGGCGGAAACTCGAGGGGGTGGGTAAATATTTTACTTCAGAACGACATTTAAAGCTCTAAAATGTAAGTACACCGTCAATCGATTTTAAAAGATGAGAGGACACATTTCCGTCTCTTAATGCTTTTAAATGAGGCTTTACACTTTAACAGTCCCCATTTGCAAGTTTTTAATTCTGAAGTTTGTATTCTTTTTTTCATCAGAGGACGGCCATACATAGTAATGTATGGCTACTATGAGTAGGCGATTCGGCTGAAAGGATGGTGCAGCAGAGGCGGGTGTAAGTTGTATAGCAAAGGGTGTGATTGGGTGCGGTGAGATGGCAGAAGTTGGTTGGAGGAAATGAGGGACATTAAAGAAAAGTGAGGGGGCTGACCGAGGGAAATGAGGCTGGGGCGAAAGGGGGGGGGGAGATGGGGGAGGTTATATGAGCGGTTAAACGGTATAACACCGCAACAGTAGCCCCATCCACCGCTTCGCAGCTGAGCTGAATAAATTCATGTAATTTACATGAATCAAACTAGACTCTGAGGCCTTTAAGTAGGTACTTTGACTTTTCCCCCGGTTTACTCTTCGCATGTCCTTGTTTAAAAATCAACGATATTTCAAAATGTCCTAATTTCAGAATGGAGTTAATTTTTTTCTCTCTCAATTTCAGCTTCTTTCCGAGGTTCTTTTTTTTTTTCTTTTATTTTTCTCTTGTTAGCTTTTCATTTTCTCAGCATTGCTTTGTTCTTCTCACTTGGCGGACTTTTGGCAATCATAAATGGATTTTTCAACCCTCATTAATGAGCGTCGAGAATATGATAAAACTTATCATTCTGTGGCAGAGAGCCTATAATAGATGTCGGAATGGAAAGAGGCAGAGCGACGCCTATTTGTTAGGAGGACGCTAATTCTGGAATGTATTTGCATACTGCATTTTCTGATGCTATACATTATTTAGTTTCCAGAAGAATCGGCTTCGCTGAAAAATAAGCTGCAAACCATAAAATAAGTATAAGAAAAATATTTCATGATGGGCACATCTCATTTTTTGTTTTTTGTTTTTTCTTTTTTGTAATTTGTAATTTTATAACGTACACATACGTACAATGACACAGTTTGGAAAAAATCTGCTTCATTCACCAAAAATTATAATAAATGAAGCATTCATTTCGTCAATTGCGCACATTTGACGAAGTACAGAGAAAAACGCGATTGTGTTTTATTTCGCGTTTTCCTTGTGTTTAGTTTTTAAATGTCGTATTTCATTACTGTTCGGTATAAGTTTTCATCGTTTTAGTTTAAGTTTCGTTCTTTTCCACTGAAGATGAGCACTAGGATGATCGAAACGTCTGGATAAATTTAATTATCAATTGAAGTCGCATGCTTGTGCAGGTAAATTATTATATCATAAAATATAAATCAATAATAATAATAATATCAATATAAACAATTACGCTAAGATATTTATCAACCAACCACGTTTGCTGGCGCGTCACACTAAAAAATACAAACACAACGCACGTATTCACACGAATTTACGAAAATTTAAGAGAGGAGTAATAAAATTTTAAAACCTCACAATATAAAACAGCGAGTAACACGTAAAATATTTCTCAGACAACGGAACAAAATAGCACGGTTACTTGCCGCGAGGAGAAACAAACTGGCCGCATTATGTCACAGAAAAGCTCAATAAAGGGCATTTTGACTGGTCCTCTTTATCTACCAGTAGCTGCAGATTCACCCGGTGTAAACAGACAGTCTGAAGACTGCCTGCTGTTGTGCTGTGTTGCGTTAAGTCTGATGAGTAATCCCATATTTACAACGTCCATCCTTAACAATATCGGCCCAGAAAAATAACTGTCGAAACTGAATATGCCTAGACCCAAAGTGGTTGAGCACACCTAGATGTGCCCATTTAAATGGGGCACATCCAGGTTTTAGCGGGCGGATCTAGATCGGCCCAGGTAAAATTGGGCGGACCTAATTCTGCCCGGGCAAATCTAGATCCGCCCGGAGAACTAGATCTGCCCGTAACATATACACCGCCATACAAACTAGGAAGGAGGGCTGTAAATTGAAAGCGTCCTAGATAGAAGCAGTTAAACTATTCTGGAGCTATTTAAGAGAACCCAATTCTAAAGGGTAGTAAATCGTGTAAAGTGTTCTCCCACGATCCAATCATCGAATAATAGTTAGGAGAGCCAGACTTCCGTTTAATGGTACCATTATTCGCACGTCACGACGACATAAGCAAAACACCCACATTTTCGGCTTTCAGACCTTTCAATTGATGATTTAAATTGAGAAGAACCTGTTTTTTTGCTTTTTTGTTTTTGTGTTTTTATGTTTTTTTTTTTTTTTTTTTTTTTAAGAAAGTAAACAACAAAACTTCACTCACAGCAGCTGGATTGAACAAGAAAAGACGATTGCTATTTAATTTTTTATAACTCGATTTGGAAAAGGAGTACTTATTTTTTCTGTCTTTAATGAAAAAAGTAAAATCAGATTCACTTTCATAATAATAAATTTGAGTATGGAAACCCAGTTGTAACATGTGAGCCAAAAGACATTTACAAATATACCTTCACGGTAAAACTCACCGATGAACTAAAGCTTTAAAAGAAAAAAAATATTGAATAAAATAGGCGGGAGACGTTCTTTCCGAGGAACAGCCAGAGAGTTGACGAGCATAATAAAAAATTTATCGACTTTAATTACACTTGGCAGTTATTTAATTTTCATATGGTTACGGTAGGATGTGCAGCCGTTTGCATAACCTCGTCTCAGCAGGAGCTCGAAACGACAGTTAATCAAACTAGGAAGCTCGCGTATCTACACTATACGTATGCGTCTCCTATACCTTTAATCCTTTCATTCTCTTGTCAGTCGTTCAATATTAATTTTCTCCGGTGCTAGAAGGTGGGGAGGAGTACGCAAGCGATCTGAGAGGGGATGGTTCCGCGCGTTTCCATCACTGCGGGAAATTTTCTAATTTTGAAGGGTTAGAAGCGGTGAGACAAAAATGTGCCATGAGAAAGAGGACGTGGAAGAGAAGGAGGGGGGGGTTGAAAATGAGAAAAAGAAGGGAGGGTAACACCGCTATACCTTACCTTCATCGCCACCTCATTTGGGTTACAGGTTGAGGCGGCGAAGGACCGAAGGTGGAACCCTCAGAAATTTGAATCCGTCACACAGTGGAGTGAGTGAATGGTAGGGGTCAGACATTGAATAAATTGCTACAACTACGAATTTGAATTTTTTCAAAGTCAAAAAACAAAATATATAGGGTGATTCTAGTAGTATATCTTACAATAAACCCAATAAAACCTCTTTCAAACTTTGCAGCAGTGGCGGCTCGTGCAATCTGGCAACCGTGCACTTTTGCCATTTAAATGTATGCAAAAAGATCGATACTAGGTGAGGCGCTGCGCCTCACCAAGTAATCGATTATTTTACACTATTTTAAATGGAGGAAATCCATTGTTGCCACATTGCACGAGCCGCTGCTGCTTTGCAGTCGCGTATTAACAAAGATATAGGCATTCAAAGTTGCCACGCCATGTCTGGCATTTCCCATGGACTCGTTCCACTGTACGCCAGTGGAAGGGATACGCTTGTTGCGGGGAGGGAAGTGGTGTATAAGAGGCGGAAACAGAAAAATCTAATATCCTGCAGTTGTATTAAGCGTGTCTACCGGTATTGAAAACTGCGGGAAATATTATTACGCATACATATTAGATATATTCTTTGAGATCTTGAGGATGAAGACACTAGCTGCATTGGCGAATACAGGTATTTGTCTTTCTCTCTCTACGGCCGTTTGATCACATGTGTTAGAAAAGGATAGCAGAGGGGGCCACAACGAGACTTTAGTCCCGATATCCGTCCTTTTCGAACGCACGCGTTCAAATGAGAGGAGAGAAAGAAAAACAAATTCTTGTATCCGCCCGTGACTTTCGTCAGCTTTCAACAAGGGGAAAATAGACCGGGAATATTTAGGTCAAGTGAGACAACAGGGAAATAAATAAATACATAAATAAATAAATTTCACGTAATTAAATTCCTTCAAACTGATGTTTATAACCCTTTTGAATACCAAGCCCGAATTCTTCGTTTTTGTAACTAGATCTAACATATTGACAGTAAAAGCTACTCCAAAGTGTCAACATTTGCAAAATATGGTTTCATCAAGCACCTTCTATCACCGGGATAGGCAAAATGAACACCGCGAAATAGGAATAGTTGACTGGATACTCACTAAACAGCGATGCATAGCTTTGATTTCTTCCGGTAACCGGTACACATAGTAGTTGGAGGGTTAAATGAAAAGCTCCGACTAAAAATCTGGCGACAGTGCTGGATTTCTATATTCAACACTCAAATCATATCAATGAAATAGAGTAGGTACAAGATAGACTTGGCGATAAAAGCAAAACTAAGGTTCGCAGCTATGACCAAGAGGTTATTGTCAATGTCAGACTCGTTTTCAGTTGATAGGTTACGGGGGTACAAAATAATTATGATTTATTCCTATGTATTTTAATTTATTTATTTTTTCTTTCCCACTACAATTTTTCTCAAATTTCTTCTAGACATGAAGATGGTTTCATTTTTTTGACTATGGTGTTGGTCACAAATGATTTTAAATGCATTCAATACTCTTGGCAACCCCCTTTTTTTTCTTTTTCCTTTTTAGAGCACTTAGGGGTTTTTGCTATTTCTTGGAACTATGAGGAAATGTCTGGAGTTATATTGAAAAACCCGAGTTCCAATTTTAAGCATGCATGCCGTACGAAGTATATGGCGAGCTTCTTACTCTCGTTTTGCTGTATACAATGAATAATATAATACGGTGTAAGAAGCGCCCTCTGGTGGTCGGGTGTGTTTTGCAGATTTGTTTGCAGGATATGAATCAAAAATTAAATGCTCGGGTCATATTGTGTATTTTCGAAATTTCATATACGGCGCGAGCAGACTTGCTACTTCTAGTGGTCCTTGACGTGGCTGCATATAGACCTACCGCGGCACGAATTACCAATACATAAATTGTATTGGAGTTCCCCTGCTTGTCCTCCCCCCCCCCCCCCCCGAGGAAACCAAGGGATGATAATGCTACCCACGAGACAATAATTTGAGAATCTTATTGTTTATAGGGATCATGTATCGGTCGTAAAAGTTTGAGACTCGGATGAGTAATCGGGAAGAAAAACATCTGTTGATAGTTTACCCATTAAAATGCATTACACCTAACTGCGCCACGGTAAACCCTTAAAAAAAAAAAAAAAAAAAAAAAAAAAAAAAAAAAAAAAAAAAAAAAAAAAAAAACAGCATTTGGAGCGGTCTTATACAGCCTAGAGCCAGACCGAAGCCTTTCTAATTAAACACTCCGAATTTGGAGTCACTTCATGGATGCTCACTGCTCAGGGCTGGCTTAGGCTGTTCAGTGTTCATGAGGGTTTTTTCATACGACAAGTGGAGGAGCAAGTACCCCCGCTTTCTGACAATTTCCTTCAGAATATTACAAAAGAGACAACGACCCCATATTAACTCAACGACCACCTTCGTACTTTAACCATATCTTGTTTATACGGCGCTGATGGGTCTAATCGATAATTTTACATGGACTGCGCTGCAAATGTCACGTTAACCAGAGGCTAGTCTTGAATAAATGATAAAATTAATTTATCGGACAGAGAGCCGAGCATTTGACGAGTTGTTTGAGCACCTGATTCGGTTATGCTATAAACTGAAAATGACCGGAATGGGGTCGTTAATCAACGGCAAACATTACGGGTCCTATGGATGCCAAACAGTGTTGCCATATCCAAGATAAAAAGGATTAAATAAAAATCGAGAGATCCAGTGATAAAATGAAGAAAAGCTCAACCAAGCGGTTTCCTGGTGGAGGTGTTTATGGTAGGATGACCGATAAAACATACGGTGCATTTTTTCTCCAGAAATCGGCATTGTGGCTAAGATATACACGGAGAAAAATTTCTGGTTGAAATTGCGAAACGTATTATTAATACGGGGTAAAAAGAAATTCCTTTTGAAATAATAAGAATTCTTATTGATCCATTGATTCTTTCTTTTGATTCTCCTGAATCATCAGAAAGTTCAATTGGACCAACGATAATTCTCGTTGAATCAATAAGAACTCTTATTATTTTAAAAGGAATTCTTTTTAACCCCACTTTCTTAATACGTTCCGTAATTTTGATCAGAAATTTTTTTCCGTGTAGGATTTATTTGGAGCACATCTTATGGTTTATGGTCTCTTCGCTCGGTGAATGCCACAAATGAAGCCACTAGTTTCAAAAAGGCAGTACTCCAATACCTAATTTCCACAGTGAGGTTTCAAAATTTGTTTCTCATTTTAATTTTTTAGTAAGAACCCTTAGATATACATTTGGTAGAACATGTTAAGTGTGATAGATCTAGTGTTACGAAGAAATTTCACAAAATTATGTCCATTGTTTCTTAAATAAAAAAAATAAAGAGCAGATTGCGAGAAGTAACGATGGGGCTGAGCCCGTTTGATTGTGAAGGGCTCAATCATAAGGATGCCAAGGCAGCTGATTTTTTTCTTTTGGCCATTCTTTCCTTTCTCTAATAAAGCTGCTGCTTTCGGTTTATGCTCAAAAAAGGTATGGGAAAATTTTCTTTGAAGCACACGTAACCTGGTTGTGACTAAAAATGATCTGGAAATCACCGGTCGTTAAGAAAAAAGAAATATATAATAATAATAAAAAAAAAATATATTGAACAAATTCCATTAAAGGTTTTCTCACACTTTCAAATTATTAATTTTCCTCGTTAGAAAGATGTTTCTTGACAAAACACTATCAAATTAAAAATATTTCTGAGTTTGGTGAAATGGTGGGAGAGGCATATTTGTTACAAAGTAAACTATTTTTAAGAAATTGATGTGGATAACCAAAACTTTAGACTTTAGGAAGCCCATATTGCGCCTACTAGGAGGGCCAGTGGCGGCTCATCCAATTGGGCGACCATGCCTTATTGCCATTCAAACCGGTGCAAATGTATCAATTTATTGGGGGGGGGGGACTGGGGAGCAATTGAACATCCAAATTATCAATACTTTTACAAGGTTTAAAAATGGAGAGAATCTGTTGTTGCACGGAAAAAAGATTAGTGAAAATAACCATACGGATACCTGATTTTGGCACCTGATAGATGTTATGGTAAACTTGACCAGAAGTAAGGTACATTCACCGATACTCTGAGTAAATTAGACATGCAATCAGTTAACATCACCTAGTAACTAGTCAAAACATAGTATACTTCTGGTTAACATTACCATAACATCTAGCAGGTGCCAAAATCAAGTATCCTTATGGTTATTTTCACCGTAGTTTTTTCTTCCGCATGCACGAGCCGCCACTGAGGAGTGAGGGGAGGGCCAAGTAGAATAACTTTCCCCGACTCTTTCCAATTCGATTATTGACTGTAAAATATGAAAGTATTAACACTTGTTATTCATTATCTTTGGTTACTTAGACCCCCCCCCCCTCGGATACAAGACATTAGAGCGCCTTTGTCTGAAACCTTCGGAAAAATAAGTGCCATGGATCAATTTTATTTGTCATAAATAACTACGATAAATATCTCCTAATAGTCTCAATCATACTTTTCGATCTATTGACACTCGCCTCCCGTCCCCATTCTTGCAGTTTACTCTTTTGAAAGGGTTCTACAATGTGATGTTCCACATTTTGGATTCAACGAAATTACTCTAACACTTTAGACGATCAATTAGAGCAACCTCCCCTCGACTATGGTAAAATACTCAACATAATGAGCGAACAAGTTTGAAGGCAGGCACGAATAGGAGGATAGTGTTGCAGAGTTGGTGTTTTGGTGATAACAGGGGTGGGGTGGGAGGGAGTGAGGGAGGGAGTCGGTGGGGGTGGGAGAGAGTGGGAGTGGGATGGGGGACGGAGGTCGAGAGCACAACAAACAAATAAGGTGAGAGAGTGTACGCGAGAATTTCATTTACTACATTTTTGAGATCCTGTTGCACGGCGGACCGTGGACTGGTGGATGAGGAGTTGGGGACTGGGGAGGGTAGGTGGCGTTAGTTGTCGAGTGCTGACTGGTTAAGCAACGAATTGGTATTCTGGTGCGCGGAATGAGGGACAAGCGAGGGCGAGAACTGCGCGAGAGGAGCGTAAAGAAATTAACTTTCCCGGAAAGAATTTTGGGATTGCATATACGGAGAGAGTAAGGGGAGCCGCTCCGTGTTCACTGTTGAGTGTTGACCCCCAGTCGAGCAGAGAGTCGAGTCACCATTCGCGGCCTAAAAAATCCGCTCGCTCTCATGTCCCGAACGTTGCAAGATTCACGGGATTCCCCGGCATATGTGGATACAGGAATCTGCTTGTCCCTCTCTCTCTCCTCCCATTTGAATACGAGATCTGAGGAAAAATGTCCTGTTAATTCAATCGAAATTCAGTTTGGGAAAGTATCAAACAGGATTTTTTTTGAAGTAACAGAAATTCCGCTACATTTACCGAAATTCTTGTTACAATAAACGCGGAAATGCAAAGTCGACCTAATTTCATAGATTCAATACTAAAAGCCTCTGAAAAGCATTGGCGGACACGGGGGTGGCGAAGGGGGCAATCGTCCCCTCATTCGGCCCAGAAAATGGGTAAAGAGGGGAGAGGAAGGAGGAAGAGAGCGAAAAAAGGAAAAAGGCCGGGTCACTAAGAGGTGAAAATCCCAAGTTCGCCCCTCTCCCCGTTCGCGAGGGCTGTATTGCTGAAAATTATCCAAATATCCACTTTCCAGCAAATCTATTCTCTATGAGGGCTGTGGAAGCGTCCCTCTTCACTCCCCCTCCTCCCGCAATGAAGACTCTTTGTAAATTAGGGGGGGAAAAGAGTCCTTTCTAAACGATTTCCTGGGACAACGATTAACAACTGTACGGGAAATACATAATTTGAGAACACCTAGCTAGACCTAGGCAGCTAACGACGCGTTTTACGAAAATGTAAAAAAATAACAAAAAGAGACAGTCCGGTGAACTCGAAAATTCGACTCATCAAACGACAAAATGGTCAGCAGAGCAGAAGCTAGAGGTCACGTCACGTATATATTCATCGTTTCCTTTCTCGTATTCCAAACATCTTTGGACGTCTACACTCTACAGCCCCCCTTGGCCCTTCCTCACTCACAAAATCACCTTTCCACAAGGAAAAAAAAATGAATACATTCAGTGGACAAAAGTTTGTGGAAAAATAAGCACGGATGTAAGAAATGAAAGAGGGAGGAAGGGAGAAAAAGAAGGAAGAGTTACGCTTTATTTATACGGCTCAGGAAAATAGAATGTATATGTGCATTATCTGCATTGAGTATTGGTCATCGCTTCTCTGGACGCCGCACAGTGGAACGAGTATATAGGAGAGGCCGGATATAACGTGGCGACTGTCTATGTATGCGTTTATCTTAGTTAATACTCAACGTAAAAGCACAGAATAATATAATCAGAACGGAAACTCCCATAAGAGCCAATGGAAGCAAGTTTGGAATTTAACGGCACTAATAGGCAACGCTGTGGTCCTATATCCAAACATGGCGGACGTGGTTGATTTGTGTTGAAACTAATTTATTTCTGTACATTCTGGACAGAAATCTTAGTTTCCGGCCTCACTTTTATTCTACTGGCATTTCAGAATGAAAATTTCGCGGATCATGTCCTATATATATTTAATCGACCCATCCTATTGACTCGCTCCACTGTGCGCCACCCCGCCGGTCGTGTAGCTTGGCTCAGAATCTCGTCACGCTGCGCCGTGAAAAAGTTTGAAACGCAACCCGCTGCTCTTCGACGCTCGACGTCTACGGGGCGAAACTTTCTCTTACGCGATGAATATTAATGCTGCGCCCGCGCACGACGACAGCAACCTGATCATGGAATGTCCGCTTTTTTGGGAACCCAGATAAAAGGGATGAGGCCGAACTGAGCCGCCTACCGTCCAATCGATTTGGAGTCTTGAAAACTGCGTGATCCCTGCAGAAAAATCAAGATGTAGCGATTTATTTAAATTTAATTTCAAGCTTGTTACACAGGGTGTACAATCAACGTCGGATTCTACTTTTATTTGTAATCTACGGGGAGGGGAGATCAAAAAAAAAAAAACCTTTTAGCGTACGCATGGATTACAAGATCGATACTTTTCTTATGTTCTTGAATTTTATCAACATGCCTGCACCGAAAAAAAAGAAGGAAAAAAAAAAACAGAGAAAACGCTTTGGTAGCGCTTACAAAAACTTTGATGGAAAAATGACCCAGCAAAATAATTCATCAATAGAGCTAACCAAAGGTTTTGTACGCCTAACTAAAGAGCCTTTGCTGGGTTAACCAAAGACTTGGTGAACCTCTTTTTTTTGGCACTTTAAAAATTCCAGTGATACATGTTCAAATGGATTGCGTTCCACAAGGAAACCAGCAAATTAATTAAGTAGCTATGTAACAATCATAACATGGTGGATCTTGTCGGTCGAACATACATTCAAGTACAGCCTTAAATTAAAATAATAAAACGCGTACTTCAGCCTTTTCGAAAATTCAAGGCAGACGTCAGCTCCTGTTTTTCACTCCCGGTGTTCTATGTCGACATTCAATCAAATTCACAAAACTCTTAGTTCGCAAGAGATTTGTAACTAGCTAAACCAGAATTTCCGAAGAGAAGCTTTAGAAGGATCCGAATCGATACCAGAGCGGCATGATGTGTGTGCGTGGGGGGGGGGGGGGGGGGGGGTTGTAAATTTCGTAAGTCACCGAGAGCTTCCTTTCCTTTCTCTTCGGTCGGATACGAGCTTTTACTTTTGAGCTGAACACAATAAGAGAAAGAGGCCGGCAAGAGGGAGCGATTGGTAATCAGGCCCTCGGGGAGTTGACCGTCCGTTGCTGGCCGAGGAGTCCGGGCTACGCTTACGAGGCTGAAGTCTCGGCATCCCTTTGAACTGTTCCTATGAAGTATACACATCAGTTCCAGGCGCTTCATTAAAATATTGAAAAATAAAAAAAGAGGACGAACAACAACACGACCACCCCAACCCCAACCCATTTTAATACTTATAATAAACTAGAGGCTGGTGGCCGCTTCGCGGCCATTGTTACCTGTTTTTGTTAATAATTTAATTATAACAACAGTTCAACAGTTTTCGACTGTTTATCGTTGCAACCGGTGACTCCCGAACAAAACTGTGACCGCTAAACTTGCTTCACTTCTTTAAGACGGGAAGCATACGGTGTGCTGGGCAGAGACAAATAGAGACCGTCCATTCCCTATATTTTTCCCGTGGTTGCGCGCGGTGTCCTCTTTTCCTGAACTACTTTTGTCGGGACTCATCGGCCTCAACAATCAACCATCGCCTAATGTTGAATGGTGAGCTCAACAAAAGGCTGTGATTGGTCCGCGGTCCCGGAAACGGAAACAGGTTTTGCTTGGCGAATGCAAACTACGCGCTCATCAGTCAACAATAGGTGAATGTTGGCTGTTGTTTCGATGAGTTCCGACAAAAATTGAGCCAGAAAAGTGGACACCTGTCGCATGCTTTGTGCAGGGTCTCATTTGTCTCTGTTGCTGGAGCTCTTTATTTGTCTCTGTAAAAAATATTAAAAACTTATCATCGACGTAAATATCACAGACCGACCTACACCGCACAAAATCACAAGCATCAGCTGAGAGTATCAACAAACGCATGTCAAGTAATGATCAAGGGTAAAAAAAAATAACCTTAAAAATGAAGATCATGCCTACAGATCTACAGTCCACGGAGTCACCTCTCTACGTACATATAGTTTCGATGCACCCAAAAAGCAAAATATCAGCTGTCGACGTAAAAAAAATTTAGCGTCGCTAGGTGACCGACCAGGGCTTAAAAACAAATGGTATACCTCTCTCTCTCTTGCGCACATTACAGAGGTACAGCGACTGTCTCCCTCCCACTCATTACGCCCATAGTATTCATAGTTTTTTGGATTTTCGAGAGAGAAGATGGCTCTGAACAGCACCGCTGGTATTTTTCCCACAATCCTGGTACTGAGCCGCATCGATCGATACCGCACTTGTCCGGAACGGTCCAAAGGATCGACGGGAATTTCCATTAAGCTTGGAAATTATATATATAGATTGTAAAATAAACCATCTATGTACATGCTTAGATCAAAAATAATATTAATAAAAAAAGTTAAAACCCAAATTTGATAGATCATCACACCAGTACGATCAAGAAGAAGTTAAGAGGGTGGGGTAGATTAATAGGCCCGGACTTGACTCGACGAGCGGTCGAATACAAATTTAGGCGTAAAATAATGATTCAAGGCCCATATTTTGTCTGGGCGTCCCCAAAATGAGGAGCCAAATATTATGAAATATGTCTTTCAGATAATTTATAATTGTATAATTTAGGCATAACCTTGAAACATTTAGAAAATAATACAGTGACTGTACTTTTCAGGTTATCTCGCGCCTTTTGACGGCAAAAATGCTCCATTACGATTATGAAAAATAAATGCTTAAATCAGATAGAAGGAATCCTAGCTTAAACAGAATTCAGTTCCAAAGCATTCTTTCGATTCAAAACGTAATGAGCGGGAAAATCGCCGTGAAAAATGAAAAAATTAGCGCTTCCACCAAGGCGGACCAAACGGAACAGAAGAGGGCGTGGCAGGCAGGGCAGGCTGAATGAACTTGTACTCATTTTTGCAACAATGGAATGTTGCACATTTCAACTTACACGTTAGTAAAAATACAGTTTTTTACAAGAGACGAATGAATCATGTAAGAAAAAAACTTAACTACTTGTAAGCCAATATATGAATTGAGATGATGTCCTAAATTTTACCAACTTACCTATTTACTAAACCAGTCAAAATCAATAATGACCGAACTAGCAACGTTCGCTTCAACTAGGAGCACAGCAGCGTCCCTAATGATACCGCGTATTTAGGCATACTTGCCGCCCTCTCTCCCCCGCAGCAAATGGCCATTGCTGAAAACGATTTCATACTCCTTGAAGGTCACTTACAATACTATTCGATCCTACTTACAGAGCTGCCGTTTCGTGTACATTTAATGACATTTTTCAATTCACCGATCATTCCACCGGTCGAGAAAAGATTACACACAGTTCAATTCAGTGTATGACTGTAATGCATGATAAATACACACGTCTGCAATATTTACTGAACCGGTGGAGTCGTCGCGTCGATGACTTAAAAAAACTTGAGGATATTTTAATAATTTAATGGCGCTTGCACCGATTGAGAAAAGATTACAAAAGCAAGTGTTTCCATGCATTACAGGTAAGAACTGAACTGTGCAATATTTTCTCAACCGGTGGAGTCATCGGTGAATTGAAAAAATACCATTGAATAAACACAAATAGCAACACTACCTGTTCACCACATTTTTCTTCTTTTCCCTAATAGTCCAGGCAACGGGGAGCAAATATGGACCCTAGCTTGCAAAGTTTGCGGACTTATATCTGAGAGTCGATTCTTATGTATTTTGGGTCGCTGAATCCGAATTTTAACTTTGCGTACGAATCAGAGGGGCGGAAAGGCCGCCATTTTCCAAAATGGCGGTCAAAATCACGATTTTTTGCCTTATTTTGATTATAACTCGAGCGGCATTGATCAAATGCAAAAAATACCTTAGTACAAAATTAAAGATCGTCAAATTTACAACAAAAAAACATCAGACCATTATTTCAGAAAGATCAAAACTGAATGCGCTACGGAGCCGCGAAAAATCGTGAAATTCGTCCGTGGCGGCGCAAGACCGCTGAACACCGCCTTGCGCCGGCCATCGCGCGCTCGCTGCTCACCTCACCTTTGCAATATGTGAATAGCAAATACAGAAGAACAAATTACTGCAATTTGACGTATCTTCTTAGTACTACTAGCTCTGATTCTCAGTTCCACACCACCCAAAAGGTCGAGTAGGTGAAAGGTGCGCTGCATTTTAATGTGGTATATCAACTTTAAAAAAAAATTTCAATCTGCGCCGAATTCACTCCATTGTCCCGTGTACATTTTTCATCTTCACCTACACTCTGCCTCCAACTTTTGAGTCCATCAACTTGAGTGGCCCAGCTCGTCCGTACATTCCAGACGATTGAGGGAGGGGGGGGGGGTTCCTGAGCTGGTTGTGGAGCTTTCCCCTCATTTTCGCGTTCACTTTCAGATTCATCGGTTTCAGACAGAGTGGCTCGGGTCTAAGATTCACAGATTGCTTCATCTCCGTCAGTAACTAGCAATTGAACAATATTTTGTAGACGGTTTTAGTGATGACTTGGTGATGACGTTATCCGGCGATGAGCGATGCAAACAGAAACAAACTGTCTCTCTTGCTCTCACGTAACCCCCATGTACTGCCATCTTACTCTAATTCCAGAAATTGCATTTAGAGACATCTTTTGTAAAAATGTTTGGCTGAAATAAATTCCTCGAGGCATTTGCATGCGATTTTGATAATAATTTGTCACAAAACAAGGTTCTATATAAACGAATTTTGAAGCTAGAAAGATATGGGTATACATGAGGGTCACGAGAGTTAGTGAGATAGTTTGAAACGTTACGCGAGTTTTGTCACAACCGATTGCGACCGATGAGTGCATTGTTGTGATTGTCGGCTAAACGTTGACTTCGCACTATAACTGTCAATTGTTGCACTCACTGTTTCAATTTACGCAGTGCACTGATCATTAGAGCCCACTTTTTCGGCATTCACTTTTAGCAGGCACCGCCACACCCGCGCGCGGAGATAATCAACGTTCCGTGAAATTCAGGCCTTTTGTCTTAAAATAAAATCTGAAGCTGACAACTAAATTAACAGTGGTCACTGGATCGGTCCACTTTTAAATTGTTTCCAACCATAGAAAATGGCTTGTTTCTCAGTATGAAGCTGAAGTTGGACTTGGAATCAAGTAATAAGAAATGATGTCTGCGGCTGCATCTCCGGTAGAGGGTGACGCTTCGTCGCTAAGTAATGCTTTATTTTATGTATTAAGTTGTAGATTCGATGAAATATTTAAACTATAAACTGTTTAGATAGATGCTCGTAACTTTCAAATTCCAAACTAAAAAATTGCGCGCATGTAATTGACGTTCGATTCCCTCTTCGTCATTTCGTTTAAAATCTTCGCGTGTCCATTTTTGAGTTTTGGAAAAATTGCGTTTCGTCCATCATGTCGCGTTACCCGTCAAATTAAACTATCGCTTAGGCACCCTAAAGATATACCCCCCAGTGGACTCTGGATACAAAATCGATTTCTTTTCAAAAGAAATCGAGTTGAATCTAAACAGCAGTATAATTAGGTACGCTGATTTCAAAGAAACTGCTGTTATTTGACGAACGGCAATGAATTGAATCGTTTAACACTTTTGGTTTCATTGAAATCGGTGCTGGTACTGCTGGTGCTGCTCATCGCCGCTTATGGATTCATCTCAATTACTTTTTCAAAGTATACGTAATCGGAAAACGAGTATTCAAGTCCCATTTTTCCAATTCTTACAGCTCTGTTTGGTTTCATTCCATGGGGCCACACTCTTAATGAGTCAACGCTTTCATATTTCTGTCAACAATTTCATATCTTTATACATTTCAAATCTACATTTTTACACATAAAATAAAGCATAACCTCGCGGCGCAGCGTCACCGTCCACCGGAGATGCAGCCGCAGACAGCATATTGTCTTATTACTTGATTCCAAGTCCGTAACTTCAGCTTCATATAGAGAATTAAGCTACTTTCTATGGTTGAAAACAATTTAAAAGTGGACCGATCCAGTGACCACTGTTAAGTCGTCAGCTTCAGATTTTATTTGAAGACGGATGTCCTGAAATTTCACGGATCGTTGTCTCCGCGCGCCGGTGTGGCGGTGCCTGCGGAGTGTAGATGCCGAAAAAGTGGGCTCAAATGCTCAGTGCACTGCGTGAATTGAAACAGTGAGTGCAACAAAAATATGTTCAAGTGCTAGTTACTGACGGAGATGAAGCAATCTGTGAATCTTAGACCCGAGCCACTCTGTCTGAAACCGATGAATCTGAAAGTGAACGCGAAAATGAGGGGAAAGCTCCACAACCAGCTCAGGAACCCCCCCCCCCCCCCTCAATCGTCTGGAATGTACGGACGAGCTGGGCCACTCAAGTTGATGGACTCAAAAGTTGGAGGCAGAGTGTAGGTGAAGATGAAAAATGTACACGGGACAATGGAGTGAATTCGGCGCAGATTGAAATTTTTTTTAACGTTGATATACCACATTAAAATGCAGCGCACCTTTCACCTACTCGACCTTTTGGGTGGTGTGGAACTGAGAATCAGAGCTAGTAGTACTAAGAAGATACGTCAAATTGCAGTAATTTGTTCTTCTGTATTTGCTATTCACATATTGCAAAGGTGAGGTGAGCAGCGAGCGCGCGATGGCCGGCGCAAGGCGGTGTTCAGCGGTCTTGCGCCGCCACGGACGAATTTCACGATTTTTCGCGGCTCCGTAGCGCATTCAGTTTTGATCTTTCTGAAATAATGGTCTGATGTTTTTTTGTTGTAAATTTGACGATCTTTAATTTTGTACTAAGGTATTTTTTGCATTTGATCAATGCCGCTCGAGTTATAATCAAAATAAGGCAAAAAATCGTGATTTTGACCGCCATTTTGGAAAATGGCGGCCTTTCCGCCCCTCTGATTCGTACGCAAAGTTAAAATTCGGATTCAGCGACCCAAAATACATAAGAATCGACTCTCAGATATAAGTCCGCAAACTTTGCAAGCTAAAATCCCCTGTTGCCTGGACTATAAGGTTTTTGGACGTAAAATTGGCCAGATTATACATTGCACCACGTTTAAGTGGATATTGAATCAATAGAGAATAGGCACAAATTAATTTATGAAAAAATTTGACCGACTTTTTATCACATACCACACATAGGTACACAGTGAATGAAGATGGCCTTCGTAAAAATGATTAAGTCTAGAAAGCAGTCTAAAATCTATCAGTCCTGAAAGAGTGGAAAAAAGTCTAAAGAAGAGGAAGTCGACGAATCTGAGAGGATTCTCCGAGTGAAAGAGGAAGGGAAAAACCAACAATTTTCAAGGTGGGAGGGACCCTTGCTCTAGAGTCGTGCGTTTTCTGAAAGAGGAATTTCTTTCACGTTCTCATCTTCTTCTCCCTCCCCCTCCCCCCTCTCTCCCTCTCTCTTTATTGATACACTTTTTGGAGATACCTTTTTCCTGAATTTCTGAGGAAATTCTGTTTTTCAATCCTTCGTCTCTCCTTTAATCTATTTTTTGTCCCTATTCACTTTACTTATACACAGGGCTTTTATCCATCCACTTTTCCTAATTGTTTTTCCCTCTGCTTTCATTATTTTCTTCTCCATTTTCCAAAATTTGTTTTTCCATCCGTTCCTCTACCATCGTGATGTCTTTGAAAATAACTATTTTATACGCCATGCCAGTGGATGCCACGGACAAAATAACCTCCTAAGCCCCCTCGTTGACTCCAACCACTCGATGCGATTTTTCAACAAATCAAATTCTGGCGATTACGGAAAGTAGAGCTCCAATGTGCTTCAGAAATGAGCAATTTTACAAGGGCTTTTATGAACTCAAATAACACGAAGAGTTTTTTTTTAGGATTGTGTATTATGTCAAACAGAATGAAACAAAATTAACAACACCAGCGGGACGATCATTTGCCGTTAAATTGATCATTAAGACAGTCTATGAGTAACGCAGACGCTATTGGTCGATACTTGTAAAACGTGGCTGTTACCATGGTAGTCATCGTTAAAGAGCTTGTTTTCTAAAGACTATTTGTGAATGGCCTTTAGAAAACGAGCTCTAAAACGATGGTTACCGTGGTAACAGCCACGTTTTACAATGGGTCTGTTTCATACTTTTACTACAGAGTTATGAAGGTTTGATTCTGGCGTGAAATTGCGCGAACATTTCATTCAAAGCAACAGAAAGACTCAAAATTCAATTATGAACCCATAAAAGGCGTTTTTAGGAAAGCCCAAGATGGCAGTTGAAAGGGCGAATCACCCCTGCATGCATGCACCACGAGCAGAAAATATGGCCAACGAAGGCATGCGACAAAGGAGGTACTTGCCCGGCGACCCCGGCGTTTCCTTTCCAAAATCCCTGCAAATCGACACAGAATGTTTATATTCACCATGGTAATCACAAACAGTAACGAGAAAGTAAGTTTCCCTAACAAGAAGAAGGAGAAGAGGGGGAAGAAGAAGAAGAAAAACAGAATGACATAAAATGTAAGTACTATGACGAAGTAAGACGTTTATTCAATTTTTTTCTATAACATTGTAAATTACCGTCATCGGCCACCTTTTAGTGCTCGTGGTGCATACATGCAGGGATTCGCCCATTCAACCGCCACCTTAGGCTTTCCTTCCAACGCCTTGTGAGGGTTTATGGGTGGATTTTGAGACTATTTGAAGCTCTTAATGTGATTTTAATTCGACAATACACGAGAATCAACCCTCCATACCGCTGTAGCAAAAGTATATGCAACAGACCCATTATCAACCAATAGCGTCACTCATAGACTGTCTTGGCGATCGATGAAGTAAATGATCGGCAGACAGACAATCTCATCAATATTTTTAAAAATCTTAACTTTTTGGAATTTGTTGCAGATAGTTTTAACAATCAAGTATTACAAAACAAAAAAAAAAACCAGAATGAATTCCATTTCTACAACTGCAACTTGAAGCAAATGCTATATACTTAATTTAAAATAAGCAGTAAGTATCGACGCGGTGCACCAGATGCCGACACCATGTCTGTCCTAATAGGTAGGAAAACACCTCGTTAAACTGTTCAAAGGTCCGCGATGAAGAATTAACTAGGCAAACTATGATTACCTTGTATATAATATAAGGGTGTCATTGATGCGGTCAAAAGATCTCATTCCGCAGCATTACACTTGAAATACCAACCTGAAACATGAATTGAGAAAGTAAAAAATTAAAAAAAAACTTCGAAATACAGTTTTACTTTATTTCATACGAAAAAATTGATAATAACAGTTTCAATCAATTTGAATTTGCCCAAAAATGGACTCTCATGCACCCAGCTAAAGCCTCCCATCGTTTGAAAGAGATTAACATCCATACAAAATGTCCGAGAAATGAGTTCACATTTTTGCTGTGAGCGCCTAGTTGATTGTAAAAATCTGAATAATTCACAAATAATCTATTATACCCCACGGTGTGGTTGAGTAAAGTTATATAAAATTTGATTGTACAATGGATTTTATTGTTTTACCTTAAAGTAGAGTACTTTGGCTAACTTTTAAGCTAAATTTCAAAATAGGTTGTTCGAGCTCCTTTTGAAATAATTTGATTTTTATGTTTTTAAGGGTCAAATGCGTGAAGCTGAGAAATGGACGGTGACTGAAACCTTTCGATTCACCATTAATTCCCGAGTTATACCTAGATTGACTTCAATTTTTAATATGTTGTTCCTTTACACATTTTCTGGCGTTCCTGAAATTTTTAGGCCCGGGAAAATTTTTAAGCTCCCGTGGCAGCGTTGCCAGTTCGCATAAATGAAAAAAACGAATTTGACGAAAAAATGAAAATGTTGAGTTCGGATTTGCGCTAGAATTTTGTAAATAAAAATCCGATTACATTGCTTGTCCATGATTTTAGATTTCGTGTAATTTGGGAATGCGCTGTTGCCATTTTCACCCTTTTTAAATCATAAAATTGTACCGCAACGTTCTGCACCAACAAATGCTGGTTCTTCTATTTTCAATCCTGTCTATTCCGTTCTCTACTCAGCTCTGCACACTTTTCTGCGCTATCAGTTCGACCATTTAGGATATAAGTCCGAATTGAATCGGCCACAGTATAGCGGTGATAGTATAATTGATGTATTTTGTCAATTCGCCGATGATTCCATCTGTAGACCGAATATGGACTTGCTATGACTTGCCATGACCCAATTTGGACTTGCCATGACTACCCAAGACCTGATATGGACTTGCCATGACTTGCCATGACCCAATATGGACTAACCATGACTTGCCATGACCTAATATGGACTTACCATGACATGCTATGACCTAATATGGACTTGTCATGACCCAATATGGACTTGCCATGACTTGCCAAGACCTAATATGGACTTGCCATGACTTGCCATGACCTATTATGGACTTGCCATGACTTGCCATGACCCAATATGGACTAACCATGACTTTCCATGACCTAATATGGACTTACCATGACATGCTATGACCTAATATGGACTTGTCATGACTTGCCATGACCCAATATGGACTTGCCATGATTTTCCATGACTTGCCAAGACCTGATATGGACTTGCCATGACCTATTATGGACTTGCCATGACCCTACATGGCCTGCCATGGACTTGCCATGACTTCCCATGACCTGATATTGACTTGCCTTGACTTTCCATGACCCAATATGGACTTGCCATGACTTGCCATGACTTGCCATGACTTGCCATGACTTGCCATGGCCTAATATGGACTTGCCATGACTTGCCATGACCTAATATGGACTTGCTATGACTTGCAATGACCTAATTTGGACTTGCCATAGCCTGCCATGGACTTGTCATGACCTGATATGGACTTGCCATGACTTGCCATGGCCTGATATGGACTTGCCATGACTTGCCATGACCTAATACAGACTTGCCATGACTATTACCATGACCCTATATGGACTTGCCATGACTTCTATCAACCAAACCCATTTATTCATCATATTATCCACTCTCTTCCTATCAATCAACTGTGCATGCCGAAATCGAGGTAAGTTGGGTCAGACTTTTCCATTTTTTGACTTTTTGATTTTTTATTCTATATGGTCGAACTGATAGCGCAGAAAAGTGTGCAGAGCTGAGTAGAGAACGGAATAGACAGGATTGAAAATAGAAGAACCAGCATTTGTTGGTGCAGAGCGTTGCGGTACAATTTTATGATTTAAAAAGGGTGAAAATGGCAACAGCGCATTCCCAAATTACACGAAATCTAAAATCATGGACAAGCAATGTAATCGGATTTTTATTTACAAAATTCTAGCGCAAATCCGAACTCAACATTTTCATTTTTTTGTCAAATTCGTTTTTTTCATTTATGCGAACTGGCAACGCTGCCACGGGAGCTTAAAAATTTTCCCGGGCCTAAAAATTTCAGGAACGCCAGAAAATGTGTAAAGGAACAACATTTTAAAAATTGAAGTCAATCTAGGTATAACTCGGGAATTAATGGTGAATCGAAAGGTTTCAGTCACTGTCCATTTCTCAGCTTCACGCATTTGACCCTTAAAAACATAAAAATCAAATTATTTCAAAAGGAGCTCGAACAACCTATTTTGAAATTTAGCTTAAAAGTTAGCCAAAGTACTCTACTTTAAGGTAAAACAATAAAATCCATTGTACAATCAAATTTTATATAACTTTACTCAACCACACCGTGACCCCTAAACGATTTCAGAGAAAATGCCCGGGGCCGTCCGCCGTCCTTCCCCCTTAGGGAGGGGCCAAGGCCCCAAAATGTACCCCGTGTTGCCGATATATCGCATATTTCAAATTGCAGGGGGCATTTTTTATTTCATCATTTAAAAGGGCTTAAAAAATTGAGCAATTTCGTTTTTCAGAAGCCCCCCTCAAAACTACCCAATACTTCATAGGCCCATTACTTCGGATTTAATTGATATTTTTTTCAGAAACTAAAGAGTTTCTGAATTCTCAAAACGTCTCCTTTCCAACGGCGTGTCACACTTTATCATCCGGAGAAAAAAATTGGGCGCGGACCCCCCCCCCCCAAAGTTTTTTGAGTTTGGGGGGGGGCTCTAGCTCAAAAAAGGTCAAGTGTAAAAGGGGTCAAATTGTACATTAATCGAAAGGTCGCTTAAAAAAAGGAAGACTTTAGCGCTACCCGAAGTCGCTCCGATGCGTCTTTCCAAAATGGCGGCCATTTAACAATTTGGGGTGGGGGAAGGTCCCCCCCCCCCCAAATAAAATCCCTCACATCAAATGACACACCAATCGAAAGGTCTTGGAAAGAGAAAGAGAATGGCGCAAACCGGACGTCAATATGATGCTTGCATCCAACATGGCGGCCGGTCAAAGTATTGTAGGCTTATTACCATGCAGGGCTAGAATTTTAGTATAAAGACGCGACAACAATTTAAAACCGATTACGATCAAATTAGAGGTTTCTCCAGATTTCTATAATATGTTGCATAGGTGACCACGGTGATATCGAATGAACAGTTGGAAAGGGTTATTCGTTATTGGTTTTATGCTTTCCGTTGTTTTTTGTTGTTTTTTTTTTTTTATTTTTTGTTTTAACTAGGAGGCGGAGGTAATCTTTTTATTAAGCTGAGGCAGTCCACGTGCAGTTACATATTTCGGTCAACAGACCTTGAAACTCTTGAATTAGCTTGATCCAAAATTCAGTAAACGTCCAGACACATGAAAGGAGATTCAGCAGAGAAAGAAAAAGTTGACGCATTTCTACCGCCAGACTAAGAGTAGTTTAAAATCCTCATATGATTAACTTAACTTTGTGAATCTCTGTGAACTTTATACGTGATGCTTTTGAAATGGATGGAGGAAGAATTCGAGCGAAAACACGGCAAGAGAGAAAATCAAAACGAAGGAACGAGGTGATGACAAAGAAGAAGTTAAAGAGGTCAGCCAGTCATAAAAAAGTGAATTTGGTAAAGCTAACAGAAAAAAAGGAAGGGGAGCTGAGTCCGCTGCTGGGTCGGGGGAAGGAGGGGGGCTGAAATAGCCGGATTCACTTGAAACACGGGGGCTGAAAATGAGAAGGGGAAGCGGGGACTGTTGAGATCGCCGCGATCTGTATGCAAACCGCAAATAAATCGAATGAAGGAAGAAGATGACCAGTGAAGGAAACAGGTAAAGTCGAGCCGCGAATATTATGAAGAGGAATCTACATTGAAAAAGAAAAAAGAAAAGACGGACCGATGCGATGGTGACTCAACCGAGGCAAGTTTGCTAAAATAAACAAAATAAAATGAGAAAATAAGAAAGGAAAATGCTTTCTTTATTTCCTTTCTTTCATATTTACTCCTCCTGCTTAAAGCAGCGAAGCACCCTTGCTATTCCTCCCTATTCTCTTTGCAAAAATTGTCGCTCAAAACTTTTTTATTTTATTTTATTTTATTTACTCCCTCTTCGCTGCGGAATTATAGACCTTTAACCGATGGAGATTCGTTTCAACATTCTCTCTTGGTGCTTAAAAGTTACATCTTCAGGAGAGGCTACTTCAGAAAAGTTGGCGACTCTCGACTGGCTATTGGGAAGTTCATTTGGTTTGTTTTGTACAATGAGGTCAAAGAAATCGTTGATATTCTTCTCTCAAAACAGGGTAGACTATAAAACCCAAAGTAATATTTTAAATCAATAGACACTGTAATTGAGACAGTATCTGAAAGAAACACATTAAAAGAGCACGGCTAGTCCCGACTCTCTCTAGGGTCCTGCACAACTCACATAATTTTGAAAATGAGAAAAATACAGGGTGTGCAAAAAGCAAATATACAAACAATGCCTAAATTAAAAACTTTTTAAGCCTTCACATTAACCCCTTATGGGCCAAGCCCGAGTTTATTCGTTTTTCTCCTCTGGTCTATTTCACATTGTTTTAGTCTTCATTCCGGATAAATGCAAATATAGATAAAAACACTACCACAGATAAGATCTCGTTGGGCGCCTTAAATTCATCGGATAGGCAATTCCAACTCCACCGAGTACGAACAGTTAACTACCTTCCCTCCAGAAACGGAGGAGCGGTGTTCTCTTGAACTAACCTGGTCGTTAACGAGTTAACTCGGAAAAGCACTTCTGGTTTGGACAACCCGTGCTACACAAAACACTATTACACTATATTACTGCTGTACAGATGGAAAGCCCACGTTTAGGTATGCAAACATCATATTAACTTTAAAATGTGGGCTTTTCTGTTTGAATGCACGAAATATTAGCTGCATTTGCTGCCATGTATTTTCTGGTATAAAGATGAGAATAAGATACAAAACTTGTATGTATCTACAATGGAACATAAAACGTATGGAAGCTGTATTGATGTTTACTAAAACTCGGTGGTTCCATCAATACAAATAGTATGTGGGTAAAAATAGTGTAGAATGGAGTAGCTTTACAAAACTGCAGTCAATGAGTGGAATTTAAAGTTTTTAATACGCACATCGTTATACAACATCGTTTATTTTGTTGTGTCCTACCTTTGGTAGGAAAAGGACCCAGCGAAAGACTTTAATTGAGCCAACCAATAATCTTTGGCTAACCCAGCAAAATCTCTTCAATTGGATGTAGAAAACCTTGGGTTAGCTCTACAATAGTCTTTAGCTGCGCCATTTTTTTACCAAGGGGTTTGTCAGCGTTACTAAAGTGTTTTTTCTATTATTTCTGTGAACTTGAATTGCTGCGGCAAAAACACGAAACAGACCAATTGAACGCAAATTTTCCGAAATATACATTAAAAAATGATTCAGCGGAAATGCATTGTTTCATCGATGAATTCTGACGGCAACATCGGGTATGTAACAACTAACAAGGCAGATGAGTGGTTTGGGTAAGTGTTCGGAAAACGTGACGAAGTGAGAGAGTATAGGGCGAGAGGAGTTCGCGGGGGAGAGAGATCATTTAAATAAGGAATCCAGCCCCGCATCCCTTATTTCCACCTGCTAAATGCCGCTAACCTGGATTACGACGACGAAGCGGGGAAGCGCGATCAAACCAACGAACCGACGAAGGAACGGAGAGAAACGGAGCAGCGAACCTTGTGATTCGACCTCAGAGGCGTTGCCACATTATAACGAAAGTTCAATAAAAGTTGAAGACTTTTCTATTTACCGTCTATTACGACTTCTGCAAGAGTTTTGCTGCAACGTCATCCCCAGATGGGGGTCCAAAGTCTTTGGACGTTGGTTCCCTCGCCCACTGACTTTGGTTGCTCTGTCCAAAGATTTTAGTCACCCTGCCCAAAAGACGCCCAGCAACTATAATACACCGCAGACTTTGGTTCCCCTGCCCAAAGCTTTTTCTCCGTGAGTAAGCTTTCCTGTCAAATTCAATGACGTTCAATCAAAGTTTGCCTAAAGGAATCAAAATATGACAGTGAACTCCTCGTTCCTATATGAGTCACATGCCTTTCATGTTTTGTTGCTTTCCGCGGGTTTTTACGCGGGGATGATCAATATGGAACCTCTATTAAGTCAATATGCTGTCCAAAAAGTAATGCAACGGTCGACTTTTTGAGCGAACGAAAAAAGCTAGCAAGTTTCGGTTTATGGATTCGTGTAGACGGTGTAAATATCAATAAAACGAGATCTTGATCAGCTCATTTGGTCAAAAATTGATCGAAATAAATGACTATAGTTCGAAAAGGTAGGAAAATATATGAAGTCTTTAGATGCGCGAAGAGTATTTGAATGTGTAAAAATTACTGTAGGTGAAGCTTTTCTGTTAATTTCTTCAAATACACGCACTTAACTGTCACTTGTTTTTTTCTTTGCAAAAAGTACCGTAAAATCCTGGAAGCACTTGTGCAAGGTGCCTCGGGAAGAACTGTTTATTTCGATCAATTTTTGACCAAATGAGCTTGACAAGGTCTCTTTTCATCGATGTTTACACCATTTACACGAATCCGTAAACCGAAACCTGCTACCTTTTTTCGTTCGCTCAACAAAACGACCATTGCACTACTTCATGGACAACCAATGTAGCTTCCAAATCAACATCTAATCCAATCTGGTGATCGATGCGCATAATCCACCATTATAGTTTGGTGGCCTACAAACCTTCGCCAAAATATTAGCAACAACGGTGTTGCCATTTGGCAACCTCAAATTTTGACTTTCAACCCCCGACATTAATTCGCAGCCTTTCCCCATCCTTTTCCCTTCGCCTCACACTCGCAGTACTCGCACCCAAAGCCGCCACCGTTTAATTCACAACCGCGTTATTTCGTTATCGATGTTATACGAACTCCCTCTTCTCATGTCTCGGTTAGGCAACCCGCAAAACACACGAAAGAACTCCCGACAAGCGAAACACACCATTTCTGGCGTTGTCAAGCCGATCATGAGACACTCGCCACTGCTCCAGGGGGGTATAGTCGCCGAGATAAATAAAGTCAGTCGACGCCTTTTGACTGAGATAGTGAGATAGGCCAACCGCCATTCAGCTCTTGACAGCAAAATTACACAGAATAAAAATAACTTCACAGGAAAACAAAAAAAATTAAATTAGGATAGCCGCAACAAAACTTTATTTCTTGCAAATTGTTAATGAGCATGCCAAATTTAAACTGTTCACAAAAATAGGCGATGAACGGGCAACCTCAAAAAACCTACTACTGTAATCAAATGGAAAATGGCGTGGCTGTAATAGGTAGGTCAAGCCGGCAAGATCGATTTGAAAAAGCATGCCCTATTAGAGCACGCTTAAAAAATCGGATAGGAAATAAAATTCTGGTAAAAATATAAACCGAACGGAAATTAAAGGCAATAATACACATCATTTCTAGACTAGGGTCACAAGAGAGAGTGGGGGGGGAGAGAGAGAGAGAGAGAGAGAGAAAGAGAGAGGGGGGGAGAACTGATGATGAAAGCACTATCAAAAAGTTAAAGCTGCCATCTGAGGATGAAAAGTTTTCTTCCGTTAGCTCTTTCGGATTTTCATTTACACTGATTGCGATTTTACAAGCGGAAAAATCATCCTGTCTTAAACTAAACGAAGGAGATAAAGGTCGTGTCGAGGCACAGTTGTATCAAGATTAAATCTGATGAACTTTTTTTCTACCGTTTTACGATCGAAAATTAATCAATCATAACTTTTTTTTTTTTTTTTTTTTATTTTTGAAGATACAAAGCAACTACAAATAATTGTATTAAGCGATTTCGATTGTAACATTAAGACAATAGAATAGTAATAACTGGAAGAAAATAAAAATATGGTGAATACTAGGAGTATTCAGTACTTGACCTAGGGGACCTACGATTAAGTTTAGTTAATAATTTTTACTATGTTCTATTCCAGGAGGACATTCCCCCCCCCTTCCGCCCGGAATGTACGTCCAGTCAGGCTAGCGAGGGGAGAATGCCCGCCCCGAACAAAGCATAGTGATAGATTTATACGAAAAATGCAAGGAAAAAGGTATTTACACAACCTGAAAAAAAAGAACAAATTATTACAAGTGTATAAAAAGAATGTAGAAAATGTAAAAATGTAGAAGAGTAAAAGTAAGAAAGTTAATAAAAAAGAGTAATTTAGAGAAGTTGTCTTTTAAATTTTAAATTATAGGTTGTCTTTATTTCCTTGTTACATAAAGCCTACAGATGTTAAACTGGCCGCAATCATAACTTATTGGTGACGACAAAGCTTAATTTATGCAACGATTTCGTCTATTTTAATAAATTACAATTCATTAGTACTTTTACTAACTGTCAAAGAAACCTTGTGCACTCGTCGTTATACCGTAACGCACTGTCCTTTGAAAGAGTTTAAAAGCACATTTGAAAAAATATAATCGTTTTATCCCCATGAAGTACTCTTGAAACTTTTATTCATATACAGATGCGTGTGAGCAATGTATGTATAATGAAAAATGAATGTATGATGTATATGTACTCTGGAAATAACAATAAAATGATTTTAAAATGCTGGTGTTAAAAACTGCGACCGCAAAAGTTGTTTTGATGATTCAACAAAACGTAATACTGACTCAAAAAAAAAAAAAAAAAAAAAATTGTTAAACTAATGACACAAATCGTTAGATCAGTATACATTTGGTGAATATCGTGTGCCATTTCGGAGATTTAACAATCTATTTTTTTAGTTTATCGATATCACATTGTTGGTTTCACAATCCGCTTTGTTAAATTAACAGAAAAATTTTGCGGTCACGAATTTTAACATAGAAGTTCATAATTTCATAATTAATTTTTCAGAACAAAAATGTACAATCAAAATTTTCTTGATACGATAGAAGAAGGTGGAGTTCTGATTGATAATTATGAGACATTACGATAATAAGGCTCTTAATGATAAGGTCCTTTCACTACAAGATTCAGGTTACCACAAGGAATCAAAGCTCCAAATCACTAACATTTTGTGGGTAGTTAAATATTCCTGCACCCCGGTGTTCGTTTTGCTTATCCCGATAATTGAAGGCGCTCAATGAAGCATTATTTCCCAAATGTTCACGATATGAAGAAGGCAACGAGAGATCAAGGTTGCAAAAACGAATAACTCGAAACTTAAAAAGGGTTCAGGAGAGGATTTTAGAATGTTTTAAATGCTAACATAGTTTTTCTAGTATAATTTTTGAGCATTTCTTCGCTTAATTTGTTTATAGCAAAAGTTTTGAACCCATTTATGCCCGATATTAGCATTTTGTTCCCTTCTGTAGCAAAGCGGGAGGAGAAGAAACCACGGCCTAAATGATGGCATGGTGCGGCGGAAGGATATAATCGGGATGAAAAGGAATTTACTGAAAACCGCAGACAAAGGTAGGACGGTAAGTTTGAGAGGAAAGGAATTAAGAAGGAAATAATCATAGAGTTTTGTGGCTTCCTTTTGTTCGGCCACGACAACAGAGAAAGAAGAAAGGAAAATCGTCGTTGCCGAATTCACCGCAGATTGCGATTTTCGAGGTCAAAGTATTTTCACAGATTTCCAGTAAGGAGGCGCCGGATTTGACGAGGAATGTGTCACTTGACCACGTGCGGCATAGAAATGGAAATAAATTAGTGATTCTTAAAGAAACGATGACATGGGCGGCTTATGGAGGGGGGGGGGAGTCAAAGTTGGGGGAGGAGACTAGAAAGTGAGTGTATCCCCCTTCTTTTTGGTTATCAGTTAATAAATCAGAAGTGTGATGCTCCACGCTATTACGCGGGCTTTGATTTGAATTGAGGGTTAATGCGAGCAGTGACCAGCAGAGCGCAGCAGCGATTACAGACTACCAACCCGAGAAAAGTTGAAGGCAGGTGTTTATAGTATACGGGTAGTTCCAGGTTCAACGCCCGAAACTTCCGGAGCCGATTATTCAAGGCAGAATAGGACTATTGTTTCCTATAATCATGGGCCTTAAAATGCTTCCTTTCAATTCCCTCCCCCTCCCCCCTCCCCCCACCCAATCCACCAAAGAAAATGGTAAAATGACGTGCCTCCTCACAAAGACGCATGAAAGGGGTGGGGGAGGGGGGTTTGCAGTTGAATCGTGCGCGAAAAATACTTGCATCCATCATCTATTCTCGATCGGGAGAATCATCGTTTAATTATCACAATATCCGCAATTTTAAAGTCGGTGACGACTCCACCGATTGAGAAAAGATTTGACAGATGAGAGAACTTCTGTGTATTACCGTCACATTTGAACTGAATTTCGTAATCGTTTAATTCAACCGATAGAATCATGGGTGGATAGTAAAATTACATAAAATACGCAAAAAACCACAACTCTGTATGTAGGTTGGGCAAAACTATTATTAGTATTTAAAAGACTTGTAAGATAGATGAGGCAACAGAGCACTGAACAACGTTCGTTTCCTCCGTAGCTTTGAGCGCGCGTCTAGTCCGTCGAGTTGGGAAAAGTTCTTTTTTGGTTGCCCTCTCAATTTAGGGAAGCACTTATAGCGCGTAACTTTCCGATGCTTCGTTTTTGAAATTACGTTGTAAGTACAAAGTCGAGGGCAGCCGATAGTCCCCCTCCTTCTACAAGTTGTACCACAGTGTCTGCAGCCAATCCCTGACTAGGGAATGCAGTCGAATGCATTGCATCTCCGCGTCGACCAACTTTGGCTCCACCCCTCTCTCCGTTGTTAATTCACCTATGCAAATGCGACCCTTTTTTATGTATTGTGCCAGCAGATTGAAAGGATTCGAACAATATTTGAAAAAGAATAGCAGATCAAAGATAGCGAAAACGGGGTTGAGAACTTTCGAGACTAGACTCTGCGATAAAAATGTTTGCTTTCTCTTGATGCCTGTTGAATATTTGCACTCGGATTGAAAGATATATGAATAGGAATGCACTCCACGCAGGATTCGCCGTGATATTTCCCCTTTTTTCTGGTTCAGAGAGACAATACTATTCTTGCATTTCTCATACATTAAAATACGCTCTGAGGATAATTTTTGGTCACAACAGCAAAGTTAATTATTTAATACTCTCTCGTTTTCCCAAATTATAATACTTACACTAAATAATCCATGATTCTGCAGTTGTGAGGCTGCATTAAGCTGTTGGCTTCTTAGACAGCCTGAAGATGTTTTCACGGAACAGACAGCATTCTATTTACTTGCGTCCAAAAGGCAAGGTCCAAGTGCTTACCTCAGTAGTCAGTAGCCTCACATGCAAAGGTAATGAAAATTAGTAGAGGAAAAATGTTAAAACCGGTGCAGTCAATCAATGGGTCTGTTGCAAACTTTTGCTACACTAATTAAGAGAGTTTAATCCAATTTAAAATCGCCTGAGAAGTCCAATGGTGGCACCAGAAAGTCATAAAATGCAATAATAAACTCACAAGAGGCGTTTAATGAAATACAAGATGGCGGAGAAATATCGAGAAATTTGTATGCATACACTACGAACATCCAAGGATGGCCAACTTTGACAACCTCGCTGGAGGTAGAGGTTATGTGTTTGTTTACGTTGTGATTGGTTGTGATTGATATTGTGAGGTTGGCTATCCTTGGATGTTCGTGGTGCATGCATACAAATTGCTCGATATTCCTCCGCCATCTTGGATTTCATTAAACGCCTCTTGTGAGTTTATTATTGCATTTTATGACTTTCTGATGCCACCAATGGACTTTTTAGGCGATTTTACATTAGATTAAACACTCTTAATCGTTGTAGCAAAAGTTTGCGACAGACCCATTGCAATCAATATCATTGGTTTCCAAAAAAGACTAACGGCAGACAGAGCACGTTATTTCACCCAGCACATCGTACTTAAATATTTTTTTCCAAAATTTAAGTTGAGTGTTAATTTCTTCCAAGTAGGGAATTTTCCAAGATAAACCCCGTAGTTGATATTATTATTGTGACCAGTTCCGCTGCTTTGGTGCACTAATACAGTAATAACCTAACCAATTTCATTCCGTGAATTATAAAAAAATTAATTTTTGGGTTACAGAAAATGAGGTGAATAAACAGCTTAAGCCCAACCCCACGGTGCGGTGGCTCCAAATAGACAGCTGTTGCGACCCCGTACTTCTCAACCCCCCCCCCCAAATTTACGGTGATTCCGGGTAAAACTCCCATATTTTGATCTGATAGATGGCGCCACTAGTCACTTGCGGGAAAAGTCGTATTTTTGACATTTTAAATTGAAAACAAAGAAAAATCGGAAAATCCAAGAACGTTATAGCACCTGCGTAATTTTTTAATGGATTTTTTTTAGCTCAAAACAAGCAAAAACCGTAATAATGGAAATTCATTTCACCATAAGCTTGCTGAGTGCGAGTGATATTACGTTTATCTGCCTCCCTCGCACTTAGTGAGACTTATGGACATTTTCGTATTTCCAAAATCCCGGCTTTATTTTAGAGTGTTTCAGCTTGAACCTTTCAGTGTATCTTCCTGAGATATGCTTGCAGGTGCTAACTTTCCTTAAACTTGCAATTTCCGCATAAATCAATCAATTTTAGCCGAAAACTGGTGAATTTTTATGCAGCGCGACCGCGTCATGGCGTCTTCCTACGGTTCGAACTAATCAACCCTGGAATCACCTTCAGAGATTTGACAACACAGCGCTCTTTGGGTGAAATCGAATCGAGTACGTTCTGAAAACTAGTTCGAACAATTCCACGTTTTCACGTGCAAAGTGCTTGTTTGGACAGCGTTTGATGAATGGTGTCCGATCGTCAAGAAAACTCGCTGCCGAAGCCGGCTGAAAATAATTCGGCCACCGGCCACCCCTCCTGACTGCGACCTATACCGTGCTGAGCCGAGCAGAGCAGAGTAGAATCATGACCCGAGAGCTGGTCCTGCGTAACCCGTAAATGAGGGGATTTGGAAATGCTGTCCGTAACCGTCAGTGGACCATTCATCAAAGATCCGCCGCTCCAGCTTTGGTTTTTGTCGAAATGCTGATGAGTTTCACGGAGCCTCGGTCCGGAATGACCATTGATCAGGTTCTATGGGACGCGCGTTATAACGAAACGCATATAGCTTTCTATCATCACGCAACTACGGTTATCTGCTGCTTTCCTCCTTTTATGCAGGGATCAGTGAGCGTCAAATAATATGTTCGCTTTTTTTATGTTTTTGTTTAACCGTAATTCTGATACGATATTTTCGTGATATTGATTGCATAAAAAAGAAGATTTGTGTATTACTATTTCCACTGTTCCGAGTTCATTTTTATATTAGATTATTTATGCGCAGATTTATTTATGAAATGGAGTCCCTAGACTATAAAAAAAGTTTTAGAGCTTCCAGGGTTGCCGCTATTTAGAGCAGTATTCATTCCTAGAGCTTTCCATATTCCAGCTGCGTTTTTCCTAAGATGCAAAAAAATTGAGCACGGGTCCACACAATTTATTAAAAACAGGGTAGGTATATATTCGAATTGGCTCCGGCCGAGTTGGCTCTGTGTCGAATTGCCTCCCGTCCGAGGCTCCGACAAAAGTTTTTGAAAAAAAAAAAAAAAAAAAAAAAAAAATAGAAAAAAAAGTATGGCAACGCTATTCTGTAAGATGTATGCTACAACCGCGAATACCGTGATAAGCGCTGTTAAAAGTTGAGCTCGGAAAGGGAGTACATACGAACTGTTTGTTTACATGCTGATCAGCTATAAACATTCCAAAATTTCGCGAATAAACGCGAAATCGGCCATTTTTCGGCGATAAGCGCGAAATTGACGTTTATCCGCGAAAATCGCGAAATCTGGCGTTTTAATTCACCCTTACGTGCGAAATCAGCTGTTTCGTCAACGCTTCGGAACCGCTATTGAATCCTCGCGGACGAGAAAGTCGTATCGCAAGAATCCAGCGTTTCCAGCAAGAAATTACAAAGGACAGGGTCTCAAGATTCAAGAAAGGATCTGTAGCAGTACGGTAGCGCCCCAATCTGCACTAGCGGACAGTGGCTACACTAGCGTCATTGGTTCCGCCTCTCAACAACTCGAATCGGAAATGCGCGGCGCCACGCCGCACTACGGTCCAGAAATCCGATTTAGGAAGACATTAGTTTGCCTTAAAATCGCCCAATATCTTGAAAACGGCTCATCTGACATCAAAAATGGTTATTACAAAAAAGTTAAAACGGTTTACGTTCTATCTTTTTTGTAATAACCAGTTTTGGTGTCAGATGAACCGTTTTCAAGATATTGGGCGATTTTAATTCAGACTAATGTCTTCCTAAATTGGACTTCTGGACCATAGTGCGCCGGTGCGGTGCGCGGTGCGGCGTTCTGTCGCCATCACCTAACCTCAAACCAATATTGCCGTTGCCGTACTGTGTTATCAGCGTGTTATCAGTTTCATCACTTTCTTCAGGAGGTATCAGTTGATCGACGTAATGTAGAGAGTCGGAGTTTTCCGCTTTAACTTGTAAATATGTAACTATTTAAATTAAATGTACGGTGTATAAAGTGTAAAGTAGTGTTAGACTTAGAGCATACATTTCTGGATCTCATTCAAGATAGACAATAATGGGCAAGAAAAAGAGTCAGTCATCTCATAAAAGGACTGATGAATATAGGTCTGGTGGCTTGTATGCATTGGATTCTGCTGAATTGTTCTGCAAATACTGTAACATTCCTGTCACATGGGGAAGGAAAGACAGTGTTGACAAACATGTAGGGTGTGAATCACACAAGGCGAAACGCATTAAGTGGGATGAGACAAAAGGAGCACCAAGCAGCAGCTAATCAGTGGTCACAGGAATTCAAAGACAGCAGAAGAATGCAGATTTTTCGACAACTTTCGCCTCGGATGTGGTCAAAGTCTTCTTACAACTAAACATCCCTTTAGAGAAGTTAGAGTCAGAACAGTTGCGTGCGTTCTTCAACAAGGACATTGAAGGTAAGACTGACAAGTTTACTTTCTTTGCACTTTCGCATTGGCGTTAATTAGTAGCACAAGCCTGATGAGTTGATGAGACAGTAGCTCTCATAATTTGCTTCTCATACACGTGAACCATTTGGAGGTGCAGTGGTTTTCTTATTGAAGAATATTCCTTCGAAAAATACTTTGAATGTTCCTTTTCTCAAAATTTTAAGTTGCCAGTGAGCCCTGCCATAGTGGAAACATCTCCAATGTTGTTAACTTGCCAGTAGAAGATGACTTATTTGCCACTTTAGAGGAATTACGGCTCTGGTCGGATAAAATAATTAAGCCTGCAGTGAATTTTGTTTAATCAAGAAACAAACATCCCAGTGAACATTTTTACAATGTTCCAGCAATGTAAACATTGCAAAAATGTTCACTGGGATGTGATTGTCTCCAAGTAGTAGTCATCTTATTATCCATCACTAAAACACTATAGTTTTTCTAGAGTCATCTATTCTGCCTTTCAGAAGCTGGATCGCTTCCATGTGTTCGAATTCTGCAAGATGAGTAAGTGCCAGCTATTGCCTTAGAGAGAGAAAAAGAACCAAGAGAATTATTGAAGAACAATCTCGTTATGCTTCATTGTGATGAGACCACTGATAAAATCTCTAACTGCACATTTGTCATCATATTTCGCATACTTGATTCAAAATCTACCCCTGCTGCTCTGAACGTAGGCGATACACACTATTTGGATTCAGCTAACTCAAAAAATTGTGGAAGAGCAATCATTAGTACACTTACAAAGTTCAATGTGTCTTATGATGATGTGCTTGCGATATCATCTGACTCTGCACGATACATGGTGAAGTGCCTAAAAGACTTGAACCCTTTGTTTGGCCATCTTCTTTTCATATTTTGTTGGGACCACAAATTAAACCTAGTTGCTAATGTATTATCTAAGAAGTTGTCAGATTTAAATAAATGTGTCTCCAATGCAAAAAAATGTTTTCTTAAACACAAGGAAACGAAAGCACCTTTTCAAAATTTTCTTACAAGCAATGTACCCAAATCAGACTATGTATTCCTCTATTTCCAGAGCCAGTAATGACTCGTTGGTGTTCTTGGTTCAAATTTCTTTATTTTTGACACAGTCTCCTACTTTATTTATACATTTTTGATACATTTTACACCTTTTCCCTTATCCCATCAGAGAAGAACACTTAATCCTGGTTTGAGATCCAAATGTTGGTGTCCTTTTCTGATGGAATAAAGAAAAAGGTGTAAAATGTATCAAAAATGTCTGAATAAAGAAGGAGACTGTGTCAAACATAAAGTTAGATGCCATTTTATCAGTTTTTGACAAATTGTTTACCTCATCTTTGTTCTTTTACACAATATTGATTCCCCATGTCTGAAAAACGATACCTTTGATTGCGTAAAATTTTGGGCCCACTGTGACGGGAGATGGTCGCGCTAAAATCGCCGCCATTTGCTCAATTTTGAAGATAACGAAAATCCAAAAAAAGGTGCTTAAAGCTGAGGGTACGACGCGTCTAACACTGTTTTCAGATTTTCTCTGGGATTAATAGTTTTTTTTTTCAGAAAAACAAAAGATACTTACTTTTGAGACGACCCTTGATTTTTAATTGTATCGAAAAACTACTTTCAAACTTTCAAACGCGTTTTTTACAAACCTAATACATTTTCTTCCACGCTCTTCCCCCGGAAAGGTTATACATTTCCAAGTTAAGGTTGCAACAGTCCAATTAAATTGGGACCGTCGAAATAATCCAATGACTTGCAGTTCTAATACAATTCTGTCTGTGTGTCGTCATTTGAAAGTTTACACCTGAGAAATCAGGCAACCGTGCAATAGTCTATCGATGAATTGGTCTCGGTCGAATCGACATTGACGACGTTCGGGAAGAAGGAGAGAGTGAGAGAGTGCAATGGTAAGATGGGGTCTCTCTATAGTCTCACTCTCCACTTCAAGTTTCTCCCCCCCTCGCAGTCTCATCAAATCAGTTTTACTGACCGACAGAATTCTCAACGCTCCAGGGCTCCGGATGACTGGCCAGTGACCAACCAGTGACTAGCGACATCCTCCAGACTGCCAAATCTTCGAAATCCAGACGAATAAAATGAGCGCTCGCGACAGTTACTTCATCGGTGTCTCGATCGTTCAAACTGATTTAAAGCAATGCGAATATGATGAAAAAATGAACCGACAGTGCGTTCTACAGCGGTAGCTTTAGTTAAAATACTAATTTTAAGTCAGCTCAATACACAACCTTTAAATACGGAGAGAAGCACGGTGTTTACCATGACAACCACCGACATTGTAGCATATGGCCAGTTTGGCCAATTGAAGCGAACATACAAAAACTAAAGTGGTTGGAACATGTATGTTCCTCATAGCTCTTTGATTGATCGATCTGTCCTTTTTCAGTGACCTATACATCTGCCAAATTGAAAATAAATAGAATAGGTGAGTTTAGATCAGCCCATCAGAGACGTGCAATTTTAACACAAGAGCCGTTAAATGCAGGAGTGGTCTGATTCTACTTTTGGCAAATTAAGTTGTTAATACCATGGTTCAAGCGCTTCTACACCAACACCACACTGTTCGTGGTGAAAACTTGACCGCGCTTGCTCACTTCTCAAGATGGCGGACATGATTTTCTAGGTTATAATTACAATCAGGGTTGATGCGCAACCAATCACGACCCGACCGGTTGCCGAAAATTTCGAAAATGCCCACTTTCCAACAAGGCAGACTAGAAGATACCCAAAGAAAAAAAAACTGTTTCAAAATTAATTAAAGTTTCCATTTTGATTGTAATATTCTGTGCTATAGCCTTCTCTAAATTTCAGACATGATTTAATAACAGTTAGAATAACTATTAAACTAACTGTTTTCCCCTCCATGTAGAACTGGCAACAGTGAATGAGAGTCCTTCAACGAAAAACTCCCTCTTCGTCGCGTCGGACGCAGCGCGTTGACGCGGGTGGGAAAGCGGCTTGGACCGCGGTCGACCATCGCATCGCACCGAGTGCCGTCGATCCCCCCCCCCCAATCTCATCATCTTTCTCTACCTACCCCACCTTCTTTTCCATTCCTACCTCGTTCCCTAGTCTCAGTCAACTTCCCATTCCTTCCTCTGAATCCTCTGGTCCAGATCTTCGTTTGTGTTAGCGGAGCACGGAAAATGATTGACAGGCCAACGGATTGAATGTGCTGGAAGCTCTCCCGATTCGCGTCGCGTCTCGAATCAACGCAAGACACGACTAACTCACTGATATATAAAACTTCGGGCCTTTCGCATCCCGCACTTACGACTACTAGCTTAACGCATTGCGGCGGGTCACTAGATCGGCCATCAATACTCGATTTTCGGTCACGTCATAATTTTGTTGAGACGCCCGCTTTCAAGAAAATCTTACAGAAGCCGCTTTCCTTGCCTAAAACACGGGAAAAAAGACTGGCAGAATTTAACAACTGCATAGCTGATTTTGGAGTCGGCCAGAAAGTATAGTAAATTTCACTAGACTAAAGGAAAATGCGCCATCCGTTAAACTTAATTTACCACAAGGTACGTTGCATTTTCTGTATCATGGTGAAATTTACCATACTTTCTAGCAGACGCCAAAATCAGATACGCAGATGGTAAATTCTACCAGTCTTTTACTTCGGTGAACCGGGCAAACCGGGGTTCCTGGAACTGGAGTTATCCACCTCACAGTGTTTTGAATATAAATCCTGATGTGGAAAAATTCCTTTACTAATAGAAATGAGCCACCTTGTGAGCCCTGACAAACAAAATCCTCGTCTCAAAATAGGTCGTTTTTGGACAATCCACAAAGTGGCTTCCAGGTGAGAACCTCGTGATTGAAACGCAACATTCACACTGAGAAAAAATAATAGTTAAACTAACCTAAACGCTTGCTCCATTTGATCCACGCAGATCTGACGTTTCAATTCAGGGTTGCCAAATTTGGCAAGAGATTAAATAATTTTATTTTAGAGTTACGCGCAGAACGGCAGCGCTGGATTATGAGCGGGCCCTTTTTCCAACAACCGCTCCAGTTTCTTCCGATACGAGACTTTTTAGACTGCAGGCCGCCAGCAGGCCGCCAGCAGCACCGTGCCGCGTACAGGAAGAAAACTATGGACGAAACCACGTCCCACAATAACTCATTACCTTTCGAAAATGAAGAAATTAAAAACGCTCTATCCTTCCTCATTAGCGCTTTCAATCCAAGTCTTCTCTTTTCCTCTGGCCGTGCGCCGGCCACATTAGAACTTTAACTAAACGAGTGGGTTCTTTTAGCGAGCACGGAGAAAAATTTCTGATTGAAATTACGGAACGTACACGGAAAAAAAAGATAAGTGAAAATAACCATACGGATACCTGATTTTGGCACCTGCTAGATGTTATGGTGAACTTGACCAGAAGTATGGTACATTTACCGATACTTTGAGTAAATTCGACAATCAATCAGGTAACATCACCTAGTACCTAGTCAAAATATAGTATACTTCTGGTTAACATTACCATAGCATCTAGCAGGTGCCAAAATCAGGTATCCGTATGGTTATTTTCACCGCAGTTTTTTTCCGTGTAAGAAGAAATTGGGGGTAAAAATAAATTCCCTTTAAAATAATAAGAATTCTTATTGATTCAACCAGAATTCTCATTGATCCAACGATTCTTTCTTGCGATTCTGGTTGAATCAATAATAATTCTTCTTATTTTAAAGGGAATTTCTTTTTACCCCAATTTCTTCCTACATTCTGTAATTTCAATCAGAAATTTTTCTCCGTGATAATTTTCATGTCGCATTAAAGTAGGCACGGTCTCTCGGCTGGCAGGTTTTGGCCGAGGCAACCCTGGGTGAAACTTGAGAGGAGGAGCAGGTTAAATTAATAAAAGAGAGTACACGTCTCTCTCTCTCTCTCTCTCTCTCTCTCTCTCTCTCTCTCTCTCTCTCTCTTTCTCTCTTTCTCTCTCTCTCTCTCTCTCCCTCTCTCTCTCTCTCTCTCCCTCTCTCTCTCCTCGAAAGAATAGGATGCCTGTCGAAATGGGGCGCTAAACTCAATTAGAGGCGAGGCGCTCCACTATTCGTTCAGACGAACGGTCAGACGGACCAAGAGGTTTGATGATGCAGTGCGGTCAGTGGTACAGTGCGACATGAAAGAAAGAAAAAACTGGGCTAACACCGTGACGCGCTCGGCAGCCGCGTCACAATGAATAAAAAGCTGCCAGTGAGTGGAAATGTGATAATATAACGGACTCTCCGAGTCTCCGGACCCGGGTGCCAGACTGGGTATGCACTATTATACGCATGTTGCCTTGGTTAGGGTCAGACGAAAGACTCGAAAGGATGGAGATTTCAGGTTTGACCGGTGGAATGGGGTTTGTGTACTTACACCGAGAAAAAATACTTTTTGATACCAAAGGTAGGCCCGCTTGCTTGATTTTTAATTATATAAACTCAAGAAAGAATCTGATAGATGTCGTTGTTTCGTGATTAAATTCGTAATGTGAAGAAAAGCACAAAGGTTCATTTTCTGAAATAAAAATTATTTCCAAATCCATGTGTCTGTTTTTTAGAGGTTATGCTGTCCTCGCAGCGATAATAGACCCTCGATTGTCAATGTGTCTTGAGCCGATAGAAAGGTTGCATTCTTCAGGTCGGATTCGTGATAGGTCTTGTCTTAGTAACGCTATTAATACGATGTAAGAAAATGCTATTTTGCGTGTTCTTATTCATAGAATTCCTACAAGTGACACGCTTTCCGAACATATTTCGTCTGTCAAGTGCCACAACTTGGACACCTTGTTTTTGTTTTTTAATTTCACGCTATAACCCCCCCCCCTCTCTTTCTCTCTCTCTCGCCAAGAAGGATAAAGAGAGAAAGCATTGTCCTCATGAAAATTTTAAAATTTAGGTTCTCAATTTTTTAACATTTTTTTGGGTCTAACCTTTCTCTCTACTCTGTATGTGACACAATATTTGACGGATTCCAAAGTAGATATTAACAACCTCGTTGCTGTGGTTATTGCTACCCCCCCCTCCCCCCAACGAACTTCAAATTACAGTACATTAGTTAATAAATAATAAAACTAGATAAATTAAACGCGAGAGAAGTAGCGTGGTAAACAAAGAGAAACAATTACACGGGGCAAATAATAACGATGATAACAAAGGTAATAAAACAAAAAAAGGGGGGTGAATTATGGAGATAAACCTGCGTCTACATCTGGAAAGACCTTCTCGCGGAATGAGAGCGGAAACATTTTATTTAGCAAAAGAGAACTTACCGTGAGAAAGGAAGGACGCGGGGCGGAGTGGATTGGTACGAATAGCAGCGTGGCACGTTAGCGTTCAAGATCGATGGTTGTGGATGCGACGGAGGTAAAAGAGCGGGAAAGCGAAAAGGAAACGGGGGAAAAAAAATAAAATAAAAAAGGGAAACAGAAAATGACGACGGCAGTTAGCACACCAAAGCTCACCTGCAACATTGAAAAATATAAAGCATAGGTAGAATAAACACGAACGGGGTGCTAGAGAGTAGAAATTAGACATGAAAGCAAGAGAGGCGAGAGAGAGAGAGAGAGAGGAGAGAGAGAGAGAGAGAGAGAGAGAGAGAGAGAGAGAGAGAGAGAGAGGAGAGAGAGAGGAGGAGAGAGAGAGAGAGGAGAGAGAGGGAGAGAGAGGGAGAGAGAGGGAGAGAGAGAGAGAGGAGGGAGAGGAGAAGGGAGGAGAGGAGAGAGAGAGAGGAGAGAGAGAGAGAGAGAGAGGGAGAGAGAGAGAGAGAGAGGAGAGAGAGAGAGGAGAGGAGGGAGAGGAGAGAGAGAAGGAGAGAGAGAGAGAAGAGAGAGGAGAGAGAGAGAGGAGAGAGAGAGAGAGAGAGAGAGAGGAGAGAGAGAGTGAGAGAAAGAGAGAGAGAGAGAGAGAGAGAGAGAGAGAGAGAGAGAACGCGAAGAGAGCAAAGCGGAAAAAACGGGGCAGATATGAAACGGCGCAAATTATAATGATAATCCTGTACTTTGTAATGCCGCCGAGGCACTGAATTCGCTGGATGGTGAATCGTGAGAAGAGGCTCTGCTGCCAGACGTCGCGTCGCGTTACCGTCTGAATTTTTGCAAAATTTCTCCCGAGTCCACTGGCGGATCCAGGAAATGGGTCTGTTGCATATACTTTTGCTCCAGCGTTCATTAGAGTTGATTCCGGCGTAAAATCGTGTAAAAATCACATGGAAAGCATCAAAGAGTCTCAAAATCCACTCATGAACCCACAAAAGGCGTTTTCGGGAAAGCCTAAGATGGCGGTCGAACAGGCGAATCAACCCTGCATGCATGCATCACGAGCAGCAAAGATGGATGACGGCGGCAATTTACAGTGGCGGCTCGTGCAATTTGGCAACCATGCTTATTTTCCAATTAAACCTTGCAAAAGTATCGATATCTTGGGGGTGCAATTTCACCTCCTGAAAATCGATTGTTTTACGTAGGTTTAAATGGAGGGATTGCGTTGTTGCCATATTGCACGAGCCGCAACTGGCAATTTATAAATTCATGGTTAGAATGTAAACAAACGTCTCATTTTCCTCATAGAACCTACATTTTGTGTGATTCTGTGTGTTCATTTTTCCCGGTAAATTTTACTTTCTCGTTGCTATTTGTTTGTGATTACTATTCTGAATAATGCACGTTTCGTGTCGATTTGCCCGAATTCTGAAAAATAAACGTCGGGCAAGTACTTACTTTGCTGGACGCCGTCGTCGGCCATCTTTACTTCTCATGGTGTATGCATGCTCAGGGTTCGACCGCCATTTTAGGCTTTCCTTAAAACGCATTTTGTGGGTTTATGAGTAGGTTTTGAGACTATTTGATTCTCTCAGTGTTTTTAAACTATTTTACACCAGAATTAACCCTCTACAGCGCTGTAGCAAAAGGATGCAACAGATCCATTGTCCTTCTTTCTTTAGCCTTTTAAATGCATGTGTTAGAAAAGGATAGAAGAGGGGACGAAAACCACGTGACTAACCTGAAACAACGCAATGCTAAGAAAAACGGAAAAAAGAATAATCGTGGCGAGCAGAGAGGTATATGAGAGGTGTAATAAGGCGGGGGGTAGGAGTCGGAAGGGGTGAGCGACATGGGTCTAGCAATTGCTGCTCCAAGCGTTTTTCATCGCCAATTTAGCTTGATTCTAAACTCTCCAGATACTACAGTAAATACGATTAGGAGAGGTGAAAAAATAAAAGATAAAGGTGATGGAGAAGGCGAAAAAAACCTAAGACTCTAAGAGCGTGCAGGTGTTTCGTTGATTTTCACCTCAACGTATGATACGTTGGTTCGCGCTTTCATCTTAAGATTTTCGGTTTTTACCTTGCTAGATTAATTGAAGCTTCAAGAAATCAAGAGCGTCTTCGCGTGAACCTATAACGAATCAACCTCAACCCGAGAAGATATTGATTTTCACAGCCGTGAGTAAATATATCAAGGTAAATGAGACATTTTCTTTAAAAACTGTTAGAAAAATAAAACAATTTCTGAGGGTGCGCGGAGGGTATCGTAGAACAATGCAAGAGATCTGCTCCAAATTTTTGCTACATCACTTTGAAGGGTTGATTCTTACGTAAAATGACGTGAAAATAACATTGAGAGCAAATCAGAAAGTTCCAAAATCCACTCACACTCAATAAATGCGCAGCAAAATTACTAGATGGCGGTCTAATAAGCGCGTGAAAATGAGGACGTCCCATCTCATTGCAGCTTTCTATGTATGATGAATGCTTTTTCCTAACATAAAGAGATGTAATTAGATGAAGCTCCCGTTCCCCATTGTCACAAGTCACCCACTCATTCGACCAAAATATTGTACTTACGTTAAAGGCATTTACTGAGTTTTTGAGTAAATTTTGGAACTTTCTGATGCTCTCAATGGTATTTTCAAGTGATTCAACATAAGAATCACCCGCCCCTCATAGCGCTGTAGCAAAAGTTTGCAACAGACCCATTTACAGTCTATAGAAATAAAAACTTTTTTAGACTACACGAAAATGAGAAGCTTTTTAATATAAAAAAAAAATACAATACAATAAATAAATAAATAAATAAATAGATAGATAGATAGATAGATAAACAGAAGTACACTGAAAAAATAAAAATGCTGATTTAGCATTTAACATGTAGAAAAAGTGTCCGACATGTACTAAATGCTGATTTCACATTATGAAAATGCTGATTCAACATTTGAAAATGCTGATTCCACTTTTGAAAATGCTGATTTTACATTTTATAACGTTGAATCAGCATTTTCATAATGTAAAATCAGCATTTAGTACATGTCGAACACTTTTTCTACATGTTAAATGCTAAATCAGCATTTTTATTTTTTCAGTGTAGTAGCAGTAGCAGTAGTAGTCGTAGAATATTTTATTAGGTGCCGTAGCATCGATGGATTTTTACAACCTTCGTGAAAATTATAAATAAATAAATAAATAAATAAATAATAAATTAATAAATAAATAAAAATTAATATTTTTACCAAGTCTCATTGATGCGGACAAAATTATCAGCAGCGAGTGAAATTTATCAAAACACGAAGAGGAAGGAAAAGTAAGACAAAGAGATGAAACCAACGGATGTGCGCGAAGACATTTAGGGGCAGGATGTCATTTGTAATGCAAAAGTACCTCAATTGCACAAACGCTGGACGTGATTTCCAACAAAAACACGATCTACAAATAATTAGAGGATTGCACTACCTCCACACAAAGCTCAAGAATGAAGCTCCGTATACGGTGACGAACGTAAATTTGAACTCCAGATCCAGGACCCACCTACCCACCGGCCACCCCCTTACAATGAATGGTGCAAAGAACGGGGGTGTAAGTTTAACTTACACCCCGTTCCCTAAGTTTCGACAACGATAATTAGACTCGTTTGGAGGAGAGAGGGAAATGGTAAGAGGGAGCTATAGGAGGGGGGATTGAGGCCTAATGAGCTTCGGCTATTACATTCTGCCTCCCGCACCCCTTCGACGCCATACAGGCTGAGGTTGCTAACAACTACCTGCACGTCCACAGTAGGGTAGCATTGTCGCATGCAGATAATTACGATCCACTCTCCTGCGTAGAAGGACCATCCATTTCCCTCATACCAGGACTTTGAACCGGCACCAATTTTGGTTCGGTTCGGGTCGGTTCGCGGTTGAGAATCCCCGAAAAAATCGTTTCGCAGTTCGGTTTGGGTTCACGGGGATAGGATATTGGGTTCGATTCGAACGGGTTCATGCAACTGAAAAAGAAAATTTTAGTGAAAGAATACTTTTCAGCAAAAAATCCTTCAAACTGCTCACCTTTTTACAATTTAATTTGTTTTCTCTCCGGATTTCTGAACATCATCAACTTGATATTACTTTTTCTTGCAGGGGTTTTTAATATACAGGATACATACATAGCGCACAGAAAAACCAGAAAAAACGCTTTGATAGCGCTGACAAAACCTTTGGTAGAAAAATGATCCAGCAATAAAAGACTTTAGTTGAGCCAACCAAAGGTTTTAAACGCCTAACTAAAGAGCTTTTGCTGGGTGACCCAAAGATTTAGTTGGCTCAACTAAAGTCTTTTGCTGGTTCATTTTTCTACCAAAGGTTTTGTCAGCGCCACCAAAGTGTTTTTCTCTGTTTTTTCAGTGCGATGTGTCCACTTACAAAAAAAAATCTTATTAGGAGTCTACGGTCGTGGTAACTTAACCCTTAACTGCGCCATGGCACCCCTGAGGCACAAAATAATGTAACATGTGATTCAATGGAATTTAAATGGACATTTTTCAAAAAGTTGTGTGACCCATCAAAGTTCTTAAAAAAGAGTCCTCTTTCGAACGGTCTAAATAAATCTCGAAAAAACTCAAATCCCAAAATGCGCGCATTAAAGGGTTAAACCGCTTTTGGAAAATTATCAAACCAATTCAAGCCGTGTGGTTTGGTTCGGTTTGCTGTTCAAGGTATTATCTGCAAAACGGATTGCGGTGTGGTCCGCGGTTCAGAAATTCGCTGGTTTGGAGCGGTTTTTGGTTCACGATTCGGGTAGGTTCGAAGCAATTACCTTAAACCGCCAAAAAAGGCAACCTAAGTGGAGGAGTTCCTTCAGGTGAAAAAAGCGGATGGTTCTTCGGGCGAATCTAAAAGACAGTGAGCATAATAAGAGAAAAAAATAACATGAAAATAAGTTGAGTATAGATAAGAATATGATCCATTGTTGATTCCTTTTATTGCCGCTCCTTTAACTGTACCAAACAACAATGCATGGCTGAGACGTAAGTGCTTTTCACGACAAAAATTGACGCTTCTCTTCCAGTTTTTCAACCAACTCCCGTGTAACAAGTACTTCAGCCTATTTTAACGAACTGCTGACATTTGCCGACAGATCCACCTAAAGGAGCGATGGTTTGACGAACTATCCTTAAACCTCTAAACTTCGCTGAAAAGCAGTCAACGGAGATGAAAATAAGCTAAACAATCCGAATTTCGAATCAACTTCCCTCCAGTCTCTACAGTTTTTCCAAGTTTGTATCAGTTTTCAATGGCACGACAATTTAAGGTCATGTTCCGATTACTTTCGATTTTCGAAAAGAAATTAATTAAAATGTAAGACAGATACTAAAATTTAAATTTAGCGCTCCGAAGTTTACACACGACATCGGAATCCCATTGTAATTCGTCCAAAAATTACGATTTATTGAAGAGTAAGAAGATTGGTATAGGGTGAAATTTTGTCAGCGAGTTGTCGGCAGAGCCAGTAGTGGTCCTCGAGTTCAAAAGTGGTGGGGGGGGGGGGGGCGGAGGGCCATGAAAAATGTGATTTTTTTTTTTTTTTTTTTTTTTTTGCTCCTCGCTTTTCTTGAACCCTTCTCCACATAAAATTGGGGGGTTACGACCTTCATTTTTACCTAGTTTGGAGCGTTTTTCCACACACATAAAAAAAAAAAAAAAAAAAAGGAGGCTTCAGTCCCAAAATCTCCCCCCCCCCACACGAACCACCACATGGAAGAACCACTCACCATTCGTGGCCAGTGCCAGGTCCATTGTCAGCATTTCTAAAACGGTTGTCAATATAACCTCCTACTTTAATTTTTTCAGCATAAGACTTCTGTACAATGAAAAAACAAAGTTCAAGTACAGCAGACGCCGCCGCGCGCCGGAAGCAGCCTTTTAAAACAGACATTCTAGCTTTCTCTAACAGAGAAAGTTGCCGTTGTACCAAGGCACTACTTCGGTAGAGTAACAGCCTTTTTTCTTGCTTTTACTCTACCGAAGTTGTGCTTTGGTACCACCGCAACTTACTACAGTAGAGGTGTGTAACTTTTATTCCGCGAAGCTGTTGTTTTGTTTTTTTTTTGTTTTTTGTTTTTTGTTTTTAGTTTTTTTTTAGATTTCCCGAGTAACTCGGTAGCGGAAGTAACAAAAGATTGGAAAGAAAGTGAGATTTGGCTCTCTTAGGATGTGTGCCTTAAGCTCTTTAATTGTAAAAAAAAAAAAAAAAAAAAAAAAAAAAAAAAAAAAAAACAATCCCCTCCATGTCTGAAGAACGTAAATACCCGCGTGTCGGTGCAACGCAACGTAAACACGCGCGGAGGTTGGGGGCAATCGATCTTGGTCGTATCCCGTTCACTCCCCATAATTTCTTCTATTCCTACATCCCCCTTCTACCCCATCTTATTTTTTCGTCATCCAACCATTAAAATAAATGACGTAAACACGGCGGAGAGGAGAGGTGCTAAAAGAACATTAGGAAAGGGCGCTTCAGCTATTGAGTCCGCGCCGGTATAAGGGCCGGCCGACCCGGAAAACTGGAGCCGTTCCAACCCATTGCTGCTAGATGTACAACTTCAAATAGTATTTTCCCCATTTAAATCAATGCAAAATGGCAAAATAAAAGGACCTGAACCCAATACTCGGCAACATCGTTCCGACCGACATTGATTACGTCTTACGCACTCTCCCGTCCACAGCTTTACCCTTGCAGTCCCGACCCGCGCCACTGCAAATGCAGATGACTGCCTCTTTGCCGCCACCGCTCAGTGATCAGTGTTGCCAGATCAAGGGTAAAAAGCCGTATCGTCCCCATTTAAATCAATGTAAAACGTACGGCTTTTTCACCCCAATCTGGCAACACTGTCAGTGATACGATTTAAGCATGTATCTAGAAATGTAGGGGAAAATGGTCGACAAAAATATTAGAGGTTAATAGGGGCAAATCAAGATTACGAATGACCACGAGACTACGAGATGAGCTTACGATGGGTATGGTTTAAGCGGGAAATTTTGATTCCAAAACTCCAGACTCATCCATGCTATTCTTACACACATTTCTAATGTCGTCTAATGGTGTGCTTCGGCTTCAATATGCCCCTTTATAACAAATACTATGAAAGGCTCAGCTGCATTGAAAACAAAATGCAGAATTTGTTTCCAAGCCATCAAAGCCAATGGAAACACGACGAATCAGAGAAACCATCTGAAAATAAAGCATGGAAAAAAATTTGCTGATGTATCCGCAAAGGCTCTCAAGCGGGCCAGACCATCACCATTTGCCAATAAAGATGCCTCTGAGGATGCACACCTCACAATTGTGAGTTGTTCATTTACATTCTACATTAATATGGGCGTCAAGAAGAGGTGGTGGCAAAGAGGACACTGCCCTGGGCCATCAAATCTTGGCAGCAAAAAAGGAAGAGGGGGAAAAGGGCAAAATCGGAAAAAGGAGCCATGAGAATCCTCTTGACACTCCAGACTTACAATGAACTCCGGCATCCCAGAAAAAAAATAAATGGATTCTAACTCTGTTTTTCCTGTTCGCTTTGTTATTGTTGCAGGGTGTCCGAGTGAAAATAGCAATGCACTATCAGAAATCCTTCCAATCTCTGATTGGACTGCAACTGGAAAAGAAGCCATATTCGCCGATTACAAACAAAAATGGCTAAAGAGTCAACGAGATGAGGAAATGATTTCTGAAAGTTCAAGTAAGTATTAAAACATTTTTTTTTCTTTTTCTTCCAATTTATTTATTTATTTATTTATTTATTTATTTATTTATTTATTCAATTTTTTGTCAATCTTGAATTGCAACTGCACAGTTTAAACTTAAGATGGGTCATTCCATTTTAATGGATTCTACAGTTGGCCACCTATACATACACATAGTTGGATATTATCAGTTTTCCAATTATTTGTAGAAACTTCCAGTTTTGAAGAGGGTCCCCCCCTTTCCGAGGTTATTCCGTCGTAAATTGATTTGAATTCTGCCCAATACAGTTTTGATTCAATTAAATGTGCCTATGCACCTGGTTAAATAGTTCTAAGTTCATCATATACAGAATTAGGATTTTTTTCTAATGGGGGGGGGGAGGTTCAATTTCTTCCACATAATTTATACTTTTTTCCCATTGTGGCTAAAAAAATTTCTGTCTACGAAGGTAGTAAAATACATTGATTTTTTTCGAATTATAGAGAGATTCCCAAGGGAACTGGCCTTTCCTTCGAATTAACGAGGCGGGCGACCAAGTCATATCGACCTTAGAAGGGCGCTGGAGAGTGGAAACACCGCGAATTTCGTCCCTCACGGACCAGTCATGTGCCGTTTTATGTCAGTTGTGTTTTTTTTCGGGTCTCAATGAAGTCCCGAGAGGGCCAAATGCAGTTTTGACCCAAAAAATATCATCTTGGGGGGGGGGGGGGGGGGCACGACCCCCTGTTTCAGCGTAACTCTGACAGAAAATGTCTAATTGCGGCCGCGAGAGGTCCCAAAAGATCATTGGCTTCGCCCCATTTTTTGGCGAAACATTTTGGTGTCTCTTTATTGCGCACTTTTCTCCCTCTTGCTTCCTTCATTTCCCTTCTTTGCCTTTTCTTGTTGTCCTTTCTTTGAGAAGTCCAATCTCACTTGTCAAAACTCGAAGAGCCCGCACACTGCACACCACGCATATTGCACTGAAGAGAATATAGGTCCCCCAAACTGTTTCGCTGCCCTGATGCTAATGCATGAACGTCTGTCTCCGTGTGTAGTTTTGGCTATGTGTGCGAGCAAACTCTTGTGTACGGAATCAAAACCAGACCACGAGCGTCAACAGGTGGTTTTTTCCAGCCTAAAACCACCCTGCATTTTTGTGTGTACGCGCGGCGCAACGTTTTTTCAGTCTGTTTATTCCGCTTCGCGTGTCACCTCGCTGAGTGCGGTCATAAATATGAAACGTACACCGAGGCGGAGATGTTGCCGTTCCGTGCGAAATAATGATACGAGCCAGTGCAGTGCCAAAGGCATGACGCATCTAGAACAGGGCTGCCGTTTTGCGTATAATCAATGCTATTTTTCTATCCACCGATGATTCCACCGGTGAGAAAAGATTACACAGTTCAGTTCAGTTTATGACTGTAATGCACGAAAATACTCTGATCTGTAATCTTTCCTTAATCGGTGGAAACTCCGTTAATTAATTAAAATATCCGCAAGTTTTTTAAAGTCACCGACGACTCCACCGGCTGAGAAAAGATTACAGATGCGAGTATTTTAGTTTATTACAGTCATGCTCTGAACTGCATTGTGTAATCTTTTCTCAACCGGTGGAATCATCGGTGAATTGAAAAATAGCATTGATTATACGCAAAACGGCAGCCCTGATCTAGAAACTTTTTTTCCTCTCTCTTCGTCGATTTGCACGTGTTTGACAAGCTTAGTAGTAGATGCTAAAAATGTCACCCAACAACCCCCTTTTTGTCCTTTTACGGCCCGTTCATTCTTATGAACAAAAAGAGAGAAGACGAGTTTCTAGATGCACCACTAGAAAGTTGTATTTCTGACCAGAGCTGCCGATTTGCGTAGATTTAATGACATTTTGAAATTCACCGAAGAATCCACCGGTTGAAAAAAGATTACAGAGTTTAGTTCAGAGTATGACTGTAACGCACAAAAATACTCTGATCTGCAATCTTTTCTCAATGGGTGGAAACGCCGTTAATTAATTAAAATATACCGGTTGAGAAAATATAAAAGACGCTAGTATTTTCGAGCATTACAAACATACTCTGAACTAAACTCTGTAATCTTTTCTCAACCGGTGGAATCTCCGGTGAATTTCAAAATGTCATTAAATCTACGCAAATCGGCAGCTTCTCTCTATTTTATCTCTTTATTGAAATACTAAAAGAGGATGGAGGTAAGGGCTAAAGTCACGTGATAGATTCTTCTTTTATCCTTTCGGATTAAGGTTATTCTTATGGACAAAGAAAGAAAAACACAAGTTCCTAGATGCGCCACTAGATTTTTTTCTCTGTTTATCCATTTAAATACACACTAATTTATTCACTCTAATGGACAAAGACAGAGTAATACAAGTTCCTAAGCGTACATAATCCTTCGGCGTATTGTTTTTCACTCTTCTTGTCCATTTAAATACACTTGTTAGACGAGAATGGGGGTTGGAGCAAATGTCACGTGATAGAGACTCTTCTTATCTACTTTTCTATTTCATTCATTCTAATGGAGAAAGAAAGAGATAGAGAAGCGAGTTCAATGGATGCGCCCCTGGCTTGAAGCGTCACTTTCTTCAAGGACATTTGGCAATCGTGCTGTGGAAGATTCTCATGCATGTTTATCCACTGCATTTCCCTCGTCCGTCGAATTTTGTTTTCTTCTTTTTATTTATTTATTTATTTTATTATTTTTTATTTTTGAAACACAGAGAGAGCGAAATCTGACGGATTGTTTTATTCATCGTACACCCACTTTTTGCAAGTCCAGCTGCTCTGGCGTTAACGGTTGAACGATTGTGCAAGCCGGATGGGTCACCTATCCAAGCGCAGCCACCCTTCTCTAACTTCCTGTATCAACGCACACAGACCTACATTTTTAGTGTAAATATGAACTTCTCGGAGTGACATTTTTCATAATATGCGCGGTCACGGTCTTCGTCGGTTTTATAAATCTGTGATAATGCAAAACCTACCAGCGTCGTAAATTCTCATCCGGACACTATGAATTTCTCACGCCTCTTTCCATCGTATATCTATACTTTCTGGTCTTCTGCCCCGGATTGGGGGGAGAGGGGGCATCCTTTTCCGCTACTGACAATGAGCTGTCCTCATCATGGTACTTGCAGACGAGGTTTGTTCAAACAGTAAGAATGATGATTTTCAGATTTTTATGGAGTAAAAAAAAAAAAAAAAAATAACACCGCTTTGTTCCTAAAACTATCTGAAAGCCAATGGTGTGAGCCGATTTTAAAAATACGTAATAATGTTTGAGGTGTCGACCATTTTCCGCACCTGTATCAAAAGATTTCCCGCCACCTCCTATTACTATTTGAATCTCTCGTGAAACTCGCAAAGAATGGGGTTGTTGTAGAGGTCGGAATTTTATGTTTTTGATTACAGATTCTGAAAACGTTCGCCGAGTAGAGCATTTTCGTTTTTTTGTTTTTTTCCTACGACCAATAGAAGCCGAGATAATCGACTTTGAAGCATCGCCAATTATTGCATCATATATACTAATTATTGCGCAATCCAGTGCACTACGGTTCTCATATCTCTTAAACTTCCAAAAATAACCCTATCGACCTATACCTCATTTTGAAGCAGAAGTCAAACGAAATCGTTCTGTGCAAATCTCAGGTCTCTAACTGCTGTCGTTCCAAAATGGCGGGGTTTTTTATTTTTATATTCTGGCGCCATCTTAATATTTGGATCGGCGCCATTTTGGAACGACAGCAGTTAGTGACCTAAGATTTGCACAGACCGATTCCGTTTGACTTCTGCTTCAAAATGAGGTATAGGTCGATAGGGTTATTTTTGGAAGTTTAAGAGATATGAGAACCGTAGTGCACTGGATTGCGCAATAATTAGTATATATGATGCAATAATTGGCGATGTTTCAAAGTCGATTATCTCGGCTTCTATTGGTCGTAGGAAAAAAACAAAAAAACGAAAATACTCTACTCGGCGAACGTTTTCAGAATCTGTAATCAAAAACATAAAATTCCGACCTTTACAACAACCCCATTGCAATGGGCCATGTTTTCTCCATATTAAATAATCAGAGAAAGGGTTAAATCAGCATGAAATTATTAATAAAGATAAAACTTACATCAGATCTGTGTATAGTTATTAAGGCGAAGACTAAGGTTAGCTGTCAGCAGCTGTTTTCTTGCATGTTGCCTTTCCTTTGATCTCAGAGATCAACAGACCAGTGGCGTACTTTGGTTACAACAATAGAGAACCTTGATCGGTATCTCACGCCCTACATGGTACTCACACACGAAAACTTTGGCGTTCCATATGAATCGGAGTTCACTCCATATGTTTTTGTTTTGTTTTGCCTTCTTCTATCCAACTGTAGTTTCTTTTGGATCAATAAGAAGTGAAAGTGCACCTGATGCACCGTAAAAAAAAAAAAAAAAAGGAGGCATCGAAGAGTATTTTAGTGAAGCATACTAAAGCTTCGGTGAGATGAACCAAAAATTTGGTACGCTCTAAAGATCTTTTGTCGGGTTATTTTTCCAATAACGGTTTGGAGTATGCTTGACTAAAGCTTTTTTGAGGATATTTACAAAACGATGTAATCAGCAGGCTTTCTGCGTTTATTTTTTCATTTCCTTCGAGTTGAAGAGAGATGGTTTCGGTAATTTTGAAACCGTGCAATGTTATGTTTTCGAGATTTTACGATCCAATCTCTAATTTTAAATCTTGAAAGGACAGTTAGGAACACCCAGAGAAAAAAGATAGGTACAGTCGGCAAATTAAATACTGTCATTTGACTCCTGAGATTTTGCTTCTGGTAGGCAACGAGCATTACTCTTCAAAATTAATTTAAGCATGCAGGTGGCCTAGCTGAGCATAATCTATTGAACCGACTGACATTATTAAATGGGGCGGTTGCAAGGGTTTAAAATGTCATGTTTTTAGTAGAGAAAATGAAAGTACTTGATGAGCTGAGAACAAAAAAGCATTTGGCTTTTAATTAAGTCCCATTGTTCCGGAGATGAGATTTTGGCCCAAAATACATTGCTTTAATTGGGAATTCCGGGTATTACGCACACGATTTTTTGTAACTTTACACGTGTATGCTCCAAAACCAGAACACTTAGAAAAAATCCAAAGGCACCATTGTTCTCAGCTCATTTTCTATATAAAAAACACATTTCAGACAATTGCAATTGCCCCATTCGCCGACTGTACTGAAAGGGGTTTAGTCTAAAACACTAAATCTTTTGTAAGGTATACAAAAAATGAACGACATGAGAAATCTTCAGATGCGTAATTTCCGGCAAAAGGTTTGGTTAGACGGGCTGACAGCGTTTCGTTCTTTAAGGGTCTCTCCACCGGCGAATTTAAAAGCGCGCATTGACTGCTTGAGCCAATGGGCTTCATTGTTCTCGATACACCAGACTCGACCTATCGACTTCAAGGCAGCTCATAGGCTCAAACATTTTATTCGCACTTTTAAATTCGCAGGTGGAGAGACCCCTTTACATACTCATTATGTTATCAGTTTGACAGTTTGATAAAATCCTGGCCTTAGAGGAGGTGCACGCCTTTCATAAGATGTCCCGTTATTGCTCTTGGCCCTATTGTGACTCATGGCAGCTTTATTCCATCCATACATTTTTTCAGTTTTGGAGCTTCATTCATTTCATTCTTTTTTTTCAATTTGACAACTTTTCCCAGCTGAGAACTCTATTTGAAGTATAACAAGCTGCGATCTTTCACCATTCTTCTTTTTAAATATTTTACTGTCATTTCATTTATTAACGATATTTTGTTTTCTTTTTCAACCAACGTTTCTCAATGTGCATCTCTGCGAGTAGGGAATACGCGTCCACATTGGGAAATGTTTTTTTGACACGGTCGGTTAAACCTCGCCGCATTTTCCGCCGTGCCTCAGTGACTAGGCCACAGATGAGACAGGGCTGAACTAAATGGGACGATCAGAATGCTATGCTGTTGCCAACTTTCGTTTCTCGATTTACAGAGCTTTTCCTATAAGTGCATCATCGCCGATACTCTCTCACAACTATTATTTCTGAATCGAGGACCAGGGCTGTCCTCGTTTCAGGCAAGAAAATATGTCCTCGGTCTTATAAATCACTTTCGGACCCCCTGACTTTGTCTTAAACTCATACTTAGTCTTAAGGGGTGTCTCCACCTGCGAATTTAAAAGCGCGAAGTTACCGCTTGAGCCAATAGGCTTCTTCGTTGTCGATACATCGGACTCGACCTATCGACTTCAAGGCAGCTCATTGGCTCAATCAGTTTATTCGCACTTTTCAATTCGCAGGTAAAGACACCCCTTTAAATGGTTTCGAATGCTTCTGATTATCTCTTTCTTTGTGCGATCATTATTCCGAGGATGGCTGATCACACTTTGAACCACCTTCAACCTATTCCATATTTATTGACGGATTTTAATTCTTCGAACTACTTATTGAAATATACAAATCTGGGAGCGTTGCCATTTAGGGACGCTTCTTTGCACTTATTCCCCCAGTGGAAGATCCAGGGGGAGGGAACATGCCTCCCCAAAATTTGGCTTATACTCTTGTCGATGAATATTTTCATCGTTACCCATGTGATGTGAAAAAACCCGGCGCTGTATGGATCTGAATTGATCAACTGACAAGTCGACGCAATTTCTTTTCGAATGCCTCTTGATGTAAATGCATATTTATTGCTCACAATCAGCGTGACGTAGCCAAGAATTTGTTGAGAGAGACGGGGGGGGGGGTCCGGGGTCCAAAAATTGTCAGGGAGAGGTCCAAAGGTTTACTTTGGATTTAATTTGGTGAAATTTTCCTGGAATACGTAAAAAATGTCCTCTTCTATGGGCTTTTGGTGTCAAGGAGCCCCCCCCCCCCCGTCTACGCCACTGTGACTCACAGACAGCTTCTCTCTTAATTCCATCATTATGTGTGTTCCTCCACACGGGCATTCAGATTCTTTCAGTTGGGGGAACAAGTGAGAGACTATTATATTCCAAAATGACCTCGCAGAGAGACAAGAACTAAGAAGGTCAATTGACTGTCATTTTCATTTAATTAAGGGGTTAGGTGGACTGTATACATTCCTTCCTCTCTCACCGGGTTTGTTCGGGATTGGAGTTCTTCTGCTGAAAACACGGCTTTGTAGCCATTTCCATTTTTTGACGCATTCAGTCGATGTCAAAATATCCGAATAAAGACCGTCATAATTCATCAGATAAATTTAATTTTTGAGAAAATTCATAATCCCATTATCAAAGCTGTGATACCTATACTTCCAACAGTATTCGTGCATAATCAACCAAACCCGATGGCGAGGAGATTTCCGAAAATATGTAGGGGCGCCCAGCCATCGAAGGGCGGAATCGGTAGGTACTAAAAATAGCGGAGACAAAGAAGAGGGGACGGGGAAAGGGTGGGCAATACGTGAAGCATCGGATAAATAATTTGTTGAATGGTGTCTTGCGAGCTGCGTATTGCACATGCACTGCCCCAGTATACGTGTCCTCACTATAGTACGTGATTGCAATCCGAAACTTCACAAAGCGTAAAAAGTATCATGAGAGGAGAAATGGTACAGTGAAACAGCGGGCCTACTTGTACAGGGTGTATTAGACCACCCGGATAGGACATTTTTCTCGAAAACTACTGAATAGTCCAGGCAATAAAGCATTCTACCTTGCAAAAATGGAAGTAGTAGGTTTTTTGACGGAACTTTATGTATTTTTGGTCGCTGATTCCGAATTTTCAACTTCCCACCAAAAATTTCCCGGGGAACGTTGCCAAATTTACGTTTTTTTACCAAAAAAATCGGTTTTTTGAAAATTCCGAGCTCCACGTGCATTATTTTGAAAAAATACCTCAGTTCAAAAAGAAAGTAGACAAAAAATGGAACAAAACCTCGTCAACGGTTTTTTTCTAAGATCAAAATTGACCAAAATATGAGCCATCTTCCGAACGCTCCCTTGCGGAAAATTGACGCTAACGCGGCAATACGCGTACTGCACAGCAGCCCCGCAGCCCGCGTGAAGCGATCCTCTTACGTGTCTTCCTCTCCTCCTCCTTCACTGATACTTTTAGATTATTTGGGTTCTGACCCCCCCCCCCCCCCCTGATACGCACCCTTGCCTCCCTTTTGCTTAACCATAACCCCCATTTTATTTACAAGCAATAACGGAACAAGTTTAATGAAGACAATTAATACGGTGGTTCTAAAAAAACAAATGGATTCAATTGTACTCTCTATTTTTCGAACATCATTGCCCTTTGCCATGCCGCAATGCAAACTATTAGTCCTATTTATGCCTCCTTCGGATGTAATTTAGAGTCTTTGCTTGAGCCGTCCTATAGACTTGGCTTGGCTTGAGAAATATTCAAGCCGAGTTGAGACCAGTGAGAGAAATTGCAATTCAGAGACGCTCCTAGCAAACCAGCAATAGGATACTTGAAGAATTTTGAGTATATTTCAAGGTATGTAAGATTTATGATATGTAAGCTACCTTGAAATTATTCCTTTGAGATTTGCCTTGAGCACAATACTGAGCTTTTTTGGAGCATCTCTGGAGTGCAAATTCGTGTCTCAATCTCACTTGAAAATGCCTTGAAACTTCCTCAAGATATTTCAAGGCATTCTATGGCTCTAGGTTTCTTTCTGAATTGAAAATTGAGTCCGGAAGACGATTCAAATCGAAGCCTTTCCAAGAAGATCTCAAGCATAGTCTCTGTATTTCACCCGTAGTCGCTCTAATATCGGTTTTTAAGAATGTGACCGTCTTAAATAGGAATTACGTCCCCAAATTGGTCTCGTATTTTCATTTCGTGACACACTCTATCTATACCCCTCTTGATAACAAAAGCTAATTGCTGCCGTTGACGTGTTTGATAGTTAATGCTTTTTTCGTTTTAGTTTTCGCAAGTCTTCGGGCGTTTCTTATAGGGTATACGCGGTTTTCGAATATTTTTACTATCATTGATTTTCTAAAAACTGCAATCGTTTAAATATTCGTGGTGAGTTTTCATCAGAAATTTCACTAAAGCTTTAAGTATGGATAAAATTGGATGCTTTTGAGAGAGTGTTTTAAAGGGGGAGCGTGTGGTAAATGTTTCGGATTTTCGGATTTTCGGAAAAAGGTTTGGATTCTTGCCGGAAAGCGAGTCATCGGCGTAAAAATAGAAAAAAGTACTTTTATGGATGGTATTTATCTTCGAGAGTCGAAAATGTAAAAAAAAACATTACGTCATCAAAAATATTGCGACGTTCTGGGGAAAATCACAGAACTACAAGCAATTATCGATCCTGAATTCATTTTTCTTAAGAATCCTGGTTTTTCTGGCGGAATAATAAACCCAGCCGATTTAAGGCAAAGAACCTAGCGCTGCAGAAGTCATTAATTTAATCTGATCTATCAAGTTCCTTTTGTGAAGAAATATACATTATGTGATTTTACGTAGGAATTGACCCTCCATAACGCTGTTGCAAACGTTCACAACCGACATAATGGAGAAAGCTGAAATGATGATTGGGGGTAAAACGCAATCTTGCTTCGTTAGGAAGTAATTTATGATTTGGCTGCTGAAGAAGATCAGTACCATTTCTCGTGAGGACGAAAGTTTAACGGGAAAAGAAAGGCAAGCAAAGACTCTAAATTACATCCGAAGGAGGCATAAATAGGACTAATAGTTTGCATTGCGGCATGGCAAAGGGCAATGATGTTCGAAAAATAGAGAGTACAATTGAATCCATTTGTTTTTTTAGAACCACCGTATTAATTGTCTTCATTAAACTTGTTCCGTTATTGCTTGTAAATAAAATGGGGGTTATGGTTAAGCAAAAGGGAGGCAAGGGTGCGTATCAGGGGGGGGGGGGGTCAGAACCCAAATAATCTAAAAGTATCAGTGAAGGAGGAGGAGAGGAAGACACGTAAGAGGATCGCTTCACGCGGGCTGCGGGGCTGCTGTGCAGTACGCGTATTGCCGCGTTAGCGTCAATTTTCCGCAAGGGAGCGTTCGGAAGATGGCTCATATTTTGGTCAATTTTGATCTTAGAAAAAAACCGTTGACGAGGTTTTGTTCCATTTTTTGTCTACTTTCTTTTTGAACTGAGGTATTTTTTCAAAATAATGCACGTGGAGCTCGGAATTTTCAAAAAACCGATTTTTTTGGTAAAAAAACGTAAATTTGGCAACGTTCCCCGGGAAATTTTTGGTGGGAAGTTGAAAATTCGGAATCAGCGACCAAAAATACATAAAGTTCCGTCAAAAAACCTACTACTTCCATTTTTGCAAGGTAAGCCACTTTTTTCGTCTCTATTGCCTGGACTATGAACCAAATGATTTGAAACATTAAAGTGAGATAGGAGATTGACAATCTTAGAAACCACCATTCCAGTGAGATTTAAACACGTTAAAATGTACAAGACCTTCTTCCAGAGAACTCCTTATTTCTTCAAGGAAGATACGAAGATTTACAATAGTGATAAGAAGAGGGACGCCCAAAATGCGGATTGTATATAAGCGTGAGATGGGTTCGCCGGCGTCTGGATGGGGAAGGATTCCTGATTCCTTCATCTTAAATTGTTAAAGAGATTTACGTGAAACAGTATCGGATAAACCTTTCAAAATGGGTATGCATATTTGATGTTCATCCTTGGTTCGTTTATTTAAAGCATGGCTGCTGAGTCTTTTGTTATTACCACGAGCTCTGCATCCGTGAATTAAGATGTTCTGCTTGTTGTCAAATGTAGCCTCAAAAATAAACAATGGCTTTTCAAGATGTAACCTACACTTCAACATGTGACTGATTGTGAGTCCGATCTTTCACATCGAAATATTTGAAGACATTTGACCTACTGTAAACACAACCGGAAAATTATCTCAAATTGCATAAAATCCGACAGTACACACTGCAAGCTGATTATGAACAATCGTATAGTAATGCTATCGAGTTGATGATCGAGTGCGTGTTATCTTATGGGTAGTGTCATTACGATAGGTTTCATTCCGATAGAAACCCTCCCATCTCTACGGAAATTCTCCGATACCTAGCTCAGGCAGAGATTACTAAGCCTAAGAGATATGGCACTTCCTATCTCCGCCGTGTTAAAAAACCGTTGGCCGGGCTCCGTAAAAAACGCCTGCAGAATGGCCGTGATACAACGTGCAGTACGCTGGTGACCGTAAACATTGTTGTTATTCATGTTGTTGGAAATGAGGTTAGATTCTCTGCAGCATCTAAATGTTTGTCATTTAATGGCCGATGGGATGATTAAAGTGACTTGGATTTTCAGATTCACGTACACAATATACTCAGAGCTCATTAAACTTCCCAAACACTTTAATAATCTTATTAATTTAGTTAGTGGCGTTGCTGTCAAATCTCATGCAAACAACAACAGTAGTAACAATGTTTACGGTCACCAGCGTACGCCACATTGCATACTTCGTAGGAGTCGAATAACACTTTTGAATCGTTATGCCATATCTCTTAGGCTTAGTAATCTCTGAGCTCAGGAGCCATCAGCGAATTTTCGCCGAGATGGGAGGGTTTCTATCGGAATGAAACCTATTGGAATTGAACCACCCGTAAGATAACACGCACTCGATAGCATGACGCGATACGATCGTTCATAATCAGCCTGCTGGGCGGAGTGGCGGCTCGTGCAACGTGGCAGCGACGGACTTTCTCCTTCTCAACCCAAAGTAAAATAATATTTTTCCAAGCAGGTTCATTGAGCATCTGAGAAATCGATACTTTGACAAATAAAGGTTTGAATGAAAAATAGCATGGTTGCCAAATTGCAGGAGCCACCGCTGTGTACTATCTACACGGAAAAAAAAACTACGGTGAAAATAACCATACGGATACCTGATTTTGGCACCTGCTAGATGTTATGGTAATGTAAACCAGAAGTATACTATGTTTTGACTAGGTACTAGGTGATGTTACCTGATTGCATGTCGAATTTACTCAAAGTATCGGTAAATATACCATACTTCTGGTCAAGTTTACCATAACATCGAGCAGGAGCCAAAATCAGGTATCCGTATGGTTATTTTCATTAATCTTTTTTTTCCTTGTATGAATTAAAGATCGTCGCGAGATTTTCAAGAACTAATTTTCGCCTTCAACAATAGCGTCATTAGCGGGTGGGGGGGGGGAGAGGAGGAGGAGGGAGGACTCCCCCCCCCCCAAGAGTCGGTCAAGAGTAAAAAAGTGATGACCTTTTTTTTTTTCTTAGGAGAAGAAAAAAGTTATGAACTAAAATTTGGTGGTCATTAACAAGTTTTGTTGGAATTTAGGGTCGTAAATATAGGATATGCAGGACTTAGAGTGTCTAAAGTAATATTGATGGGGGGAAAAAAAAGAAAAAGAAGGTCATCACATCCCCCCCCCAATCCGAACCCGAAATGGCGCCCCTGGCCTTCAAAGTTCCGGTTCGGCCAACCATTATACTCCTCCCACCTTGCAGCCGAGGGGACATTGCGATTAGAGTGGGAGAGCCGTTGCAGATCAGTTCCACATTCACACGCATAACTACGGCAGTGGTCGCTTAGAGTCCCTTGATGGAAATATTGTACAGGGTCAAGGGTGTACCAAACTAACAGGATAGGGCATTTTTCTCGAAAACTACTGAGCCAAATGATTTGAAACAACAAAGCCAGATAGGGAATTGACCAAACAATTTTCATTTTTGATACTTCCAAAAGCTCCCGACAGTTCCTTGGGGGGGGGGGGGGGGGGTTGTACTTCAATATACTTAGAACTTTATTTGTGACCCGATCTGTGAAAAGGGACCTTATCTTCCGGATTCTGAAAACTGAGCTATTAGGACCACTGCATAGAGGACATTCAGACGAGCATTTTGACATAAAGTTGACCCCAAAAGCTCAAAAATTGACCGAGTTATGGCAGCTGACAGAAAAGGGACCTTAACTTTCCCGTGTTAAATTGCATAAGGAAGTTAAGGCCCCTTTTCTGAATTTTGACATGCTCTCAAACAAGTACCCGTAACGCGTTCTGTGGTCACTAAAATGAACTAATTCTCATTGCTAGTTACTTTTAGTCCGTCAAAACAGCGTTTTCGAATATTTGACTTTTTTCACTTAAAATCGCTCTCCTGAAAAATTTTGTTCCGGAGGATAAGGTCCCTTTTCACAGATCGGGTCACATTTAACACAATGATGTTTCAAATTATATCCATTCAAAAAATCCAAACCTATTTTACGGCGTAAGAAGCGTTACGAGCCAGCCGCACTTCAAATCATACAGCAAGTAGACACACAATCCGAGGAATTGGTTTTGAAGTAAGACAACAATGTGACCCTATGCAGCAACTTCTCACTGAAGTATCTCATTCTCATCATCGCAAGATTAAAAATTAAAGGCTACAACGACGAGACGGCGGCGCGCTAAGGAATCGAACTCACGATATTGATTATTTAGGGAGGAAAGCTAAAGAAAAAGAGAGAAAGGGACGGAAAGGGAGAGAGAGACGGAGGAGAGTGAGAAAGAAATAGAAAGAGAGAGATTGAGAGCCAAAGATGATAAGATATGCAGCACTATCGATATAATCGCGTGCAGATTCGATTCTCGGCGCAATATTTACAGCACTCTTGAGTCACCTCGAAAAGAAAGAGGTTGATCCAGCTCCCATAAGGAGTGGGCCCCTCGAGTTTTCAAACCAAACCTTTTTAGATCGATAGAGCTACCTCTGGGGGTTCTGAAAAGGCCCAGTTTTTTAATTTTGACCCCATAGAGACGGGGGGGCGGGGGGTCAAAGGTGAAACCTTTAAACCGCTATAACTCCCTCAAAAATTAAGGTATCAAAACGAACTTGACGCCGAAAGATAGAACATACAAAGAGCTTTCTAACCATATATAGGTTTTTAAAATTCCAACAATTTTAAGTCCCGTTTTTGGCGATTTTTCGAATTTTCAAAATCAAAAATTTTGATTTTTCGATTTTTTAAGGGAGGCGGATCCTGGCTAAGAAAACAAAAAACTGTCAGGAAAGTAGCGGAAGAAATGACCTTTTTAACAGCGCAAACCGCAATGTGGGGAAATGTTTCGTTTCAGAGATATAAGGCCGCAAAGTTGACGCGTCGAGATTTCTAGCGCTTCTCGAAGCGCGCGCGAAGCCTGCCGACGGAAATTCACGCACAGGGAAACTGCATGACTTGAATAAATGGGAGGGGAACATTGGAGGACGCTTCTTATCTCATACATTCATTAGATTTTGGATTTATACTTCCATTTCATTAACCCCCCCTCCCCCTCCCCTCAAAAAAGAAATGAGCCGCGGGGCTAAAACTGACGACGGCGCAATCACACTAATAATCAGAAATCAACTAGATCCAACAAAAAACAAAAAACAAAAAACAAAAAAGAAGGAGTCTCACCAATGTGGCAAAGTATAAAAAAATAAATAAATAGATAAATAAATAAATAAATCGGCGCAGGGTTAATAATTGAACCCATTTTTTACAGTATTCATAACTATAGCTTAACATACTTATATCCTATGTTTGCTCGTTAAACATCATTTGTTTGAGTGTTTAAATGTTTGTTTCATTTACTGCACTACTCTTGTTCATTTGGCAACACTCGTTTTTAGGGGGTCATTCGTTGGATGTAGGTATACGTCGCGTATTATCTGTTAACTTGAAGGAAAATTAGTGGTGCACTTAATATTCAAAGTCACATATTCAGACGCACTTTCGGAATTTTCTATTTTAGGAGCACTAATTTTGGGAGCACTAGGTAGCCGCGAGGAAACTTTATAGCACTTTTTGCACAATAAACGACCACCCGAGAAAACCCGAGCTTTTCGAGCTTTTTTGCCCAACGAGACATCACAATCCGAACACTTTTCTTCTTCCATCGCGAAAGTTGAAATAAGAATGAGGTTACGAAAACACCAGCATACTGATGTTTGCGTAAACATAGATGCAAGTTTACGTCTATCACATGCATCTTATCTTTTTCTGTATCAGATTACGGACAGTCATCGGTAGATGCCTGTAGAAGCAGCTTTCCTTCAGGTTAACAGATAATACGCGACGTATACCTACATCCAACGAATGACCCCCTAAAAACGAGTGTTGCCAAATGAACAAGAGTAGTGCAGTAAATGAAACAAACATTTAAACACTCAAACAAATGATGTTTAACGAGCAAACATAGGATATAAGTATGTTAAGCTATAGTTATGAATACTGTAAAAAATGGGTTCAATTATTAACCCTGCGCCGATTTATTTATTTATTTATCTATTTATTTATTTTTTTATACTTTGCCACATTGGTGAGACTCCTTCTTTTTTGTTTTTTGTTTTTTGTTTTTTGTTGGATCTAGTTGATTTCTGATTATTAGTGTGATTGCGCCGTCGTCAGTTTTAGCCCCGCGGCTCATTTCTTTTTTGAGGGGAGGGGGAGGGGGGGTTAATGAAATGGAAGTATAAATCCAAAATCTAATGAATGTATGAGATAAGAAGCGTCCTCCAATGTTCCCCTCCCATTTATTCAAGTCATGCAGTTTCCCTGTGCGTGAATTTCCGTCGGCAGGCTTCGCGCGCGCTTCGAGAAGCGCTAGAAATCTCGACGCGTCAACTTTGCGGCCTTATATCTCTGAAACGAAACATTTCCCCACATTGCGGTTTGCGCTGTTAAAAAGGTCATTTCTTCCGCTACTTTCCTGACAGTTTTTTGTTTTCTTAGCCAGGATCCGCCTCCCTTAAAAAATCGAAAAATCAAAATTTTTGATTTTGAAAATTCGAAAAATCGCCAAAAACGGGACTTAAAATTGTTGGAATTTTAAAAACCTATATATGGTTAGAAAGCTCTTTGTATGTTCTATCTTTCGGCGTCAAGTTCGTTTTGATACCTTAATTTTTGAGGGAGTTATAGCGGTTTAAAGGTTTCACCTTTGACCCCCCGCCCCCCCGTCTCTATGGGGTCAAAATTAAAAAAACTGGGCCTTTTCAGAACCCCCAGAGGTAGCTCTATCGATCTAAAAAGGTTTGGTTTGAAAACTCGAGGGGCCCACTCCTTATGGGAGCTGGATCAACCTCTTTATCGATACGAGAACGATCTGCGTTTCACAGATTTCTGCGAGACGGAAATTAGTCCTGTAATAAAACAATCAGAATCGTGCGAAAGTAACTCGAACGAAATATAAAAGAATCGAACATTTGGAGCGGAATGGTGTCAAACGAAGTCAGAGAGGCATAACCCGTAACTTTAGAAGGAAAAATTACTAAAAAAAGAACGAAGGACCGTTTCAATAATGACGATTAAAACTAACAAATGACTACTGATAAACACAAAGTTGTTCTATTCCTCACAATAATGAACAATTACCAGATTATGTGTGAAATTGAACGATAGATGTTTGGAAAATTACAGGTAAAGAGTAAGGTTTTACTTTATTTTTTATTATTCGGCGTTGTGTGCGCCTCTAAAACTTACGGCATTGGTCGCGCGGGCTTGTTTTCCACCCCAAACGTATTTCACATATTCATCGCTTAGCTGTCCATGATTTTCAACGAAATTTTGGTGCACTACAGGGTGTTTCAGACCATCCGTTCACTATCTTTTTAACGAAAACGGCGCAAGATATGAAAATTCTGACACGAAACTTTTCCAACGTACATCGACTCAAAAGAATTCAGGAAAAATATTGCCGTCCCCGAAAAACGGCCCCTAAGGACCAAGTTGGGCCCCAAAGAAGGGCCAAATTGCAGTTTCTCAAATTTTTCTTGTGGGACGGGTGTTCTTTTATTTCAGGAATGAACTGTACACCTAAAAATAAGCATTTTTGTCCCGGGCATTCTTTTCAAAAAATTGGCCCTTTCTCAAAGTAGGGGCCATTTTGAATCGCTCGCTGTGACCTTAAAAATTGTCGGATTTCAAAAAACTAACATTTACTAACAAAAAAACATTTGAAGGTATACTGAGGTGCACAGGCTCTTTTTCTGGAGATTTCTGAACGAAAAATACAAGTTTCTCGAATCCTCGAGTAAAATTCTATCCCGAGTGACCATTAATAGCGTACGTGTTAAACGCAATTTTTAAGTTTGTCAATCTACTTCGACCCCAAAGTCTATAGGCACCACAGAGAGACGGTAGCTAGGACGGTACGAATAGAATCAGAAGGATTTGTTTCCCACTTCTTCTCCAGCAAAAAACACAAAATATTTGAGAATTTATAAACTTTTTTGACAGTGGATATTTATGAGAGATCAGAAACAGTTTCGATTGGAAAGTTCTCAAATGGAAATATTTCCGGGAAAATTTTCAATGCACATGAAAGTACCTATACATTTACCGCAAGAACTTGGTAGATTCTGCCTTGGTAGATTCTGTTTTTCTCATTCCCTTGTTATAATGTGTTGATATCTTTTACAGATAATCCTTCCGGCCGGGCACAAGTCTTGGAACCCTTTTCTTCCCCAGCTCGGTTGATAGCAGAATACTACAAAAATCAAGAAAAATAACCCGAAAATGATTTTAATGAACCACCTCTACAAGTCCAGATACAGTCAAGAAGAATTTTTCAACTACTGTTGTTGTACATCAGCAAAATGTGAGGATGAATTTTCTTTGCTGCGATTTTTTGTGTTTTTGAAAAACTCTGATTTCACGCAGAGGATGAGGTTCCATCACTGGCGGCTCGGGGAAGTGAGGCAACGGAAATGAGGTATGCACTGGATTTTTTTTTAAACACTCCGTAAAATTTCCTGAGGTTACTGTGTTTCATTCACAATTTTTCGACAGTTGAAAGGAAATATATGAAAAAATAACCTTATGAACCTTTTATTGTTATTTTTTTAAATTTTTTTCTTTCCCACCATCAAAATGTAAGGCGATGGCTCATTATCATCTCACCAGACGAGCTGCCACTGGGTTTCATACTGGTTTAGGAAAATTTACCATTCCTTTCTTATAAGTCATTAGATTTTCGTGTGTAGTGATTTGTAATGCCCAGCCTCTAACTCAAATTATGTTTTGTCTGTAGATAATAAAAAAAAATGAAGGATTGGAGAAAGAAATTTTTGAAAAAAGTGTTGAGAAATCAATTCAAGAAGCTATGGAACTTAGGTCAACGACAAGGTAAATTTTGTAAAGATCGGTTTTATAATGAAATCACGGGAGTGATTTTTTTTTTTTTTTTTTTTGTTTTTTTTTGTTGAAAAGTATAGGGTGTCCTAGACCTACCCATACCAGGCATTCGTCTCAGCATAAAAATCTAAAACTTGTTGTATTCGTGTAATCCTACAGTGTATTGACACATGTATTGAAAGTCAAAACAAAAATGTGAATATGCTGTTGCAAACTCTAAGTAAAATTAGCACCAGTTCAAGCCGTTTGAGGATAGCGAAACCCTTTCTTCAAAACAAGCAGAAACATACATTAAAAAAAAACAAAAACAAAAACAAAAAAAAAAAAAACAAAAAACAAAAAATACATCTCATGACCTCCGTATTATGTTACAAAATAAAAAGTCTGAGGTAGACCTGAACGTGAACTCAAACAGCCAGGAGGATTCACCTGCTGTCTAACCATTCTCACGTCTCTTTTTTATAGCATTTTTACTATACCGAAAAACACATTAATATTTGCTCGTGCCTGGGCCATTATTACGTGGAGCCGACACGTGTATTGCGCTTCAGCGGCTGTTGCAGTGCAAATATAATTAAACTTGCGTCTGCGGGGTCGGGGTCGGGATGGGGTAGAGGCGGAATTAAAACTCAGAGGGGTTCGTCCCTCTGAAGAGAAAGATGGTACTTTGTAAGATTAAACTTTCTTAAGAGACGCGTGACGATCCGCATCGTTAATGCAGATCAGATGCTTGTCAGTCATAAAACCTGGTGAAGGGGAGAGGAGGGGTAACCCCCCCCCCCCCCCCGCTGTCTTATCATATTATAGTTTAAAAGGGTGAGGAATAACTTCTGAGCGATGGAGAAAGTACAATCGGGCATTGCAAGACTACTCTTGGAAAAAGTTTTATTTTTTTCCCCCCATCTGGGGAGAAAGACATTCGCATGATACCTGACGATAAGTACCTAAGTGGTTTTCCACGTCGCCGTCACCGGTAATGGCAACTACAGGAAGACCCAACAATATGCCTGAAAATTACGATACTTAGACTGCGGTTTGTCATATATATTTATTTCTTCTTTTTTTGAATTGGATGTGTAATTTCGAGGCAAGTTTCATCAATTTAGAGGTTAGGAAGCAACACCTCATCTTGAACATCCAATAAATGTAAAGAGTTTCTGGTAATCTCTACGGTGACTACCTGTGAAGATCAATGCCAAAGTTGACTCTCTGATGCTGGCATATGTATTAGGGTGGGTCAGAAAACCTGCGTACCACCCGTGTTAGCGAATAGAGCCAGGCAGATTTTACTTGAACGATCATTTAAATCGTTCGGAATCGAGCCAATGACCCAACTGAAACACTTTCAATTCCAAAGCCCGAAAAACGCGCCCGGTTTCTTCTCTGTTCTCATTCATCCCAATAGAAAATGACACCTCTTATACAATCGCTCCATTGTTCTACACGCCGAAGTGCTCGGGAACAACGTGTCGTCGCCTCGTGGGTACTTGCTTTTCAAATCATAAATATTTTATCTGTTGTAGAGATCGAAAAGCGCGAATCTTTTTCCCCTCCATTGTGATTACTCGACGAAGTGAAATTGCCATAGGTTCATTAATCTTTGCGACAAGTAGCGAGCAGCGATAGCGATAGTCTTTACTCCTACTCGCTGTTAGAGACCGTTCACCGGTTGAGTTTCCGATCTTGCTCTTTGCTTCATTTTCAATAGGGCATATCAACAGACGTAAGAAGGGCGATGAAACAGAAGGATCGCGAATTGGAACAGAGAGGACACGCTGTGAAGTAGAACTTCTTTAACTCCTGTGTTGCCAAAATTGATCCTGGATTTTCCTTTTTCATAAACCCTAAGTCAATAACCGCAGATTACTATTAATGGCAAAGTATTGAGATTCGCCCTCTCACTATACCTGTAGGCCGACCCTTGAAATACCCGACTTTTGGATAAATTGGATAAGAATGGAAATCGGCGATTGGTGGAGACGAGGCACGTGGTTGCCAAGTCTAATAAAAATACGGACTTTATCTAATTGGTTATCAAAAGCTCAAGACTGTCCGATAACCAATTAGGTAAGACTTGTGTCCACCAATCACCGTCTTCCGTTCTATCGAAATTACTCAAAAGTCGAGATTTTCAAGGATCGATGATCGATCGACAGGTTAGGAAAACAAATCTCAGCTTGTTCACTGAAATTTTAAATGGGTAGTTAATTATCCCTACTCCAAGGTGTTGATTTTGCCTAACCTTCTAACTGAAGGCACTAAACGAAACACTATTTGCGAAAGTAAACAATTTGGAGTAGCTTTCTGTCAATAAAAAATGTGAGTGTTGTGAGGTAGATCTACTTAAGAAAACGAATATGCACAGGCGCGGTGTTGGAAGGTTTAATGATGCAAGTTTAAGAGGATGAATTGTCTGGGTACACTCCTTCAATTTCTGGGGTAGGCAAAATAATTACAACCTAGTAGAAATAGTTGAAACGAAACTAAGTCCAATTTAGCTGAGAATTCGTCATCAAATTCGGGATTGTTTCATTCTGGCTTACTTATGAACTTTCATGGAAACGGTTTCTGCAGATGGAACTGCTAGGATTTGTTTCACAAGAGTGGGCGGACATCACCTATCATCTTTGGCGAATTTTCAATTTCCATTCCTTTAAATCAACGTGCCTGAAAACAAACAGAACTTGCCTGCGATTTTCATTTATTGGTTTCAAAACGTTCTTCGATGAAAAGCCAAGGCTTAAAGTCACCACTAAAAGAGGCGATTCCCTGAAGAAGGGCATACAATACTTTAGACTCGTTCTTCCGAAGAAATTACTCTTGCGTTTACATTTAGACTTATTCAAAGGAGCACACCTGATGTTCTATGGCCCGTCCGTATCTTCCAGAATCAGCCTAAATCATTTCGCTTTTATCCTTCTGTCCTCATACCCACTTTGATTTCAACACCTATTTCATTAACACACAAGGGATGAAACAGGACTTGGCAACTGGGGAAAACGCGCCTTTTTCGCGCCTCGCCTCTTCATTCCCCTCCATCCCTGGCTTCCAGTATTTAGGGTGCGAGGGCGCTGTTACAGAGAGAGTGGAGGCGAGCGAGATAGGCTGGATCTCGATTCTCTTCTTTCGGAGCGTGGCGTTCGTTCGCGGTGCCAGTTGCCAAATCATACTACTTTCTTCACTTGACGATGAGAAAAAAAATCGATTCTTTTTTTTTCTGCCTACCATTCGGATTTACACGAAAGTATCGATTATACAGAGCTTTGATAAGGTCATCCGAGAATCACTTCTTTTCTATGGGTTCATACGAAAAATACTTCGAGACATCGCAAGGCACGTAACCAAAACTGCTAAGATGAAAAAGGAAAAGTCTTACAATCAGGCAACAGCGAGCGCTGCGGCGGGCGACGGCGACGCCGACACTACTGCTAGCTACTCTAATATTAATCTTCATCAGAAACTGTCACCTGTTTCAGTCAAGTCTCCTGCTCGTCGTGCGGTTCCCGACTAACCTTGTTTAAGCGTCACTCTCATCCTCCCCTCTTCACCCCTCTCCTACCCACCACGACCACCCCCACAACCCTTCGGTACACATACACAACCATCGCTCGATGGAAGCCGATTACGGAATCAAAATTTGGCGATCACCTCCCCTCTCCTTGCCTCACCGCCGCAACCACCCAAAAAACCTCCTATCGTTTACAGACACATAACGAATAGTATCTGTATGCGGCGGGACTTTCGGTTCTTTCGCACGCCCGCCTCTTAGAGAGCGTCGATTCGGATCATTTGACAACTGAGAGCGCTGAGCGGTAAAAAAAAAAAAAAAAAAAAAAAAAAAAGTCCACGCCGAGTGATTTCAAAAATCCGTCGAAAGCAAAGTACGCACCTTATCAGTATTTAAAAAAATGTATGATCCGAATGTAAATAAAACAGCCGAAACATTTCCGCAAATGGATCGAAGCCCGACGTCTCTTGTAGTACAATGGGTCTGTTGCAAACTCAAGCTACAGCTACAGAGAGATCTATCTTCTTGTAAAATAATTTGTAAATAACGTTCGGAGCATTAGAAAATTCCAAAATCCACCCACAAACTCAAAAATAAGGTTCGCAACATTGAAAAATGGCGATCAAAGGTGCGGGTCAGAATGAAGGAGTCCCATTTAATCGCATTTTTCTATGCTGCAACAAGTGATTATTCGTGAAGAAAGCTGCAATTAGATGGGACTCCCCCATTATGGCCGCCACCTAAGCCACCTTGCATTTATCTTGAAACGCCTTTGATGGGTTTATGAGTAAATTTTGAGACTTTTGATGCTTGCAATATGATTTTCACGCAATTTTCCACAGGAATCGACCCTTCATAACGCTGTAGCAAAAGTTTGCAACAGACTCATTGTATACGCAGTAGGATAATTCGCTTATGGTGGTTGATTCTTACGGGAAGTACCGCGAAAATGACGTTTGATCTTAATTCTATCCAGTTTTGTCAAAGATAGCAATCGAAATATACAGCCAGTCAAAAAGAGACTGAATTCATGCGGTGATTGCTTACACCGATATATCTTATTCGTTTCCATCACAACATTGATACGTCTTTTGTTGGATAGTCGGCGCTACAATACCACAAGACTAGTTTCTAATCACCTTTACAGTATTTTTCCTGAGGCATGATTGTTATCTCCACGAATTGCCGCTAATTAGTACGACCGAGCTTTAATAAGATCTACCTGTCAAGACAACTCTTTAAAGGTGTAGGGGCTCGTCACGGAAACACGGGAGAAAATGAGTGTAATGTTGATTAATTTACAACCTAATTCATTAAATTAATTCATTTAATTTAATTCATTAAAACGTCACTGAAAAAATAAAGCTTCTGTACCTATACAGCCGAAGCAGCTTTTTAAAAAAGCTCCGCAGAGCAGAAGTTCAAGCTGTAACGGAGAAAGTTGCAGGTGGACAAAGCACTACTTCTTTAGATTAACAGCCTCTTTTCTTGCTTTGGCACTACCGAAGTAGTGCTTCAGTACAGCCGCAACTTGCTCCGATATAGAGCTAGGACTGTTGCTCAGCGAAGCTATTTTAAAAAGCTGCTTTGGTTCCACTTAAACTTTGTTTTTTCCGTGGTTGTTTTGACAGGTAAATCACATAAAACACGGCAATCCTTTGAAGTTTTAATCAAATCTTAGTAGAGACACCGAAAAGGAGGTGGTTGAAAACTATAGCATTGTGGTCCAACAGCGCGAATTCTGAAAATCATATAATTAAAACGTAACACTGGTCCCAAAACTGCAATGAGAGCTAGGTACCAAAAACATTGAAAACCTATATGCAATTTTATCCTAAAATAAACGTCGCAGAAAAAAAATAGCAGCCAACTAATTTTTTATCTTCTATCCTCAAACTTGCGAATACGCAATATCATGTGCATTTTATTACCTTTCATTCGGTGTGGTCTAAAAATAACAGCTCTCAAATACTGACCTGAAACAATAAAATGAAGACAAATATTAAAATTTAAGGGAAACTTGAAAAACTTCAGCTTCACCACTGTGAGGCACGCATACACGCTCTTCCAATATCGCGTTGCTTCGCCGAGCTGTGCTATATCGCAAGGCTTCTGAAGTGAACAACCCTTACGCTTCGGCTCAAAACGCTACGCTGCTGAAGGATGATCATCAAACATTTATAATTGATAAATTCGAGAGAGGAGCTGCAAGAAAACAATAGTTGACATCGCACCACCAACACCGCGGGCTCATCACCCTTTCCTAGAATAGGGATACGCGATCCCGGATGCTGCGTTGCCAAATAAGGCAAAAAAAAAAAAGTCGGGGAGGTTAACAATATTTTTCTCTTCAGTGTCTACTTCCAAAGCTAATGGAAGTGAAGGTGCAAAAGGATGTACCGTAAGTCGTTCATAGTGGAAGTTAACTTTTCAAACATTAATTAATTAAATTCAATTTAATAATTAATTTCATTAAAGGCGGTGTAGAGTCCTGAAGAGAGTGTTGAAATTGGAATGGGAAATTCTGTAGGTAGTTAAATATTCCTACTCCACGATGATCATTTTGCCTTTACCGGCAATTGAAGTCGCTCGATGAAATATTGATTTGTAAATGTTAACAATTTGGAATTTTTTTCGCTGTCAAATGAAAGATCGAAGTACGAAAACGAATAACTCAGGAGTGGTATTGAAATGATTGCCCATTCTACTGACATGACTCAGCCAGTGCTCAAAAGAGGAGGCATGAAAAAATGTTATGACCTTTTTACATTTGCTTCTCGCTTTTCTTGAGCCCTGATGTACAGAGGGAGTGTATCGTGTTACGACTTATGTTTTTACCTTTTTTTTTAAAAGTGGGGAGACGGGAGCTTGAGCTGCCCTTAAAGCTCTCCCCACAGACCACCTTTGAACCTATCCCTCGTTTACGAGTAAAAAACGACCCTTTTGGGAAAACACTTTTGGAAATTTTCTATTTTCAAAGAAAAAGTTTTCTGGAGATCCGGCACTGTTGGAGCGCGAAGTGAAGTCGGGAAAAGAGGAGGGGTGGGGGGGGGAGACGTCAGGAGTGGGGCGGCCGAGACGCGTGCGATAAAAAGCGTTCCGCTCTCCTTGTTCGCGGCTCGTTGAGTTTTTCGTTGTTCTTGTCGCTCTTGTCGTCGGTCGACGATGTTGATGTTGTTGTTCCTGATGCGTTGATCGTTGATGTCGCTGTCGTGTAATGCCCGTCTTCGACTCCGCCCCCTTCCCTCCTCGCCATCGACAAAACCCTAGACGACGCGACGCGACGCACGTCAAACGCGTCGCTAGCCAAGTCGCACGCCACGCTGCGTTCCATTCAGAAAATTCCCCCGTTACTGTCGCGTATGAGAAGATCAGCGTCGTGTCATGAATGAAACAGGGTCAAGTCGAGGCAAGTCACTGAAGAGGCCTACGTTAAAATACAACGGATGGATGTGTGAGTTACGCAAGTCCTTATAGGCAAGGATTTATTTGTATCGAAATTGGGCGACGATAGAGGAACGCTATGACGGGATGTGTATCTGTTTCCCAAGATGCATCAGTGACACTAATGCGAGCCATGCGTTTAGATGGATCGATACGATCGAAGTTAGTTACTGGAGTCTCCAGAGGGTTGATTCTGCTCATTTCCCGAGACGAGACGAGATGACTCCGAGTCTTCTCGTCATATCTCTTTGCATGAGATAGAGGCGTTAACATCGTCCATCTCGTGTCGTCTCGTACGAGATAGACAATGAGAATCAGCTTACTGGGGGACTTCTTCCAGATGCTTCAAATCTGAAATAGACAACTCTTACGGAGAAAATGGGCGGATACAGGAATTTGTCTGTCTCTCTCTCCTCCAATTTAAACGAGTGTGCTAGAAAAGGACGAAGATAGGAGCTAAAGTCACGGGATGACCCCCTCTGATATCCTTTTCTGGCACACGCGTTCGAATAAGAAGAAAGTGAGACAACAAACAAATACCTGTATCCGCCTATGACGGAGAAGCAAAGGTGTGTGGTGGACGAAAAACTTTTAATAAAACTGGCAATTTGTACTACGGAGAGTATTCAGATGTTCATCTTAGAAAAATCTTTTTGTTTTCTTTACTTCCCGAATTTCCGGTTGAAGGGCTCATAACTAAACAGTAGGTGATCAGCTATCAACAAACAGTGAAGCGAACAGCAAAGGAAAATCCGCAAAATAAAACAAGCGAAAAAATGGAGGGCGATGGAAGATGAGGCGAAGCCGGATTGCCGTCACTACAGAGTCAGGTTCCAATGTCACTTTAATCAGATATTTGGACATAGATTGATAAAAAAAAGTTGAAGTCACGTCTAGCAATTCATTGAAATGATAGACAAAGACTGACTAAAACAGTTTCGTGACTCTCCACAGTTATTACAGTAGAAGGCAGAGCTGCCGTTTTGCGTATAATTGATGACATTTTTCAATTCACCACTGATTCCACCGGTTGATAAACGATTACACAGTTCAGTTCAGGGTATGACTATACTGCACGAAAATACTCTGATCTGTAATCTTTTCTCAATTGATGGAAACGCAGTTTATACATTAAAGTATCCGCAAATTTTCTAAAGTCATCGACGACTCCACCGGTTGAGAAAAGATTACAGATGGGAGTATTTCCGAGCGTTAAAGTCATACAGTAAACAGAATTGTGTAATTTTTTCTTAACCGGTGGAATCAATGGGGAATTGAAACGCAAACAGGCAGGTCAAGTAGAAAGAAGCGAACTGGCAACGAGGGTTGGTAAGCAAGAGAGCGACGAACCTCAAATCAAAATCTTTGACTGCGGCTTTGCGTTCGCGGTGAATCTGCAAAATAAAAATAATAAAAAATAAAAAAAAAAAAAAAATCAGAAATTCACAATCGATCGGTTCCTTTTCTTGAATTCCCTGAATGACGTCACGAAAAAACCGCAGACCAAAATATCGAGTTATTACACCGTTGACGCAGTTGCCAGTTGTACTTTAAAATTATTTTCAAAGAGAATCACTATTTCCGTTCCATTGGATAATTCGCAGAGATCTTGTGTTTCTAATCAGTTAGAGTCAGTGGTAGCTGGTAGAACTTTAGAAAACCCCACATTGATTCCTGAAAAGTTCTCCGAAAAGCTGTAAAAAATAAGCCCACGACGGCTGTATAGAAAAAGAGGTAAATGGTTGGGGAGGGGGAGAGAGAAGGGGTAAGAAGGAAAAGGCGGTTCAATAAAGGGTAGCTCTACGCATGATTTGCAAATTTCTCCAAGTATCCTCATTAACGTCGAAGAGAAAAAGACAAAATTACACTTTAAACGATACAAACAGGGTTGACATTAGATAAACTAAAATTTCATGAGCTGAATTTAGTTTTTATATTCTTAATTTTATTCTGTAATTTTATAATCTCCGATAAGTAAATGTGTTCATGCGTGGTTACTAGAGTTATAAGTAGTGAAACACCGCGAATAAAATTAAATTCCCCTCGGAATTCATTTCTTCGGGAACTTTTTTCCATGCCTTTCCGACTTCTGGTGTGGCAGCCTTTTTCATTTATTGCTTGGCAACACAGGCAATCACGTTGCCAATCCTAGTTATTAGCAGTTAGTTCAGTTAGTTGTCAGTGTTGTTAAAATTTAAGAAAAATCACTTAATTTCCCACAAGATACTGCTTTTACTGATATTTTCCCTACACCTGGCAACGTTTGAGAGTTTTTCTTTAGTGGTCGAAGTAACCAATGCGTAACAATGACAACGAGAAACATCGGAGGAAATAAAAAAATACAAATGGGCGAGAATGGGGGAGGAGGAGGAAGAGTAACGTCGTTAGGATCACAAACCATTGTTTCACGACCAAATGAACACGGACCAAGTTAAATCGGTTTAAAGTAGAAAGGTATTAAATAATCATGAAAATAGTTGACGACGATAAGAAGAAAGGGGGAATGAACTTCCCTGACAGTGTAAAATTGACACGGAGGTACTTATGAATAAGTTTGAGAGATAGTGCATGTCGCTTAGCAAGGAGAAGGGTCCATACCTATCAGTCAGAAGCTTCAATTCCAAGAATCAAAAATTTGTCTACGGCGAAAGTTTACAGCACCACGATAGCAGATTCATTCTAGTGATAAATCAAGTACAGGGAAGAAAAGCAGGAGAAAAAGAAGGAGAAGACAAAGAAGGAGGAGACAAAGAAGGAGGAGACAAAGAAGGAGGAGAAAAAAAAGAAGAAGGAGAAGAAGGGTGAGTTCGACAAAAATTCACGACATTGATTCTCAAACTCAGAACACTCCTTTAAGATGGCGGTGTAGCACCCTCGCACAGCTATTATTCATTGGCTAGAGACATCCAAAATAGCTCAGGGGTGCAAAGTGTTCCAGAACTTTGGAAGTTTCACGCAATCCATGACTTATTTTCTTGTAGGATTTTTGAAAATTTCCTCGTAAAAATGTGAAAATTATGGCTTTTTTATTTTTTATTTTTTCCTTACTTCAACATTTCAACGCCGTATTTTCGGTTAGTGACCAACATTGAAATGTTGAGGCTTTTTTTACGGGATAATAATCTTGTTGCCCTAACCCTAAGTACACCAAAAAAAAAAAAAAAAAACAAAATAAAATTGGACTTTCCTTACTTTCCCAGAAAATTCATCACTTTCACGCGATCCGCAGATCGCTAGATCAGGCACATGTTGCACCTCTGAGATAGCTATTGGGTGACGCAAACAATTCTGATCGGGAATCAGTTTTGTGTCGAATGAATAAAATTGTGCCCATATGCTAGCCATATTGTATTGTTTTTTTGGGTTTCGAGGGGGATTTTAAAAACTATTGACGCAATCATTATTAAACTTTCATGTGATTTCAAACAAGTATGAATAATCTATACGGCTGCAGTAAAATTTCACGAAAGACCGATTTCTTCGACATTTTCACTTCTAAACAGAAATCAAAAGAACGCATATCTTACGAGATTTTTTTTTTTTTTTTTTTTTTTTTTTTTTTTTTTTTTTTTTTTTTTTTTTAAAGCAATGCCTACTATCAAAGAAGATTTTTTTAGATGAGAACAAAGGAAAAATAAACGGGAGAATTGTCCTTCTTTGAATGAAGAATTTGCAGAGAGTAAATTTTGAAACGTGGAAATGAAAAATTAACTATCTTTTTATGATGCATGCGGCTCATAATGGAGCTTATAATTTTTCAGCTGGCAGTACATCCATCACCTTTCTTTAAAATTGCAAAATGGGTAAAAAAAAAAAGAGAAAAAATGGCCGGGATGGACAAAAGAAAGTTTTCGACAGGAGACAAGGGGCTTTCTTTCGGCGGGAAACACAAACATAAGGCGCGGCGGAAGGGGGTGACTGGAGAGAGTGGGTGCGGAAGAAAGAGTAAAGAGAGAAGTTGAACGACTCTTTTCGTATCATCGTCTCGGGATCTTCTTTGATGCATATTTTACGAGGAGAAGAGAAGTTCTACTTTTTAGTGTTCGCGTATTTTTGTGGCATTCGCGCGGTTGCAGGCGTTGGCAGAGCCCGGCGGAAACGTCGCGCAGAAAACTCGGGATAAGGCACTCGCCAGAAACGGTGATGCCAGATATCTGATAAAACATATATTATGCATCGATTCTTACGGAAAATATACGGTCTTAAGGGAAAGGCATACACAGCTAATATACAATCTAGCAACATTTCCTAGCAGAAACCATCGCATCGGTCGCTAAAAGTTTGAGTAAAGACGTGATATGATTCCGTAAAACTCGGTCTTACAGAGCATATGCTGCATTTGAATGATCGTAAAATGAACGAGTAAATCGAACGTCTCGGCCTAATAGCATCGGCTCCGACAATTACTATATTATTCTTTGAGAACTGAGTCAATTTCTTCTTTCTTTTTCCCTTATCTTATGTCTAAAATAGCATACTGCGTAAACCACTCCCGTATACTTATGTGTGTATAAATTTCATAAGGGTTACAAAAAATCATTGGTGCTACGGCACCTAATAAAATAGTCTACTATAACCTTACTACTATTTATTCATTTAGAATATACGCTGGGTGGAGTTGATTAAACAATTCTAATGCTAAAAGTGGTGACCACAAAATGAAAAAAGTTAACGTAACAAAACAGCATGCTAAATAAACAAAACAGTATTGTTCAACCATAACAACACGGATTATTACGAAATCAACGAAATTATAGTGAATTCACAAACCAATTTGTTGATTTAACAATCTATTTTGTCAGTTAAGCGATAATATTTTTTTAATTTTCATCCCGTTTTGTTAAATTATTTGCGTTATATTTTGCGGTCACCACTTGTAGTATTAGAATTGCTAAATCAGCTGTTTTTCCCCCGGAGTGAAGTTGCGTTTTAACTGGTACTACGTAGGAAGCAAAACAAATGTGATAAATACATATGCTGGCCAAATTTCACCACCACAAATGCCACTAATTGAGCTGTGTCCAAAGTTGAGTGGCCCGTGAAACGCGGGTTTAGATGCCGTAACACGATTAATGGGGAGCTTCCAAGCAGAGGAACAGTTGAGGCTTTCAACTAACGGTCTTGAAAGATGATCAGTTAACGGACCAGTGAATCTACAAATAAGTTTTTGAGTTACAAAACACGTCAAGTCAACTTTTCCCAATTTTTAATGGGGCTATTGCACACTATTGCTATAAGCGATTTAATAGTCGATTGTGGCGTAAAAACCTGAAGATATAACGATGGCGGCACTAAAAACTTCCAAAATCCACTCCTAAACTCAATAAACGCAGTTATTTGCGCGAGTGTAATGGTGGCTGAAGGCACTAACAATGGGAGATTCCTATCTTAATTTCGTCACTCTTTCTATGTTTACAAGGATGATTCACAGATTAATTAGTCATCAGAGTGATGATCCACATCCGATGAATGGTGCCGCAACACCTATAGTGACATCGGTGTCAAATGAAAGTAGTCTCTTATTGGTCACTTCTTGATGGATTTTCAGAATTGTTAGATAGGAATCTCCCATTGTTAGTGCCTTTGGCCACCATTACGCTCTCGCAAATAATTGCGTTTATTGAGTTTAGGAGTGGATTTTGGAAGTTGTTAGTGCCACCATCGTTATTTATTGAGGTTTTTACGCCAAAATTGACTATTAAATCACTTATAGCAAAAGTGTGCAATAGCCCCATTATTCACAAAAAACGTTTCCCGATTTTAAATTATTCACAAAATATAGTACTAACAAATGAGTTTTTGAGTTACAAAACACTGCCAACTCAACTTTTCCCGATTTTAAATTATTCACAAAATAGTACTAAAGCTAGGGGTAGAGGCATCAAATATGCTAGACCTCATTGTAAGTACTTGAGCACGGGAAAAACAGAAAAAACCACTTTGGTTGCACTGACAAAACCTTTGGTAGAAAAATAACCCAGCAGAAGACTTTAGTTGAGCCAACCAAATCTGTGGTTCACCCGGCAAAATCTCTTCAGGTAGGAGTACAAAACCTTTGGTCAGATCTAAGCTACGATGCGACATCTTTTGCTGGGTCATTTTTCTACCAAAAGTATTGTCAGCGCCACCAAAACGGTTTTTTCTGTATACTTCTGTGAGCCTTTACAAAAGTACTTGTCCCTTAACATTGACACCGGAATGATTTCTCCAACATTCACTTTTCCGCTTTCCTAGGAATTTTTTTAATTTCCTCAACACTTTTGTTTTTGGAGTTGATGTATTCAATACCATCGAATTCTACACCAGGTAACAAGGGTTTGAGATTATGAAACTAGATTGTCTACTTTTACATTAGCTCTTGTAGGAGGAAGTAAATTTTTTGCAGCAGTTTTCGACGTTTTTCGGCCATTTTTAGGGAAAATGATAACTATTACCTAAAAATGGCCGAAAAACGCCAAAAACTGAAAACAATCCACTTTACCCCATACGAGCTAATGTAAAAGTGGAAAACCTAGCCTAAAACCCCCTGTGACCGGGTATGGGGCTAGATGGTATTGGTAGGTTTCCAAACTAAACAAATTAAAAAAAATGCCGGCAAAACTTGCATTCCAAAATATGCAGGTCGAAATTTCGCAGTGCAGCCGAGCGGGACGAGTCATGAATTCAGTCTAGCTCGAATAGACGGGTTCAGTGTGACGACACTGGAAGACGATCGCTCGATCTGATGGGCAAACATTTTTACTGAAACAACTTCTGATTCGCAAGTGGGTGACAATAATATCATTGCTAGGATCACACAGAAAAAAAAAAATAAATAAAGAAAGAAAAGTAGTTCAAACCAATGCTTTAGTATCTTTTCATAGGTGTGGACGTCGGGGTGGTGTATAGCTGTAGGGATGGGCGGTAGTTGTCGGTGAGACGATGGTAGAATGGAGAACGGTTTCGGCGCCGGAAATGGATAATGGCGACCGCGCGTAAGAAAATTCGAATATTCGGATAGGGAACAGAATCCTTGTGGAAGAAAGCGCAGCGCTGCCAAGTTGATGAGAAAAAGCACAATTTTTTCGCGATTTTCTATTCTTTTTTCTTTCTTTTACCACGCTAAAAATTGCAGGCTATACGTGGCTACCGCGAACATTTTAGAGACTAATCTTTCAATAGAGAATTCCCTTTTAACATTTCTATGGCTATTTGAAATCGAACGGCTACCTACGAAAACCGTCAATTTGATTTTGTTGGCTAATAAAGAAGAAGGGGCTCCAAATTCCACTGTTTCCCCGCTATGTTCATTTTTACCGAGAGCAAATTAATCATATAATAATAATAATGGTAAAATTGCTAGAAATTGACCAAATTTGCTGTTTTGAGGGTGAAATGCTTCAAATATGTCAACAATTATTAAAACTGTCATTCGTGCTGGCACAGCTGCAATTTTTAGGTAGACGAGGCTGTTTGAATTTCAACTGGTTCGAAATTTGACTGTACTTATGATAAGTCGCGTGAACATACTGCTGTGCCCCAAGGGGAGGGTCTAGAATGGTCGGAGAGAGCCGACATTTTAAAGGGATCGCCATAAAGTCACTTTCAAATACTTTTTTGTTTATTTTTAGTGTCAGTCTTTGGACACATTCTGAGCTTCGGTCATATCAGTATAAGACTCATTAGCCATCTTTTGAAGACATTGTGGCCCTATTTCAAGGACAGTTTCCCACTATTTTGAGCACAAGTATTTGGCCGGTATTTTAAGGACTGTTGAGCACCATTTTGAAGACTCTCCCGGCATATTTGGAGCACTATTTGGACATTAGTGAGCCGTTACTTTTAAAAATGTCGTTTTTTTCCGACCTACCCTAACGTTCAGGTGTTAGTTCCCACCTGATCTGGCGACATTGCTTCCAAGTCTACAAGCCTGGTGTTGGTGTAGCAGTAGCTCCAGATATACCTCTAATCCGGAAATGAAATCACCAACTCCTCACTCGCCGGAAACTGCATCTGTAGCTCACACCGCACGTCGCGTCGCGTCACGCCGCCCCGCACGCCACCGTCGCGTCGCATCGCATCGCCACCATACGTATAATGTATAAACCTTCTTCCCTGATCCTCCTCAGCGTTGCCAAATTATGCCAGGACAGTGCCAAAAATCAAAAATCAGTGGATTCACTACTTCGATAAAATGTTTAAAACTCGACATTTTACTATGAGCCAGCCGGCAGCGATGAATTTCCTTCCGACTACTCTTGCCACTGCACTTTTGCACGGTGAAAAGCGCCGCTTCTATACGTTTTAATCCTCCGATTTTCTTGAGGCGAACTCACTGACTTCGCGCCCTCCATCAGATTGAACCACTTTCGCGCGGTTGCCGTATGGGGATAGTTTGGCAATGTCGATGACGCAGTGACGGTTCGTGCTGTAAAGCAATCATGTTACTTTATATTTGAACCTATGCAAAATTGTCGATTTCTCGGGGCTTCAGCGAATCCTCTGAAGATCGATTATTTTACATGGGTTCAAAGGGAGCCGAGTTCGTTGCTGCCACATTGCACGAGCCGCCACTACGATGCTGTCTTCAAATACACCTCCATCAGAGGCGAAGCGTGCAATCTGGCGACGTTGCATTTATTCGGCTCATTATAATTCACGAAAAATATCGAACTTTCTTGGGATCGGCGATGACCATCGAATTCGACATTTTCTGTGGGTTCAAATGAACAAAATCCAACGTTGCCAGATAGCTGCACGCTTCGCCATCGGACGCCTCTCATGCAATCGAGAGCTGGTTCAATTGCAACAGGTTGCTTACTTTAGCTTTGAGCGATTGAATATTTAATTTTTCAGGAAAATCTAGTGAAAATTACGATGAGCTCATTAATAAATTACGAAATTCCTTCACACTCACAAAATGACTGTAAAAGTTTAAGGCTCAATGGCGAGGCGCGTAGTGGATCGAATCATTAATTTTACCGCGGACATGAAAAATTTTGGTTTTTTGCTTTGCAAATATTTTAGATGTGACATTTTCTTGAAAAAAAAAAAAAAAAAAAAAAAAAAAAATTCATGTTGAGACTCATTTTAAGCTCGGAAATGAATGATTCCGCACATATTTTAAAGTTATCTTGCTTTTTAATGTTCATAATCTTGATTTTTATCCATTAAAATTATGTCCGGGTAATTCGATGTATCGAACCAGTGTGCGGCGTAGCTACGCAGGTAAAATGGGAGATTCCTATATAATTTGAGGCTTTCCTCTGTGTGTTTTCAAAGAGAGAGTGCCACAATAGACAGGAATCCTCCATGACACCTGCGAAGCACCGCCATTTAAGAGCAAAGGTAGCGGAACTACGCAGGTATCATAGGAAAATTCCTATCTGATTTGCCACTCTCTTTATAGAAACACAGAAGCACATATTTATTAAAAGATTTGAAAGCGACTAAGGTGACGTAGCGCAGGTAAATACCATAAGGATAGAATTCCTACCTAAATGGTCACGTTCTCCGGGCTGGTAAAATAGGTTTTCTGTTAAATCACTACTCTATAGCTGCTCATCGTTACTCCTTAAATCTCCTTTGCCAGACTTGAGAAAATGACGAATTAGATACTAGATAGGGCTCTTCCCATTATACTGTACTACGTGCAAAATCGAGGACAAGGAGAAAGTCAGACGACTCCTGGGGGGTAGACTACCCGCTACACTTATCACAGTGAATTTAAGCGTTGCAGGTGGCCTACCTAAGTGAAAATCTAAGGAGTCATTAGAAATTCTTTTCGTTCCTGACTATACCTGCGTTACCGCTTCAGAGGCCTTTGCTTTCATTGAGGTGACGAAAGGATTCCGAAAATGCTACTCGTGCTTTTTCCGCTCCTTTTCACACATATAGGAGCGAATACTGATCCATTCATCCGTATGAAAAGTTTGCAATAGCCCCATTAAAGGGAAAACTACCAATACGACTCTATGAATATATTTTTCTGTTTGAACACCAAAATGTCCCGATAGAAAATGCTCCGGTGGTTAAATTATACCAAACAACACTTCGCTGGAAACCAGAACCCGCCATCGATCGATACATATCGTTTGTTAAAACCGTCTAATTGCATGCCGCCGCGGAATTAAAGCGGCAGAAATTAAATTTTTCGCAATTTCGCGCGACAAGTAGGTAAAGCAGAATATTGTGGAGGTCGTTCGCTCATGCGGGTGCGGTTTAAAATGTATCTGTACTTACTCCTATACTTGTGAGAACGTGCTTACTTTGACCCAATTTGACACGTAAATGCACTGGGAACATGTTTACGCAGGGAATGCTTTAGACGAGAGAGCAAGCTCAACATTAATTAAGTTTAATTACGTCCTTTTATGCAAACTTGCTAAGTTTTCACACAAATTATACTTGAATGATCTCATTGCTCGATATAAAACACTGATTCAGATAACCTTATTTTCCGTCATCGCTCGGAAATATCTAAGTGCTCCGAGCTTTACTGCTTGGTGTAACCGTGTCGTTGCGAAACTTGAAAAACATTTTGAATCAGGCCATGTGTTCAGCCGCACCTGTATACCGCGCCGCTTTTGAGTGGTTTCAGCTTGCTTTTTGTATAATAATACTCGCTCTGACGTTTTTCAAACACGATGGGACAGGAGAGAAAAATTTCTCATCAGTTGAAAGGTAACGCTTTCATCAAGGGATCTGAGTTTCAAGCGCCAATTTTAAGTGAATGTCAATGAATGATGTACGCGTAGTTTAGACCAAGAATAATTTAAAATACGTTTAAAAAAGTCCATTTTCACGAACCCGCAATTTTCTTTCATTCAAGTATTTATTTATCTAAGTATCATATTTTTTAAAAGGAAAAATAGTCACAGTTATCCTCTTGAGTCCCTTCATGGAAATTTAGTTCGGGCGTACCGACTAAACGTATCAAGGAGCCCTAGAAGAGTCGAAAGATTAACATTGCCAAGATAGCAAATCGACTCCTCTGATCTCCAGGAGTCGCCGTTAAAAAAGCGTCGTCTTATGGAGCTGCCTATTTTAAATCAACAGCCAATCAGAACTCGTTTAGCTTGTGTCAGTATTCCCTAACACACTTCCCTTCAATGGACTCTAGTATCCTCTAGCCCCATTTGGTCATCCTTTATGCACTGAGGATTGTCCTACACGACTCGACCACAGAGGATGTCATTTAGATGTTACTTCTACCCTTCCCTGCAAATGCATTTTCTGAATCCGTCTCCACTTCTACAGATTCCACACGCCCTCTTCTAACACAGAACGAGCAGGATATATTTAAAATAAATGTCGCGTCACAGCGCGTGTTTCTTTTCTTGACCCGTTCCTTCAGTGGCGTCGCGTGCCATCTGGCAACAATGCAACTGCTCCATTTAAACTCATTAAATTTATTGAATTTTCCTTGTGCACTGTGCACCCCCTGAATTCGATTTTTCACATGAGTTTAAATGGGTAGAATACATTGTTGCCAAATTGCACGCGACGCCACTGCGTTCCTTCCTCTTGTCCATGTTTGTTTCCTCGTTCCATTCCTTGCCGTGCTACCGCAAGATGCGCAGGTCGCACACACAGGACCATCCACCAGCCGCGCGCTTGAGTGCAACGTGCCGACATCACAAGCATTGCTGCGCTGTGTTTCCTTATTGGATATCAGATCAGAGAATACTGAGTTTTTGAAAATGGCTCGAAATCGACCTTTGACCT